>CM057823.1:172542284-173742284 GCA_030068075.1 Paguma larvata
TGACACAGTATGTTGATATGAAATCTTTTTCAAACCCATAGTTACATGCGGCTAGTTTAATGACAGACATCAGTCTGGAACCGCATGAAAGCTGTAATTGTGCTCTAACTTTCTGCTTTCATAACTGAGAGGAAGTGTACTCATTGCAAAAATATACCCGATCTGACATATGGCCTCTACAGTCCTTCATAAAGGACTGAAGACCTGACTAAGAATTATTCTGACGACCCTGTAAAATATTTAAAAAAATATGAATCTTCAATAAATACAGATTAATGAATATAATAAAAATTTCTATAAATTTCCCCATGGTATTATCTTATTTACCTCATTACACACTTAATGTTATAAGAGGAAATCAAAGGACAGGTAAATAAGTTATTGGCACAGAATTACACAAAAGAAACACTAGTCAGAAGTGCTCTGAAGTAAGAACCCCAACCAAAACCGATTTTGTATACTTTCAGTTGTCTACCATCTTGCACAGTGTTAAATTTCAGAATAATAGCCTTGAAACACTTCAAGTCCTCCAATGTCTTTCGACTTTAAAGATTAATAATATCTGAATAATATATAAAAGTATTGTCTGCTAAGGTATTGAAGTGTTAGTGATATTTTTACTGTAAATTTAGGAAATGCCATGTTAATTAACAATATATTAACTATTCATACAGATTATTGTCAACCACGCATCTTCTTTTTCCCAACCAGATTAATAAATAGAAGTTTATTTATTGAAATATAAATGGCACAAAAATCAAATGAAGTTCTTTGCCGGGAGAAACCCTTCATGAACAGAATACTTGACTGCAAAAATTAATTTGAAGGGAAACATTAAATAGTGCAAACTAGAAATTCTAGTTCTAGAATCTAGAAAGTGTCACCTGAAATCTAGTGGCTTCCACGATACTAGCTTTCTGTGTGCTCCTATGATTTTGACCTTGGCACGCAATTATGCCACGATGCAAGGTTTCCTGAAGAATGGAACAAATAGATCAAAAATTGTGAATGGGAGGGGAAGAGAAAAATAGTACAAAAACATACTCATAGACGACATAAATTGGGGAAAGAAAATAAGTTGTTCAACATAATAATAACAATGAAATCTCAGCACAGTAGTCACTTTGCTTCTCTCTTTTTTGCACCAATTGTGACAGGTGTCTTTATTCCTAAAAGAGTTTATTACCTTTATAATGTAATGCTTTCTGCTAGGAAGAAAAAAAAAAAAAAAACAGAACACATGCCTCATTACTTTCAATCTCATTTGTTTCTCCACCTTACATTTAAGAAAATGAAAACACATTAAAAGGCTCACATATCAACTTCACCAGTTAGGGAATTTCTAGCTGGATTATGCCTAAGGTAATGCAATCTATTAAATCAATTGGGACAAGGAAATTTCTCTCACAAATGCAAAGAAAAATATTCAGCATACCTTTTGCATTTATTTCTTATGTTCCTCTATAACGAATACAGATGCTTCTTGGAATCATTTTTAACGAACAATGTATGCAATGAAAAAGAGTAATCACAGAGTTTTGTGATGTTTCCAGTTATCAGAACGCCAGATTTTCTTTGTAAATTAATCATGGTGGGTCTTTTTCTTTTCTTTCCTATGCCTGTTTGAACTACATCAAGGCATTGTATTTGGATAATAAATTTTAGAGTTCAAGAAAGCTAATAAATTATCTGCTTGCCTTCACCCAAGTTCAGAACCTCTTATAAAATATAAATGATGAATGAAGCAGATAGACATGAAATATCAATTTAAGTATATTTAAAGTTAATTTGGAGACTGTAGTGTCATCTTTGGCTATTTCAGGGTTCCCGGGATATCTCTTCTGATTCAAACTTGCCCTAAAATCTAGTATACTTCTTCTTCCGGGGATATAACCTGTACCTGTGGGTATTATCTGCAGAGAGATTGATTCCAAAGAGAATGTAGGGAGTAGGGCAAGGAGCGCTCAGTCCATCCCTAGAGAAACAACTACATGAGAATCAAACTTCCGCCATAAACCTTTCCTGCTTTTCTCACATAAACTCCAGCCTTAACAAACAAACTTACAATCAACTAGTCATGGCTGCCCTAAGGGTAGGAGATAGAAAACTTGTCATAATTTGTCAGAATTTATGGATTGATTTTTCAGTAGCAAACACCAATATCATCTATTTTGCGCATCTCAGGTACCTTGCTCATTCTCTGTGCACATTTAATGACTTGACTGAAGAGGAGTCAACTGATAGTTTTCTGTTTTTGTTTGTTTGTTTGTTTTGGTTTTGTTTTGTTGTTGTTGTTGTTGTTACTCTGCATCTGCTTCGCCTCTAATCCCTGTTAAGGAAAGCGTTATTATTTCAGGGCCTGAAAAACAAAAGAAAACAAAAAACTAAAAAGTCACTTTCTTGGTTGAAATCTTTGAGACACACTGTACTATAAGCAGCACTGACATGAGAACCACACAATGCAGTAAGAAAGGCATGATATCCTTATTTGTGGCTAGAACACGGGATAAGTTAACACATGAAGGATTCCAAGAATAGCACTGCGTTGACACTGAGAATTCAAGCCAATGGGCATCAGGGTATATCACTTTCCACTGGGGCACTGATGTTCTCACCTGTGGACTGTAGTCACTACAGAAGTGATATGTCTACAGAAGTAGATATAAAGCAGCAGTAAGAAATCAAATGTAAATAGAAGATACTTTGAGGAATCCTACAAAAGAGAAAAATATGAGCTCATTTATTACATCCATACGATGCAATATCTTTTTCATATGGGAAAAAGTACTACAGGGGTAAATAGGAGTAATATAAAAAAATAAGGTATACGTGTTGTTAATTTTAACCATTGTGACAGGCGTGAGGTCATATCCCATTGTAGTTTTGATTTGTATTTCCCTGATAATGAGAGATATTGAGCATCTTTTCATATGTCTGTTGGCTCTCTGGATGCCTTCTTTGGAAATATCTCTACTCACGTCTTCTGCCCATTTTTTAATTGGATTATTTTTGAGTGTTGAGTTTTATAAGTTCCTTACAGATTTTGGATACTAACCCTTTATCTGATATGTCATTTGCAAATGTTTTCTCCCATCCCATTGGTTGTCTTTTAGTTCTGTTGATTGTCTCCTTGGTTGTCCAGAAGTTTTTTATTTTGATGAAGTTCCAACAGTTTATTTTTGCTTTTGTGTCCCTTGCCTTAGGAGCTATATCTAGTCAGTCATAAGAGGGGAAAAGAGAGAGGCAAACCAGGAAACAGTCTCTTAACTACAGAGAACAAACTAATGGTTAACAGAGGGAAGCGGGTGGAGAATGGGTTAAGTAGAAGATGAGGATTCAGGAGTGTTACTTGCTGTGATAGTACCAGGTGTTGTACACCTGAAAACAACCCGTATGTTAACTCACTGGATTTTAAGTTAAAACTAAGAAAAAAAAGTAATGTGTGTGTCTCCTAGAAAAGGGTCAGCAAACTGACCGGGGATCAAATCTGGCCTTCCACCTGCTTTTCAAATAAAGTTTCTTTGGAACACAGCCACATCCATTCTTTTATGTATCCTCCCTGGTAGCTTTCATATGACAACAGCAGAGTTGCTTAGCTGCGACAGCAAAGAATAAAATATTTACTGTCTGGCATTTTACAGGAAATGTTTGCCAATCTTTGGTCTAGCGGATGAAACCTGCGAGGAGCTAAGGAACACTATGCATTGACTTAATTCTTCGTGGGCTGCAGGCTTACACAGGCAAGCACAAGAAAGGTGTTTATTTTCCAGAAGTTTATAAGCAAATTTGAAGAGACAATTACAGAGGAATACATCAGTCATCTATCCACCTAACAATGGCTTTAGTTCAAAAACCTCTCTAGTCTGCAAATATGATATTAAGTATCTCCTTAGCTCCACACTGCCATCCCCACAAGTGCTATGGTAGTGAAAAAGTCAGGTACTATCAGTGTTTCAATATAGCTTTCCTCCAGGGCAAAAGAGGAAAAGAAATACAAATAATTTGCTTTTACATAGAGACAGGGCCAGAGTAGGAAATATAAATGGAATAATCTGGGGCCCCTGGGTGACTTGGTTAAGTACCCAACTCTAGATTTCAGTTGAGGTCATGATTTCATATTCATGTGATGGAACACTGTGTCAGGCTATGTGCTGACAGCGTGAGCATGCTTGAGATCCTGTCTCTTCTCTCTCTGGCCCTTCCCCTGCTTGTGCTTCCTCCCTCTCTCTAAGTAAATATATGAATAAACATTTTAAAAATAAATGTAATAATCTGAGGAGGACTTTACATTGGATATATTGAACCCAGCCCACCACTTGGGACTATGCCATGAGCCCAGGTGAACCCTAGCCAATCTTCCGATGTAGAAGTGAAACATGCATGGTGATTTTTTTCACAGCACCCACAATCACTGTGGTGATACTGAGCAGTATACATCACATTTTTGCATACCCTACAAAGCCTTGTCTTATCTCATTAGTTATCTTTCCACCATCATCAAATATGATGTTTTTGTTCACTATGCTCCAGTGACAGTGGTATGCTTGCTGCCCCGTGGACATGTGCCTCTTGCACTTTTCTGACTCAAAGCCCTAACGAACTCCGTGCAGGATAATTTATCTCCATGTAGTATTCTGGCTCTTCCTCATCTCATTCACATATGAGAATACATCTCACTGCCTCAGAGGGAAGTATCCTTACCAAACCATCTAAAATAGGACGCTACTTACTCTCTAGTTTTTTTTTTTTTTAAGAGTTAATCTTCATAGTTCTTTTCAAAAGATATCTGATGTTATATTACACATTTTATTAAGTGTTTATTCATTTTGTCTTCCACTAAAATTGTAACAACATTAGAGCAAGGGCTTTATTTGTTTTATTTTTTTCTCTACTTGTGGGCCATAGAATTGCCTAGAAAAATCTTGGTGGTTTGATAGCATGTGTTGAATGAATAATTAAAGAAATAAACTGTATTCAGTAGAATAACTAGTAGTCTTTGTGTACTGTCACTGCTATCATTTTGTGTGTGTCTGTGGATAGATAGATGATAGATAGATAGATGATAGATTGATATATATAGATAGATCGCCTTTAAATATATACATTTTTATTTATGTACACATAAATACATGCATATAATTTCTATATAAATTCATTCATTCTCTTCATAACTTGTAACATTTGATGTATGACAAATTTATTTTCACTGTGTTGGATGTGTAAGCAACAATTTATGGCTATGCTTGAGATTGAAGGAAAGCAAAAAAGAAAAAAAAAAGTCCATGTAAATTATATTCAGAAGTGTTTGGGGGAGGAGTGAGACCTTGAATCTCTGCAATTTTGCAAGATAAGTTCATTTGTTATTAAAGAATGACCTTGAAACACTAGTAAGCACAAATATATGTGTACATATAAGAGTCGCCTGCTGTGAAAAACGCAAGAAACAATTTTGTTAGGAAACAATAGCATATGGTTAGAAACAGGGTGGTCCTGTCAAACTATTCCAACCCCCATTCTGATATGCCAGAAAGGTATAATGCATTTGTGAATCCAATAGGTGTTGAAGAAGAAAGCTACAGTAGAACACCTACAGAAGCAATGAACAAAAGTTATTTTAAATGGAATATAGAGATTTTGGAAATAGTCTAGGAAAAGAGTAGAAGTTACATTTTTAAAACCCCTAAGTGTCTCAGAAGACTTTTTTTAATGTAAACAATAGAATTAAATTAAATGTATGATTTTTACAGATCTCCAATCATGCTTTATTTATCGAGGAGACATATCCCAGCATTTTCGGGGACTATAATGAGATACACCATTTTTTCCAATATTGGACCCGCCTGCTCTTTTTAGGTAGTATAATGTTTTACTCATAAATCATTAGCATTTAATGTATAGAAGAAATTAAGACAAATATTACAAGTTTGGGAAGAAAGGGTATGGATATTAGAAAATGATGGTTAAAAAGTCATTAAAACAGACAAACAAACAAATAAATAAATAAAAGTTCTTTCAAGATCTACTCCACTTTGTATTCTCTCGTATGTGTTCCAGCATTATGGCTTCACTTCTAGAGCAGGTGGTGATTGGCTGTCTCAATGACTGGTCCACAGCACGTTGGTTTGGAAGCTATTGGTATTCTAAATTAAGCAGCCTAGACCAGCGAAACATATTGACCTTACTGCTGTTTCTTCATCCATTTACTTCAGACATATAAACATAGTTCATGCCTGTATGACCCAAACACTGTTTGTAGCAGGATCGATTTACTGTTTTCTCTCATTGTAATGACTGACTTGGACTGTCACAAAGTCAATCTAATTGATCATATAAAAGTTGGCCAACAAAACTCAAAGTTGCCCTTTCATGGCTTCTTTCATCATGGCATGAAAAATTAATTGTTTTTTTTTCTCTTTAGAGCAACATTTGAAGGGAGTTTTGGATGGCACTCTGTTCATTCAAATACAGATATACATACCAGGTATTGCCCCCTCAATCCACCTTCACCACTTCCTGTCTGAGTCACCACCTGGCACCACAGTGGTTTAGGGCATTAAAATACATGCAGCTGCTATAAATCTTTTTACATTAGTCTATGCCCAAGATTCATACATCCGACCACTGTCTCCAAGAAATGCTCTCTGGACCTTTGCCAACTTTTGGCTGTCTACTTTTCATGTTCCCACAATATGGTATGACCATGTTTGGAGACCAAAATTCATTTGATAGTTCGCTATTATTGATTATTTATTCTCTCCATTAGTCGCAGTCTTCAAATTATAGTTTAAGGCTCAAGAACATCCATATTAAATAAACCAAGAAAAAATTATTAATTATATAAAAGAATTATTAACCACCAGAGCCATTTTAAGCAATCATTAATAGTGACTTAGAAAAGAATTTTAAATAAAATATTCTCAAATTTTAAGATAGAAGTCTCCTAGTTCTCTTATGACTAGGTCGGTTTTGTTGGGAATTCATAGATCCTATGGCATATTGCCAAAGAATTCTATTTTCCTTCTTGTTTTGTTTTGTTTTATATTGAAGTCTATTTTCATCAGACTTCTAGCTCCCTTCTGACTAAAATGTGAAGCAGATTAAAACAGATTTGTACACAAAGAAAGGATTATATACTCTTATTTTAATGATACATCCTCAAGGAATTGTCATCATTTTCATAAGGCAAAGGTGAATAATGTGAGCCTCTGGGAGCAGTCTATACACTTAAAAAAAAAAGATAATTGTTAAAATTTCATGTTTGCAATTTTTGACTTTATTTATTTATTTTTTTAAAGAACAGTTTGTATTGATAATAAAACTGAAGAAGAAATACAGAGATTTCTCATATATTCCTGCCCATAGGCTTTCCCATTATCGACATGACTCGCCATTTATTTTTGACCAAGGATGAATCTGTGTTGACACATCATAATCACCCAAAGTTTATTCTTTACCTCAGGATTCACTCCTGGTGTAATATAGTCCATGGGTTGGGGAAATATATAATGATAGTATTCTTCATTACAATATCATACAGAGTATTTTCACTGCCCTAAAACTCCTCCATGCTTTGAATACTCATCTCCTCTGCCTTCCACACCTCCAACCACTTTACATTTTATTTCTCCCACCATTTTGGTTTTTCCAGAATGTCAGATAATTAGAATCATACAGTTTGTGGCCTTTCTAGATTGACTTCTTTCATTTAGTAACGTGCATTTAAAGTTTACCAATGTCTTTTCATATCTTGATAGCTCATTTATTCCTTGCATTAAACAATGTTTCGTTCTCTGTATTCACCAAAATTTATTATCTATTTACTTTATGAAGGACATCTTGGTTGCTAGCAAGTTTTGGCAATTATGAATAAAGCCACTATAAACAAGAGTATATAGATTTTTGTATGGACATACGATTTCAACTTCTTTTATTAAATGAGAAGTACAATCACTGAATCGTATGATAAAGGTATATTTAGTTTTGTAAGAAAGGACCAAACTGTCTTCTAAAGTGACTGTACCGTTTTGTTTCATGATTAGCGATGTATGAGAGCTCAGGCCCCTCTACCTCCTAGTTAGCATTTAGTGTTGTCAGTTTCTGAAATTTAGTCTCCATATATATATGTAGTGGGATCTCATTCTTTCTTATCTGTATTTCTCTCATGCCATATGATGTGGAGTATATTTTCATATACTTTATTTTCCACTTGTATATTTTTGCTAAAGTCTCTATTAAGATGTTCGCACCATTTTTAATCGGGTGATTTGTCATTTATTTTAAGAGTTCTTTGTATATTTTGGATACTAAACTTTTATCCAATGAATGTTTCATAAGTACTTTCTCACAGTCTTTGGCTCACCTTTTCATTCTCTTGACATTGTCTTTCATAGAGAATCTTTTTAAAAATTGTATTGAAGTCTAGCTAAACAGTTATGTTTTTAACAGATCATGGCTTTGGTGTTATAATTAAGAAGGCATTGCCAACTAGGTTTTTTTTTTTCCCTTATGTTATCTTGTAGGGCTTTTCTAGCTTTGTCTTTTATATTTAGGTCTATATTCCATTTTGAGTTAAGTCTTGTGACCGGTGTTAAGATACCTGCCCAGAGATTTTTTTTTTTTTTTTATGCATGTATCTGTTCAGTTGCTTCAGTACTGTTTATTGAAAAGACTATGTTTATGACATTATAGTCTCTTTGTTTCTTTGTCAAAACCCAGTGGATTATATTCATTAAGTCAATTTCTGGGGTGTCTGCCCTGTTCCATTGGTCTGTTTGTAAATTCTTTCACAATACTATACTGTTGTTTATATATATATTATCTAAGTTTATGATAAATTGTGAAGGCAGGTAGTATTAATCTTCTAATTTTGTTCTTCTCTTTCAATGTTATGCTAGCCATTCTCGGTGTTTTTCTTCTCCATACAAAGTTTACTGTCACTTTGTCGATATTCATTAAAAAAATAAAAGGAAGGGTTGCTTGGATTTAATTGATAATGCCTCCAATCCATAGTTCAAGTTAAGAAGAACTGGCATTTGACAATATTGAGTCTTTCCATCCAAGAACATGAATTATCTTTCCACTTTCTTACATCTTTGTTGATTTCGTTCTTAAGAATGTTGTAGTTTTCCAGACCACCTAGGTGACTAGGTCAGTTGAGCGTCCAACTTTGGCTTAGGTCATGATCTCATGGTTCCTGGGTTTGAACCCTGCATCTGGCTCTGTGCTGACAGCTCAGAACCTACAGCCTATTTCAGATTCTGTGTCTCTCTGTCTCTCTGCCTCTCTCTTGCTCACATTCTGTCTCTCTCTTTCTCTCAAAAATAAATAAAACATTAAAAATAATTTTGTAATTTTCCTTATATGGATCTTATACATATTTTGTTAGATCATTTTATTGCAAGTATTTGATTTAATTTTGTGGTGCTAATGTAAATAGTATTGTGTGTTTAATTTCACATTCCATGTATTCATTGTTAGAGTCTAGAAAAACAATTGGCTTTTCTACATTAACCCTGTATTTTGCAACCTTGCTATAATCAGTTGTTAGATTCAGAAGTGTTTTTGTCAATTTTTTTTTAAGATTTTCTCCATAGATATTCAGGTCCTCTTTGAACAAAGACAATTATATACTTTCCTTCCAATTTCTGTACTCTTTGCTGCCTTTTCTTGCTTTATTGTATTAGCAAGGACTTCCAGCACAATGTCGGAAAGGAGTTCTGAGAGGAGACATCATGAGTTTGTACTTGATCCTAAGTGGGATTTATCCAACTCCAAGTAAGCAAGGCTGTTTTAGCATTCAAAAACGAATTTAATGTTAATATATATTATTTATATATATAGTTAATTTAATTAATACATATTAATTACATTTTGACCTTACTATCAATATAATATATATGTATATAACAAGAGGTAGATATTAAACATATTCAGAGAAGTTTCACTGATGTTGAATGGAAGAGGGACCACAGGACAGATGACCTCATTGGCACTGTTGAGAAAATCCCTGGTTCAACAGGTTAACTGTTATATTTTTGGAGGAGATTGAAACTACAATTAGATTAGGCATTAAGCCCTGATTTTGTGACTTGGCCCAAGTGATTTCCTTTTGTCCTGTGGTTTTCTTTTAAACAACTTATACCCAGAACTCTGTTTTCACTCTAAGCAAAACTGGTGAAGTTGTAATGTTGGTGTGGTGTCATGGGTTAATTGAAAATTTAGGTAACACAAGTTGTAAATTAAACTTTGACAATGATTTTAAAAGTTCTTCATTAACGTCTATTTAAGGATTCAATTTCCAAAAGGATGAAAGGTCGATTAAAGTAAAATAGACGTTTTTGAGTGATGGCTGTTCACCCTGTGCGTGTGTGCTGAGATGAAACAAGAATAAATTATTTCTTTTCTACTATTAAACAGCAAGAACACCTTCCAGGTCATGATATAGAGTAGCTAATAAAAGATGACTATTACTTGAAAGAAATCGACAGTTGGTAAGAGATAGGGGACTATTTAAATGGTCTTACATATATTGACTATGATTAAATATTTATTTTGGCATATATGTATATTGTCTCCACAAATATTGTAGAGTCTTTGAGGCCAGTTATATCTTTAAGCTATTAATAGTTGACATGATTCTTTTAATATAGTATAGTATGATCAACATTAGTATTTGTTGGCAATTAGTAAAATATTGAGACATATTTCAAGATGAAATTGTGATTTTTTTTGTAACCAAGCTCCACCCCCCATCTTTTTTAGTGACATAAGCAACTCTTATTGTTTTCCTCTTTTACAAAGACCTAGACCTGTTCACATTTCCTGAAACATTAAATTTTGTCCTAAGCAAGATTAGTAGTTCCAACCCTCATAGTTTTCACCTATGAAGGACTCAATGATGTTTACCCTGAAAATAGTTCTACACAAGGCTTTAAAAATTGGTTATTGCCTCAAATGCCTATGTCTGTGTTTGAGTTGGAGATATAGACTAAAAAATAATATCTTTAATTTATGTAGAATATTTCTTTCAAGCAAACTAAAAGGAAACATATATGTAGGCATGCAATATGCAAACATCAAAATAATTATCAAAGCATAGCCAGGACATATAAATTATTTAAAACAAAGTTTTAAATGTGAGAAATAAGTAATCCTTGCCATGTATTTAGATTTTCCCACACTTTCAAGAGAAAAAAATTTAAAATATTAAAGTAGCAAGTTAGGGTTTAACCATTATTCTCAAGCCAATAAGATAAAAGTGGATATATGGGGTGCCTGGGCGGCTCAGTTGGTTGAGAGTCTGCCATTGGCTCAGGTCATGATCTCACAGTTTGTGCATTTGAGCCCAGCATTGGGGTTACTGCTGTCAGCACAGAGCCTGCTTCAGATCTTCTGTTCCCCTCTCTCTGTCCCTCCCCAACTCCCACTCGTGCTCTCTTTCTCAAAAATATATGAAATATTTAAAAATTAAAAAAATATATAAAAGTAAATATATATCTCAAAGATAAGCTTAAAATAATTGAAATAAGTGTGACATTTACTTCTTTGCAATAAGTCTATTCAAAATGTTATCCGCGTGTTATTTATTGCTACTTACTAGACAAGAAACAGGGACTAAAGACAAGTAGAACTGGAGTGGTTATTGGATGCCATCTATGTTAAAGGACTTAAATACCACAGCCACTCCCAAACCATTTTTAATGAATGCAAAGTTGTAAGCAAATAGATGTGTTCTCCCATTTCGGGCATAGGATCCAGAGATACTTAGATATGAGAGAGGGAAAGAGGTCACGGACAAATGCAGTGATATTGAACTGCTGAATAAAAGACCAGAAGAAAACCTTTATTGAATGACTCCTATATTTCTGGCCTCCCAAATCCTCCCTCACTAACTATTTAAATTATTTTTTTAAGTTTATTTATGTATTCTGAGAGAGTGAGAACAGAGCAGGGACAGAGAGATAGAGAGAGAGAGAGAGAGAGAGAGAGAGAATCCCAAGTAGGCTCTGGCACTGACAGTGCAAAACCCTATGCAAGGAACGAAACTCAGGAACCCATGAGATCACGATGCTTTCAGGACCCCACTGATTATTTTAAATAAACCAAAATGTAACCTAGGCCAATAAAATAAAAAGATCCTTGATTACCTAAAACATTTCATTGATAAAATCAGCACCATATATACACCAAAAATATCCCATGCTAAAAAGAACACATAATGGTCATTACTGATCAGCAGCATATTGAAAAATTAAACTGCAGAGGGTTTTGCAGAGTTCCAGAAATATTAACTAGGTTCTAATCATGCCATGAGGAGAGTAGAATATGGTTGTGTGTATGCACCTAAACAAATATAAAATAAACAAAGAGGACAAAGCACATCATTGAAAAAAAAGAAAAAGAAAACAAGGGACTAATAACTGTTTGAAACAGCAACCACCTCCTCATCTCTACTTCGCTATTTTAATACTAAATAGCAATGACTAATATTTTCAGTGTGCACTTTCACAATCAAGAAATGTTCTAGGTGCTTCCTTAAATTAATTCATTTAGACTGCACAACAAGTGTATGAAGGTTAGATACCATGCAATACTATTATACTCAGCTTATGATAAAGAAACCGAAGTCTAGGAAGGTTGAGTAATTTGCCCAAGGTTGCAGTTCGTAAATCTTACTTTTGGTAAAGAGAATTCTGTTAACGTGATTAAAAAAATAAAATAGGAATAATTCGAACTTGTTGACTAGTTTTGCCAAAGAGGCTGTGATTAATATATATATATATATATAAAATATACACTTTTGTGGTTAATATTATATACACTTTTATGATTCATGAGAAATCCTCTGGAATCAGAAGTTTGTCCCTATTTTGCTAAAACCCACTCCCAACACTTTTAGCTTCTATACCCCTATCAACTTTGACTACAATAGGACTGTTTCCATTGTAGCCTTGGACCTTTGTTTGTCAGGCAGAGGAAGAGGCTCTAATCTCTCAGGTCCACCATGGGCTTTTGAATAATTTATCACTTAGGTTCAGTATGTCTCATTCTTGCTCTACACAGTTGGAGGATGTCTCCCATCCTTTCCTATATGGTAGTTGCCCCATTATAAGTTGTTGAATAAATTAGTGAATTACAGAATAAATAAATGAATGAGAAAGATGTATGATATAACTGTAAATTATGCATAAATTTATGAACTTTTAATGTATGAAAATATAAAACACTCATCTGATTCACATTCATATTAAATACTAAGTCAGATATAAGTCAATGCAGTAAATAATAATGGTAATAATAATAACATAAATAACAATTATAAAATGCCATTTCCATGCTATAGATTATTAAGATATAGAGACAAAAAAAGTGATAAAGGACCAAAGACCAAGTGAAGGATTTTGAGACAGAGAGAGTCTGAAGTAAACTCTCAAGTAAAAGTAATTGAAAACCTAATATTTACTAATTCAATTACTCAGAAGAAAATGAATTCAAGTAACAATTATTTAAAATTTGTATTACCACTACTCTTATTATTGTTCACCATATGTAGCACTCTGACAATGTTTTTAGGAAAAAAAAAGTCATGTAGAAATAACTCAAGATGAAATGAGTGTTGTATCAAATCCCTTCTTTAATCACATTTCATGCCTAAACTCCATAATGAAAAACCGGACTCAAAGTAGAGTAAAAATTCACTGTAAATCATTAAAATACTTCACAACCACTGGCAGTATGAAAAGTATCAATCACTTGGCTTCTTGTAAGAATAACAGAAGCACAGACTTCAGAGTCGAGGGCTGATTTCAAATTCTAGTCTTACTATGGAAAAAATTGCAACTTGAAAGGTTTTGTGATTATTGAATTAGATGGTACATAGAAGGATCTGCCAAATAATGAATATTCTTTTAATGATGTCTCACTAAATTTACCCCAGGAAAGATTTCCTCTATTCAGATCATCTGGTTCTCCTCTTCATAGCATCCTCTGGGATGGCAATTTCTCTCCCTGATGAGGGTGATGATAATAGTGGAAATCCGTGATTAGACCTTTCCAGCATCATGACAAATGTTGGTAATGAAGTTTGACTTTGTTCTACCAACAATGGATTTTATTTTTCAGAGGTTTTAAATAACCATTTTATTTTTTAATAATGGGTGGGTGAGATATGAAAAACAAAATGGAACCTTCATACATATAATTATCTTGAAAAATAACAGGGATGATGCTAAAATTAGTAAAGGCGTTGTGGTATGTTAATATTTTTTTATGTTCTGCAGCATTAATTTGTACTTAACTTTTATTCAGTGAGCCATTATACATGTAATTACGAATTAAAATTAATTTACATTACTTGTACTCTATTATAGAGTTGAAGTTTTGTGATCAAAGATAAAGTATTGAACTACAATCTGGTTATACAATGAAAATCATTATGGTAGGCTATACAATACTGCTTTTTTACATTAGAAACTGGAATGCTTTTCTGTAAAAAATACATTGCCTTCGCAAGCAATAACTAAGTTGAAAAGCAAAAGGAAAGAGATTGTTGATGAAGATGTTCTTAAAGAAAGGGAAATTACATTCATTATACTTCTATATTTGGATCAGCGATTTTGTTTTGATGTAACATTATCTATTCACTCCTTTTTTCCTCAAGTGAGGTTGCACATAATTTTAGCTTTAAAATTTTAGTCTCTCTATTTCTTTATAGCTATGACTTTTTAAATAATATATTTCTAATAAGGAGGTGGGGCAAGGAGTTTCCAACCTAACCAAGACTACATTTGTAGATTTGATACACAGTTCTCTAAATATAGCTAATTGTATGTGAGCTCAGTTTTCTCTATTAAAAGGAAATGTTATTCGTTGCTGAAACATACAAATGATACATTGACATCCAAGAAATTATGATTGATTTTATATATTTATCTTTTCTTTTGCATAATAACCTTAACAAATTTACAGGTAACCAAAAAGTAATAAGTATGAGAATTTATAAGTTGTTCCCTTGCACATATTATAATATATAGGTATTTTAACTTTAAATAAAATATCCTTTTAAAACTGCAGATGTGGCTAACAAATTTATTAAATTAATTTTTTTTCAATTCACACATGAATGCCATTGTACCTACTGATTAAATTATGTTTCCAATTTTGTGAAACACTTGGTTTAAGGAAATATACCTCCAAAAGGATTAGATGGAATAGTACTCTGGCTTTCCACATGAAATACAGTGCCTACTCCCACCAATCAAAGTAGAAAACATCATGATATGTGAGGCTTTAGAGAGAATAGTCAGGGAAGTCTTGCTTAAGTAGTGAGGATTAATTAGCCCTAGACTGAGCATTGTCAATATCTTCAATACAATATTTATATATTATATGTAGATATGAAATTTATATGTGTATATAGAGGATCAAATTTTGCTTCCTGGTAACTTTACTGTATCACACACATAAGAAATCTCAAGAATATTTACTGGAATACAAAAGTATCTAACATTGATAAAGGAAAAATCTGTAATGTCTGGCATCAAATTAAAATTACCAGTCACTCAGGGCCTAGGTGGCTTGTTAGGGTAAGCATCCAAGTCTTGATTTTGGCTCAGGACATGATCTCATGGTTCATGAGTTTGAGCCCCTCATCAGGCTCTGCACTGACAGTGCAGAGACAGCTTGGGATTCTCTCTCTAACTCTCTGTCTGCCCTTCCCCTGCTCACACTCTGTCTTTGTCTTTCAAAACAAATAAACATGAAAAATTTAATTAAAATTGCCAGTCACTCAAAGAAACAAGAAAAAAAAAATCAGCCAGGAGAATATAGGTAAATTAAACCAGCTCAAAAATGACTTATGTTAGAATTAGGAGATATATATCAAACATATCTATTATAGCTGTATTCTAGGTGCTTAAGACGTTTAGAGTAATGAAAGTATAAAATTAGATAAATTTTTAATGGAAACAATTATAATGTATAAGATGAAAAATACAAATAAGGGATTTAGTGCAGGTTAGATATTGCAGGGTAAAAAATGATTAGTGAAACTTAAAACAGCAATAGATGCTATAAAATGAGACAGAGTAAAAGGAATGAAAATAAAATTAAGCTTCATTGAAACGTGGGATACTGTTAAGCATCCTAATAAATAGATAAATGGAATACCCAATGTATAAAATGGAGGGCAAAATTTTTTTGACAAAATAGTGTCTGAAAATTTTCCAAACTTACTAAAAATTATGTACTTATATAAGAACAAAAAAACTCAACAAAATATAAGCCTATGAAACATTAAAAAAATTACACCAACACAACTCGTAATCAAATTTCTCTAAACCAAAGATTATGAGAAAATCTTGAAAGGAGCTAAAAGTAAAAACAAAACAAAACAAAACATAAAATCAAACTAACAAAAAAGCATTATGTATCTAAGAACAAAGAGAGGAGATTTACACATGATTCACTCAACACAAGAAGTCAGTAGAACGTCTTTAAAGTACTGAAAACGAAGAAAAGAGAAGAAAGAAACTATCAAGCCAGAGGTCTATACTGAGAGAAAATATCTTTCAAAAAATAAGGACTAAGGTTTTGAAAAATAAAAAAGATGAAGGGTTTCATCACAAGTACATTTTTATTTCAAGAAATGTCAAAGTCCTTCAGACAGAGGAATAATAACAGGTAGAAATATAAACAAGTCAACGAAAGGACAATGTAACTATATGGACTTTTAACTTTCATGCCACTTAAAAGATAATTGGCACTTTGAACATAATAATAAAAACATAACATAATAACTGAACTATAATGTATTATTTTCTATTAGATCAATATGATAGAAATTCAGTTTGAGCTATTTAACTTATGTAAGAATGTTTGATGACAACAGAAGAAAAACACAGGATAAAAGAGGAATATATTCCATATGTGTATACTGTAAATGTAGTGGTATGATATCACATGAAGATAAATTATAATAAATTAAAGATGAACACTATGAACCCCAAAGTTCACCCACTAAAATAAGAAAACTAAGAGTTATCACTAACAATCCAATGATGGAAATAAAACAGATTTTTTAATGGAATAAAAATAACAATACAACATATTAAATTTTGTGGGACTCTGTTAAAGCAGTACTTGTGGAGAAATTGCTGTTATAAAATTCTAGAAAAGAAAAGAAACAGGGACTCAATTATCTCAGCTGTATCTGCTTCCATCTGAAGAAACCAACAGTAAATTAAACCCAAACAAAGTTTTAAAACAAACAAAAAATAAAATAAGACTGGAATTCATGAACACAGAAATTAAAAAGAGAATATCAATAAAACTAAAAGAATCTCTATTAAGTACACAGACAGTAATAAAATAATGAAATGTTGCAATGAGATGACTTCAGACTAACAAATATAGCTAGTTCAAAAAAATGGCCAAATTCCTTGAAAGTCACATACTAACAAAGCTCATGAAAAAAGAAATAGATGTTCTAAGGGCACCCAGCTGACTAAGATAAGCGTCCCACTGGGTTTCCCTCTCAGATTGTGATTTCACAGATGATGGGCTTGGGATCCCCCCTGACAACACGGGACCTTTTTGGGTTTTTCTCTCTCTCTTGCTCTCTGATCTCCATCCCTGTCTCCAAATAAATAAACTAACTTAAAAAAAGTAAAAATAGATATCTTGAAAAGACATATTAAAATTTAAAGATATTGAATTTGTACTTAAAACCTCCGCGCGGGCGCGCGCACACACACACACACACACACACACACACACACACACACACACCTCAAAATCCAGATGGCTTCCCTGGTAGACATACCGTTTTATGGAGAAAGGATACAAATATAACATACACCTTCCAGAGAAATAAAAATATGCTGCTATTTCCCAGGACCTTCAAAAAGACCAACACTATCCTTATATCCAAATTTCACAAGCTATTATAGGATAATAATACCATAGATCAATAAAGCTTATGAAGATAGGTAAAAAAATTCTTTACAAAGTAAAAAAAAAAAAAAAAAAGATTAACAAATGGGATAATAATATGTAAAAATAATACAGCTTCATTAGAAAGTGAATTTTATCCCAGCTGTTAAAGACTGGTTTAACATTCAAAACACTAATCAATGCAATTCATCATATTAAACTAAAATAGAGAATCATAAAATCATCTCAATAGATGCAGAAAAATCATTGAGCAAAATTTAACATCTGTTCCATGTAAAACCTGTCAGCAATGTAGAAATGGAGAGAAGCTTCCTACACCTAAAAAAGGGTATCTATGAAAAAGTATATATCTAATATCCTACTTAAAGGTTAATTACTGAAGGCTTCCTCTCCTATGATTAGGAGAAAGACATGTATATCTTCTCTTATCATTTCAATTCAATGTTATCCTGAAAGAGGTAGAGAGCACAATAAGGCAAGAAAAAGAAAAAAAATTAAATTTTAAAGGAAGAGGGAAGACTGTCTTTAATTGAAGACAACATGGTTGTGTATGTGAAACATGCAATTGCATGTACCAAAATATTAGAAGGGATAGGGAATTGTGTAAGGCTACAAGATACAAGATTGATATGCAAAAAAACAATTATATTTGCATATATTAGATAATTTTTAAAAACACATTTAAATGCATCATAGATATAAACAATTAGAGATAAATGTGACAAAAGATATGCTTTCAGAAAAATACAAAACTTTGTTGGAAAATTTAAATAAGACTTAAAGGCAGTGCCATGTTCACTGTTCAGAAGACTCAATATTATTAAGATTTTATTCTCTCCAAAATTGGTCTATAGACTCAATACATCTGAATAAAAATCCTAGCAGCCTTTTTTTTAATATAGTAACAAACCGATCCTGAAATTCATATGGAACTGCAAAGGGTATCGAATAGCAAAAAAACAAAAAAAAAAAAAAACAAAAAAAAAAACTGAAAACATGGAGAAATGTAACATTACAAAATTTAAAAATCTACAGAATGCAATAAAGTGTAATACTGGCAACATGATTAAAAAAAACACAAAAATAGGTTAATTCCTCAGAATAGAGAGTTGAAAACTATACCTACACATTTTTGAAACATAATTTATGGTATTCACCATAAAATTGCATTTGCAATTTTTACCAATCTGATAAAACGTTGAAGCACTACTTATTTAGTCTAAAATCCAACATCTAAGGTAATGGAGTAGTAATCACTGGACATTCCAAAATATTACGGTTGAGGAGCACAGTAGGCTGCTGGGTGTTAAAATAGTATCTGTTTTCTGCAGAATGCCATTCCTTTCTCTGTCATGTGTATTCTTATCATTACTACTGCCACACACTGTTTCAGTGTCAGACTGGTCATCTTTATCTTAGTCAGCATTATTGCTTGTCACCTTGAAGCCTAAGCATAACTTTCAAGTCACCCCTAATATCGGAGTTTAGGGGTATTTGGAAGAACGGGGCTTGTGCCAAGCATTGTATACATAAAAGAAGGTAAAGGACTTTGAAATTACCTTCAGATCACTGATTCCATACTCAAATACACATTTCTGTTTAGATGGTCTAGAGACTTCAATCATCTCTTTTCCTCTTTTTGTCTTGTAGTCTTGGGCATCAGAAAATATGGCAATTTCTTAATAGAAATACATATATTACATTATATATATATATATATGTATATATAAAAATTGTTGTATAAGTGGTGCTTAAATAGAAGGAGTTTCTCTATGGTGAGCATTTGTGAAAATGAATCAAAGCCAAAGCTATTTTGCAACATTCTTGCAAGTGCAAACAAGAGGAAAAGTAAGTGAATAATGCTTTATGTAGTTATTCTGAACGCCCTTCTCAATATTGGCTTCATTAAAATAAACAGTACACCTGGCCTGCTTGATCCTCACACAAATGATAAATAACTAAGCTTCTGCCAAAGTCCTTACCTATAGATTTTCTACATCCTGTGCCTTTGGCTAAGGGGAAACAATAGTTAAGCAAAATCCAATTGGCAGCAGCAGTCAAGCAGACTACTATTTGAGGACAGCCCTAAGTAGCAGCTGTACAAGTATTGGCATACTAAACTTCGGGAAGATGCTTGTGTATCCTTTTCATTTCAAGTGTTAATTGGCAACAACATTCAAATGCACTTGTATAAATTATGGTAGTCTTCTGAAAACCCCTGAAGTAAGCTATCTGCTATTAAAATTGCAACGGGGCCTGTAGTTTTATATACAGAAGTAGAACATGTGCATTTGTTGATTAAATTAAACCATTTCCCCCCGTAAATGTGACTAAAAGCAATGCCAGTTTGATTGATGAACACTTTACCATAAATCTAAGCACAGAATCAGAAAGAGCACTAAAAGAATGAAATACAAAATGACTGATAGTTTGGATGCCAACATGTAGATGGCAAATAATCACAGGATACATATGTTGGTACATTTCAAGTAATGCATTGCAATAATAGACTACATTACTTTTGCAACAAACAGAAAATGACCATGTGTTTGTAATTGGGGCAGCTCGATTTATATTGGTGACAAAAGCAGTGCTTGCATTTCCTTGTCAGGTAAGCATAAAAACAGCTGCGTTCTGCTTTGACCAAATTATATTTCTGAAGTCAGCGGAGATTGTGACTCATATAGAGACCAACTCATCACTATCAGTACCAAATGAGAATTCTGTTTCTGCTCAAATCACTCCTATGGGGACATGCCAAACACCATGCTTTATGTAACTGGGCAAACTATCTAAACAATATGTTCCAAAAACTCAAATGTAACTGCTTTAGTCTTATTATGACTTTTCTACTTACTTTTACCTTGTTAGGATAAATATTTATAATTGTGGTTTATGCATATATAAAAGATTCAAGGCAAAATATTTTACGTTTTTACTAAAGTACTTGTTGTTTGTGAATTATTTCAATGACCTAAAGGTGATCAAAGTAATGTTTTGTTCCCAAATAACACATTCTGTATTTATTAGTTAACAATAGCCCTTTGATTACTTTATTAGATAATTAAATTATTACTTTATTAGTAAAGTTTCTATAAATATTATATCAGTGAGTGATGCGTTCTAACCACTACTAACTTATAAATATAACTATAAATATATTTTATTTTCAATTTTTTTCAAATATGTATGTAACATAAATACCAAATATTAAATATCATTAAAATGCTTCTTTGACTTTTTCAACCAGATGCCCTTTGACATGTTCTCCTTTTAGACAAGGATCCAATTGGAAATAATCTGTATGATGAGAAGAAAAAGCACAAAATGAAAATATAGATGACTGTGATTAAAATTACACTTGTTAGCACTTCCACTTAAACAATAACAAGAGGTATATCCATTTTGTAGAAGGTATAGCTTTGTTAATAAGAATCGTTGGGAATAAATTATTTCTTTAAGGCAGGTCTTAAACATGGTTGAAGGGAAGTCCCAATAATTAAAACCTGGCTTTACATGTTTAGAGGAAATTGTCCTGCCAAGTTACAGGTCTTATAATTTTGCTTTATTAATGAACATATATTGAGTCCAATTCAATATTACATAATTCCTATTTAAAAATCCATGTCTTATTTGTCCATTAAAAAGAAAACTTAGTTTTATCAGTGCATAGCTTTTCACACGTCGTAACGTTTAAGATAGGACAGTCCTGATTATTTAGGTATTTAAATAAGTATATTAATGTTGGGAGCCATCTTGGGCTCACAGGTTGAGACACCTCCCTGTGTGCAAAAGGCAGTCAAAGCAAAGCTCGTGTTGGCTAAAAAGGTGCCCCAATACCACCTCCTTCAAACAACCTTTCAGGCCTGGATTTCTTGAGCAGCCCTCTTTGACCTCAAGGGAGGTAATGCTCTCAAGTAAAAGGGGAGCTTGGAATGTGATGCACTGATGGATAACATCTGAAGGAGACTATGTAAATGTACTTATTCATAAGCAAAAGGACAAGCATTGAGAGTTCCACTCTTGCCAGCTGGGTTGCACCTCCCCCATTGTAGTTGGAGAAAAGGCCTTAAGGAAACACTCTGTTCTCTCCCCCAGACCTAAATGTATATGTTAATTAACCTAAAACCAACATACAGGACTGAGGAAGTTGCCACCTTGCTGGTAAAAACCCATTATTGTTAAAGAGATCAAACTATGGAATGTCACTCATTGATGTCATGTCACTTACTACCTTTAAAACTAAAGACACTGAGACCAGCAGGGCAGAGAGGCCAGAATTGCCAGGGCTGCCTGCTTGGTGATCAGACTACATCTCTCTCATGGCTCTCTCATTTCCTTTCGGCTGACCGTTGATTCTTCGGGGACCCCTAGATTCGTCGGAACTGGACCTCTGCATATTAATACATAGTCTATACTGCTTAGAGGAAATGACTTCTAATGTTGGACATCCCTAAACCTGTTGCCCGTGAACTTTATCTGCTAAATAGGTATCTAATAAATACAGTTAGATTTGTAAAGACTATGATTTTTTAAGTCTATATTGGTGTCGTGATGTAACTTCTCTATTTTTCCTACCTAAAATCTTAAACTACTGTAAAATTTGTATTTCAAATATACTGTTTTAAGAAGAATACAGGGGCGCCTGGGTGGCTCATTCGGTTGAGCGGCCAACTTCAACTCAGGTCATGATCTCGCGGTCTGTGTGTTCCGAGCCCCGCATCAGGCTCTGTGCTGACAGCTCAGAGCCTGGAGCCTGCTTCGGAGTCTGTATCCCCCTCTCTCTCTGCCCTTCCCCTGCTCATGCTCTGTCTCTCTGTCTCTCAAAAATAAATAAACGTTAAAAAAAAAAAAGAAGAAGAATACAGATACAGAACCATGAAATAGCAATCTTGTAACTGGGATCACTGTATTGTTATATTACAAACACAAAATCAATGTAAATAACTTTTAAAATGCTGTTTATGATATCTTCACATGCTGTTGTATTCTAGATTTCATGGCGTGGCATTTATTTTCCACCTCATGACATTTACCTTCCTTTCTTGTATTATTTCTTTCGTTCTTCTTAAGCACTTTGATTCCTATAAAGCAAACAGATAATTTCTCTAGTTATCATGCACATCCTCTTAACTTTCTTTCTTCTTTTTCTCTACCTTTATTCACTTTTCATTTCCTAAAGGTGCCCATGATCAGAATAACACCTCTCACCTCCAAATTTGTCCTTTATTGTCTGCTCTGTGAAAACGGAGCTTGGCTCTATTACTATATGTCCTTTGTCAACTGGAATGAGGTTAGCCACTGGGAAGCAGTAGAGAGAAGCAGCAAGGTGGGAGGGGATTTTCTTTGCTATTTTAGTCTGTTCCTATTTGCCAGCTTCTACAGTGCAATGGCTTCTCCAGCATCTGGCTCCTGCTCTGTGGGCAGCTTTCTGAGGGCAGGCTCCTGAAACAGGCAGGTTCTTTGGTTCTAGGCATCTTTCCACAGTACAGGTAGCTTCTGAGAGTCAACTTCTTATAGTTCATTGATTTTGTCAGTGTCAGGGTCCTGAATTGTGGGTGACATTTCCAGGACCAAGCTTCTGCAGAGCACTCCCCAGCTAATGGTGTCCTAGCCAAATGCCTTTCCATGAACAGCTTTCTCAAGCATTTAGACAGTGAGCAAGTTCCAGCAAGTTTCACCAGTGCAATCCAACATGATTTCTCTGCCGTTCTGTGAGTTACAGAGGTACACTCCTCTTTGGATGCTCCAACTCAGCTCTAGGGTTGGTGGTGTCCTTTATATCCACTCTTCCTATATCCTTCAGATTTCTCTCTACTTCTTACTGGCCCACATCTTACCCCTGTTTTAGTGATTTTATAATAAACTTACTCTGTTCAAATTGCCATGGAGTTTCTCTTTCCTTCTTGGACCCTGATGGATAGAATAATCACACTTTTTGGGGGTGACTGAGTGGCTCAGTACATTAAGCATCTGACTTTGACTCAGGTCATGATGATCTCAAAGTTGGTGAGGCTAGTGAGTTCGAGCCCCATGTCGAGCTCTGTGCTGACAGCTCAGAGCCTGGATGGAGCCTGCTTCAGATTCTGTGTCTCCCTCTCTTCCTTCCCCTTCCCCATTCATGCTCTCTCTCTCTCTCTCAAGTAAATAAACATTAAAAATTTTTAAGTTCAGAATATACAGTATATAACTTCCATCTCTTATTTCTGTTTCTTCAGTTGAATTTGAGGAAATTATCCTCACCACTTAGCTTAAACAGGTATTTAGTTCATTAATTCATTCAATTATTAATATCTATTTTGTTCAATATCTGAAATGCAAGGCGCAGTATGCTGACGGGTATGTGAACCAATTATATTTCACAAAAGACCAAAAGGTTCAGGAATGAATCACAGATAATGAAAAGAATATAATCTTGTTCAAAAACCTGACAGAGGCATGTTTGGTTTATTTGTACTACTTTTACCTATTTTGTTTATTTTCTTTAATGTTTTTATTTATTTTTGAGACAGAGAGAGACAGAGCATGAGTGGGGGAGGGGCAGAGAGAGAGGGAGACACAGAAACTGAAGCAGGCTCCAGGCTCTGAGCTGTCAGCACAGAGCCCGACGCAGGGCTCGAACTCACAGACCACGAGATCATGATCTGAGCCGAAGTCGGACGCTCAACCGACTGAGCCACCCAGGCGCCCCCTACTTTTACCTACTTGAAAAATCCTTCAAAAGGATATATCCAAATGGATAGAAAGAAAAGATCAGAAATAGTGCCACCCATGAGATGATAACAATAAAATCCCTGTGGTGTATCAAATTGTCATCGCTTAGTACCCAGAATCCCTGTAGGAAACAAATCATCCCCTTCGTTAAAAAGAGTGAAGCCAAATGAAAGCACACTGAAGACAGGTGAAAACATTAAAATATAAACGCTTAGACTCTGGAGTTAGAGTACTATTTACTGCTTCCAGAATTAACAAAAATTAAAAGATAATTCATGCAAAATCACATGGGTGATTAAAATATATTCTACAAATAATTTGCCTTGTTTTTGATTTATTTCATTTAAACATTAAATTCTCCAAAACTTGTCAAAGGAGAATCTCTAAAGTGGAAAGCCGATAGGCATGTTATAGTCATTCTACCTCTAGGTAGGAAATATATATATATATATATATATATATATAATTTTTTTTAATTTTTTAATGTTTATTTATTTTTGGGAGAGAGCCAGTAAGGGAGGGACAGAGAGAGAGACACAGAATCTGAAGCAGGCTCGAGGCTCTGAGCTGTCATCACAGAGCCCAATATGGGACGGAAACTCACAAACCGTGAGATCATGACCTGAGCTGAAGTCAGATACTTAACAGATTGAGCCAGCCAGGTGCCCCAGGAAATGTATATATATGTGTGTATATATTATTATAAAATATATAAAAATCATATATAAATATTGCAAAAATTACAAATATTATAAAAATATATAAAAATATTAAAAAATATAATCTTTCACAATGAAAAAAATTCTCTAAATTCTTCTCAGCTGTACAGATGGTAGCAACCCTTCATATTTTATTGTGCCCTTTTGACTTTTAGACATCTATTTTTGAATAAAAGTCATCCTTTACCCATCAATCAATTCAGCCAACAAGTGTTTACTAAATGCTTATTTTGTGTCTGGCAACGTATCATATTCTGGATTGTCAAAGATGGGTAAGGGGCGCCTGGGTGGCTCAGTTGGTTGGGCGGCCGACTTCGGCTCAGGTCATGATCTCACTGTCTGTGGGTTCAAGCCCCGCGTCGGGCTCTGTGCTGACAGCTCAGAGCCTGGAGCCTGCTTCTGATTCTGTATCTCCCTCTCTCTCTGCCCTTCCCCTGCTCATACTCTGTCTCTATGTCTCTCAAAAATAAATAAACGTTAAAAAAAAAAAAAAAAATTTAAAAAAATAATAAAAAAAAAAAAAAAAAAAAAAAAAAAAAAAAAGATGGGTAATATAAGTTCTATCTGTTCTCTTTTCCTAAAGAATCTGTAGCCTAATGAATGACTCTTAACTGTATTTAGGTGGCACTTCTTATACAGAAATCTCTAAAGAGAAAAAAAGAAATAAAAGACATTTCAGTTGCAACATATAGAGAAAATAACACAAATATTTGAGGTCTTGAAATGGCAAGCAAAAAATAAACAACAACAACAAAAAAGTACAGTGTGCTATGCAGAGCGAAAGTAGTTTGTGATCCTCAAGGCTGGGAGAGAGGGCCCATGGAAAATTCGCTTGGAGAATTTAGCGGTAGCAAGTTTTTAATGAATGATTTTTTTTTAACGTTTATTTATTTTTGAGACATATAGACAGAGCATGTGCAGGAGAAGGACAGAGACAGAGGGAGACACAGAATCCGAAGCAGGCTCCAGGCTCTGAGCTGTCAGCACAGAGGCCGACGCAGGGCTCGAATTAGCAGACCGTGAGATCATGACTTAAGCCGAAGTCGGCCGCTTAACCGACTGAGCCACCCAGGCGCTCCAGTAGCAAGTTTTTAAAGATTTTATATCATATCATATTAAAATGTTAGAGCATAGTCTTTGACTATGAACTCTAATTTTTACAATAATTAAGCCAGTTTGGATAACCCCATTATAATGCAGTCATCCATTATAGGTAAAAATCCAAATAATAGAAAAAAAATAATTTTTCAGTTATTAAATATTTTCCTGAGAATACAAGCAATCTGAGTGTAATACAAACTGATAATTATCTTTTTGTTTGAATTGTGATAAATACCCTTTAGTCTTAAATAACCAGACTACTGTAGGTGCATATAATGCCTAAAATATACTAAAAACTCAAAGGAAAAAATATAAAATAGATACATAAGCTACTTCTTGCTTAAAATAGCTTTTAAAAGTAGGATGAAGGAATAAAATAGTTCTTGTGTTGCCCTGCAGATTATAAAGTAGTTCTTGAACACACTTAATGGTTTCTCAATCAGTGCCTTAATTTTAGCAGAACAATTTGAGAAAGTTTGTGCCAGGATGTAACCTACATCTAATCACCTGTTCACCTTATCAAATGCCTTATAAATTATTTCTGTGCATATTTGAGACTCCAAGTGTTGGTGCAGAATTGTCAAATGTTAACTATTATTTTGTCCGTATCACACAGACAAGCACACAGTCTTTAAAAAGAAAACCTTTCAGGAAAGGTGCAGTTCTAAAACCATTGAGGAAGGTTAACACAGCCTTTCGTGGTTGTTGTTGTTGTTATTGTTTATAAAATGGACAAAACAATCGTGTGCTCTTCAAGTCATGCAAATAAAGTGTAGAATATTTGATCGTAAATAAACAGTACATTTTTTTTTCAATATGAAAATAACTATATTTAGCAGGAGGAAAGAAACAAATATTAGATAGTAAATTGGGGCTTACTGTGAGAGGTATTCAAGGGCTGACTACGGCAAAGGAGAATAGTATAATTATTATAAATTGTGTATGGACTTTCATGGGAGAGTTAACATACAAGGCATATCTTGAAGCATGGGAAAATAGATATGAAATATGTGAGCCCAGCCATGGATGAAGACAATAGAACTTTTTTTTTTTTTTCCTGAGATGGTTTATTTCCACTGAAATGGAGAATGGTATTTATAAATATAGACTGGAATTTGAAATTGTACATACATTTGTAAACTATAATAACATATATTTTACTTGGCTCAGTAAGACTAAGAAAAAAGAGTCAGCAAACGCCATTAGGAAGAAAGTTATAATAATCCAAACAGTGATTTATAAAGACTTATATTCAGCCATTCGAAGATATATAAGAACATGGAGACTATTAAGGCAGGTTGGCTTATGAGGGAGGAAAGTTTCAGAAATGACTTAGGATAGCCCCAAAGAATCTGGCCATGAGATATATAAGCATGGAGCTATATAACATATATCGTAAGAAAACCTTGATGACTTAATGACTGCCTATTTTCAGGGAAGAAGGAAATGTCAATAAAAACTGGCAGTTTTTTACTTTGAGTGTACAAAATGTCAATAAATTGAGTGTAGAAAAATGAAAATAACTCCATTTTAGAATACTCCTTGAAAGCGCAATCAGAGAATTAGATGAATAAATTAAGAATAATTTTCATCAGGGTGCCCTGGGTGGCTCAGTCGGTTAAGCGGCTGACTTCGGCTCAGGTCATGATCTCACGGTCTGTGAGTTTGAGCCCCGCATCAGGCTCTGTGCTGACGGCTCAGAGCCTGGAGCCTGCTTCAGATTTTGTATCTCCCTCTCTCTTTGCTCTTCCTTTGCTCATACTCTGTCTCTATGTCTCTCAAAAATAAATAAACGTTAAAAAAATTAAAAAGAAAAGAATAATTTTCATCAGGAAGGTGAAATGTTGCAAAACCCAAGGAAAAGATAGTCAACAGTGACTATTTGTTTTGGAACAAATGGTTTCTCCAGTACATTTCAGAGGAACAAAACAAACAAACAAAGAAACAGTGACCCTGATATATTTTACTTTAAATGGCTATGTAACTTGAGTATTAACTTTTTTTTGCATATTAATGGTCTAACAGTCTCAAGTTCACTTGTCATCTCTATTTGATTTATAGTGGTCTGAGGTTTTTCTTTGCAATTATCCAATTATAAACTTTAAATGGCAAATAGAAGTACTTTCAGAGCCACTTAAAACAGACTTTAGGGGCACCTGGGTGGCTCAGTTGGTTGAGCATCTGACTTCGGCTCAGGTCGTGATCTCGCAGCTCATGAGTTCAATCCCCGAGTAGGCCTCCCTGCAGACAGCTCGGAGCCCGGAGCCTGCTTCGGATTCTGTGTCCCCATCTCTTTCTGCTGCCCCCAGCCCCAGCTCACACTCTGTCTCTTCGAAACTAAACATTAAAATAATAATAATAATAATAATAAATGTTGAATAAGTAGAGACAACTAGCTCTTCAATTAAAAGGTGAATATAGACATGAACCATCAAACTAAAGCTAGTGTTACTGAAAACGAAAATAAAACATAAAACCGAAATCATAATGCATCAATTAGAATAGCCTAAGATATTTGCTATAAGACAAACCCCTCAGATTTCAGTGGTTTCAGATGAAGGCTAATTTTGCACTCAGGCAGGCACTAGTCGGCTCTAGGGGCTCTGGTAGTGACCCAGCACACAGGACGCCTTGTTCTGTGGTTCCGCCCTTCAACCACAGTCTTTCCCCGGCAGCATCATGGCAGGGGAAGACAGCAGACGATCTCACACCGGCAGTTAAATGCTCCCACGAGCAAAAGACTCATTTCTATTCACAGCCTATTGGAAGAACTTGTCAAATAGCCTTGCCCTATCTCAAAATATAAAGGAAAGATTGTCCTTGTCACGGAAAGGGGAGGAGCACCAGACTCCATTGAATATAATCAATATTTGCCAAAAAACCGTACTGAAAAATACTGGAGTAGCATTCCAACGTTCCCACGATTAGCACCTTGTACATTCATTTTCTTTCCACCAGCATTATTTATATAAAAATTATTTTTCCCCAGAGATTGTCTGGGATATTGGATTCAGAGTTTCTGATCAGCATGAACCTCCTATAATGAGAATTTCTGCCCAAGCAGTGAAATACAATGTGGAGAGTCTTCAACGTCTTATAACCACTATTTTGTAAATATTAAACATAGTTCACAAGCCTCTATTACCACACTCTACAATTCTTAGACAGCTCTATAAGTATTTCACTGGGAAATTATCTGTATATGTGAGGCGTTAGCTTTGTGTGTGTGTGAGTGTGTGTGACCCTGATCATTTCACTTTCTTGCTCAGGTCACTTTGACATTTTTCTAGTGCTCTTAGGTTACAGTTCATAAAATTTAATAATTCCCTTGATACCCATCATAATATGGTTCCTACAGACTTTTCTTTCTTTGCCGATTTCTTCCCACCTTCATTATGCTCCAATCACACCAGGCTTCTCTTACTTTGAATGTACCAAGCACCTTCCATCTTCAGATCTCCATAGTATTATTTTTTTTTTTCTTTTTAGCAATTCCTTTCTCCATGAATTTTCTCAGTCAACTCCTACTGAATCTTTATATCTCGGTTTCAATGATTTCAATATTACCTCATTCGTAAGGATTTTTTATCTTCATTCTGCCTGCCTTGCCTCAAAATACCTCGAATTTTCTACATATTGCTATAACCATGGAGATTTTTCCACTATAGCGTATGAAATATGTGTTTCCTTGTTTCATATCTACCTTTCTCCTGTATTGAAACTCCATGAAAGTACAAATATAATGGCTACTATATGACATCTATCGTAGTGACCGTTCCATAAATATATGTCAGTTTTACAAAAGAATAAATTAAAATATTTAAGTTACCTAATAGTTTCTCTAATGTATCATATATCCTTGGTTGTTTAAATGTGAATATGTAAAGATAATATAGACATAATATATATTATACATTATGTACATAATATATTGTATATTATTATACAGAATAATATACATCATGTAATATGATATTATATATGTGCATATATATACTTATGCACACAAACACACAGATACACTACTATACTGTACTCAGAGGAAAAGGGGGAAAAGGAGAAAGAGGCAGCAACAAGCAATATCCTAAAAATAAAAAAGAAGAAACAGCCATCACCAGCTGACATCATTATCTGTGGTCAATGAAAAGGGCAGTCAAATCAAAATGGACTCCATTTTATCAAGATTCAGGGAAAGAAGTAAGCTAACAATAGAACGTGCCCACTTACAATATGAGAGTATTCTGCCTGTTTCCTTTCATTGTGGCCACAATCCAGACTCCTTTTGGATATCTAGTGCTGGCCGGTCTCCCAGCATTGGCTCCTGGCCCAGGTCTAGCTTGTTGTTCTGTGGAATGCTCTGGAGAGATTTTGTTTGGAAACGTGAGCACAATGGCAAGTATCAAAGCACTTAGTATTTCAGGTATGGTCAACAGCATGTGCATTTATAAAACTATACTTGCCCAAATCTTTCCAGTGTGAGAAGGTGACTGCCAGAATTTCAAGTACGTGGGGTTTCCAGTTGGCGTGGAAATATGGGACACATTTGGACACACTTGGAACCAGAGCAAAAAGAATCATAGAAAAAAGTAAGACTGTAGAGTAAACCATTAAGTAATTGACCTGGGGCCAGACTGAGTCAGACACCAAATGTCATGATAGAGCAGTTTGTTAGGTTGCTTATTAGTTTTCTATTGGTGCCATAAAAATTACCACTAATTTAGTGTCTTAAAACAAGAGAAATTTATTATCTCACAGTTCTGTAAGTCAGAATCTGGTAAGATCTCTTGGTTTCTCTTCTCAGAGTCTCATAAGACCAAAATCATGGTGTCCACAGATCTAGGTCCTTGTCTAGAGGTTCTGAAGGATAATTAACTTAATCAGATTACTCACTAAATTCAGATTCATGCAACTGTTAGGTCCCATTCACTTTCTGGTTCTGAGCTCAGGGGTCATTCTCAGTTGTGGAGACCGCCTGTGTTCCTGACACGTGGCCTTCCTTGTCTCCAAAGCCAGCAAGAGCACATGAGGTCCCTATTACATTTCAAGTCTCTCTTACCACTTCCACCACAACTCTCTGACTCCATCTGGAGAAATGTCTCTATTTTAAAGGGTGCAAGTAATTAGATTTGGTCAACGTAGTGAATTAAAAGTAATTTCCCCATCTTAATAGCATCTATAAAGTCCCTTTTGCCATGTAACCAAAACATATTAACAGCTGCCAGGGAGTAGGATGTGGCTATCCTTGGGAGACTATTATTTAGCCATTATTAACTACATTGGGCTAATAGAATTGAGCAACCATACATTCATTCTTTTGAAGTCTGGGATAAAAACAGAATCAGCAATGTGGTCAAAATAAACTGTAATTGAGTTGTGCTGAAAGTGAGATCGTCTGTCTTTTACTAATACCCCTGATACCAAGATTAGATGTCCAGACTCTTAGCAAAATGTGGTTGTTTCGAACATATTGTTTAGAGATTCCGAAGAAATAAGATGTTTCTGAGAGACAGATGACTAACCAGAAATCACTCTAATCGTCCCTACTTTTCTTGACTACAATTATTGTATATAGTACGTTCTGGTCAAAAGCTGGCCCTCACTGAAGACGTATATAATGTACATTCTGGAACAACTTTGTCAATTTCAGGTTTATTAAGAACTAAGCTAGAATAATCCTGAGCAACCTGTGCAAAGATGCATTGAAGAAATGAGTTATAGATCTTTTTGTTTTACTTTTAGTTCCTGATTTCTCTTTTCTCTCAGCAAAATGGCAGTGGTAGTATCTTTACTTGATATATTTATGGACTTGAGAATTTTATGTCAATTTCATTCCAAGCTTCAAGTCAAAAGGTACCCTAGAGTTCCTCCAGGGAAACACTGACCTAATGGGCCTCTTCTTAATGACAGATAATGTGATAAAGTAATAACTTGGCAAACTCAAGGACTGTGTTGCTTGGCTTTTCATGGTATATCTGATATCCTTTGCTATGAGAGGAGATAGTAAAAGAAGACTCCTTTGACAGTGTATGCAATGGCCAGCTACCTGTAAATCTGCTTTGGCACACTGAGAACCACTGTATTCTCCACTTGTCTATTTTAGGCAGTTCATAAACACAGCTTGGCTTGTTTATTAGAGTTCAAAAACCTGGCAAAATACATCACTACAGCTCTTTTTCATCTGCTGTGTTGACACGAAGATCAGTGACCCCTTTTGAATGATCGAGATTTTGACAGCTTAATTTCTGTGTCATGAGTTGCTAAGGTAACACTATTTTTGTGAATTCCACAGTTAATAAATCCTTAAGAAATGTCTTCCATTTTTAGTATTGAAAGTAATTTAATGTTAAAGTTAAAAGATTTATTTTTCAGTTCACTTTTCATTCACTGTATAAACTCAATCTACTTGTTGGCTATTATCCTTTTTCATGGAATACTTGACTCGACCTGGACAGCAAAAGGAATTTAAAACACGATGACATTAACTGGAAAGGAAATAAAATATCTCAAAGAAGAAACTAAGGAAACACCTTTTTGATGGCCAGATTATACTTTAGAGATGATCAGACAAAGTACAGTTTCAGGGCCTTCTTTAGATCTGAGGGTTTGCATTTTTATATGCAAATGCTGGTATAACGTTCAAATTATATTTGCACTTCCGGAGAAGAGTATTCATTTTTTAGTGCTGTTTAACTGATTACCGCAAACATAGGTACTTGCTACTTAAAACAATATCCTCTGATTATCTCAGAATCTCTATAGATCAGAAATCCAAGCATGGCTGAATTGAACTGTGGAAATCAGAAGGCTGAAACGAAAGTTTCACCTGAACTATTCTTCTTTCTGGTTCTCAAGAGCTTCTTTCAAATTCAAAAATCAATTTTTTTGGCAGAATTCTCTCTTTTGTATTTGTTTAATACCCAAGAAGACTAAGAACCACACTCTTTCTTGCTGTCTGTTGAATAGGAACCGCTTTCAGTTCCTAGAAGCCGCCAGCAGTTCTGAGCCACTTGGCCCCCAACATAGACCATCTCAACTTCCAATGTCTCTGACTTCAGAAAGAGCCCAGTCTCTTTAAGGTTTCATGTGGTTAAAGCAAACCCACCTTGATAAGCTCTTTTGATTAAATCAAAGTTGACTAATGGCAAAAAGATCACACAGTAATGACAGCCTATCTTACTCACAGAGTCTGTCAGAACTCATGAAGATGGGTTTATAATGTGTTTATACTACAAGGAACAGAAATTATGGGGACCATTTTAGATTCCCATCTCCCAAAAGTAAAATACAAATCATGGTTTTGTACAAAACACAAAATAGTTCCAAGCCCCTTTGGGTGTTCGATTCAAACCATTTTAAAAGAATAAATGTATTTGCTAAAGTCCTTATTTTGACTTCTTATTATGAGTTCTTACAATTATAAAATTAAAAAAAAAACACAATCTGGGGCATCTGCCTGCCTATTAGCTACTAATATAGACAGATAATGGAATTGTCAGAATTGCATATTAATATTTAAATAAGAGTAATAATAACATCTTTACAACTACATACTATGTGTGCAAAATAATTTTTGTACATTTAAAGAATCACCTTATATTATTCTGGACTTTGAAAATAAAAATTTCTAATAAAAATTTCAATTCCTGGGAAAATATTTCAATTTCTAGAAAGCACACATCATGGGAAACCAAAATATAAAGTGAACACATAGCTTGAGAAACATACACTAGGAACAAGAACAGGCCATTTCAAGAATTTTATAGAAACTAGATGGCTTGCTAAATAAAATCAAGTAATTGGTTAGACATGTTAATCCAAGGAGATTTATGAGATGACAGTAAACATCATATAAGAAATTAATCAGCTGTTACTGGCAGTGAGCAGCATTGTCCTGAGGATTCAGAATGGAATCATGTCATTGGATATCAAATCTGGGAGTCAGTTACCCATCAACACAAAGTACTCAAATGGATCATGAATGCAGTCATAAAAATATTAAAATAAACAACAAAAATCTCTCTTGTAAAGGAAATTTTAAAAATATTTGATCAAAATATTAAGGAAACTATAACATCACATCAATAAAACCAGTAATGTGTAAGTTATGTATATATATATATATATATACATATTTATATTTATATATATATACTCTACACATACACATATACTTTTAAAACTGTAACTGTGTAAATGTACTTGGATAGTGAGGGCTCCGTATAAAAATTAAACAAAATTATAATTTATTATGTTGACAAAATCCAACATTTATATATTGAAAACTGAATATCTTCTCACTGTTACAAAGATTTTTCTCTTCCTGTGTTCTAATATTTTCAAATATTATCACTACCTATGTAGTCATAGTCAATATATTATACCACAACTATCAGAATACATCATCAAGGATTTTGATTCTGTGAGAAGAAAATGATTCCTTTTCAGAAATACCAAATAAAAGCTGTGCTGTCTAGTTAACAATAGGTTTACACTTTATTGGAAATATGTATGAGCCCCACCCTCCAACAATGGAGTCCCAGACCTTTAGACACTTCACTTCCTGGTTCTTCTTCCCCCTCCAACCTTTGCAATGAGCATGCCCCAAAGAACAAAGGAGGGACTGAGTCTCTCTGTCACCTCAGGAAATGTATGTTTGTTCCCATTGGACTACTTTTTTGGCCTACATAGGCATAGCCCACGTCTCAGTAAGTCTGTAATCTCTGTCATACTCACCCAATGAGGAATCAGGGAAGGAGCCTGCACGTGCACTAGGAGATCAATTGTCTGCTGTACTGCCCTGAGTGTGCCTGTCCATCAGTCACCAGATCTTGCAAGTAAGGTGATTAAAGCCTCGCCTCACTGTACTTCGAGTCTTCACACCCCTCCTTTGATTGGGTCAGTGGGCTTATTTCTTACAGATTCCAGTTCCAAAAGATGTCTTGAATCTATTTCTGTCTTCTGTGTTCCATTGCAATTTTCCATTGGTTCTTTACAGATTATAAACATTAGATAAACCTATGGAAATTTTTAATGTACATATAATCAGGCCTCTCCTAAAGTTCTGATTCAGAAAGCCTGGATTGGAGCCCAAACATCTATCTTTTCTAAAAGCTTCACATGTTATGCTAATGAGGCCTTTTGGTGAAAACTACTATTGGTTTTCTGGCGTTCACTATTGATATATACTGCTAAGTGGCTTTCTTTTTAATAATTTATTTATTCATTATGATACATCATCTATAAGGTTCTCAGAATGTCCAACCTCAAAAAGCGTTGTTATATTAAATCTTCATTTGCATATGTCTATATTATCTTATCCTTAGATGATAAAGTTAAAACTCATAAATTTGATACCTGAGATTTATCAAAATGTATTTTAACCAGTCTTGCACCAAATATAGCCTTTCTTTCAGCAATATTGAATTTTCTGTATTCACTGGCATGGCATATATTTTCACACTCATGTGACTTTTGATATACTTCTATGTAGTTTTTTCTATTCTCCAAGTTTTATCTGCCACTTTTTCCATGAAAATTCCTATTCATTTTTTAAGAAGTGGCTTATGTATTATCTCTTCAATTGCATCTTACCTATACACACAAAATTAGTTTATCACCCTCTGTGACCTACCAAAATTTCCTCATACTTTAATAAAGGTTTATATATATATTTTTTAATTTTTTAATTTTCACATTTATTTTTGAGAGACAGAGTGTAAGTGGGGGAGGAGAAGAGAGAGAAGGAGACACAGAATCTGAAGCAGGATCCAGGTTCTGGGCTGTCAGCACAGAGCCCAACACGGGGCTCAAACCCAGGGACACCATGACCTGAGCCGAAGTCAGATGATCAACCGACTGAGCCACCCAGGCACCCAAAAAGTTTTTATATTTTTACAGATATATCTTACACCAAATTTCTACTTCTTCAAAACAAGAAACTGCATTATTCACTTTTGTGCTAGCCATATTCTGTATAATTTTACACATACCACAGCACACAGACTTTCCTTAATAATTTTTGTTAATAGATCGTGAATTAATAAAGGAATGAATGTATGTGTGCATCAGTAGGAGGAGGGAGTTCTTTCCTAGCAAGCTTTCTTAGATTTGTTTCAATAGCGTTAAAATGATGGTGACAAAATTATGATAATTTGATTAAGTATAGAAAATAATATCTATCCCCAAATTAGTTGTGGAAGTATATTTGTGGACTTTTATCAATTTGTCTTAGTGGAATTATTAAAAGCTCCAGTGTTAAGTAAGAGAGTCTCCTGGCGAAGTGCTCTGACTTAGGGCTATCGTTTTAATTCATCACTCTATTTTGTCAGAAGCCCTGCTGAGCTGCTAAATATCAGAATAACCCATTAAAGCAACAAGCCAAAAGTGGAAGAGGCAAGCCTTCAATCACTTACTTCAATATTATAAGCAGGAGGCTAAAACCTGAGAAGACACCCACTCCCACTATTTTATTTTCCCCAGTAGAATGGAACACCAGTGGAGGGTGAAGTAGACCAGCAAAGACAGATGTGGGGATCATCTGACTACTGAGGTGATCCCAAACTAAAGGCTGGGGCAGATGTATATAGATACTGAGGATGGGGCGAGGATAAGCCTTAATGGCTGGGAATGGAAACTACTGAGTCAGAGTAGGGAAATGTGTCTTCCATGTTTTCCTTCCTCCCTCTTCTATTGAAGAAGAGTCTGGACAAGACTTCAGATAAAGGGATTAAATTAATGGACCTAAGAATTAACATCCAGGGAGGAGGACTGCAAATATGTAAACCAGCATGACTGGCCAGGGGTCCTGAGTTCTTAACTGCAACTCCCCTCAAAGACTACAATAGATTGATTTCCTGTGCAGTAAGTCTGGTGCGAGAGGGCAGCCCAGGAGGCATGCTGGGTAAAGCTTTTGTAATTTCCTAGACTGGGACCTGAAAGTCACAAAGCATTTTGGTCTGGAGCTGTACTCTTCACATTTGACAGGAAATCAAGTAATGAATACCAATAAAACCTTGGTTTGGGAGCATAATTCACTCAGGAAACATGCTTGTCAAAGCACTCATATATCAAAGTGAATTTTAAGAACCATTGGCTCAGTCGTGATCATGTGACAGTCGGTATCATGTACTACTCACATTCCATGACACTGCTTTATTATCAAGGTAAAAGGTATTAGAAATGCTTACTCGTCTTGCAGAACACTAAGAGAACAAGTTACTTGCAATCTGAGGTTTTACTGTATTAGGTGGTATGACCAGAAAAGCAGCAAAAAGTGTGTAGCAACAATGCTATTGGTATGTAGATAGAGATTGCATTAAATGTGTAGATTGCTTGGGATGGTATAAACATTTTAACAGTATTTGTTCTTCCACTCAATGGGCATAGAATGTCTTCCCATTTCTTTGCATTGTCTTGAATTTCTTTCATTAATGTTTTACAATTTTTAGACTACAGTTCTTTCACCTCTTTGCTTATGTTTATTCCCAGATATTTTATTGGTTTTGGTGCAATTGTAAATGAGACTGTTAGTGGGAATGCAAACTGTACATTCACTCTGGAAAACAGAGTGGGGGTTCCTCAAAATGTTAGAAATTGCCCTACTCTAATCCTAGTACTGAGTATTTACCCCCAAAATACAAAAAACACAAATTTACAGGCATACATGCACTCCAATGTCTATAGCAGAATTATTTACGATAGCCAAATTATGGAAGCAGTCCAAATGTCTATCCATTGATAAATGGAATTTAAAAAAGTTATTATATATATATATATGTGTGTGTGTGTGTGTGTGTGTGTGTGTGTGTGTAACACAGTGGAATATTATTTATCTATGAAAAAAGAATGGAATCATGCCATTTTTAATGACACAAATGGAGCTAGAGAGTATAATGTTAAGTGAAATAGGTCAGAGAAAGACGAATATTATTTTACTGATACGTTCAACTTAAAAAACAAAATAAACAAGTAAAGAACAAGACAGAAAGAGAGAGAGAGAAGAAGCAGACCCTTAACTATAGAGAACATATTGACTGTTACCAGGAGAGGAAAGTTGGATTGGGGGGAAGGATGAGTTAGGTGATGGGAATTCAAAAAAGTATGTAGCAACAAAGTAATGTTTCATAGTAAATGTGATATTGCATTAATTCTTAATTATGGCCATTTGCCATAACTTAGATAACTTAGATAAATCTCCAGCTGGTGCACATCTAGAGGAGACTGAGGAGTGAAGCAGAACCACTGTATCAGAGAAACTTTTCCCAGTAAGATTCTTGACTGAAGCCAGAGATCAGCGCAGTGATCAAATAAAAACTTATGTGGAATAAGTTCCCGAATGGTTGTTTTGGTGTCTAATATCATTTAAGAAATATTAGAAGGTGATTTTCCATGTGTCGAAGACATCATTTCTGATTTCATAGACTACAAATGAAAGTCCACGAGTACAAAGTATTCCATAGTTGGGGGACACCATAAAACTGAATTGAATTCTTGGTGTTGAAAAGCTGTAGTATGGAAGACAGAATCTAGACATTCGACTATTTGAAAGTTTTTTTTTTTTAATGTATAGATGGGTTATTAAAGACAGGAAATAAATAAGATAATCAGTTCTATCATATGGGCATTCAAAGAATTTTATGGAAATATACAATTGTTACAATATTAAGATATTGTCTTACGGAGAATGTGGGGATACCAGACGAGATTTCAGATACTCGTTTCAGGCAAATATTCTTCAAACTAACTTAAAATACCATATGTGATGGCTAATTTTGTGTGTCAACTTGACTAGGTTCTGGTACCCAGACATTTGATCAAAAACCAGTCTAGATGCCACTGCGAAGATATTTTTTAGATGAGATTAATTTTAAAACAGTAGACTTGGAGTACAGTGGACTACCCTCCAGCGCATGGAGGTCCTTATCCAATTAGTCGAAGGTCTTAAGAGAGAAAATAAGATCCCCTGAGGAAGAAGGAATTCTGCCTCTGCACTGCTTTCAAACTCTACTGGCAGCATTAACTCCTCCTCCCATCTCTAGCAGCTGAAGTGCCCTGCAAAATTCAGACCTGTCAGCCTTCCCTGTCGCATACCCGGTTCCTTAAAATCTCTTTCTTTTTTTTCCCACCCTCCCTCATGATAGTGGTTCTGTTTCTCCCAAGAACGCCGACTAATATACTGTCTTTTTAAAATTATATTTTTCTCCCTAAAATGGCTGGTCACATTTCTCTTTCCATTCAATCAAATTATTTGCTCTGCTTATGACATTTAAGCATATGCAGCTTGGACATTTCTTGAACTATTAGCTAAATGAATGTTAACTTCCTACCTAATCTACTAACCTCTTTTTATTTACTCATTTCTCAAAGAAAGATAAATGCCTCTTCTAAGTGGGTATTATAACTTATAATGTTCCTTACAATGCTCCACAGATAATTTCATATGGAAAAAGCATTCAATAAGTGAATTGTAATTCAATTTGATAGCTGTTTAGATGTAAATTTGCCTCTATGTATTTTCCTGATCAACCTCGCTATTCCATTTGGCTGGTATAGACAGTGGTATAGAGTTTTATTTATTCCCCTTACATGGTGGCCCTTGTAAACAGAAACCAATGATAAATTTAAAACTACTATATGGATACACTTAGAATACATCCACTTAACTAAAAATTAATAAATTAATATATATATTAATATAACATTAATATTATATGTAATATATAGACAGAGACAGAGAGACAGAGGAAAAGACTTTAAGTGAACTCAAGTGCATTGAGATATAATGTTTGCTAATGGAATCCCAGGTTTAGTTTAGCAAAACTAGTTTTTATAAAAGAGCAATGTATCCGGATGCCTGTTTTGAATTACAATTGCCTCAATTTTAATAGAAGGAAAACAATCCTATAGACTTTTTTCTCCCCTGTATCTTGATGCAAAACATTTCATTATATATTTTCATAGCTATATAATCAATTAATGGGACCCCTGATTGTCTATGAGTTACATACTTAAATCACAACAAAATCGAGTTCAGTAGTTATTGATTCTATTATTGTTTTTTCCTGAATATTGACTTTGGAAAAGATTCTAAGAGTTCTAGAAAATAAAATAAAAGCTCATACACTTTGTATTAAAATTTTAAACAGCTCTTATTAGCTTTTGCTTCTTTTATAGTGTTTTTAATATTTTCATAGGCAATTAGACTTCCAAGTACTTGTTTACCATGTAAAAATCCCCATGGAACAAAGGAATCTTTTGACCAATACTGTATTTACATTATTTTAAACTTAGCTCACTTATAAAAAAATAATATAGATTTATATTTATTCAATGCAAGCTAAAATACAATCTAAAACCCAATTCATATCTTATTCTAATATATATTAATGCAATTGAAATTTTTTAATTACAATTTAAAAGATATCACCTTGATTTACTTTTTGTTTGTTTGTTTGTGTGCTTTTGATTTACTTTTATATGCTATAGTTTTTCAAGAGGACTTACAATATTAAATAAATTTATATATACATGTGACTGATCATGGCCTGAAAAATATGTCAGCCCTATAGTAAAACCTCAAATTTGGCTTCTATCATAATGATATTAATGTAAAGTAAGTTTTCATACATATTTATCTAAAGACAAGAGGAAAAACCATCTTTACTGAATTAGGTCAAACCCATTTCCCTTGATATCCAAGTCTTGACAAAAGCAACTTATATGATTTCAAAGAGAGAAAAACAGAGTTTTCCATACACACTTAAGAAAAATGCATATTTAAGAAGTACCATTTTGAACATAATGTGTATCACTTAAAAACATGTATACTATGTGTTATGAAATATGCTTTATTTATATAAATTTTGCTTTCTTTGACTCACATATACTTTTCTCTAAGATAAATGCCACACAGACGTACATTTGAAATAATTTTTATTTCATTGTAGGGGAAGAAATAATTTTTATTTCATTGTAGGGGAAGAAAAATTTTCCCTCTACCCTTCTAGGTTCTTTTGACTAATCTATTAATTAAATCGTCATAAGACAGATTTATAGGAGAAAAAGAAATTGAATTATATATGTATGGAAACCCCAGAAAAACAATGTGATGTTCCCCCCACAGTCAGACATTTGAGGTTTATAATCTCTCCTGAGCTACAAAGAAGAGGGTGGGGTCTTGGTCTTCCAAGGAAAGGAAGATGATTCACAGAAAGTTGGGAAAAGCAAATATTCAGTAAACAAATGTTTGTCAAGCAAGGAAGAGACAGTGGGAAACAGAGAGGACTTTGAACAAACAAACCTTACTGAGCTCCCTCAGTTTACCACACTTACCACCCTCTATTCTTTGTGTTTGTCTCTAGTGACAGCTCTATTCCTGGCCCTGGCCCGCTATCTAAATGCTTAGAGGAAGTTGAGGAGAAAGGAAAAGCTTTAATTGTCTTCAGCTCAAAATAGTCAGTAGGCCAGTGTGGCACCTTCTGGGGAAACTTGTTCTTAACCCTTTCAACGTCTTCAACTTCCCCTTTTTTCATTTCCTTGATGCTGTGATTTAAAAAGCACTCAAAGTGATTCATGATGTAATATGATTCGAAGAGCACTCGAGGGAAGCTTCCACTGACTGACAACAGCCTGAGATCATACATAACTGGATTGAAAAAGGCCTTACAGATCAATGGTTGCAAGTCCAGCCAGCAGACTTGCATTTTATGGAATCGTAAGAGAATACTGAAGTAGCTTCAAACTGTGTAAGCAGACACTGTGCCTACAGCACATTCTTAGCCATGGCGAATGTTTCCCAAACCTCCTCTCTAACAAAAAAGAGAAACGCACAGACTGAAGAGTGGAAAAGGATATCTGATACCAGAAAATTCGAAAAGAACTGAGGAAGAAAAAGAAACACCAGATACAGTTCCACAAAAATCACTCACACACAAACGGTGGAAAATTTTTTGAATTAAGCGTATATTTATTTCCTTTAGTATTTCCCTTTTCTTCGTATGGCCTTTCTGCCATAATAAAATCTTTGGTTTCAGAACTATTGCCCTAGTTTTTCTAATTCTAGAGATGGTCTCCGGCAAAAATACTTTTTCTAGTACTTATAGAATATAATCAACTAGATCCACGCTTAGATTCTGAAACACACAATGCAACTTAATGAAGCATTTCTTGTTTTTGGTATTTTTTTAAATTCTGGTATCCTTCGTTATTATCCTTTATTAACAATGAACATATTTCTAATTGTTTATAAGTCTGTGTTTGCTTATTTTACCATAAACTGCTCTAATTAAACAACTATGTCATATTTATATTTGTATATTCAGTGCAGAGTACAATCCCATCCAAAGACCAGAGACTCAGACCTAGGAAGAACTGATGTTTCTGTCCCAGTCTGAAGGCAGGAAAAAGTTGATGATATCTTAGTTCAAGGCAGTTCGAGGGATTTCTTTTATTCAGGGGACAATCAGTCATTTTGTTCTATTCACATCTTAATTTAATTGGATGAGGGCCACTCCCACTGAGGAGGGCAATCTACTTTCTTAAATCTACCAATTTTAATGTTAATGTCCTTCAAAAACACCCTTCCAGACACACCCAGAATCATATTTGACCAAATACCTGAGAACCTTATGGACCAGTAAAGTTGGCACATAAAATTAGCCATCACAGTAATGAATGGTTACTTTATCTGTTTTGTAGATTAAAATCATAAACTAGGGATAGACTTTATGAAAGAGCAGTTCAATATGATATGATGGCCCAAATTTTATGGTATTAAAGTTTTAAATGGTTGGTATGTTTCACAGAAAAGCAATCTTTCTTGCTTGCTTGTATGCTTGCTTGCTTTCCTAAAAATCCAGTTAGAACATTCTTATGTAATTTTTACATTCAGTTATAATCGTGTCAAAAAATAATTATTTCTCCTACCAAATGTATAGGATTTTTATACATACAGTAGTTGCAGTGTGTATTCACAGGATAGATAGTAACTGCTAAATAAATATTAGTTAAAAGAACTAGTTTCTTTTTTCTTAGGAAAGGATATATAGACCTAAGACACATAAAATTGATTTGGTATGAATTCATCTTGAGCCCCCTTCCCCAAAATTCAAATAATATAAATAAGTAAAGAGAAAAAATTCACACACACATAAAAAAAAGACATAGAAATTTAATAATAGTGGTTAAGATATCATCAAGCACACATGCATATATATGCAAGTACATAAGAAATGAGTGAAAAAGAGACAGAGAGGACAGATAATACAATCAGGAGCTAGAGAGGGAGACGTCAGGAAACAAAATGGCATAGGTCATCTCAAAACCAACAATGGGAGTTAGAAGACAGTAACCCAAGGGTCTGGAAAATTCTCAAATATTGATTTTCACTAAAGGATTTAGAAAGTATTTTTATTTTCTCCAAAATAGCATTTGGGTTAGGGAGTGAAATAAAGGTATTATAAGGCACGTAAAATCTCAAAAATTCACTTCCCATTCATTTATTCCATAAGTGCTACTGAAGGATTAGATCCACCAAAAAGAATATCAAGGAGAGGGGTGTGGCATATTTGTGATATAGGAAATAAAAATTTAATACAGAAATGTGATTCAATTTTCTGCACTAAATTATAGCATCAGGATTAAAATTATAGGTATATACTTTTGAATACTAAACTAATTAGCAAGTACAGGATTAAATTATTTGTTCTGAATCTTTTAAAAAAGTCTATCTACCACTATATGATGTAATTTAAAAAGTAATTGAAGAATATTTATACAATGACCTTTAAAGTTTTCACACTTTCGGCAATATGAAAAATGGCAAAACAACTTTCATAAAGAATTCATTGAAATTCATGTATGCTATTCAAATTAAAAAGAGCACTATTCTAAGTCTGAAACTTTACTACATTATATACATTACTTTAAGGTAATATTAGATATTAAAATTTACATAAAGAAAATAATATAGCTGATGGTGGATGTGCATTAAATATCAAATTTTGTATTTAAATTTTGTATATTAAAATTGATTTTATTTTAGTAAAAACATGCATATACATAGTTATAAATCAAGCGGAAATATAGAGACTATATCCAAATTCATAGGGTGCCCTTCATCTCTCACCATCCCATCCCTAGTAATCCAACAACTTTCTTATCCAACAATTTCTCATTTTTCCTTGTGGTTTTTAAAATGCATGCTTCTTTTTTTTTTTTTAATTTATTTTTGAGAGACAAAGAGACAGAACATGAGAAGAACAGAGAGAGAGGGAGACACAGAATCTGAAGCAGGTTCCAGACTCTGAGCTGTCAGCCTAAAGCCTGACGCGGGGCTCGAACTCACCGACCCGCGAGATCAGGACCTGAGCCAAAGTCGGCCGCTTAACCAACTGAGCCACCCAGGCGGCCCTAAAATGCATGCTTCTAAATAACATAGTGCAAATGCTAATTTGTTAATTTTAGGTACTATGATTCTTTTCTATAATGGAAATAAGGTTTTTAGGTTTTTTTTTCCTCAACCATCTTGGTTTTTCACTGAAATTTATTGTATTTTTGGGATGCTTGGGTAGCTCAGTTGATTAAGCATCTGACTTCAGCTCAGGTCATGATCTCGTGGTTCATGGGTTAGAGCCCTTCATTAGGCTCTGTGCTGAGAGTTCAAAGCCTGGAGCCTGCTTTATATTCTGTATTTCTCTTTCTGTCTCTCTGTCTCTCTCTCTTTCTCTCCCTGTCTCTCTCTCTGCACCTCCCCTGCTCTTGCTCTGTCTCTCTCTCTCTCTTTCTCAAAAATAAACAAACATTGGGGTGCCTGGGTGGCTCAATCGGTTAAGAGCTCAACTTTGGCTCAGATCATGATCTTGCTGTTTGAGTTAGAGCCCCGTGTCAGGCTCTGTGTTGACAGCTCAGAGCCTGGAGCCTGCTTCGGATTCTGTGTCTATCTCTCTCTACCCCTCCCCTCCTTGTGCTCTGTGTCTCTCCCTCTCAAATATAAACACACACAAAAAAAATGAATAAATAAACATTAATTAAAAAAAAAACATTGCATATTGTTTAAGAATACATGCAATGCTTAATTACTCTATATGAAAATATTTAATAAGACATATATTGTATTACCTGTTACATATAGGTTTTAGTTTCTTTCTAGAGTTGATTATTCCTTTGCCACTTTTCCTCCTAATTGCATCTGTATCATTAGATCCTTCACAAACCTGGCAATGTATGCTATAACAAACCCTACAGGTAATTCTGATGTAAACTGAAGTTGGAGATTCATTGATGTAAGGTAATCAGGCATTGAGTGATCTTTTAATTTTTCCCCCATTAGTATACCCCAAATAATAACCCGTGGTAGTCTTTGTCTCTGTGGCTCTCCTCAGAATCTGTGAGTGTATCAGATTACATGCCCACTAAAATGGAATCTCCCCTGAGCTAGGGAAAGGGAAGTGGCTATTTCAAAGTTCAGTATGAAAACTTATTTATTTTTAGGTTTATTTATTTATTTTTGGGAGAGACAGAGTATGAGCAGGGGAGGGGCAAAGAGAGAGGGAGGCACAGAGTCCAAAGCAGGCTCCAGGCTCTGAGCTGTCAGCACAGAGCCCCACGAAAGGCTCAAACCCACAAACGATGAGATCATGACCTGAGCTGAAATCAGATGTTCAACAACCCAGGAACCCCCAATAAGCAAACTTCCAATTAAAAATTATTTCCAGCACAGTGCCTCTCTGTTTTGCCTACTTTTCTTGATTCTAGTGACTCCTTGATGCTGTGTCTCCAGAAATAAAACTTTCCCCTGAAATATGTTCAAGAAAGAGGGCTGGTATAGGAAAGGTATGTAGACAACTGTTGTCTGACCATGATTTCACATTTCATTCCTGGGCTTTAACTCCTATTTTCTGGGATACCTAAGGTTAGAAAGTGCTTAGAAAAATTGATCTATGCAATAATTTCTCTTTCTTCCCTTAGAACTCCCTTAAATAATCAAGGAAATAACACAGTAATAGATTTCTCTTTCGCTTTGGGTGTTACAATGATAGAATACTGAAAATTAGCTCTGGGGGAGAAGTTATATTTAATTGTTTAGTTGTTGTTGTTTTTTTTTCTTTTTTTGCTACAATAATTGGCTCTGTCCACCAGATATCTAATTTATATTACAGTAAGATCATTTCTTTTGAGACACTTAGGTTTGAGGGGTCAAGATTAAAAAATTTCCATGCAAATAATTATCAAATGTCTTCTATCTTCCAGATACTGAGCCAGATGCAGGGTAACTTTGTTGCTATCTCTCTTAGGAGGTAGATAGTCAAATTCATGGGAGATCAAATAATAAAACACAATCGATCCACACTTATGTTATTTTGGGAGATATTGGTGGGAACTGGAGTTACTACAGTGGTGGTATTGAACTGGAATAAAGATTAGGGTGAAAAGAAAGGAGCAGGCAGGTTAAATTTTTATCAGATGAGCTAAACAAATTTAAAAACTCATGTAAATATCTTTTATATTGCTTTCCTCCTCTAATATCAAAAGAGGTATTTTTATAATTTTTTTGAAAGTTTATTTATTTTTGAGAGAGGGGAGAGAGATACAGAGGGTGAGCAGGGGAGGGGCAGAGAGAGAGGGAGACACAGAATCCGGAGTAGGCTCCAGGCTCTGAGCTGTCAGCACAGAGCCAAATGCGGGGTTCAAACTCACCAACAGTGAGATCATGACCTGAGCCTAAGTCAGACGCTTGCTGACTGAGCCACCCTAAATGACCCCAAAATGGCATTTTTAATATAACCCATATTATATTTGTCTATTTATATACTGTTATATATTTTGCAAAATATGTATTTCTATAAATAATATATTTTCAGAACCATATTTCCAATGTAATTAATATATACTAAACTTATGTTTTCATTCATATGTGTAGGTGTATGTGTGCATGTTAAGTATATAGTTATAGATATAAAGCACCTATAAACCCTAACTTTTCTCTCATTAAATATCAACACAATCTTATCCTTGAAGTACTATTGTTATTCTCATTTTTCAGATGCAGAAGCTAACTTGTCCAAGGTTTCACAGTTAATTAGTTAATGCAAGAGGAGGGATTCACACCCCGCTGGTTCCACATCAGTCAAATAATAAACCAGAGTGCTCACCACAATTGCTTCTCATTCCAATTAACCGCATTAAATAAATACGTAATTTGAGTACTTTATTCCCCAAAGAGTCAGAGTGACTTGCGTTTTGGGGAACTAGGAAAATTGAGTTTTTTCTCAAGTCAGAGCTAAGGTGAGGAAGTAAAGCATATTTTTTTTAAAGAATTTTCGAGCAGGTGGAGAAGTATGTACTCCAAAAGGCAATTACTTGGGGAGAAGCCAAATTAAAAAGGATAAATCTGAATGAGTCATAAATTGAAAGCGGTGACAAAGAAGGAGAATCGGGGTAGGAGCCAATGAAACAGACTATGAACAGTCTGTACTGTTAGGCAAAGACAGGGATGCACAAACTCCTAGCGATTGCAGTCAGCAAAAACATCTAGAGATTATCTGGAAATTATTCCTTGTAAATAATTGAAAGGGCATGTCATATAGTCTTTATTCCTATGAATTTATTTCAAATGTATATAATTATATAAATTTGCTGATTAGACAATAAATCAATACCATTAATGTTACTCAGAAAGAATTGAAAACTGAGATGTTGAATGCTTGTTAAGAATTTACATCAGGATTAGTACTAACTCTTCTCCCACTTTTTTTTTTATTTTGTCCCTTAAATGCTAATTAAAATGAAGAAATATGACAGAACTTCTATTTCTGGCAATATAACACACTGTTCTGAAATCTACCTCAAAATACTGAATAATTTTTAAAAAAACCTTCAAGTATATAGCTTAGTTAGCCAGGAAGTTTTAAAAAATTAAAATAAGTTTAAATAAAAAATAGTTATCTGGAAGAAACCAAAAATTCAAAGAGAAAAGCTCACAAAAAAACTACACTTGCCCTGAGCAAATTATACAAAGTTTTAGTTGGAGGTTTTAAGCCAGCAAGTGTAAAGAAAAACAAAACAAAACAAAAGTCCTAGGAATGACAAGGGAAAAACTAGACCAAGAGCTTTTCAATATAAAGCCATGACTCCAAAATATGAATGCTCAATAAAATGTCTAATGGGAGAAAACTCTCCCCAATGTAAGGAGACAATAGTTAAATGACAAACGAGAAAGTAGAGTATAGAAATCTTTCTTTGATGAACTCTTTAGTCTGGCCTGAAGGAGATTCGAGACCAAAAACATATCACCTACGGAACCCAAAACCTACTACACAAAATTTCTGTAGAACTTCTGAGTATTGTCAATATTCCAGATGCCTTGTAGAAAAAAACGTAGCCCTCATTATAGCAACAGATGTTAATCATAGCCCCCCAAAGTCTTCTGAATAACAAAGTGCAAAAGGCATGGGCTATCTCTAAGAAAATAAAATAACCAAAGAAAACAGGTTATTCATTGCAAGGGTTAACAGAATATACACAAACAATCAGAATGAGATGTAGAGTGTTAAAAAGGGTGAATGACATGCATAATAATAAAAAGGGATGTTCAAATGGGTGAAAGAAAGACGTTATAAATATACTGAATCTGATTGAAAAATAACAAAATACAAATTTTAGGAATGGAAAAAGAGCACCTCAGATGAGATAAAAATAACAAAAAAATAACAAAAATAACAAAATACAAATTTGAAAAATAAATAACAAAATAAAAATTGGAAAGGTAAATAACAAAATAAAAGTTTTGGGAATGGACAAAGAACATCTTGGATGAGATAACTAGAACAGACACGACGAGGAAGAAGGAATGAAATGGAAGACAGATCTGGACAGAACTCCTCAGAATTCACTATGGAAACGGATGTAGAAAAGCAAAAGCGACATTGAGAGATCAGAGAGTAAAATGAGAGGTTTTAGCTTTATCTACTGGGAAGAAAAAACTAGATATAAAGATATACTAGATAAGAGCATTTCAGAATTGATTTAAGATCAAACTTCAGATTCTGGAAACTATGTGAATCTTATGCAGGACACATGAATATAATCCCGCTCCTGGAGTCGTCATAAGGTAACTGTAAAATACGGACAACGAAGAAAAGATCTTAAGTAAATTAGCACACACATGCATATTATCTTCAAAAGGAACAAGCATAGGCCTGGGCACTTCTATCAATACTATTAGTGGACACCAAAGGAATAATATTTCAAAGTATTAACTTCAAATGACCTTTATCTAGACTTGCATAAAAATCAAATGTCAAAATCAAGAATGAAACAACGGCACTGTAGACAAACAAAACTTGATACATTTGTTGTGACACATCTATCTCAGTAAGAACACGAGCTCATTGGAAAGTGAACCAAAAATATGACTATATAGGGGGCATCCGGGTGGCTCACTTGGTTAATCAACTGACTCGGTTTCAGCTCAGGTCATGATCTCATGGTTTGTGAGTCAGGCCCTGTGCTGCCAGTGTGGAGCCTGCTTGGGATTCTCTCTCTCCCTCTCTCACTGTCCCTCCCCTGTTCACATGCTCGCTGTCTCTAATAGTCAATTAACCAACTGAGCCACCCAGATGCCATAGTCAAAATAATAGTTATAAAGATACATTTCCAGAACAATGGTAGTATATAATTGCTTAATGCTTACCTCGTAAACTACAGTATTTCAAGAGTTTTTGAGTTCAAATCCTGGTTTCACAACTTGTTGTCTGTGTATTTTTGTGCAAATTATGAGCCCCTCTTTGCTTCAGCCTTCTAGTAGGGTGAAATGGAGATGATCATAACCGTAACTGAAGCAGGATTCTCTCACATCGAGTCATGATGCCGAGGTTTTTCTTTCCAGGAAGCAACTTTATCCGTGCGGCACTGTCACGGTTGGGTTTGTACCTGAAGAACTGAGATCCAACACCATGTGGCATAGTGTTTTAGGTATTTTTTACTTCTTTGTTTTCCATCCATGGCAATATACAAGCATGCGGTCTGAGTAAGCGGATTCATGTTACAAGGTCATGAAGATATCACATACACATATAGCCAGGTGGCCTTGAGGTTCTTTTGGGTTGTTTGTTTGTTTGTTTGTTTGTTTTTTCCTTGGGGAGGGGACCTTACCACATAACTACAATGTGAAGATTAATAATGTAATAAGGCATAAAGAATCCTAATATAATAAGTTCTCAATTATGTTTCTGTACTAACTATAATTTATTATTATAAATCACTTCATCACTGTTAATGCTAAGATCTTGCTCCTGCTATTTTCTTAGCTTGAAGTATCCATACCCAATTTTCATGCCGTCCTTCACTATTCAGGATTTGGATCAACTGTTCCGGAATGCCTTTCTTGAATGAATCCTCGAGTTACATTTATGTTTTCTCTTTCCATCTCCCTGGGTTGCTGTATATAACACCTTTAGAGTCATATCACACTGCAGTGATTGGTGTACTTACCTATCTGCTCCACTAAAGAATCAATTTCACAAATCAATGTATCATTCTATTTGGTCTCTTGAACACACTGCAACACAACACACACACACGCACATATACACAAGTCCTGAACTCCTATTTGCTCAACCGAACCATAGAAGCTATATTATTGAGGCATACTTTATTTTGTTTCTTTCATAATACACTTTTTACCGTTTAATGTATACCAAATTACAGCACTAAACATCTATGAATCTCTCAGGGTTTCCCATAATAAGGTGAGGGAGAACTTACTAATTAATGGACTCATTTAGCAAATATTTAGTAGCACTGATAATACATATAGCACTAAGGGTATGAAAAGTATTTCTAATATTAACTCTCAAACTATTTTCATAGTTCTCTGGTTTGTATCTAAGTTTAGATTTAAGTACGTTATAAGGGGCGCCTGGGTGGCTCAGTCGGATAAGCATCCAACTTCGGCTCAGGTCATGATCTCACGGTCTGTGAGTTCGAGCCCCACGTCGGGCTCTGTGCTGACAGCTCGGAGCCTGGAACCTGCTTCAGATTCTGTGTCTCTCTCTCTTTCTCCCCCACCCCCTCCGCTCATGCTCTCTCTCTCTCTCTCAAAACTAAATAAACATTAAAAAAAAAAAAATAAGTACGTTATGAGCCAAAGTAAAACTTAGACACAGACTAAAGTTGCATGTTGGCTGGAAGTTGCACTGATTCTCAGCCTGTTTTTCTTTTCTTTTTTTTTTTTCTGGAAAAAATAATATTTCCCCCCAAATGACAAGAAAAAATGGGAAATTAGAAGATTAGGCGCCCAGACATACGCTTTTGGCAAAGGGCTTTTTTGTTTAACCACATGCTTGTCTAGTACTTAGAATATGACTCAAGAAGCAACTGGCATGATTAGAAATGAGAAGACCTGTATTATCGTCAACCTGAATATCTAGAATATTATCAGTTCGGCACAATAGACCACAGAAATGTTGAGTTACGTCATCATCGATTCATCTATTTAAAAAGAAAAGCTGAAAAAAGAAACCATAAGAAGCCATCATCTATACCCTTGCTAATTCTGAGGATCGAAATACACCTGTATTAGCAATTGCTTTCAATCCAGATACTGAAAATTACACTGACATATAATACTATGTCTGACTGATTTCATTTTGATTTCTATTTTGAATAGCGATCAACAATTTCAGTGGATACCAACTAAATTGTTGTCAACACATTTTAATTATTATATACGTGCACGGCAGTCATTTCGCACAGCTTTAGGGGGTAAAGATTCACCAATTAGTGATCCCGGCTTGACTTTATTTAAACAGATGATTTTCCATTTGAGATGCATGTAACACATAATTTGTACTCTCCCGCATTTGCTTTTAGGAGCTTCTTAACTGGGAATATTTTGTCTTAACCATTTATGATAAAATCAAAGCAATAAAAAATACTGTGATAAAGAGAAATCCCACAAGTTCTTTTAAAACTAACATACATTTGTAGAAATCTCATCAAGCTAGTCAATAAGGAAAGTGATGTATTTACAGCTTTAGCCTCAAGCATTTGAAAATGTTCCACACAACAGAGGAACCATTTTTACTCAGCAAGCTTGAATTAGAGCTTCATAATCTCACAGAATTTATGTTTCAGGAATGGTTTACAGGTGTACTAAGATGTCAGCTGGATTAGGAAATGCTTCGGGCATAGCAAGGATGCCTAGATGGCTATGTCATGACTCAGGAGACATGCCGTGTCCCAAGTATTAAGTCTTGTAAAAAATAAGATCATTTCCTCTGTGAGATATTATCCTACAACCTGTGGGAGTTACCAGACCTGCTCGCTGTCTTCTGCACAAAAGAACTACTAAAATGCACAAAAGGGACTAAAACCTAATCCTAGTTCTGCAGCATCCACCAAGAAAATCAGATCCTTCAGTAATTTCTGTGCATGCCTTCTCTCCATTTCATCTTCAGAATCCACACAGAATATATCTGTCATGCAATGAAAATAAAGAGAAATGCAAATTTTAGGAAAACAATAACCAATTTAACTATAATAACAGCAGCCATAAATTGAATGCTCACTTTCCTAGGCACTGATGTATACTAATGTTTTTAATTTTTATTACTGTTCCAGGAAACAATAGCAATTATTTATTTCTATCAATAAACATTACCCAGCATTACTTGCGAGCTATATGCTCCAGAAGTTGTCACAGAATGGAAGCAAAAAAGGCCCAGGTTCTCTTCAAAGAGCTTTCAATCTAGTAGTGAAGGAAAATAACCAATGCCAAGTCAGGGGGAAGATTTAAGAAATGCAGAAGTGGGAGGAAAAACAACATACTGTGAAATAACAAAAAAAATATATACTAAATGATCTTGAGTGCATAATGGAGGAACATAATTGCAACTAAAAAACTTCTTGTCATTTAAGAGTATGTGAAATATATGACACAGCACAGAACAGACTAGAAGCAAGGTGGCTATGTCTGGAGTGCAAAAAGGAAAAACGGTCTTCTTGAAGGAATGAAATGAGAAAGTGAAGTTATTTGGAACTGTCAGGTTATATTAAAACCAACAGTCAAATTGTAAATTGGTTTTATCACCACTTCATCTTGTTTTTTGAAGTCAACTTCACTCAACAAACTGATTTTCAAAGTAAATGTCCTAAAACACAGAGATTACTGAATATATCTGTCAAGATCCGAAATAACAGATGATTTCCTTCCTTCCCTTTCATTCTTTTCTCTTCCCCTACACACACGTATATTTCCAGAAGTGAATTTAATTTCATTATTATCTACATATTCTTTAAATAAATCTTTGGGTCATAAACCTTTTTTTTTTAATTGCTGGATTAACTTTCTTATTGGTTTATTTGAGATTTTTACATGTAGATTCATAAGTGAGAGTGGCCTCTACTTTTACATTTCTAAATATTTTGATTTGGTTTGGTACTGTATTAATTCTCTATTGATGCATGACAAATTACCAACAATTCGGTAGCTTAAAAGAACACCCATTTATTATGTTATAGTTTGATAGATCATAAGTCTGGGCTGTCTCAACTGAATTCTTTGTCTAAGACCTTATGATACTAAAACCAAGATTTTGAAGAGGCTGAATTTATATCTTGAGCATCTGGGGCAGAAATATTTGTTTCCAAATTCATTCAGGTTGTTATCTGAATTTAGTTTCTTGGGTTGGATAACAGAAGTCCCTGTTCCTTGCTGGTTTGTCACTGTGAGGGCAGCCTTCGACTTCTGGAAGCTTCCAGCATCTCTCATCATGTGGTTTCCTCATCTTGGAGCCAAAAATCCTGCTTAAAATCCTTCTAGAGTTTCAAATCTCTGATTGACAGTGCGTTTAAAGAATTCATATGATTAGGTTATACCCACCCAGGTAATTCCCATCATGTTAAAGCCAACCGATTCAGGACCTTACATCTGCAAAACCTTTTCAGATCACTCTGGTTCGTATTTATAAAAGTATAGAGATTACTTAAAAATAAAATCTTACCATATAATAGTGTGTGTTTTGGCCCTTTGGGATGTAAATTTCCGTAAGTTCAGTAGTATTCCCTATATCCAGCGTGTTGTCTTCTACTTGGTTCTATTCTTACTATTATTTTTTATCACTCAATTTTTTAATGGCACTTATTAAATCCTACAGAAAATCTTTACAATTTGGTAAATATACAGATTAAATTACTTAACATGACCACTTCCATCAAACATGAACAGTATAAATCATCACGAACAGATAGATGATGGCTTGTGAAAACGTCACAGTGTCACTGTGGATTTTGACCATTTCTCTTTGAAATTATGTTCATTGTTATTTTCATACTTTTAGTTAGGATCTGTTTTATTTTTTTATTTGGATGAAATTAGTATTTTGTTATTATTTAGGGGCCAGTCTATTGCCCTAACAAACTTTTTTTCACAGACACAGATTTACTGATATTAATATACCTGTACTTAATTTTAATTATTTTGACCTTGCTTGGTATATAGCCTTATAACTATTTTTTAAAGCCTGATGTTCCCTATATTTTAGATAACCTTCTGTAAGCAGCATATAACTGAATTGTTCATTCAGTTTTAAAACTTTTGTCAGAACTTCATCCATTTGCCTTTATTGCTTCCCTGGTAACTTCTGGATCATTTTTCTCACCATAATCTATGCTTTCTGTTTAACCTCTTTTTACTGTGCTGAAAATCCCACTAGTTTTCATGTTAGTATCATTATGCATTTCCATTTATAATCGTAATATTTTTCCATAACTTCTAGAGGTACTAAATGGTTTGTTAGCATGTCCAATACTGATATCTTGAGTTGTGAATCCTCGCTACTAGATTTTAATTCAAAAAGTTTTATGGCATTTTATCTCAACCAAAAACTCCAAGAAATAAAATAAAAAAAATTGGCTCATTTTTTGAGTGAAAAAGTCTATCGATTTTATTAAACCACTATAAACTGGTCACCATGACTCCAAAAATTAAATGAGGTATATAAACAAAACGCTGCAATTAGTTTGCAGCTTTATAATATTAAATTAAATAAGACACAAACTTCTAATACTGTTATTTAAGATGCAAAACAATAAAACAGGTATTTTTCTATATTTTGCTAATGAAGCTAATGATGAAATCATTCAATTGTCTAAAATAAAAATATACTTTTCTTAAAAAAAGTATCTACGACATTTAAATATGTGAGTTATAATGTTTAAATTTTCATTTTTACATGATTTTTCATATACAGTTGACCCTTAAACAACTTGATTTTGAACTGAGAAGGGACAATTATATGCAGATTTTTAAAATAAATATGTACAGTGCCGTAAATATTTTCCTCTTTCTTATGATTTTCTTAATAACATTTTCTTTTCTCCAGCTTACTTTTTGTAAGAATACAAATATAATATATACAACATGCAAAATGGGTGTTAATAATCTATGTTATATGTGGACTTTTGACTGCATGGGAAATCAGCACCCCAAACCCCCGCCTTGTTTAAGGGCCAACTGTAACATATTTTCAGCTGTTAAAATTGTTTGTGAGGGGCACCTGGGTGGCTCAGTCGGTTAAGCGTCCGACTTCGGCTCAGGTCATGTTCTCACGGTCTGTGAGTTCGAGCCCCGCGTCAGGCTCTGTGCTGACAGCTCAGAGCCTGGAGCCTGCTTCAGATTCTGTGCCTCCCTCTCTCTCTGATCCTTCCCCACTCATGCTTTGTCTCCCCTGCTCTCAAAAATAAATAAAAACATAAAAAAAATTGTGAGAACACTTAATGTTAGAAGAAATACAATATGATATTAACTAGGGAAAAAAAGGACAATATTAATATATTAAATTATCACCATTCATTTTCTTTGAGATACAAGTGGCTCTTTTCTATAGATGCGTGATATTGAATTTCTCCTAAAATTTCTTTCACCATACCAGTGTTGAAGAGAACGTAACCTCTAGGTTACTCTCTGTACACAACTTTTCTTTTTAGTTTCCTGAAAACTCTGTAGACTTCCCTTGAATTACCCCAGGCTGAAAAGGAAATCTCTTTGTTATATATACTGAAAATTATAAATGGAATATGTAATGTTTTGGAATCATAGACCTGATAATTTAACCTTAGTTTTAACATTTACTGTTACCAAACTTTCTTCAGGATATTTCATCACTTTTGGCCACTCTCTTAGATGATTGATTTAATGCTGATATAGCTATGGTTAATTTAAAATAATATAATTGCATATGTCTTACAATATATACATTGTTCATTCAGTTTCTATATCTTGTCATCAACAATAACTGAATTAAGTTATTTTTAGGCACAACTCTTCAAATTTTGATAGTAACTATTGTACCTAATGATTGTATTTCCATCATCTCTGCCAATGCATAATTGGCCCATCAAGAATAAATTTCAATTTTCTTTCTTGTCTCACTCTCTTCCTCTCTCTATGATATAATGCCTGGCCCTGAAAAAGATTAACAAGCAAATACATGTAAATATTTTATGTTGTACTAAATTTGCAGAATGTCAATGGACATGCCCATTGGTACATCTCCCAGATAAGTCTTAAGAGGAGAATTATGTGTCACTAATCTTTTGAGGGTTTTGAGTGAAGCAATAATTTATCTTTCTTTATTTTGTTTTCCATTATGTAGAAATATATTGGAAGGTCACATTGTTCATATGAGAATAATTCTCTTTCAGGATAACAAGGAGTCAGCCATTGAGGGTAAGGAGGTTATGATGTCTGTTGAATAACAGAAATATTTCTACTGCCAACTCTGATGAGACATTATCTGTAAGTCGTCACCAATCTATTTTCTTTCAGTCTTTTATACTGTTTTAACATAGCAGCTGCCAGTAGTTATACAATTAAATGTTTGTTACATGATTGATTCAAACTGTATCATATGAGATTTGAAGAACAAATACTGTTTAAATGTCTATACTACCCAAAGCAATTTACACATTTAATGCAATCCCTATCAAAATGTCAACAGAATTCTTCAGAGATCTAGAAAAAAATAATCCTAAATTTGTATAGAACACAAAAGACCTCAAATAGCTAAAACAGCCTTGAAAAAGAAAAGCAAAGCCAGAGGCCTCACAATTCCAGACTTCAAGTTATTAGTCAAAACAGCATGGTACAGGCACAAAAACAGAGACTTAGATCAATGGAACATAATAGAAAACCCAGAAATGAACCCACAACTATATGGTCAACTCATCTTTGACAAAGCAAGAACGAATATCCAATTGGAGAAAGACAGTCTTTTCAACAAACACTGGATCACTTTCTTACACCATACATAAAAATAAATTCAAAATGGATTAAAGACATAAACATGAGACAGGAAACCATCAAAATCCTAGAGAAGAACACAGATAACAACCTCTTTGACATTAGCCATAGTGACTTCTTATTAGACACATCTCTGGAGGCAAAGGTAATAAAAGCAAAGCTGAAATATTGGGACGTCATCTAGATAAAAGTCCTCTGCACAGTGAAGGAAACAATCAACAAATGGGAGAATATCTGCAAGTGACATACCAGATAAAGGGTTAGTATACAAAATCTATAAAGAACTTATCAAACTCAACACCCAAAAAATAATTTATCTAGTTAAGAAATGGGCAGAAGACATGAAGAGACATTTTTCAAAGGAAGGCATCTACATGGCCAGTAGACACATGAAAAGATGCTCAACATCACTTATCATCAGGGAAATAGACAACCAAAATGAGATACCACGCCACACCTATGAGAAAGGCTATAATTACCGACACAAGAAACAACACATTTTGACAAAGAGGCAGAGAAAGGGGAAGCCTCTTGCAGTGTTGCCGGGAATGAAAATGAGTGCAGCGACTTTAGTAAACAGTATGGAGTTTCCTCAAAAAGTTAAGAATAGAAGTAACCTATAATCCAGGAATTGCACTCCTAGGTTACCGAATGGATACAAAAATGCTAATTCTGAAGGATACAGGCACCCTGATGTTTATAGCAGAATTATTTATGATAGCTAAATTATGGAAACAGTCCAAGTGTCAATCAACTGAAAACTGGATAAAGAAGGAGTAAGAAGATGTGTGTATACACACACACACACACACACACACACACACACACACACACACACACGTATATAATGGAATATTACTCAGCCACCAAAAAGGATGAAATCTTTGAAATCTTGCCATTTGCAATGATATGGATGGAGCTAGAGGGCATTGTGCTAAGCAAAATTTGTCAGAGAAAGACAAATGCAATATGATTTTACTCATATGTGAAATTTAAGAAACAAAACAAATGAGCAAGTGGAAAAAGAGAGAGCCAAAACAAGAAATAGACTCTGAACAATAGAGAAAAGACTGATGGTTACCAGAAAGGAGATGAGTAGGGGGATGAGTTAAATAGATGATAGAGATTAGGAGTGCACATGCGATGAGCTCTGTGAGCGCTGGGTGATACACAGAAGTGTGGAATCACGATATTGTACACCTGAAACTAATATTATGCTGTATTTTAACTAAATGGAACTTTAAAAAAAACTTAAAAAAATGTCTTATAAGACACTAAACAAATATGATTCTTATACAGATATTTTTAATTATATTTATTTATTCATTTAATGCATGCTATCAAAAAGGTCTGACTGGATGGATATATTGTACCAGATATTGTGTTTGTCACTTAGTATCCAGTTAAAGGCAACTTTCTCCCTTCTTCCTTGCAACTACAAATTTTCCCCCAAAAGAAATGTAATCAATGATGAAAATTTATAGATGATTTAGATCATTTATATGTCTTGCTAAAATGGAAGTAGCTCTTATGGAATATATCATTATAAAACAAGCCTTGAGGGATATCCCATTTTATGATTGCAAATATGTTTATATGATTTAAGAATAAAGTCATTTATGTGTCTTCAAATGATCATGGGTTCAAACTGTCTTAAAGAATTCACTTTTACTTTTCTATGCATATAAAAATATGTATATATTCAGTATAAATATTTTATTTAGTTACAAATATTTTCACAGGAACTTTAACTACAATGAAAATGCAATTTTTTGTGACCCAAAGACCCCAAAAATACATAATGAGATTCTTTATTTTATAAATTGGGAACACAGACTTGAGAAATTCAGGGAAAGAAACATAAATTAGGGAAGTCAATTTTTTTGGAAGCAGGGCCTTTGACAGATTCATGACAAGATGGAAGAATAATTTTTGTTTTGAACAGTAGGCTGAAAGATTAATAGTAAGAAATAGAAAAATCATTTTTATTGGGAGATGCAGGAGTGCTGGATTTGTGATTTAAGAATCTTATTTTTTCTTTATTTTAGAAAATGGAAGGACTAAGAGTTTTCTTTTTTAAAAACTTACTTAATTGTCCATAGTTTTTCTTAAAAACCTCAGCTAATGAATTTGTGAAAGCGAAAGTCAAATTTGCTGATACCTTTCTCTTGCACTAAATATATGTTAAATATGTCATAAGAAAGTTACTTTACAGATGCATTTTTATTTTTATATGTTAATCTGTTTGGGTCAAAAAATGTGCAAATGTTGTGGAGACTTAAGTCATCAAAAGGTCAGCTTTTCTTAATATCATGTTAAATTCTATGTTCTTCAAGCTGGTGCCTCATACGAGGAAAAAATGCATGTGTTGATAGGTAATAAATATACAAATTATTCTGTGGATTTTTTAGAAATACATTTTTGTCGGTAAATAAAGGTAAAATATATTCACCATCGGCATTGTCTGATGTTAATTCTTTAATTCCTAGAGAGTCATTTTTCTCAAAGAACAGTTGAGAAATTGTTTTCCAGTCATTCATAATTTAAGAATATTAGAATCCAAGATCATTGGATCATAGCAATTTAGAATTAAAAAGGATTATATTGCAATATTCATATTTTCCTATTTACAGTGGTGGTCCAGAAAGAAAACAGCCCCCAATAATACTGAATGTGTTCACAATATACCTTCATCACTATCTTCAGACTCAGCACAACTGAACTTGAATCCTGACTCTTTCAAGGTCTTCCTGTGGAATTTGACCATTTTATTGGAACATTTTAAGTCTTTTTTCTCATGTGTAAATGAAAAGAGTAATATTTCATAACATCCTCTTGTTATGAGCTTTACATCAGACCTTTCTTTGAAAGTGACTGTTGCAGTGCTTAGCAGGGTGTAAAAACTCAAGAAGAGAATAAAATTATTTAGTGTTAACTGTAGTCGGTGGTCCTGTAGCAATGACAGGCAGTTCATAATACACTTTGCAAAGAACCCATATTTCCTGTTTCCTCATACAGCTCACTTTTTGATATTCAGGTGGATCTTTCAAAGGACAATTTGAACATATTAGTTCTTCCTATTATTCTGGAAAGAGGAAACTAATTCTGGATAGTTCTCCATATGACAAGATTTTTAGTTTCCTTTTTTTTTTCCTTCTCTACCATTTTTGACAAATTTGCTTATATGGACCAATATACTGGAAAAGGAATTTACTTGACTTTGAAATACAAAATATTTATATAGTTAAGAAAATAGTTGTAAATCATCTATACCCTGAAATATATTTTTACACCTGCTGTCTACCTTCTTTGAGCTTGTATTTTTAAATCCATAAGAATATCATTGAAAAATGAATTACAATGAGTTCTTGATACATGCCAAATCTTGATATGTAATTCATAGGTATGTTATTGAATCATTATAGCAATAATATGTTAGATAAAAATATGGTCTCCGTCTTAGTTTTCTAGATCTGCCATAACAAATTACCATAGATTGGATAGACAAAACAGCAGAATGTGTTTCTTCATAGTTCCGGAGACTAGAAGTCTATGATCACAGTGTTGGCAAGACTGATTTCTTCCCAAAGCTTCTGTGCTTCTTTCTGTGTCTTCATATGGTCTTTCCACTCTGTCTGTCTCCTAAACTCCTCTTACATGGGAAGAAGCAGTTTTACTGCATTAAAGCCCACCCTAATGACCTAATTTAACCTTAATTACCCGTTTAAAGACCCTTTCTCCTAATAGAGTCACACTAACCTACAGTAACTGGCAGTTAGGATTTCAACATATGAATTGGGGGAAGATATAATTCATTTTCTAACAATTCCTGTTTTTAATAGATGAAGCAAGGAAAAGATAAGAGAAATTAATTTGCCTGAAGTTTCGTGACTAGCTATTTGTACACTTGGGATTTTAAGTCTGGTAATCTGACAACAGAGATCAAATTCATAGTGACAGTTCTACCACCTCTGCTAGAAATAGGTCAGAAAATAGTTATGTCTGTGAAGCATCTAATTGTTTTTATGATAAAAACACACTTTTTTCATCCATTTAGCTTCCTAATTTTCTAGCCTTTTGATACAGTGTTTTGAAAGATGGCAGTTTCCCAGAATATATTGCAGAGTGCAAACCAGAAATAGAGAAAATTGAACAATAAAATATATATGAACGAAGTATAAAAGGAAAGAAAATTGGAAATACACAACAAAATCTTTAAAATGGTCTCACTCTTTGACCTTATAGTCTTCTGGAAATGTATCACTGTAAAATAGTTTTAAATAGTGTATCAGGGGTACCTGGGTAGCTCAGTCAGTTAAGCGTCCATCTTTGACTCAGGTCATGATCTCATGGTTTGTGAGTTAGAGCCCTGCGACTGGCTCTGTGCTGACAGCTCAGAGCCTGGAGCCTGCTTCAGATTCTGTGTCTCCCTCTCTCTCTGTCCCTCCCCGAGTCATATTTTTTTTTCTCTCTCTCTCTCTCAAAAATAAGTAAACGTTAAAAAAATTTAGGGGGCACCTGGTGGCTCAGTTGGTTAATTGGCCGACTTCAGCTCAGGTCACGATCTCATAAATAAGTAAGGTATCCAAAGAAGGTTTCCATGAGAAGTTTACCAAGACTGGTAGGTGAGTCACATGGTTGTCTGGGGAGAGGCATTCAAGAAAGAATGGCAAGTTGCAAAAACCTTGGGAAGGAAAGTGCCTGCCATGCTCAAAAGAGGAGGAAGGATAATGTGGCTGAAATTTGGTGAGCAAAAGAGAAACTTGAGACTTAATGAATATTAATTAGATGATTTGGCTAAAAGTTCTTCCAAGCCAACTGATAATCTTATTTATATATTTATAAATGTATGTATATCATGAATACATATATTTTGGCTTCATAACATTACTTATGAAAAAAGTAAATCTTGGGCAACCTAAGTGGCTTAGTTGGTTGTGTCCGACTTCAGGTCAAGTCATGATCTCCCGGTTCGTGAGTTCAAGCCCCACTTTGGGCTCTGTGCTGCCAGCTTGGAGTCTGGAGCCTGATTCAGATTCTGTGTCTCCCCCTCTGTTTGCCCCTTCCCTGCTTGCACTGTCTTTCTCTATCAAAAATAAATTAACATTAAAAAATTTTAAGTAAGTCTTATAAAGTGCTATTTATTATCCAGTTCACAGTAAAGTGCTTGCTCTATTTATTTAAAAACATTTATGTTGAGGGGCTCCTGAGTGGCTAAGTTGGTTAAGTGTCAGACTTTGGATTAGGCCATGATCTCATGGTTCCTGAGTTAGAACCTTGCCTTGGGTTCTGTGCTGACATTTCAGAGCCTGGCGCCTGCTTCAGATTCTGTCTCCCTCTTTCTCTGCCCCTCCCCTGCTCCCGCTCTTTCTCTCTCTCAAAAATAAACATTAAAAATTAAAAAACACTTATGTCAAAATGCATCTTGCCTGATGCAAATACATCCCTGTTTTCTCTCCAGTTTGAAAGTATAGCTGTTAATAGTAAATAAATACCCGTTTAGACTTTCAAAATTAAAAACAAATCGTATTATTGAGTTTTTCATCATATTTTAATAATTTATCACTCACATACCATGCCTTCCTTAACAAAGTTAAAATAATAGAAGTTATACAATGTCTGTTCTCAGTCTATGTTGAAATAAAAATAGAAACCAACAACAGAAAGACAACTAAAATCCCAATATGTGAGGATTAAACAACACACGTCTAAATAACACATGGGTCAAAGAAGTAATCTCAATAAAATTTAAAAATATTTTAACCTAAATGGAAAAAAAGGAACAAAACAAACTCAACACTCAAAATTTGTGGGATGCAGCAAAAGAAGCGCTTGAGGGAATTGTATTAAAAAAAAGGAAGTTCTAAAATCAATCATCCAAGCCTCCATCTTAGGAAACTAGAGAATAGAAGAGAACATTGAAAAAAGTAATCGAGCTCTAACTTCAAGGAACATTGTCGTTTTACGTAATCTCATTTAATTAAAGACTTAACTATGGTGTATGCAAAACTCCCAAGTGTGGTAACATATAAAGCTGAAAGTTTTGGGGCAAAGATTAAATTCTAAAAGAAGAGAGGAAACATTGCATGACTGGCATAGGAAACTAATAATTATCATGTATTAATAAGTACATGAAGAAAAAATAAAATAGAGGTAAGATAGACTTTATTGGTAAAAATAAACACAATTACTTATCTAATTAATTAACTAATTAAAATGAAATAATGACCCACCAACTTTAATTTAGTGTTGATAAATGTATAAAAGCAAAACAAAACAAAACACACACAAAAAAGGACAGATAAAATTACCAACCTCCAAAAGTGCACTTATCAAAGGTGAACCTCAAGATTCCTACTGCCCACGAAAGGAAAGGAATGAGGCAGCATTATCCTTGCCACTTATTTACTCCCATGGAAATAAGGCTTTATCTTTGGGGTTCTCCATTAGTTATAATTTTTTCACTTATGTTGCACTGAACCCATTAGTTTATATGAATGCACACAGCTGTGCAGTGGTTTAAAAAAACATCACGTAGTGTCCAGTCACTTGGTGTATCATCTATCTCTCCTCTTGAGTGATAAAACTGGTAATTTTTTTTTAGTATAACTGCTTCTCTTTCAACTCGATTTGAAATTTTCAAGGCATCTAAACCTTAACTTGAATTAGGTTAACCTGGATGGTAGCCGAATGAGGCAGATTTACAACTTAGAGTAGATCCTTTATAGACCAGGGTAGAGGATTTGTTCACTTACATTCTTGTTAGAAAATATACAAGTTGTTAGAGAAATCATTAATCTACTTTAAAAAGGAATAATTATACTTAACGGTTACGGTTTGCATTTTAGAGATGCAATAGAAACCAGGCCTGGAAAAGTATCTGTCCTCATGAGGCTCATGTCTAAGTGGAAACATAGGCAATATGTCTGTGGTAAAAAAACAAATGTAAAGATTGCATATGGTGAGTTATGTATCGAAATGAAAAAGAAAGAAAAGGAAAGCAAAGCAGAGAAAAGGAAAGAAAAGAAAAGAGAAAAGAAAGCAAAGAGAAAGAAAAGCAAAGAAGTAAAAGAAAGGGAATGGAAAGGAAAGGAAAGAGAAAAGAGAAAAGAAAAGGAAAGAAAAGGAGAGAAAGGAAAGGAAAGAGAAAGAAAAGAAAAGAAGTAAAAGAAAGGGAATGGAAAGTAAAGAAAAGAAAAGAAAGGGAATGGAAAGGAAAGGAAAGGAAAGAAAACAAAAGAAAAGAAAAAAAAAGAAAGGAAAGAAAAGGAAAGAAAAAATAACAGTGTTATGTACTCTAGGGACGCATTAATGAAAGAGAGACTTGGAGACCATCTACTATTTCCAAAGGAATCCGCATTCCATGCTATCTTTGTGCAATCACATCCTTGAAGCCAGTGTAAGGAATGAGAGCGGGATAATTGAGAGAGCGCCTCTAGAGCTGTGGGAACACTGACAGATAACACATCAAACTTCTCAAAACTCGCACATTACACCATAAAATAATCAGGTGTTTGGAAGTTTTAGAGAATGACCGACTGGAGTCAAGCCCACTGGCAGTACAAGATTCACAACGGATTCAGAGCCATCTCAAACAACACTGAGTTTCGATCCATTCCCAAAGAACTTTCGAGGCTGCACACATCTTCCTCAAAAGTATTCACGGAAGAAAACCTGAACAGGATGGAAGAGTGTCAGTGGATGATTGCAGCTCATCACCCTTCATGAAAGCAACTCGCGTGTTTGAGAGTGATTCAGTAGTTAATCCCAAGATGTTAAGGATAATTCCTAGAAGTTCGATTCAACTTCATATGTCCTAACCACCTTTCATGTTTTAAAAACTGTTTTCAGGACACTGCTGACCACAGTGTGAAGAGAACAGGGTTCACATCTCACAAGTTCTTTTCCATGTTTTCATTTATATTACAGTTACAAAGGAAACAAGTTTCACTAATTCATGTGTTCACCATTTTTTAAGGTTAAGTTGTAAATAATATATGATTTTTAAGATATAATACGGTCCTTTTTGCTGTTCAAACAAATTTACTGTCATTTTAAAGTAGCTTATCTGATTTCTCTATTGGAAAAGGAAAAATGATCTTAGCAATGTCTTACTTTATAGCAATTGGGGAGTTACATATGCAGGGATATATTCATAACTATAGTGTTAAAATATCTTTGGGGCACCTGGGTGGCTCAGTCAGTTAAGTGTCCTATTCTTGGTTTCGGCTGAGATGATGACCTTACAGTTCTTGAGTTCGAGCCCCACATTGAGTTCTGTGCTGAACAATATAGGGCCTGCTTGGTGTTTTCTCTCACTCTCTCTCTCTCTGTGTCCTCAAAAGAAATAAATATTTTAAAAAATAAAATAAAATATCTTGGTAAGCTACACAAAAATGACTGGAATTCAATATACATAAGCGATAATCAGATATCATAGCCTGCATATCCAAACTAGACCTCTTACCATGACAAGGTGAGTAAGAACCACAGCGGGACTCTTGCACCTGCGAAGTCCTGTTTAGTTTCTAACAGATCAGTGATTTTTTTACACTAGTGCACAGTAGTTCATGACTGAAAGGATTATTATTTTGGAATAGTTTAATGTGATGCTTCCACTCCAGTGGAAGAACTGAGCAGTAATAATGAGCAATTAGAGATTCATACTGGTATTGCATCAACCTAAAACATTTTACAGGGAATGTAATGACTTAATTTGGGCTCCAGAGAATAGAGAATGAAGATCTGCCAGACTTTCGGTAAGTTTATCTTTCAATGTCTAAATTATCATCATGTGCACTTTCTTAAATGTGGTAATTTTAGGTCTCTAACATATGTGCTATAGAAGTGGGGGAAAGGCTTGTTCTATTTGAAGAGTACGTAGACATTCTAAAGTAAAACCCAGAATTTTTCCATAAGAAAACAGTTACACTAGAAATGCTGGAATGTAAGAAGGAATGGGGCTTCTTTCTTCCCAGTGAGTGAAAATGCAATCTGGGAGGAAACCGGATTAGCAAGTAGATTCTTGGAGCCTTAGCTGGTGTGCGTTCCCTCCCGGGAGGTTTCTCCCACAATATTCTCACTTATCAAGTAGAAGCGATGACCCCCAAGATCTCAGACTGATGACATGTGCATTCATAAATACAAACATCAATCTGAGGTGTATCTCAGTAATAATAATAATTAATAATAATAATAATAATAATAATAAGCATTCAAGAATAAGAAGCTAAGTGAGACTGCTCAGAAAACAAAGGTCAGTTTTTTTCAAGAGACTGTGAAGAATTATAGATAAGTCAAGCAAATTTAGAATCACATTTGCTAAGTCATAAGCTGAAACTTACAAAATGACTAAAAACTCCAGGTGGAGAATGGACTTTCCTTTGATGCAGGAAGAGTCAAGAAGAGGCTAGAATAAAATGTCTGCCTCAAGGACCCTCAAAAATTTGACATGTTCTGAAGACTACATTACAAATGTTGACAAATATCTATCCACTTAGTTTAGTTCAACCTAATTTATTTCATATTTCATCTTTTTGCTCCTCGAAGTGTATAGCTTCTAGAACCTTGTTGTTCAAATGTCTAGAAACATTTGTTTTATATATTAATTTAATTTTCTAGTAGTTTATCAAGAAGAATAATTTTGGTTCCAATTAATTCATTATTTATGGAAACAGAAATCCTCTTTAAAAAAAGTTTCAATAATCTATAACGCTATTTTGCTTCAAAATACAGTGATATATATTATTTTGAGAAAGCGTTTATTTTTAAAAATCATTTTTAAATATAACCACTTCATAATTCCATCCATAGAATAAAATCTCAATCACAAAATTATAGCATTTCCAAAAATATTATGTAACAATTATTTTAAAAACTCCTTTCCCTCTCAAGAGTGTCCCTAGCTAGAAAGTATGTTATATCGCTATCTTACTTTTTTCATTTTAATTCTAAGAGAGAGAGAGCATGAGCAGGGGAGAGAGGCAGAGGGAGAGAGAATATCAAGCAGACTCCACACTTGATATGGGGCTGTACCCATGACTCTGGGATCCTAACTTGAGCCAAAATCAAGAGTCCCACACTCAGCCAATTGAGCCACCCAGCCTCCCCCTATAGTTCTCTTACTTCTAAGTCTATTAAAAGTAGCTCCATATCTCCAGCTATGTATTTCCATGTAACACCTACAAGTGCAGCCTATGTATGTGAAACTGACTATTCAAATACCACAAGAAAGGTAATCAGACATGCCTTCCATGGTACATAGTAATTTTAAGTGATATTCTGATGGAAGTAAAGTACAACCTCCTCGGGCGCCTGAGTGACTCAGTTGTTTTAACGTCCTTTGTCCTCAGACTCTTGATTTTGGCTCAGGTCATGATCTCACCCGTGTGAGGTGCTGCAGGGACAGCCTCCTGGAGCTTGCTTGAGATTCCCTGTCTCCCTTTCTCTCTGCCCCTCCCCCACTTGCTCTCTCACTCTCAAAAATAAATACACATTTAAAAAAAAGTACAAACACTTTTTAATTAAATTGTACGGTTGCAGGAAAATTAATAGTACATAAAACATTACAATATTTCGTCTTCACACGTTAAAAACAGATTTTAGGTTCAGTTAATTATGAATGGTGCTGGTGTTTTTTGTTTGTATTTGTTTCGCCTTGTCTTGTTTACTGGATTATCTAGTAAGGTTGCTGCATGCAAATTCAAAAGTTGTGGTATGCAGCACATTTTTTTACTCTGTTGTAATCTGTGCATAAGGGAAATTCTATAAACCTGACACCACACCATGAGCGTCATAGACTTTCCCAATTATTAGGAAAAACAAAAATCATAAAGCAGTTTCTGCAAGCAGTGCTGCCTTTTTGAAAACCACTGCATAGCATTTTGTGGACTTCGTGTTTCCTTCAATTAGGTAGACTTGTGACGGGTTAGTAACTTGTGGGAGCGGAAATGTGGTAGGATGTGATATAAACGATATGCAATTCAGTGGCTGTGTGTGGATTGGAAATGAATGTTTGGCGGGATAATGGCAATGGAGAGGAAGAGGAGATCAATTTAGAAGGTATTACAGAAATATAACTATGGATGTATGAATATCTAGGTAACCTGTTTAAATATATTGCCATGGAGAAAAAGATAAAAATGAAAATAAAAGTTCTGTTTTCTTTTTTAAAATATATAAATAAGATGATATAGATATAGATATAGATGATATAGATATAGATATAGATAGATAGATAGATATGAAAGACAGCACGAATAGGGGAATGGGGCAGAGGGTGAGAAAGAGAGAGAATCTCAAGAAGCTCCACGCTCAGCATGGAACCTGATGTGGGGCTCAATCCCATGACCCTGGGATCATGACCTGAGCAGAAATCAAGAGTCTGATGATGCTCAACCAAATAAGCCACACAGGCACCCATAAGAGTTCTGTTATTCAGAACTGTGTGGGGAGAAAAGTCAGCGTATTAAATGAAAGGGGAAGTTTGAAAGAGAAAAGGAGAAGGGCAAGAAAATAGACTGATATATCACAGAGATATTAGAAGAAAGCTACCAACATTCAATTATAAAGCAGGAAGATAAATGTAATATTTTGAAAAGAACAAGATATTTTCAGAAATTATCATACATTCTAAGAGAGCAATCTTGTAGAAAGATTTAAATAAATGTAGAAAAGTAATTTATATATTTAAATAGAGGTAACATTTGGAGGAAGTTTAAAAAAGGTTATTGATGTTTTGTGATTATTAATAGCCGATGTGCTTTCCACTGTCTTGTCAGCGATACTGAGAAAAATAATAAATGGAATGACTCAAAATTAATTAACAGACTTTTTATTTCCAAACCAAATGTTCATTTTTTTAGAAATAAGGATATAGTAAAAACCTTGGGCTTCATGTTAAACATTATTGTGCAAGATATATTGAATCCCACATAATTCTGGAAAGAATTTAACCCTTTCTTAACTTTTGTGTATTCTGAGTGTCTGGGTCAAGTGTAACACTCTGCTAAGATTTGGCAATTCCATGGGGTGAGAAAGATATGACAACAGAGATGAAGAGATGAAGTTCTATTTATTAAAGAGAAAATATTGCTGGACACTTATGGGTGCCAGATTTCAAATGTTACTGATCAAGTGTTCAATTACTTCTTTTTTAAGTTTATTTATTTTGAGAGGGAGTATGAGCTGGGGAAGGACAAAGAGAGAGAGAGAATCCCAAGCAGGCTCTGCACTGTCAGCACAGAACCCCATGCAGGGCTCCATGTGGGGCTCGATGTGGGGCTCAAAATCACGAACCCAGAGATCATGACTTGAGCCGATATCAAGAATCAGACACTTAACTGACTGAGCCACCAATGTAATTGAAAAGGGAAAAAAAAGAGCAATTTTAAACAATGCATTTTGGTGGTAAATTTTCAGGGTTTATAAAAAAACACAAAGGTTTGTATTTCTTGGGTTTATTATTGGTGGGCTTTGCAATACTTAAGTATCCACTACATTAAATTTGAAGTCATATAGACTCAGGTTCAAATTGTGTCTTTTTAAATCTCATATAAGAAATTTACTAGTACTCTTCGAATTTAATATCGCCCTTTTGTAAAATGAGAATAGCAATATGTCTCATAACTTTAAGGTTCAAATGTGATATTTATTTTATACTTGAACTTTTTTATCCGTTCATAATATTTAAAAATTCTATTAAATCTAATATATGAAAATGTGTGAAATTGTTAATTATTGAAAGCTTATATATGACTTCTATAAGATAGACAAGATCTAAGGAAATCTATTTTAAAAGTACAAGAATTATTTTGAATAGACAAAAAGCCTATTACACAGCGTTTGATTAAAATATTTTATACTCATGCTTGTGTTCTACATTTCTGTCTTAGTCATTTTGGGGCTGCTATAACAAAAACACCATTGATTGAGTGGCTTATAAACAACAGAAATTTATTCCTCACAGTTCAGGAAAGTAGGGAATCCAAGGTCAAGATGCTCACTGATTCTGAGTCATACTTTCTGGTTCATAGACAGGAGTCTTTTCCCTCTGTCCTCCCACGATGGAAGGACGAGGGAGCTCTCCAGGTCTCCTTTACAATGGCACCAATCCAATTCATGGGGTCTGCGCCCTCATGACTGAATCATCTCCCCGAAGCCCTACTCTCAGATTTCACCACATAGGGAATTAAGTTTCAACATACAAATTTTAGGGAGACACAAACCTTCAAACTATACTATCACCTAATAATTTAGTTCATGTAGTATCTTAATAAAGTTAAAACAAATATTAATGATTTTTTAGAACATAGTAACACTATGAAATAACTTGAATGTATGAATGAAAGAGAGGTAAAATATATCCCCGGTTCAGAGACACATGAGCCAAATATGCATTGAGAAATTGAACAAGATCTTCCATTGCCAAAATCCAAGACTTTTGATACTCAGGTTTTTGTTTTTGTTTTGTTTTTCAATTTCAGTAATGATTTTATTCATAAATTCAAAAGATATTTTTATGCTTCCTCCTTTATTGCTTTTTTTGGTGATTCTCTCTTCATCTACATGTCTAACTCCATAAAAGAGTACATTATAAGAAATGGCCCACAGCCAAACTCTGTATTCCATACCATTCCATTTTATTCTATTACATTCCATTGCTTCTCTTTGGTGTGAAAACATTTCGAGGCATACTATTTAAAAGCTCAGTTAAATATTTTTATTATTATAAATAGTAATGAGTGTATGGAGGCGTTCTTATTAAAGTAATAAAATAGGCTCTAATTCTAAATATAATAGACATAATTCAATTTTTTTAGTTTTGTTTATAAAAAGTATTATCCCATATCACAGAATTATTTGTAGTCTTCTCATCAGTGATGTCTTTCATTTATCTGCTTTATGACATAAACTCGGCTTTAATTGTTCATTATCTTTTTTTGTGTGCTTTTTCTAATGACTTCCATCAACTAGAATGTCAAGTTTTGACAGGAAAGAGTTAGGTTTGCTTTGTTTTCTAAACCCACAAATGTTAACAGAGATACTTGCCCACAGAAGAGATAAGTATGTGGAAACATTTGGATTCTTTTTCATTAAGAAAGATTAGATACACATGATTTAGATATCTAGGAATCAAACTGGTCACATACAGAAGTCGAGAAATTTTCTCTTTATTATCTAAAACTATTTAGAAATAAATTTCTGCAGAAAATAATTTATATACCAATTTTACCAGTAAATGGGCCATAAACCATTCCACACATTGAAAAATCAAAACCCAAGGCAAATACCTGCAGTATCAATATGCTGATGAAAGTAAATTTAATCTCCCTCTACACCAACATCGAAATGATTGCTGGCTTTTTTAGTGTTTTCTAAATTAATGTTGTAACCATATTTTCTTCTCGTTTAGTCTTGTCATAGTACCCAAACTCTACATCTCATGCTCTTCCATAGCTAGTCCTGATCACCTTGTTTAGCCTTCTGCCACAGCACATCCCTTCCATGTGTCCTTCCCTCTGTTGCCATCATGGCAAATGTATACCCGTTGTTTAATACCCAAATTAAATAATTCATCTCTAAAATCACAAATACCGAACCCAAGATGTTATGTTTTTCCATAATTATGTATACTTATTGTACTATGAAATTATTGTGTCTTTAATTCCTCTTGAGTCTATCAGAGCAAAGTTCAAGTCTTATTAATGATTTATTTCCATGATGTGGAATTGTGCCTGATGTGAAGTAGGTTCTTAATAAGTGTATGTTAAAAATCATGAATAAATAAATGGAGTAACTATGATGTTTTATTTTTTTTAATTTTTCATTTTATTTTCAAGAGCAAGAGAGACAGAGAATGAGCAGGGAGGGCAGAGGGAGAGGGAGACACAGAATCAAAAGTAGAATCCAGGCTCTGAGCTTGTCTGCACAGCACCTGATGTGGGGCTTGAACTTATGAACCACAAGATCATGACCTGAGCTAAGTCCAATCGACTGAGCCACTCAGGCACCCCAACCATGGTGCTTAGGATGACTAATGTGTTTCCTATAGGTAATAAGTAAAATAAAATAACTGTTTCTAAAATAAGAATTAAGCAATGATACCATTTTGTAGTCCACACTTCTCTTTCAAATCAACCCCCAGAAGTCATTCATCTGCTTTCTGTACCTCCATTTTTCCCTTTTACAAAATGTCACATAAATGAATTAATTAATCTGTAGAGTTTTGGGATTATCAGCCTTTATTTAGAATGATATCTTGAAGATTCCTTCATACGGTTGCATGTATTAGTAGTTTCGTGTATTGCTGAGCTTATACACGTTTGCACTACTTTTTGTCTACCCATTCATCAAGAACCATCTTGCCTTAAAGAACTGGACAAATCGTACTAGTACAAATAATGAGATAAAAACGATCCACATTTAAATTGTTTCCAGGTACTACATTTCAGCTCCTAATGTCAAATTATTTCTAGTCTAAAAAAATAATTGAAAATATTCAGAACATACAATATATAAAGTGGGATTTATCTTATATTTTTAATTTATTTAAATATTTAATAATCAAATCTAATTTAATAATTTTTAAAATTTTAACTGTTTATTTTTGAGAGAGAGAGAGAGGGACTGAGTGTGTGCAGAAGAGGTGTAGAGAGAGAGGGAGACACAGAAATTGAAGAAGTCTCCAGGGGTTTGAAACCACAAACTATGAGATCATGACCCGAGCCAAAGTTGGACGCTTAACCGACTGAGCCACCCAGATGCTGCAAACGTAACAATGTTTTAAAATCATTTTTGAAATTTTTCAGTGCATTAAAATAATCTCAAAATATTATACAGAAATGGTAAGTACTTCACTTCCTCAGACAGGATTGTGTGTTTGTGTGTGTGTCTGTGTGTGTGTGTGTGTGTGTGTGTGTATACCTCCTGTTTTAGGAAGATATATATATGTAAAAATATATATTACTACAGATATACATATATGTAATCAACACCTTACTAGACAAATAGATAGATAGATAGATAGATAGATATAAATATCACATCATTCTTGTCCATTAGGTTCAAAGATTTTAAATCATAAACTTTGTTGCCTATTTTCTTTCTTTAGCACACATTTCATCCAGTTTTGCTAAAAGCACAAGACATAATTATTGAAGATTTATTTTTATTATACATGTAGTATTGTAGTATTTTAATCTGCACTTTAAACTAGCTGGAGGTCTTGGCTACTTAAGTGCATTCAATTTTATGCACACTAGTTAACAGAATTTCCACAGAACCATTATTGGGGGCCATTTAAAAATGGCAGATAGCCAGTAACATACTCAACTAAGTTGTTTTTTAAATTAATCTATCCATCTCTCAAATTAGATTAGACAAGTTATACGATAACATAGTACTGCTGCCTGCGGACTTTGAGTTACTTAAGAGAAATGCATATGGATGGAAATTTAGAAATCTCATTTTAATCCTTGTTTGCCATGTTATATTATCCACAATATGTGCATTATTCAGAGGTCTCCGTCACAGCCATATTTTTTATTTTATTTGCATTTATAAAATAAAAATATAGGCATATCTTATAAAATGTTTTCATTTGTGATACTTGAAATACATTCAGCTAACCATCTTGCTAGATCAATTTTCTGAACATTCATCATCTACAAGAAAAGTATGTCATATATAATTATCTATAATATAATCATATTAAAAAGAAAACATGTCAAGTTTTAATGGAATTAAATACTGGATCATCACAGTCACAGCTGGTTCCTAAGGTTAATAACAATGCATAAAAGAACAGGAAACAAAGTCACACTCTACAACAATATTAACAAAAATTACTTCAGCAATGCACCTGCTAAGTAAAAATGAGAACAAACTTCTAAATATATTCCAACCGTACATTATTCCAAGTCTAATTTTACCAAAACATAACAAAACAAACAAACAAACCAACAAACAAAAACACTGGGATAGAATGTGGTTAAGAAAATATTAACAGGAACAATTACTCATGAAAAAAGAGCAGTTAATAAAGTCATAACAGCAAATATTCACCTTAACTTTTTAGGTGAACACAAAATTAAGAATATATTATGAATCGTATTAACTCCATGTATGCCACATATGTATCACGGTCTGTTTTAGGAAGTTAATCTCAAGGAGGAAAAGTACAGAGTAGGCAAATTTTGACATGGGTATAATGACATGGGTATATTGACATGAGTACGATGGTTGTTTGAGTGTTCGGAAAGCATGACAGAAGAGCACGAACACATGGAGAGGGCAGAGGAAGATGGAACATATTCCCAAGAAGGACTACATGCATATGAAGCAATCAACAGAATGTAGTCAATAGAAAGGAGGAAGAAATTCATTTCAGAAAAAACAAAAGGGACAAAAAGTTATGGAGATATAAGAAAAGCAGAGTTATTTTGAGAATTTCAAAGGAATCAATATGACTGAAGGTCACCATGTTTAAGAAAGAATCATGGGAATTAACCAAGTACATAGATGAAGATCACATAGAAGTTTTTATTTATCCTAAAATCTATAAGGAGCCATTTGAGTGGTTTAACTACAGGAAGTAAACAGTCAAAATTACAAAATAGACACAAAACTTACTAGGATGTTTTAGAAGAAGTCAGTCTGAAGAGAGAGCAACTCTGAGGCTGTTGCAATAAATTATTGCAATGAATTCTGGTCTTCAGAGTTTCCCAAATGTGCTCTTAGTAGAATAATTTACCTGTGAGATTCTCAGCAAAAAATGTTCTCTTAAACACTACATACTTCATAGTACCCTTCAAAATTCTCAAAATATTCTAAAAGAAAAGAATATGTCTAACATTCTTCCCAATCTTTCTTTTTTTTTTTCTTCTTTTTTTAACAATAAATCAGACAGAGCTCTGATTCCTCTCTGAGCCAAATAGAACTATTCCTCTAAAAACCAAAGCGCTTAGACAATGGAGAAGTCCAAACATCTTAAAATTCTATGTGTTTTTTGGGGCGCCTGGGTGGCTCAGTTGGTTGAGTGGCCGACTTCAGCTCAGGTCATGATCTCATGGTCTGTGAGTTCAAGCCCCACGTTGGGCTCTGTGCTGACGGCTCAGAGCCTGGAGCCTGCTTCAGATTCTGTATCTCCCTCTCTCTCTCCCTCTGTATCTGCCCTTCCCCTGCTCACACTCTGTCTCTATGTCTCTCAAAAACAAATAAACATTAAAAAAATTAAAAAAAAAATTCTATGTGTTTTTTGTTTGTTTGTTTGTTTGTTTGTTTGTTTTTATCTCAACTTCTAGTAGTTCTTCCATTCTCTTCTAAGCTCTCTGCTGTTGTATCTACTTCACTGTGGCCATCCTAAGTGTATAGCTGCCCTTTCACTCTTCTGGACTCAGAAGCTGTTGCTATGCATCCTGTCTATAATGCTTCGGGTACTTATATCACTGTATGACTCACACATATTTCACCAGATTTGTACCAGGATGTACTTTAGCAAGTACTTTTTTCTCAACGATTCAAATGCAACCTGGCATTTCTTCCCCAATGTCCTGAAATTCTCTACCACTTTTTCTTTATTATTTCCCCTAATGACCATCGGAGACACCATATGCTGTATTTTTTTAAATGAACTGTCTCCTCTTAATTGTAAGCTCATTGAGAGTAGTTTTATCTCTTGGTTCAGTGCTCTAGTTTTAGCACCTAGAACAATACCTGATCTATAAAAAATGTTCAAAATATTTGTTGATTCAATTAATATATAAACATACTAGAAGAAATGTATGAATATTTTAATCCATTAAATATGAGATTGTTTAATCCTGTGAGAAATTTGCTGGAAAGGAAAAAAAAAAAACACCGAAGACTGTATGTTAAATTTGGATTAAAATGTGATGCAAAAAGTGAAGTCAAATGAGAACGTCTGGGAACAATCTATTGGTGAATCTATATAATCATTTACCTAAAAACAACAACAACAATAACAACAAAAAGAACAAAAAACAAAAACAAACAAACAAACAAAAACATGATATGGCGATCCATTCTGTTTGGTCTCAAAAATAAGGAGGAACTAAAGCATTAATGTTATGAGAGGAGAGTAGTTCAAAGTCTTTTGCTATGTGGCAGAATAATAGATATTGCCTACCTTCATGATAAAATGGAAAATTCGACTTCCTGACCAGGAAAAAAATAAAGTAAATTGTAAAAAATCAATTCACCTGGACTCAGCAGATAATAAAAATAACACTAATAAATAAGTGATGGATTCAAAGATAACTTAAGTTTGAAAAAAGCAGCCCAAATATGTCAGTAATCCTAGTCGATTTACTCTACCGTATTACGCTAAAAGTCCTAACCAAGATAGAAACATAAACAGTGAGAAATGAATTATGAAGTTTGGAAACAAAGAGACAAAATTATTGTTCTCTTCAGACAATACAATTTGTATACTTAAATTCAAATATCTATGAGCAACTATTTAAAAATATACAGTTTTATAAAATTGAATTTTAAAAAAATCCATAAAAGCCAAAACAATAGCATTTCTTTACATCAGCAGTAAAAACACAGTAATAGGATTAAAGATTGTGATTATAATTGTCACAAAATGTTACTTAAGTATAAATCTAACAAAATAATTTCAAAACGATATTGGAAGAACTCTAAAAGGTTATGATTAAAAGAACCATAGCATACTCAAAGATGGAGAGACTCAATACTCAAATCAGTTCTTCCATTAATTCAATGCTATTCCAATCACAATTCCCACCCCAGTTTTGTAGAACTACTAAACTGGAAATATACATGTCCATTACTGCCCAATAAATTTGTAAAATAAGAAAACAAGAAAGTAAGATTAATATACAAGATATCAAATTAGATAGGATAAAAGGGGATAATCTCACTCTCTCTCTCTCCTTCTCTCTCTCTCGCTCGCTCTCTCTCTCTTTCAGACACACACACACGCACACACACGCACATGGACACACACACACACAAACTATGTGCATATGCAAATTCACCTACAGGACTACTAGGAGACTATACAGGAGAATACATTTTATAAATGGGTAGGAAACAATTCTGTATATATGGCACAGATTTTAAAAGTTACATTGTCATTAATATATCTGTCTATGTTTAAATTTAATAAGTTAAAACTCACCACTAAGAGTTTCTCATTTAATATAGAATTAACACACACAGGCACATCCACAATTCTGATGATATGAAGTGTTGTCTTTGGGGATGTCCAGAGTCAAGAATGCTTTTACAGTGCTCATTAAAGTAAAAATTTGAACAATTTTAGAATCAATTTGCCAACATCTACTAAATGTGAAACATGATTATAATTTATGGATCAGCAATTAGGCTTCAAGATATACACCGCAGAGAAACATTTGCATGTGTGCACAGAGAAGACCAAGATAAAATGACTGTGCCCATTTATTTGTAAACTGACCGTACCCTATTATTTGTAAACTAAGGTGTCCTATATTTGTAAACTAAAAACTACACTTAATAACCAGCAAGAGTAAAAAAATAATAATAATAGTAATGTAAACATGATTTATCTATTTATGCTATGGAATACTATGTAGGAGTTGAAGCTTAATCTTGACATATTAGTAGCAATATTAACAAACCAAAAGGTAAAAATATTAAAAGAGAAATTAAGTTAAAGAATTATAATTATAACTTTTAGGTAAAATATGTACAAAGCAACAATATATATTGCTATAGATAATACCTACCTAGTTATAGTATCAAAACTTAGAATTTCTGGCTTTGTATTGGTTGCCCTTATAGAGAAGAGAAGGTAAAGGAGACTTCAAATATGCAATATTACAAGTGTTATTATTCTGTATGCTTTTGTAAACTTGTAATATTTTAAAGCAAAACCAAAAGATAATCAATCAATAAAAATTCAAAATATTAAAACAAACATGTAAGTGGCTGTAAAGACCTCCTTGATTTATTCTAGACTCCTCTTTTTTTCAATTTCATTTTCATTATCCTGTAATCTTCAACTATTCCAGAAATAACTTTAGCAATGCTTTGTTCAACTAGCATTGTTCAACAACTTTCCATTTGACTCCCACATTCCATATTATCCCACCATTCCCTTTTCCTGGAGAGAGGGTACGTGTGTGTATATGGGTGTGTGTGGGAGGGGTGTTGTATATGTGTGTATCTATGCATATATATATATGTAACAATTTTCAGAAGGCTAATGAATATAATTCTCACACAAAAAAGATGATATTTAACTCATTAATTAATAAAATATTATAACTAGGAAAATTCTATGAGCAGTTCAAAGACTTTTGGAGAAGACATTGTTTGGGAGCAATTAAATAAAATACTGGGATTAAGTTATTGCAGTAGGTACAAAATTGTTATTTTTACAGAGTAATAATCCTCTAGTGTTAACCACAGCGTAATTAGTTGCATGCCTACTGAATGGATATTTATAAATTCACAGGTAACTCCACCAAGTCTGTAATATTTCATCAATAGTAAACAGTAATTGATCTATGTTTATTCTTCTAGATAATCTCTGGGTAGCTGTCACCACTACCACTTTGACAAGAACTGATGCCAACATTTTTGTCTTATTTCCATTGTACATAATGATTCTGACAATAAGTTCCACATACATTTTCTTATTCATAAAACACCCTACCTACATGGTGCTGACACTTCTTTCCTCCTAAAGTAAAGGTCATTGGTTAAACATATTAACCCTTAAAACAATATCTTTGTTCCTATTTATATTGTTTTTTCTTACATTTTCCTTATTTAAGCATATATTTCCTCTTTTATCTCTACTATAAGTTACCCCGAAGAACTAAAAGACACAAATCATTAAGGCCCATTTCTTCAGGCATGATACAGTGTGCATATTTTATGTTCAGTGAATGAAATTACTTTCCTGTCATTTAAAAGGATTTTTTGAACATGATCCAATGTTTTAATCATCTATTAAAAATAATTAAAAATCTTATCAATGCAGCTTTATATTTTCAGAAGAAAATTGGCAAGGGTCACTATATCAACTTTAATTTGTTTCAATATATTCTAATATACATATCCTACTATTTAGTCTTTGATTTGGCGTTTATCAGAAAATTTGGGATTCAAAGCAGATTCTTAACATCTCCTATAGATCAAATGAACCAGATAATGAATATTTTAGAACCTGGCATTATGGCCATATTCTTCGGGTCTGCAGAAAAAGAATTAGAGACTCCACATAAAAGTGCTGAGTACCTGTCTAGATGCACTGACTTATTCATTTACCTCAGGAATATGTGTTTAACAAAGAAATTCTTGTCAGCAGACTCCATGAGCCTTCGTAAATCTCTTAAAGGAGAGCTTTTGTTGCTGTATGTTAGAAGTTAATTCTGATTGCAAATCGACTTGCTTAGGTAAGTCTAGACTTTATTGGCACTCCTGCAAAATGGGAGAAGAGTGGTTCAGACTTAATGAAATTCAGCATTTTAAGAAAATCAATTGTTCAAGCTTTAAAATGTTTAAAAACCTGGAAGAAATAAGTCAACTGACTACAAATACTTCACTGTCAAACAACCACAAGATCATGACACAATATATTCTTATAGGCATTAAAATGAGCCACGGGAAAATATAACATTTTAAAATATGTAACATAACATATAGGCTAAAAGCATTAATATATATAATCTACATAGTGTCCAAAGATTTATAACAGTAGTAATGAAAAAATAGACACTAGGTGTCCACTAATTTCAAAACAGAGGGATGGGACTTGATCAGACTATTAGCATCTAATTCAGGCAACAAAATTAAAATATAAAAATCATGAAAAACTATGCAAATGGCATTGTTTAGAAAACTGTGCATAAAGAAAAGACTTTTTGTCCTACTTTCTTTTTTGAACATTAACCAAGTACAAAACAAGTCTAAAAATCTGTCATGTTGACATCAGCATGGACAAAGAAATGATTCTTAGCACTTTTATTTTTTAATAAAAAGAGGCCGAGAAATTCCCAGGAGCACAATTTTGAATAGATTTCAGATTTTTTAGGTCCCTTAATTAAAAAGTTTTCTTAAAACAATTATTGTGATAATTTAGTATGTGTGTTAGATAATAAGTAAAAAAATATAGTCAAATTTCACAATGGTTATGTTTGCATTGGATTTATCCATCATTCTCTTTTTTCAGCTTGTCTGTATTTTCTGCTTTCTCTATAATAACAGTGATAATAATAATAATTTTCTTTATCTGATTTATTAGGCAACAGAAGTATTCAATGAAAGCAAATTAGATAATCCAGTGTGATTACCTATTAATTGAGATAGAGAACAATATTTTTGGGGGGCATTTTCAAAATGTTTATCAAAGCTTCCCAGCAATAAGAGAAAAAAAAAACTTTACAGTAGTAATAAGTAATGCCAATAATTCAGTCAGATAATTGACAATAAGTACCTATTTCGTACTCACTTATTTTAAAATCACATCTTCACTGTCTACTCTCTGAGACAGAGCCGCACGCAAAGCTCCCACCAGTAAGAGAAGACGGTTCTTTTATTGATCACTCTTGGAACCAAAGACGTCTTTTGTGATTCTCACCCAGAAAGGTTTCTCATCCTCTATGATGCCCATACATACATATAAAGCTGTCTCACCATCACATTATCTGCATAATTTAACCATCCAATAAGTATTTAGTAAATACCAACTGTGCCCAAAGTGGAGCAAAACAGACAGCTGTGACTGCTCTCATGGAAGTAAGAGAGAGGCACGCCGAGGACATAATGTGCCCCTTACTAGCCTTGTGACCTCTGACAAGTCACTACAATCAGTCCCTAACACTTAGTTTGAAACAAGGATAATAATGCGGGCGTGTCTCCCTCATGGACCTGCTGTCTCATGGGAGACTGACCTGTGGTGGGAGCTCAGTGAATATAAGCTACCAAGTTCTCACCCTCGTTTTCATTTCTTCTCGTAAAAAGTCTTTAAAGTCCTAAAACAAAACACAAATAAACACAGACGAAGGGATGGTTTCCTGAAGAAACCCCACAGAAGAAAAAAACCCGAAGGGAGAATAGGATTCAGACAATCACCTGAGAATGTTTCAGGCTGACGACACTGTTGTTTGAAGGCCCTGGCACCTGAGAGAAAATGACAAAACCAGGGGAACTTCTGGAGTCCATTGAGGAGCATGAGGAAGGGTAGTGAACAGAGGTCACTGCAATGCTAGGCAGGAAAATGTCCATTCAAGGCCTTGACTCTCTGAACGCTAAGTAAAGCCCTTGTATGTTATCCGAGAGAAAACAAGATTCTGGGACAAGATTTTGTGAAAGGGAAGTGACATGATTGCATCTTTGTTTCTTAAAAACAAAACAAAACAAAAAAAACAAAACTGCCTTGCCATCATTTCTATGACTTCTAAGCACTGTTCACTTCAAATCCAGTGTATTTTGGCAAGGGTTTGTTAGCATTGGAACTCTGGAAGTTGTATGGGGCACTGCCCCGTTAACCTCTTTTCTGAAGAACATTAAAATTAAAATTATATTACTCTAAGGAGTCTGTGAAAATTCTGTAAACCTGGCCTCTTTTCAAGTACAATTTTCTTTGGCAGCTACTTACAGTCGGTAAGTGGCCCAGGCAACTCACCTTATTTTGGCAATGACCCTGGTCCCTGGCATTCTTCTCTGACTTTCTGTAATCTGATTAGGAATGGCTGTTATGATCCTGAAGCCGTCTAGGTGGAGGGGGAAAAAAAGGTACTAAAAACAATTATGATAATAAATATGGAAATCTATACTAAAATATAGAATCCCATGCCCAAGACGAAATAATTTCTAAAATAGATGTGAATTTTATAGTCCCTTATTTCTTTTATTTATAGCAAAAGTTGAAAGACTATGGGATGGAGACATATATGAGGTAAGGGTTATCCTTTTCAGATAAATAGTAAGTACATATAAATAATAAGTAATATGTGTGTGCATGTATGTATACATATGTAAAACCATATTATATACTTATTCATACTTTTATCCTGTTGGTTATCTCTAGTTAAATATTTAATCTGCTCACTCCTGTTTCCTGGACTTACCTCAAGGATAAGATATAGTCATTAGCAAGGATAACACTCAAAAAGAATGGGCAGAAAAGAGATAACATTGACTATTTAACATGAATCTTTATTATTGTTTTTTTTTTTATCTCACATTTTTTTTGGCTTTCCTTTGAGATATGCTGCGGGTTCTGAGCTCTAAATTTATTTCATACCCTATACAGGGACTTTGTGTGAAGTCTGAGTTGTTGTTGGGGTGCTTGGATGACTCAGTTGTTTGAGCGTCCAACTCTTGATTTTGGCTCAGGTCATGATCCCAGGATCATGGGATTGGGGCCCACATTGGTAATGCTTAAGATTTAAGATTCTCTCTCTCCCCCTCTCCCCCTTTCCCCAGCTCATACTCTCTCTCTCTAAAAAACCAACAAACCAACAAACCAAAAAAGGTATTATTTTCTGTAGCATAAGCATGCAGGCTTCCCACATCGTATGAGGTTCAAACTCTACAAAACCTGAATCTGTTCCTGTTTGGGCTTGGCCTGTTATTTCAACACCCTTCCTCTGACTGGCACTTACAGAAGTTTGGGATGGATTTTGTTTATGTAATGCATTTTTCTAACCTTGACCATGACTTCTTGATGAAAGGTGACTCTACGAAGTTACAGAGGAAGCTGGGAAATGAGGTAAAATAGAAATGGGTACTACTGCCAAGAGCCCCAGATTCCAGCCCTCACATTCTTCTGAAATTGTACATATGTAATTAAGCAACAGGGCTTTTGTTTTTTTATAAAGAAAAACAACAGAAAGAAAAGGTGTACCCTAGTTTCTTCTAGCTCAAACACCTTCTGGATAAAGAGAATCACAAGGATCCTTTTGTGACACGTTTTCTTTCAGCAGTTTCAATACAAAATACTGTCAAAGAAAAATTGCACCAAATGGAGTTAAACAAGCAAAGAAGATGTTACTCAAGAGTGTCTCAATAGAGGCCAAGACTGTTGCAACTGAGAAAGAGATTGCATTCAATTCTGTTAAAGCAAAAGGCAGGAGACTTTCAAGCATTATAGTGAGCAAGTGAAAAGGTAGCAGAGGGCGGGAAATGAAGGGTTGGTCAATGTGATTAGACCCTGTGTGTTTGCTAAGTAGACTAAGTTAGACTCTTACCCTCCCAAAGAGACTGGGCAATTGCAGCCTTATGTTTTTTGATGATTACATTTAAAAGGGATGACTTCCAGTTCCTGGAGAAAAGCAAAGCTGTCAATAGGGTGGGAGAAGATTTACACTCAATTGAGCAAAGAAAGAATTTAGAATTTCATACATTTTCTAAAATAAAGATTTACACTCAACTGAGCAGAGAAAGAATTTAGAATTTCATACATTTTCTAAAATAAAGGCTCTAAGAAAAGGTAGGCCTTATGATCAAGAAAACACTTGTGTAAAGTTTAGTCAAGTTGAGAGAAACATTAAGGATCTCGTGGTCAGTAAGCAGTTTGGAAGATACACATATAATATTTGGAGTTTCACCTTTGATAATAAATAATATAGTAATAAGTAGTGACAAATGCTCTTTCAAGACGCCTAATTAGAGATTTAAAAATAAATCTGGATATAGTTATGTAGAGTTCAAATCATTTGTAATTTACTATATATTGCTAAAAAGTATTACATTAAAATACATCAAAATGGATTATCGTGGGGTTTGGTTTTTATGAGCAAGAGGTAGGTAAGGGTATAAAGATCGTCGAAGAAGACTAGCTTTTCATACAACAGACAGTGCAGAAAATTAAAAAAAGTTCAGTTAATTATCATTCTACACTCAAAAATTCAGTGGAGTTTCAGTACTGCTATATTTAAACATGACAATCTCCCTTATACCGATGGTGTATTAATTAGAAATACTTGGGTGTGCCTTTGTTAGAGCTGGAGTCAAAACTCTTGAGCTAATGGACAATTTTTAAGATTCAGCCTCACTTTGGCACATATGAAAGCACAAACACAGGCTTCGAGTTCTTTGAAATGAATCGAGATCGTTGTATTAATAGAAGGGTACCTCCGCAGGTCTTCAAAGATCTGTCTGCAGTGAGATTCATATGCAACTAATCAAATAAAGCCAGGAGACTGTTGGAGAAGACTGTTTAAAAAATGCACTGTGAGTATGCTCTATTGGACATTATCCGGGGACATTTATTTCCTTAAATTATTTTTAAAAGAAATAATTTAGCAATCAGAATTAAAATATTTATCGGAGAGCTGTTAATATTGAATATAGTTTTACTCTTAAATATAAAAATTGCACCCAATAGATTTTGACTGTCATGAAAATAAATACTAAAGCGCATAGTGAAAGAATACTTGATGAAGCAGTGCCATCTTTTGGTTGTATAAATTAGGGATATAGAAACTATTAAGAAGTTGAATATCCAAGAAAGTATACAGTATATATGTGCACATATATATGTGTATATGTATATGTATGTTTATATGTGCATATATATCACTATCTTGGGAAATTAACTTCTCAATTGTTTCTATAACTTTGATTTTTATATACATATATTCATAAATATATGTAAAACATATACAGATGTATACATAAACACACCTATGTGAATATATACATATGCATACACGTATACATAAATAGATATATATGTATATACCTTTAATATTCATAATTAAAATGTTTATAAATGACACAGAAAATATGATAAAAGTCACATTTTAGCCAAGGTAAGCATGAATCTCAGAAACAGAATTCTCAAAGGAAAATTGTCATACTAGGAATTGCAAACCTGTGGACATAGATGGAAATGGGGTAGAATTCATGTCATTTAGGTCTCTTGGTATTTGATTCCTGTGGACCATTTGAGGTAACTTTCTTATGACTGAAAAACAGTTTTTTAAATGACAGATTCATTGAAAATTTGGAAGTAGATTTGTGATACGATGTGTATTGTAAGATAATTACTCAGCAATTATCAAGCTTTTAAAGTCGGATTAATGCCATTAAATTAACCAATAATATCTTTCAAAAGCAATCATTAAGTTCAAACTATGATTGCAATACAGGCTATAAATCTAATTTAAAAACCCTAAAATATCATATTTTCATTTTTTCTCAACTGATGTAGAATAATTAAGCATTCTCAGTCATTCCAGAATTTGCCATTGTTTTCAGTATTTTAACTAGGCTTTTATGAGAACAATGATTGGGAAGCTTAAGTTCTTTGCTAAGTCTTGATAGTAAGCTTATGAAAACATCACATCTATATTTGAGAAATCAAGGTACTTTTCTAATAGAGCCTACATTTACAAGAAAGTCAATCTAACCAGATTACCTCATTTTATTTTACTGGAGCCTTCTCTACCCAAAATAATTAGCTGTGCAAAGTATGACAATCAAATACTTTATATTATTATATATTTAATTGGTTATTATACATGAATTATATAAAGTGAGGGCTTGCCAAAAATTATCTAGAATATATGGTTTTTGGTGTATGCAGCAGTCATATTTCCAAACCATTTATATAAGATTTGTGATTTCAATGATTTTAAGGAAAATATAAATTAAAATTCCTATGACATATGTGTTTTTAAAGTAGAATGAAACCTAAACAAGTTTTTTAGAGAAAGATAAATCTACCCCAATCTAAAACCAAAATGTAGTTTTGTGATGTTTTAATATTACATTCAATAGGTTGGGAAAGTTTTCTTTCTTTTTCAATTTTCACGATTGTGAGTTTATTTTTTTCCTTAAAAGACCTTCCTCAACTTACAGTTATAATTAAATCCTCACCGTATTTATTCTAACATTCATGTAACTCTACTGTATTCCCCAAACAAAAGATTCTGGCATAATATTCTTAAAATATCCATTGTCCATTTAATTCAGAATCTGAAATTTCCTATTTGCACGTTATTACATGTCTATTTTGCAATTCATCTAGCAGTGATAGACAATTCCAAATTAGAGACATTGTTGAATTTTTTTTCCAGGGGTTGTACTAATTTTATTATTTTGATGCCTTGAGTGTAAGTATGTCTTTTAAAATAAAACTAAGCTTTGTCTCTTTTTATTTTTGTCTCTCCCCCTTTTTTAATTGGTATATTTTTATATTTAAAAAAGTCCTTCAATGAAATCTTCCCTTGAAAATCATATATTTAATTTGTTAATAGTTAAACTTTTTCAACTTTTTAAGCATTAATTGGGTGACAAATGAGATTATTTGCATATTTGCTTTCTTCAGAAGTCTGTAAAAGTAGTTAAAATTTCCTCATGTGTATGTATGTATGTATGGAAGTAAATAATAACGAGTAAATAATAACCAGTGATTTTATCCATTGCATCCAGTGTTAATATTTGACAATACCTATCTCCTCCCTGTATTCCTAAATTTAATTAAATATATTTGATCATTTAAGTTGGGTGCAGAGGCTTAAGGGATTCTAGTTCAAGTTCCTTAAGACAAAGCACAGAATCAGACTTCCTCTAAGGCCTTCTGTGACCCTAAATGGATGTGGCTTCTATATGTTAACAACTTGTACAGATAAATATTAAGCCCTACTTCGAGAATTTGTTTTTCCCTGTTGGTTTAATGAGTCATTACTAGTGTTGAGTTTATTTGGTTCTGTATCTCAATGTGTCATACAGGATAGGAGGGGAAATATTCAAGACATTTTCTAAGAAAAAAAATTAATTTATTTGATGTTTTTTAAGGAATAGAACACAAGGAAGATGAAATGTATTGGTTTGTTAGGCTGTGCTACACTGTTAAGAATATCAGGGCAATTACTCTGTCTCTCTATTCTACTTTCTCTGCCTTACTACTTTATTATCTAGTATTTTAAAATATCTGATATTGATATAGCTTGTATGTTTTCTGCTTCCTCAATGAAAATATAAGCTCCAAACTTTTAGAGATTTTTTTTATCTGTGTTATTCATTCCATGTTATTTTGCTATGGCAGCATGATATAGAAACACAAAACTTAATAAGCAAATGTGGGGGGGGGATGCACACACATGCACATGTATAGTTATCTCTTGGTTTTATGTGCTGTCTGGGCTTAAATGGTTGATTTTCAATTGGGGTTTCATATGGTTATAGTCAAAGACAGCTGGGTTTGGAGTCAATTAGAAATTCCTGTTGCTGGAAATTCTCTGCAGGCTTAGCATGGACTATGAACTGCAATACCTTCACGCAGCCTCTCCATGACTTGGGCTTCTCGAAGCTTGTGCAGGAGGCTGGGTTCCAATATGACGGTGCTGAAAAGGAGTATTCTAAGGACACCGAGTGGAAGCTTCAAGGATTCTTACATTTTCCTGGTACTCCCAAAGCATCATTCCCCTGCTGCATTCATGTGACAGAGCAAGTCAGTAGGGACAGACAAGATTCAAGTTTAGGGGGATTAGACTCCATCTCACTTTCGGAGGAATGTCAAAGGATTTGCAGCCATTTTTAGCATAGTACACTGCAAGTCTCAGTACTTAGAGTAGGGCCTGAAATGTATTAGGCATTTAATAAATGTTTGCTGAATAAATAAATGACTCAAAACTCAGGTCCACGATGTCATCTTTAATCTGAAGAATTAACTCTAGAACTACTTTTCTCCTGTTTTCCTGCTATGAACCATAATAATTCCCATCTTAGTAAGCTGTCTGAAACTGGTTTTCTCATTATTAGAATTAAAAACAGTGTAACTTGTGAATGGATTATCAAGATCCTATGAAACTCAGGTGAACAAAAAATGCATTGAATCTCTTGTGAATACTCAATGAACTTGCCTAAATTCCTCAGCTCTCTTTCAGATAATATTCCCTCTTTTACCTGAATCGTGGAATCCTCAAATGATGAACAGGATGTTAATTTTACAGTCTTTTATATATTCTATCTTAACTGTATTAAAATTGAAAATAGCGGGGTGGAAACACATAAATGGCAAGGGTTATCTGTAGTAGGCTAAATTTACTCTCAAGATTATAAAAAGTACTCCATGTATAATTTCTTTGAACCAATAATATATTGTTCTGGACAGTTCTGTATTATCCAATGATTCTTTACTGCCCTGTTGTATTCAGTACACATGCAAGACACCCATTTGGTGAGCTTATCACTTCCATAAATGGGAACTGTTTGTATTATCTGCAGAAAATTCTCTCTCTGCTTTATGTATACTGGTATTATCAACCACTTTTATAGCTGTAAATAATCTCATCGGGACTTGCTCCTTCATAGAAGAGTGTGATGCTCTAAATTGAGGACCATTTTGCTCCGATATCTGCCATGTAAAGAACCCTCTACATGTACCTAACACTTGTGACAGACTTCTTTATGATGTGCAAAGATGGCTAATACATGGACTTTTATACAAATAGTAAAAGAAAAATTTCCAAATTAAATGATATCAGAAGAAATATATTAAAGCCCTCTGTCTTGGCATTTCCCTCTCAAATATCTCATAGGCTGAAATGCCTTGAGATCTTGAAATTTTAACGTAAGTGCCCGTATTAAGGAACTCGTCATAGATCCTCAAAAAGGATTTACAAGCCATTCCATAAAATTGTTTTCAGGTATTTTCTGAAATCTGCTGAAGCATGATAATTTGTGAGATAGTTTATACTGGGGAAGTGAGCAAAAGTGAGCAAAAGTTAATCTGGGCAAAGTGTATTGATTATTTTAACTGATTTTTAAAAAAAGAAATAGATGAACAAGTTCATAAAATAGGTCACTACTGTCTTCAAGTAATTACCATAAACCATTTCAACTGAGTATCTTTGCTGGGACTGAAAAAAACATGCAATCCACTTGGCTGGAAAATGTTGCTGGTCTCCACTGCTTTTTCCCATGATCAAATAAGCAGCATAAAAAATAAGCAAATATAATGGTTTTGGGTTCTAAATGTAGAGAATGAAAATAAAGAAAGTAGAAGAATAAAGAGCTCTGGTTGATCCTGTCACTGTTTTCATTGAACTTCATGGTAGAATGAATATAACTTTAGATAACAGAAAGATGTCTGGTATGGTAGAGAAATATAACTTTAGACAACAGAAAGTAAGTAGATATAATTGTGATTTGCATAGAACTCATAGTAGTAGATCATTTTTAGCACGTTTGTTTGGTAAGCACTGTCACAGTGGTGGAAATAAGAAAATAAATTATACAAAACGTGAGGTAAATTCGAGGCATTTATGCCACAGTTAAAGGTGTGCTATGGGTAAAATGGACAAAGATCACTTTCAAGGAAGAAAAAAGGAATACTTTCAACTACTAACTGACACATTTGAAGGTGAAAACTTTCAACAGTACACCTTGGAAGAAAGGTGTTATCATCCACCACATTTAATCAATTTGCTTCATCTACGTTTAATTCAATGCTTAAAATATTTTCTTCAAAGTCTCTAGACTTTCTACTTTTTTATGAAAATCTTTAATATCTCTAGGGTTTGAAAATCACTTACCATAAACTACGTGTTTCACTGAGAGGTAATTTTAAATGGACCGAGAATATTTAAGAGATGCTTTTAAGGTTAAAATGGACTAAGATCAATCTAAGGGGCAAAGGCTAGACATGACAATGTGCATAAGTGATGCAATTTATAGGTTGCAAAGGTGGGCGAGGGTCTGATTTCCAATACAACTGCTTTTTTAGAGCATGGTTCCTCAGGGGCCTAGGCCATTTTTAAAACATTATGTTAACTATCCTTCAGTACCCTCATGAGGGAGGCTGAACCTATTATATCCAATTTGCAGGTAATAAAAATAAGTCAATGAGAGGTTAAGTAGCTTGTTCAAGGTCACCAAGCAAGTTCTAGTGGAGCTAAAAATGAAAGTCACATCTCGTCCACTTGAAATGATGTCATCTGACCAGGGGGCCTTCTTCGGAGCTCATTATGCTAAACAGAAGACCTGATTAACATCATCGACTTCACTTTTGATAGAACCTAAAGAGGTAAAAACACAAATATATTTTGCATGCAGAAAATTTTAATTTGCCACATTCCTGCTTAAAATTCCCAATTCTAAATCAGTTCATTTGTAAGAAAGCGTCAAATCATGATAGACTCAAATGACAAACAAGTTAATAATATCTCACGGCAATATTAGCTGGCAGACATGTAGAAAATTGGGGGCTACGATTGCCTGATTTGTAAATGTACTGCTAGGGCACCGGGAGTTGTCTAACCTATGTAGCCGAATTAATAATCTTTGTGAAATTAAATATGATTATTAGAATTGGGCCCAGAAAATGAGATCGCACTGCTCTGCTGTCACATGAGAAAAAGAATCACTGAAAGACACCCCAGCTGTTTAGGCAGCAACAAGACAGACAAACAAATGAAAGTGCCTTGTGGTTTCTCATGCCAATGTCTAAAATGGTCACTTATTGACGATGTTAAAGGCACAAAGACCATTGCAAAACAGCTAATCGATTTCGTGTGCCTCCTCTATGCAGCCGAATAAATTATTTCCCACTGAAATCATATTGACCATTCAGGAAAAACAAAAGAGTAAAGGGCTTACTGTCTTCCTTTTCTTCTATTAAAACTCACATGTCCTTTGTGAGTCATGGATGATTTTAAAGATGTAAAATATGTTATATATTATGAGACTTGTAAGAAGGGATATTGTAACACATAAACAATAACAAATGAGAGACTTAATGAGAAAAATTAAAGTCGGTAACACCTGCGCACCTTGGGTGCTTTCACAAGCTAAGTGATCTATTCCCCTGAAATATAATGGTAAAACTGCACATTTATATAAAGCAAAAAAATAACCATAAGTGTTTTTGTCACTTCTCAGCCATTATGATAGCTTTTATGGAATCTTTTTGGAATACAAACACCCCCAGAGAGCTAATAAATTCTCTATCTTTTATGCTTATCTGAATTGGTAATGAAATTCTCATTTCATGCTAAACACCTTGGGGGTTAGCAGATTTGAGATTTTTACCCAGTGTTCTGGACAACATCGGGTTTCACAATAAAACAGGTTCTCTCGTGACTGCTGTGCTCAATTGGCTCTACATCTACCACGTGGCTGGAGGTGATATATTTCTGTCCCTTGACAAGCTGACACCATGAAGACATTTAATTTCTCCCCATCCTCTGATAGTTAAAATACTTGTTTTCCTCCCCAAATGATTATAATATGTGGAATCAATTTATGACAATGCAGAACAGAGACTGTATCCACTCTGATTGATGTATTTTATTTCTAAAGTATTGCCTGCTTGCCATATTGCCAATTTTTCCCTCTGATGCGAGGGAGCAATGCCAGAGGCTTTATAGACTAGATATGTAAAACTCCCAATTTTCTTTTTTCTCCAACTATGAGTGTCAGACTTCTTTGTGAATCAATCAATCAATAGCATATCCATGCAATGGGTGTGAAAGCCAGAGTTGCGCATGCACCTTCTGCTGCCCCACAGGCTGAAATAATGCATATGAAAGTTACTTTCAGGGTGAGGTGGTAAGCAAAGTCACTCAGAGGAACAGCAGGAAGACCCTTTAATAGTTTTTCATGGCTTCCAAAATAAAATAGATATTCCTTAAGCTGATAGTCAGTGATTTCAATAGTCTAAGTATCATACACTTCCCAGGATTTACCTTACAGGACACTCGTTTGTGAATTCCCTGCTTTGGTAAATAAGATTGATTTTACGAAGGCTACGAAGTCATGTTCTTCTCTACCTTTGTTCAGACTCTTCCTGTTTCTTTCTCCTCCCCCGAGCCTATCCTGAATAAAGTCTTCCTGAAATCCTTCACCATCTAGTTATCTCTCTTCTCTTCTTCTGCTGCTGCATGGAAGAAAGAGGGGTGCTGGATCTCTTCGGGTATTTTTCAAGTAAAATGATAATAATATTTTTAGATAACTTGGCACAGCTTCTACATATTCTTCTTCCTATTTTAAATGATATATTTTAGAGTTTAGCCATGATGGAGTAACTGAACCAAACGGTCATTAAAAGCAAAGAAACCAACAAGTATATAAAACTAAAACATTGGTGAAAATATATAGCACTCTTTTAGTAATTGAAAAAAAAAAAAAAAAGCACAGCAGAACTATGGTGTCAGAGGAGAAAAACAAGCAAGGGGAACCACATCATTGACTTAGCCTTCCAGCTAGAGGAGCTTTCAAGAACACAATACAGGCAAGAGGGAGCTAAGCTGACCCTGGAACCTTGTTTAAGCAAGAGGAACAGAGGCGCCTGGGTGGCTCAGTCTCTTGGGCACCGGGCTTCGGCTCTGGTCATGATCTAACGGTCTGTGAGTTCAAGTCCGCATTGGGCTCTGTGTTAATGGCTCAGAGCCTGGAGCCTGCTTCGGATTCTGTGTCTGCCTCTCTCTCTGCCTTTCCCCTGCTCACACTCTATCTCTCTGTCTCTTGAAAATAAATAAACGTTAGAAAAAAATTTAAGCAAGAGGAACAAATCAGACTTGTGAGAAGAGAGGAACAAGTGGCAGGAATTTGCAGCAAATGTGATCATATGAAAGGAGCTGTATATATAGTTTCAGAGAATGAGCTCTAGAAACGTAGTTAAACATAGTTAAACATCCCCTTGAATCTTTGATTGGATATGTGGCTGAGCTGTGCATGCCTAGGGAAAGAATCCAATAAGAGGACAAGAGAAAAACTAGAAAATTAGGAATTACAAAATAGCCATAAGCTGGAGATGTACCAGGGCTTCCACATGACTGAGAGATGTTTAGATTTTTACCACTTAGGCTAGAATGATCTCAATGAACAGTTAATGCATTCAACAGGAACACTAGAGAGCATTTTTTGGTAGTAGGCCAATAAAAGATCTGAAATAAAACCTCACCTCAGTTTTGAATGAAGAATATTTAAAAACAGTTCTCAAAAAGATAAAGATGATCCGCAAGTAAATGAATTGTCTGGGTAAGCAAGACTCAACATGTTTAAAGAAAGACAAGAAAATCTATGTGCTCAATAATATAGTATTCACATTATACATTACTTACTTAAAAATCACTTTCCAGGGGCGCCTGGGTGGCTCAGTCGGTTAAGTGGCCGACTTGAGCTCAGGTCATGATCTCACCGTCTGTGAGTTCAAGCCCCGCAACGGGCTCTGTGCGGACGGCTCATAAGAGCCTGGAGCCTGCTTTGGATTCTGTATCTCCCTCTCTCTCTGTCCTTCCCCTGCTCACACTCTGTCTCTATGTCCCTCAAAAATAAATAAATGTTAAAAAAAATAAAAAAAAATGACTTTCAAGTAGCAAAATTAGACCAAACATGAGAAAAAAAAAATGACCTAAAAATAGACTCAGAGTGGAAATATGATCAAATTAAAATGAGAGGATTTTAAAACAACCATCATGAATGCAATTAAGAATAATAATAACATGCATACAATGAAAAGAGAAATAGAAAGTAAAGAAACCATTTGGAATTATAGACCTGAAAAATAAAATATCCAAAAAAAGTCATTATTTGTGTTTAATATATTAGATACTATAAAACTAAGAAGATTTAGTGGTAGTTAATGTAAAAGAAAACATTCGAAGTGAAGCACAGAAAAAAAATGAATAAGCTTAACAGAGCTTGAGTGAACTGTGAAAAAATAAAAAGGTAGTCTATTGTACACATAATTTTACCCAAGGAAAAATGTGGAAAAATAAAATATTTGAATGCATATTAGGTAAAATTAGCTCAATGTTAATAAAAATAAATAAACTAAAAGATCCAAGAAGCTCAAATAATGAAAGTGTATGATAAATATAAAGATAAGTACATCAAGGCTTATTATATTCAAGTTACTTAAAATCAGTGATAATAGAAAATAAAACAGTAGACATAAACAACAACAAAAAGCGATAGAACTTGAGAGTGTAGACATAGACACAAGATAATGGAATGAAATTTTGAAAGTGTTGAAAGAAAAAAATATGAATGTAGCATTCTATATTTGATGAAAGTAAACCTCAAAGACAAAGGGAAACCAGCATCAAGCAATCTGTGGCCAGGGAATTGCAACTTAAAAAAAAAAAAACATTTTAATACGAAATTGGAAAGGGGTACCTAGTTGGCTCAATATATATATTACACACTTATTGATATCAAGCCTATTTGGTATATAACTATATACCCCAAATATATACATATTAAATATATAATATATATTGTGTTGTTAATATTTATATTTAATATATATTTAATTTATATTATATAATTATAATTAAAATATTATATATATTTAATATATTATATATAATATATATATAATAATATATACATATTTTGGTATATTACTATATACCCCTAATATATATTATATAGTGTATATATATATAGTATATATATATATTGGTATATTACTATATACCCCTATATATATATAGGGGTATATATATATATATATATATATATATATATATATATATATAGTATATATATATTAGACACTTGATATCAAGCATATTTGTATAAAAAAGTGCCAGGAATACACCATGTGGAAAGAAGAGTCTCTTCAACAGGAGATTGGTGTTGGGAAAACTGGATATCCATATGCAAAATAATAATTATTACCTTAAACCACATATAAAACAGACTTAAAGACATAAACATAGGATTTGACACCATAAAACTCCTAGAATAAAACATAAAGGAAAATCTTGACACTGGTCTCGGCAGTGACTTCTTGCATGTGACACCAAAAGCAACAAACAAAATCAAAAACAGGCAAACAAGACTACATCAAATTTAAAAGCTACTGCAAAGCCAAGGAAATAAAATAAAACGTGAATGTACAGATTAGAAGACAATATTTGCAAACCATATATATTACTAACAAAATGTTAACATCCAAAATATACAAGGGACTCTTATGACTCAAAAGCAAAAGCAAACAAAACAAAATAAACGAACAAACAAAAATGCCAAACAGACAATATAAAAAGGGCTAAGGAATTGAATAGATGTTTACCCAAAGAATACATACAAATTGTAAATAGTTATATTAGGCCCTTGACATTACTAATCATCAGAGAAATGCAAATCAGAAACACAGCGAGGGGGTGCCTGGGTGGCTCAGTCGGTTGAGCATCCGACTTCGGCTCAGGTCATGATCTCACAGTGTGTGGGTTTGCACCCCATGTCGGGCTCTGTGCTGACATCTCAGAGCCTGGATCCTGCTTTGCGTTCTGTGTCTCCGTCTCTCTGCCCCTCCCCTGTTCACACTCTGTCTTTCTCTCTCAAAAATAAATAAAGATTAAAAAAAAAAAGAAGAAACACAATAAGATATTACCATGCACCTGTTAGGATGGCTATTATAAAAAAAAAAAAGTGACAAGTATGTTTAAGGACTTGCAAAACAGGGAAATTTGTATATTGTTGTGGATCTAAATTGGTGCAGGGCACTATGGGAAGCAGTATGGAGATATTTTATTTTTTTAAGTTTTAATTTAAATTCTAGTTAGCTAACATATAGTGTAACATCAGTTTCAGGAGTAGAATATAGTGATTCATCACTTACATATAACATCAAGGTTCATACTATTAAGTGCCCTCCTTAATACCCATTGTCCATTTAGCCCATCCCTGTCCACTTCCCCTACAGCCACCCTCAGTTTGTTCTCTACAGTTAAGATAAAAAAGATGGTTATGTTTTTATTTATTTTGAGAGAGAGAGAATGAACAGGGAGGGAGCAGAGAGAGAGGAGAAAGGAGGATCCAAAGTGGGCCCGATGTGGGCCTTGAGCTCATGAATCTTGAGATCATGACCTGAGCTTAAGTGGGGCACTGAACCAACTGAGCCACCCAGGTGCCCCAAGAGTCTCTTATGGTTTGCTTCTCTCTCTTTTTTTCCCCTTCCCCTATATTTATCTGTTGTGTTTCTTAAATTCCATACACGTGCGAATTCATAGGATATTTGTCTTTCTCTGACTGACTTATTTTGCTTAGCTCCATATATCTTTGCAAATGGCAAGATCTCATTCTTTTTGGTTGAGAAATATCACATCGTATATATATATATATATATACAATGTATGTATGTGTGTATATATATATATATATATATATATGTGTATATATATACCATTTCTTCTTTTCTTTTTTTTTAATGTCTTATTTATTTTTGAGAGAGAGACAGAGACAGAGACAGAAAGAGAGTGTGTATGAATGAGGGAGATAGAGAGACACAGAATCCAAAGCAGAGTCCAGCCTCTGAGCTTTCAGCACAGAGCCTGGTGTGAGGCTTGACCTCATGAGCCATGAGATCATGACCTGAGCCAAATGCTTAACCGACTAAGCCACCCGGGCACTTCCATTTCTTCTTTATACATTCATTAGTTGATAGATGTTAGGGCTGTTTCCAGAATTTGGCTATTGGTGATAATACCTCTGTATAAACATCAGGGTGCATGTGTCCTTTCAAATCAGTATTGCAGGGTAGTTCTATTTTTAATTTTCCCAAGAAACTCCATATTGTTCTAGAGTGGCTGCACCAACTTAAATTCCCACCACCAGTATAAGAGGGTTCCCCTTTCTTATCTTCGCCATCTGTTGTTTTCCATGTTGTTATTTTAGGCGTTCTGACAAGAGCAAGGTGGTAGGCATGCCATTGTAGTTTTGATTTATTTCCCTGATGATGAGTGATGTTGAGCATCTTCTAATGTGTCTGTTATGCTTTCTTTTGAATAATATCTATTCATGTCTTCTGCCCATTTCTTAACTGGACTGTTTGTTTTTGAGTGTTGAGTTTAATGAGTTCTTTATAGATTTTAGATACTAAACCTTTATCAGATATGTTATTTGCAAATATCTTCTCCCATTCCGTTGGCTGCCTTTTAGTTTTGTTGACTATTTCTTCAGTGTGTAGTATGGGACTTCAGTGTGAATATGTGACTTACCTTTATCTTAAAGTCCCAATAGTTTTCCTTTGTTTTTATTTCCCTTGCTTCTGGAGACATGTCTACTATGATGTTGCTATGGCCAGTGACAGAGAGGTTACCTGTGTTCTCCTCTAGGATTTTGATGGTTTCTTGTCTCACATTTAAGTCTTTCATCCATTTTGAAATTATTCTTGTGCAAGAACGTTGTCCACTTTCATTCTTTTGTAACCAGCTTTTTTGTCCCCAGACAGGTCACGCAACCTCTCTTGAATGGACTCCAAGAAAGGGAACAGTCTCTCCCAGTGCGACCCAGAGAATCCTTAGAGCACACTGTCCACTCCTGGGCCTCTGTCCCCCTTCTTCACAGGATCACCTCTATGGTGTGGACTTCTAAAACGTAGATTTTGAGCTCTGTTTCTTGTAAAAACTTGCAATAATTAGTTCGTCTCATTTTTTGCCATTGATAGTTTGGAGAAGTGTTTTTTCTTGTGCAATGAACTGTGCCCTGTTCCCTCCTCTCTCTCTCTCTCTCTCTCTCTCTCTCTCTCCTGTCTCCTGGATCAGGTCTCCCTAACTGCTGCAGAACCTGGCATTCTTTTCTCCCCCAAATCACATTTCTGCACCTTCCTACCTCCCATGATATGGCCTCCTTTCTTCCTTTCATTGTGCAGTTTGTTCTGTCAGTCCTCAGAGTTTCTGGATGTTCAGAATGATTTGATATTTACCCAGAGCTGTGTTTGAGGGATGAGGCAAGCAAAGGGTCCCCCTAACTATTCTGTCCTCTTAACTCCTCTTGCTGCGGCTCCTTAAAATTTTTCGATAGAACTATCATATGTCCTAGCAATATCCTTTCTGGGTATATATCCAAAGGAATTGAAATCAGGATCTTGAAGAGATATTTGCACTTCTGTTTTTTGCAGCATTATTCACGGAAGACAAGAAAATGAAACAACTTAAATGCCCATTGACAGACAAATGGATAAAGAAAATGTAGTATATACAATGGGATATATTCAACTATTAAGAAGAAGGAAATCCTGCCATTCACAACGTGGATGAACATGGAAGAAATTATGCTAAATGAAATAAACCACACACTGCATCATACTTCCTGTCAGAAGTATCTAAAATGATCAAACTCTCAGAAGCAGAGAGCAGAATGGTAGTAGCCAGGGTTCAAGTGGAAGGGGAAATAGACAGTATTAGTCAAAGGCTATAAGCTTTCAGTTATGCAAGATAAATAAGTCCTAAATATGCACTATTTTGCATAGTGCATAGTGTAGTTAAGAACACTGTAATTTATACTTAAAATTTTTGTAAAGTGGATAGATCTTATGTGATCTTATCATACATGCATGTACACGCAGAGACACACGCACAAATAATAGGGTTGGTAGAAACTTTTGGAGGTAACAGACAGAATTATGGCATAAATTGTGATGATGGTTTAGCAGATATATATTTATCTCCAAAATCATCAAGTTGTATACGTTACATACGCACAACTTGTATGCCAATCCTAGGTCAATAAAGTGGTTTAGTTTTTTAAATTTTACAACTTAGTCTCTCACTTCTAATTTTATTTTGAATATGCTATCATGACTAGGAAATTCTTTTAAAAATAGACATATAGGTAAATAAAACAAAAGAGAAAATTCAATAAGAGAATTTGATATATGTGTCCAACAAATACTTGATGAAGAATGTTAAACACTATTTTTGGAACAACTACAATCTATATTAAGAAAAAGTAATTTTGGCTACTCTTCAAATAATATACAGAAATTACCTTCAAGTAGGTCATGTACGTACAGTTAAATTTGAAATGACAAAACTTCTAGAAGCAAACATGAACCAACCTGATGACCTGGGGTAGGTAATAATTTATTAAGACATCCAAAACGCTTACTGAAAGAAAAAAAGGAGATGAATTGAACACCATTAATATTAAAATCTTACGCTCTAAAAAAAGACAACATTAAAGAAAAGACAAGTTACAGGCTGGAAAAATATATTTTCCTCATATACATCTGAGAAAGAATTTGTATTAAGGCCATAAAAAATATAGTAAGTGTTTAATAATAAGACTAATAAAAATTTAAAAATGGACTAGAAGCTGAACATATATTTCATGGCAAAGTATGAATGGCTTATAAGCACTGGAAAGGATGTTCAAATCATTAGTCATTAGAGAAAAGCAAATTAAAACCACAATGCAATATCAGCACACACTCATTAGTATGACTAATACTGAACCTGAAAAGAATACAAAGCAACCCAACTGTCACAGCCACTTTGGAAAACAATTTGACTGCTTTTTTTGCTTTGTTTTGCTTCATTTATCAAGTTAAACATGCATTTACTATAGACCTTGCAATTCCATTTCTAGGTATCTCCTGGAGAAATTAAAAGGTGTGTCCCTGTAAATATATATTTGTATACATGAATGTTCGTGGCATTTTTATCTGTCAACCAAAAATCAAAAATAACCTAAATTTGTATGAAAGGAGAATTGAGAGACAAATTGTAGTGTACTTATACAAGGAGCTAAAACAAAATGGAAGATACTATTTATACCCACAAAAGCATCAATGCAGCTCACTAGCATACTGAGTGAACAAAGGGAGACAGGAAAGATCATGTTTCATGACATTATTAAATGCAATGGCTCTGAAAACTACTTATGTAGTCCACTAGCCCAAATCACCATTTTTCTTTCATACAAAAATACTCAGAACTAGACTTATAAAACATCTAGTCTAAGTTGGTAATTAAGTTTCTTTCATATATAAGTATATATTTGAAGGCAAATAGAGACTACTAAAGATTTTTGTTTGTTTAAATGTTTAATTTGAGAGAGAGAGGCAGCATGCGTGAGGGAGAGGCAGAGAGAAAGGGAGAGAGAGAATCCCAAACAGGCTCCATGCTGTCAGCACAGAGCCTGATAAGGGGCTCAAACTCATAAACCATGAGATCATGACCTGAGTCAAAACCAAGAGTTGGATGCTTGATCAACTGAGCCACCCAGATGTCCCATGATAACTTTTTTAAATTTTTTTAACGTTTATTTATTTTTGAGACATAGAGACAGAGCATGAGCAGGAGAAGGGCAGAGAGAGAGGGAGACACAGAATTCGAAGCAGGCTCCAGGCTCTGAGCTGTCAGCACAGAGCCCGATGCGGCGCTCGAACTCGCAGACTGTGAGATCATGACCTGAGCTGAAGTCCGCCGCTTAACTGACTGAGCCACCCAGGCGCCCCCCATGATAACGTTTTTAAAGAAAACTTTCGAAAAGAGTAGAAATCCGCAGAGTGGAGTAACTGTCTTTTCATTTGTGCACCAAAATGAGTTATTCTGGGACATGATTTACCTATTTAGCAATATTAGTAGGTAAAATGTTTTAGGACATGGCTTTTTGACCTCGGAGTTATTGGCATTGATAATTCCCTGTTGTTCCTGTACATTATACAATGTTTAGCTCTACGCCTAACCTCTACCCACCAGATGCCAGTAGCACCCCCACCCGTAGTTATGACAACCAAAAATTTATTCAGATATTGCTAAATGTCCCCTGAGGGGTGTAACTGTCCCTGACTGAGAGCCAGTTTTAGAAGATTTCACATACGAACCAGGCAGAATTAGGAAAATTTGCATGCCAGAACAGAGAGAAAACTCCATACACTTTAATTCCCAGGACCACTCTGGTTTTAACTCAAGGGGGACTCTATATTTCCAGATCTGCCTCAATTCGTAGAACGCAAATTTACTAATTATGCAATACTCCCATCTGTAGTTCATGTTGTCCAATATTTCTCTAAGTGCTTGAATCTCGGTATTGATTTGTGAGGCCTTTTTATTCCTCGTGAAATTGTGCCTTTCCATTTCAGCTGCTCATGAATCTGTCTCTGGTTCTTAATGGAAAACGTTAGCAACATATTCTTTTTTCTCGAGGTACTAGGAATCAATCATTCTTGTTTATAAATTTCAGCAAGTGAATTGTAACGACGTTTTCTCAAGTGCGTATGAAAATAAATACCATGTGCTACAGACAGAAGGCTACGTTTTAAGTGCCACTCGAGTATATTACAAAATATTCTGCATTTTTCAAATTACTTTCTGGTACGTAAATGTATACTGAATAAGCGACACAAGTTAGTCATTTAATCATGTTAATTAAAATCACTGTACCAAAAGCTCAGGGAAAAGAGTAAATTAATACCAAAAAGTTAACTCTTTAATACTGGCACCCACCTAGAATTAATTTTTAAATTATGCAGTCCAAAATGGAGAAGTTTCCACCATATTTGCCGACAAACTTGATAACAGAAGTCCTCAACTGGAGGAATCAAGCACTCGAAGGTCATACACAGATACATTTCCAATTCATAGAATTCTTCTTGATCACATACTTGACAACCACTGTTTTATGAAAGAAAATAGTATCTTTAATTAAATGTTTATTCTATGTCACTTGATTTGTTTTATTTAATAAACTGCTATAACATTTTGTTATTCAGAAACATGAATCTAAAGATTCATTTAAAGTAGTGGTAAGGAAAAGTTTGGCTAAGTAAAATTATATATCTTAGCTGTATTAGTGTAGTCAATCAGATAAAAGTTGAAAGACCTAAATAATCTAGGATTTGTGAGTATATATCTTGGACAAATTTGTATTTCTATAAACAATTAGGCATGGGATGGAAAATAAGGATTAGGAACATGGCAGAAGCAACTTATTTATTGGAAAAATATTTTACATAGTGGGTACATTTATATTCCAAAAAATTTTTCCCAAGCATCCGTCACAGGACAATGCAGATACATGACAAAGGACCAACAATCTAAAAAAAAAAAAAAAACTGAAAAATTGATTTGGTCACCTGTGTTTGAATAGGAAACTTGTTTATTTTGAGACTCTCTTTTTTAATGTGGCACTGTTAAATATTTCTTCTTTTTTGAATATTAATATGAGTATATTAGCAGTCTTTTGTTTCTTGTATATTATATAGACTATCCTATATCTGTGCCCTTTTAAACATAAAAGTAAAATAAAATACTATTCTTTATTGGCTCTTATAAATTATTTTCTAAAGTTCGGTCTTTGATAAACTCCCAGAGCTTGAGAAGCATTTTAAAACTTTTATCAAAAATACATACCATTTTCTTTTAGAAGTCACCTTCTCGTTGTAAGAAACCAATGGAAAAGAAGGACTTTTGGAGAGAAGAGATTTGCTTCACAGTCAATTTTTCTGAGATGCATCTATTCCCTAAGGTGAAGGATAATGACCCTTGAAGGTACTTGAGAACTAAAAAGATTTAAGAATATTAATAGAAGAAAGGAAAGCTAAGCTGTTATAAATTGCTGTAGGGATCACCTTTCTGGATATCATTCTTGGCAAACTTCTGGAGTCATTAATATTTCTTTTGAAAATGTTTAAAAATGTGAATTAGGATAATAGTCCTTAATTAGACCATAAAATGGTGAATGTAGGCAAGATAAAACTCTGTGTATCATAGCTTCAATTGTCTCAGATAATTGTACTGGATACAATCCACCATACATCATTGTGTTTCTATGGCAATTTGTGTAATGTATTGAGACCAAAAAAAATCCACATTAACACTAAGGCTCATTTTTAGAGTAACTTGATGAGAATAGTAGGCATTTATTTGGTGAGTTAAATGAATGGAATGGATGTAATAGGACCAAGATTTGACTTGAATGTGTAAATTATAGCAAAGCAAAAGGAAACTCTGTACATTAATTTTCATTTTAGTTAATTATATTGTTTTGGATATATCTATTTGTTTCTATCACAGCAGTAAGTCACAGGGGCGCCTGGGTGACTCAGTCAATTAAGCATCCAACTCTTGATTTCGCTCAGGTCATCGTCTCACTGTTTGTGAGTTTGAGCCCCGCGTCAGGCTCTGCACTGACAGCACAGGGTCCGCTTGGGATTCTCTCTCTTGCTCTCTCTTTGCACCTCCCCCACTCTTTCTCTTTCTCTCTCAAAATAAATAAACTTTAAAAAAGGTAGTAAATCACAGTGTTAAAAAAAACATGATATAATGCTAACTCTCTTGGTTGAATACTGCCTCAAAAATCTTACGGCTGAGTGAAGTTGGGCAGATTTTCATCTCTTTCTTAGTTTTTCCATCTCTAAAACAGAGATTATCACAGTAGTTGTTATTTCATAGAAGTGTTTGGATGGTAATCAATGCAAAGTACTAAACATATTTCCTGGCTCTTTATTAAGTGTCCAATACATATAGATATTTTTTTTTAATTTTTATAATCATTAGCAAGACATTCGGAGGTATTCAGGTAAATCGTAAATAATAGAAATTTCCAAAATATTTTTAGAATATTTTTCCAAAATAATAACTGACTAACTAGTCTAGTCATTTAAAAGTTGAAGAACCTAAGGTTTGCATGGGTTACATGGCATATTTAGGGTCATGCAAGACAGAAAGAGACCAGAGGTTTTCTGTATCCAAAGGATAAGACTGCTGAGAAGGCATTTGAGTTTCATGTGCTCCTGGAGGAAAACTAATTACTTCTTTTACCCACAATTCACAATCTTTCACCCCTCTTACCTTGAGACACGTGGGACACATAATACTATGACCTTTTTCTCTATGACAGTCACCACAAGGAACAGCAATATATTCGTAGCAATTTTTATGTCCCCCCATCTTTTCTTGTCACCATATTTTATCCTACTCCCAATCACTGAAATATTTCCATGCATCTCCTGGAAGTTACGGTGCATCACCAGCAAATTCTTTATACACTCGAATTCCATTTCTATCTCTTCTGAAGAAACAGCCTCCTGAAGACACCATTTTTCCAACTAATTTCTCAAACGGTAATGTTTTGTTCTTTCATACTGTTTGAGACATTAGGTATGGAGATGACTTTCCCACTCCTCGCTGATGCTTCCAGAACATTCTCCATTGTTTTCTTTATTTCTCAACCTAGAATCTCAATGAATTAGAGTCTATGCCCCTTATTAAAGCATTATATTCACAAAAATCTTAGCAATTTTTCTTGGTCTCTATGCAACATTGTTTTATTTTACTATTCCAATTATTCCTCTAATGTAGTCTTGACTTTAGACAAAATGAACTTTCTATATGTCCATTTTCAACCTCCACATTCTTTAAGATCCTTTTTTATAACAAAAATTTATGTCCATTCAATTACTCATTCAATATATCTTCATCCACCTGCTTCCATGGAGACAGAGCTCCGAAATTATAGCCAGATTAGGATGGCTGACCAGATTAGGATGTCAATGGGTAGGAATTGGGGTATATGATTCACGGAAAAGTTTTTTAGAGTTTCACACAGAGCCTAGAGGTTTAGGTGCTCTCTTGGTGAAAATGGTAGACATTTATTTTAGACCAAATGAGAAAATGACAGAGGGGGAGAAAAATGTTTTAGTTAGAAAAGAAAGCGAGATTGTTGAGTAGGGGTAAGTGTAAAAAGGAAAAAAAAAAAAAGGAAGACAACGAAGCAGAGTTGTCATTGATGAATCTTGATTTTGAAGAAAGACTCAATAGCACATGTTCGGGAATAATATTTCCATGGCAGTTACTGTTTCAGTGTCTGAGGCTAAAATAGCAAACAAACCAAACAAGGAGATCTTGGGCAACAGTTAGGAAGGTGCAGTTGCCTCCAGAGGTAGGTTTCTTCCTTTTAGATTAGAAGAAATTTAATATAATTTAATAAAAAAGGAGAGAGGAATAAGCAAAAAATGTTGAATTGGGAAATCATAGAGGAGTAAGGCCCTTGCCTTGGAAGTCTAATGTATGAGAAATCGAGAACACAGGTGGGTGCATTGGCTTTGAAATACAGGGAGGCTTTATTTATTCTGTTATACCGTACTGAATTTCATTTTCTATGTATTAGGATAAGTTGCCCATGTGACTTATTCCTCATGTTCTCATTTTTCAATTCTCATTGAAATACAAGGTCAAGCACCGGGAGATGTGAAGGGTAATCTTAGGCAGAATTCAGTTTTAATTGTAATGGCTCTAAACTGCAATATTGCTCCTTAGTAGATGAAATGTGGATGGGTAGATGCATCTGAACTTGGGCGCTGAGCAGGGACTTAGAGCTGTAATGTATAATGAAGGAAGGGCATGATTAACTGGAGATGAAGAAGTAGAATTATTTTTAATGTCAAGGAGCTCTAGTATGCTAAGGTTGTTTACCAGCTGATGGAATACGTCTGTTTGCAAAAACTGGTATATCGGCATAAAGGATGGAGACCATTATTTAATTCATTGACATAAATTGTAAAAATTTATTTTATTTCTTTTTCCTCATACTGTTGCAAGTTTCCAATTCTGGCTTTCTTTACTGAATATTTTTTTTATTTTACTGTGATATATCATTCTCACAAAAAGGTATATGGAATTTTTATATAAATATTCAAGACTGAAGGAGGGAGTCTATCTATTTATGTAGGTATTTTAATCTGTTCCATAACTGTTCATTATTTTAATATAAAATGATTATGCTTATTTAGTTAGATTTGTTCCTGATACTTTGTCTATTTTTGTTGTCATAAATGTAATTTTTGAAAATATACATTTTCTAATGGATTTTTGATAGTGTATAGAAATAAATGAAAGTTATGCACTTATCTTTTTATCTAGCGATATTGCTAAATTTTCTTATCAATTAAAATTAATCCGAGTATGCATGCTATTGAACCACCTAGAAATAATGAAAGTTTTCTGTTTGTGTTTCCTTCTGTCCAATAATTTCTTTTCTGGCCTTATGATAACAAGTAGTGAGTGAAATACAATTGAAGAGAGTAAGCAGATATCCCTTCTTCTTCATAGTAAAAAGTTGATTTCCAGCATTTCAGTTTTAGCATTCTGTCTTTTAGATGAAGGCCATACTTATTTTTGTATGGCTTAAAAAGAAGTGTTTTTAATTATTATTAGTTTTTTAATCATGGATAGACATACATTTAAAAAATTTTTTAAAAGGCATCTGGGTGGCTCAGTTGGTTGAGCATCTGACTTTGGCTCAAGTCATGATCTCACAGTTCCTGAGTTGAAGCCCTGCATTGGGCTTGCTGCTGTCAGAGCAGAGGCTGCTTCAGATTCCCTTTTCCCCTCTCTCTCTGCCCCTCTCCTGGTCTCAAAAAATTGCAGTAAAAAACGCTGTCAGTTCAAAACCAGTCTTAACATTGCTTTTCCTGGTAAATGCTTTCTTTTCATATATATTTAATGTATATTCTCCGATTATTGGGTGCAATGTTCTATAAGTGTTCATTTGTTCAAGCCTGTTATATGCACAGTTCAATTCACGTGTGTCCTTATTGATTTTGATCTGCTTGTTCAATTAATTATCTTGAAAATGTGCTAAAAATCTTCCACAATAAGGGTACTTGTCAGCTTCCCTTTGAAGCTTTCTTTTTACCTTATCTATCTTGAGGCTAGATAGGTGCATACAAGTGTAAATTATTATAGTTTCTGGTGAATTAAAGTTGTTATTAGGATAGAGTAAACCTGGCTATATCTAGATATGCTTTTGGCTACAAGGTCTGTTTTGTCTGATTATTATAGATGCACGTTCTGTCTCTGGGTATTTCCGTATTATATGTTTTTCCAAAGGTGACTTTCCTGTCTTTAACTTTCAAAGGTGTCTTTTGCATACAGAATGCAGATTGAAGGTCTTAAACTGGAGGCAGGACTTGGGCTGGTCCTGTGGGGCAAGCAGGGGCAAGATGACAGGAGGGAGAGCTGGTCAGATGCAGTGTGGAGATCTAGTGATAGAAACCAGCTGATTTCCAAGAGTGAAGAAGTGCGGTGCCAAGTTTTGCATCTTGGAGATAATATTAACCAGGTTGCTGGACAGAGTAGAGTGGTCATAGCAGGGTCTACAGATGAGGGATCTGTGTTTATTAGATAGTGGTGGTTTAGGTTAAAATGAAAAAAAAAAAAACAAAAAACTGTATAGACACAAAAACCCACGGACTGCTGAAGAACTTTCTGATTACTCACAATAAAAACATTGGATTCGGGGCACCCTGGGTGGCTCTGTTGGTTAAGCAGTGACGCTTGGTTTCAGGTCAGATCATGAACTCATGGCTGGTGAGTTGAAGCCCATATCGGGGTGTGCTGTGGGTCCCCTCAGACATGCAGAGCTCTGTTGATTTATTGTTTGTTTGATTATCCTCCTTCGTGTCTGTTGGATTTCCTAGATTGAATAATTCGTTATTTCAATAATTCTGGATGTTTCTTAGTTCTTACAGCTTGAATTTATACTTTTTGGTCAGGTTATGTATTATCTCATTCTGGAACATCAATTAGATGCATGTTCCAACTGCAATTAGATGCAGCTCTTCCACCGTCTTCCATGTTTAATCATCTCCCCCCCCAACACCCCACAATTCCATTTTTTTTCTCTTTTATGTCCTGGGTAATGTATTTGGAACTACCTTTCAGATATCTAAGTCTGTCTAGATGGTTCTGCTAATTAATCTACCTTCTGACATTTGTAAAACTATTTTAACCATTTGTAAGTTTCATCTCTAGGGTTCCTTCTGGTAATTAAAAAAAATCAACCATTTTTTTGTATATTTGTTCTTATTAGTATTTTCCAGTGTTTGTGTTATTTCTTAAGCACACTAGACATCTCATCTTGATTACTTCATAAGCAGAAAAAAAAACCTTTGTATACAAATTTGTATTTGTTGTGTATATCTTTCTCCAAAACTTTCTTCTCCTCTTATGTTCTCTACCAGATATGATTGCCTCTCTATCTACATAATTTCCTAAACAAAATCCAGGATTTCACCCTTGTCTTTACTTTTATTCCTCCACTCCTCAATAAAGCCAAAACAGTTCTGAAGTCTCGCTATTTCTTGAGCTTGTCCAATTCTCTCCAGACCTACTGACCATTTTACTTCTGCTTTTTCAAGTCTTGTGCCTTTTATTTATTTATTGACTAAATGCTCTGGATAAGACTTCCAGTACTATGTTTAATAAAAGCAGTGAGAGTTGGGCATCCTTATCTTGTTTCTGAGATTAGAGGAAAAGATTTCAGGGTTTTACTGTTGACTAGATTGGCTGCGGGCTTGACATAGAAGTGCTTGATTATGTGAAGGTACATTCCCTCTAAACCCAATTTGTTAAGCATTTTTATGATTAAACTGTATTGAATTTTATCAGATACCTTTTCTGACTACACTATTGAGATGATCATATAATTTTTATCTTCATGGTGTTAATGTAGTGTGTCAAATTTAATGATTTGCAGATGTTGAACAATCCTTGCATCCCGAGAATAAATCTCTTTTGATCATGGTGTATTATCTTTTTAATGTAATGTTGAATTTGGTGTGCTGCTATTTTGTTGAGGAATTTTGCATGTTTTCATCATAGATATTAGCCTATAAGTTTCTGTTCTTATAATGCCCTTGTTTGGTTTTGGTATCAAGATAATGCTGGCCTTATAAAATGAGTTCAGAAGTATTCCCTTCTCTGTAATTTTTTGCAGGAGCTTGAGGATTGATGTTAATTCTTTAAATATTTAATGGAATTCACTAGTAAAGCCATATGGTCCTAGGTTTATATTTTTGGAGGAAGCTTTTTTTATTGCTGATTCAATTGCCTTATTTTTTTTAATGTTTATTTATTTATTGGGGATGGGCAAGGGACCGAGAGAGAAAGAGAGAGAATCTCAAGCAGGCTCCCTACTGTCATCTCAGAGCCTGATGTGGGGCTTGAACAAATGAATTGTGAGATCATGACCTGAGCTCAAAATAAGAGTTGGACGTTTAAGCAACTGAGCACATTAGCCAGGTGCCCCATCCATCCCCTTAATTGTTATTGATGTGTTCAAAATTTCTACTTTTTTATAATTCAGTCTTGGTAGGTTGTAGGAATTTTCAATTTCATCAGGGTTATTAAATTTGTTGGCATAGAACTCTGCTCTCTTGTTTACAAATTTATTTTTTTCAGTAAGATTGTTCCAAAATGGAAAGATTTTCATGGCATTCACGTATGTGATATCTTCCATATCAATTAGGATGTTTTATGAGGTATTCCATGAGAGCATCAGAGTGAATACCACAACATTGGAGCCATATTATTTTTACTCTCAGTTTCTAGGTTCATTTATAATTAACTGTTCATTCCTCTTCTGGGAATGTGCATGGCTTTTCCTTGAATGTGTGCTTCTGCCAATCCCATGCAAACCTGTACACTCACTTGTATTAATTCATATGTCAGCAACTTTCCAAAACCATCTCTAACTTCACAGATAATGGTTATTAAATATCTTGCCTATCTATCATTATTCTTATCTGAATTTTTTGGGGGTAGGATTGTTTTGGGTTTTTTTTGGGGGGGGGGTTTCGTTTTGTTTTTACTGCTTATTTACTGCACTATCTTCCCTACCGCACACTGAACTCCTAAGAAACAGTGTCAGATGACAGAGACTGACCATCCGAGGAAATAGGAAATAGTTTAATTAATTAGTAACCCATATATGCTGCTGAAGAACTCAGGGATTTATTAGAAACAGTCAGCTGCTAGATACAATACCTACTCTTTATTATGGTTAACATGTGGTGTAGACATAAAATTACGTCAAAATTTGAGCTCTCTGAATTCATTTTTAAGCATATGAGGAGGAAAACAGATACAAGGTCTACTAAATAATGCATCTTGAGCTGCGTTTGTCACCTCTGTGAGCCCTGCCTGACCTGAGCACTTCATGATTTTGTGTAGAACAGCCTTCTTGAATTGTTTTTCTCTACTGTTTTTGTTCAGGTAAAAAGTGACATGATCTACCTCAGAAAATTCTGCAACTGTCATTTACCCCTTGGCGCATAATTTGAATTGATAGCGTAAGCATCGGTGACTCCTCGGAATTTTCTATTTATTTATTTATCTATGTATTTATTTACATTTTTGATGCCTGCCTGGGCTTCACTTTTAATAAGCATGCTGAGAACAATTAAGAAATGGTTAAATGGATGGTTGTATCTTAAAATAGGAAAAATAATATATATCATTTACAAAATTAAGATTAAGAATAGGAAATGCAAGGGGTGCCTAGGTGGCTCAGTAGCTTAAGCATCTGACTTCGGCTCAGGTCATTTTCTCATGGTTACTGAGTTTGAGCCCCTCATTGGGCTCTGTGCTGACATCTCAGAGCCTGGAGCCTGCTTCAGATTCTGTGCCTCTCTCTCCCTCTGCCCCTCCCCTGTTCACACTCTGTGTCTCTCTGTTTCTCAAAAAAATAAACAAACATTAAAAAAATATAAAATGTGAACTTTATTCACACATCATTGGTTAAAATATACCCTGGCTTCTTTCCCATCAAGCTGACCATCATGTCACACTAAATATTCTTAAGTAGAGGTAAACTATAACCATCAGGAATGTAGATTGAAAAGGAGTTTCTCTCTGGAAAAACCCATCTGAAGATGGGTCAATTCCGATCTTCTCTCTCTCTCTTAAACAGAAATGTTTTTGAAGAATTTCTGTTAAGTATGGCATCCCAAAATTAGTTACAATTACCAAAGAATAAAAATATAAACAATGAAAAACTTCGTTAGCACTGGACCACAAAGAATAATGCCCTTCCGATCTTATAGACTTGACAACTTTTCTCCTTATTTAACAGGCATAAAATCAGAGAAAAGAATAGAGAATTTGTGACAGATTACATCTTACTAGTGTCTCCAGATGGTCATTCAACCCAGAAGCCAGTTGACAAAGGAGCATAATAAATAAATAAATAAGTAAAAGGTGAGACCTGGATTTGAAAGCAAACCTTTAATGACTCCTATGATATGTCCAATATATTTGTGCACTCAATAAACTGTATATGTCAGAAATAGATTAGTACCAGGTATGTTTTTAAACTAAAATATAAGAAAACAATATAAAAGAATTTCTGCTGTCATGTATACACAAACATTTCTAAATAGTAGCTAAAGGAAGAAAGTATGAAATTTTTTAAAAATTGATACTTAGGTTTTCTAAACATGAATAATAGCTATAAATTGAAAGCTATAAAAATAAAAGACAAATAGATGAATTATAAAAGGATGTGCAAATTCATGACAGGAAAAAAAGTTATGTAATTCTTATATAAAATGCTATTAAATTTTTAAAGAAAATATCATAAATATAATATGTGCTAAAATAATAATATATGCTAGAGTTCAAAAATCATTCTATTTTTTAATATAATTTATGGTCAAATTGGGTAACATACAGTGTGTAAAGTGTGCTCTTGGTTTTTGGAGTAGATTCCCGTGGTTCATCGCTTACATACAACACCCAGTGCTCTTCCCAAAAAATGCCCTCCTCAATGCCTGTCACCCATTTTTCCCCTCCCCCAGTCCTTCATCCACCCTCAGTTTGTTCTCTGTATTTAAGAGTCTTTTATGGTTTGCCTCCCTCTCTGCTTGTAACGATTTTTCCCACTTCCGTTCCCCCATGGTCTTCTGTAAAATTTCTCAAGTTCCACATATGAGTGAAAACATATGTTTTCTGTCTTTCTCTGACTGACTTATTTCACTTAGCATAATAACCTCCAGTTCCATTTACGTTGCTGCAAATGGCACGGTTTCATCCTTTCTCTTTGCCAAGAAGTATTCCATTGTATATATAAACCACATCCTCTTTATCCGTTCATCAGTTAATGGACATTTAGGCTCTTTCCATAATGTGTCTATTGTTGAAAGCACCGCTATAAAAACATTGGGGTACGTGTGCCCATACGAATCAGCACTCCTGTATCTTTTGGATAAATTCCTAGTAGTACTATTGCTGGGTAGTTGGATGGTTCTATTTTTAATTTTTTGAGGAACCTCCACACTGTTTCCCAGAGTGGCTGCACCAGTTTGCATTCCCACCAACAGTGCAAGAGGGTTCCTGTTTCTCCACATCTTCACCAGCATCTGTAGTTTTCTGAGTTGCTCATATTAGTGACTCTGACTGGTGTGAGGTGGTATCTCAGTGTGGTTTTGATTTGTATTTCCCTGATGACTAGTGATATTGAACATCTTTTCATGTGTCTGTTTTGCTTTGTTTGGAATAACATCTATTCACATCTTCTGCCCATTTCTTAACTGGATTATTTGCTTTTGGGGTGCTAGAGGACCAGAGCACAGTGATCTTGCCTCAGGCTGCAACAACTCTACCACATAATGTACTCGAGAATTCCTCTGAATTTGAATTTACACTCTTGCCTGACTTCTTCCTCTTCATATTTTACTTTTTCCACCTTCTAATGACATCTACTGAATGCAATTTTAGCAAGTCACTGGCACATTAAGGCTCAGAAATCTTCCTTTCAGATTTTGCATTTGAGGAACACATTCCTCAGGAACTAAGCGCATGACTGATTTGAAGGTAGGATTGGTGGGAAAGTTAGTGGTCAGACAGAGGCTGACTCATAATAGTAACTCATAAGCCATGCCTCACCCAAATGTATAAAGCGAGAGGAAATGGAGAAATTCATTCATATGAAGGTCGTCTTAAGGATGGTGGGAATTTATTCCAGGGTCTAAGAAGGTTATCTTAGGAACAATAGTTCAATTTCTTTCTTTCTTTTAAAGGAAATGAAAAGTTCCTTGCCAGAAAAGGTGACCTAGTTATAATGTAATGAATGGATAAACAAATGGGAAAAAAGCAAGACCAGATTCAGGGATAGCATGTGAGAGTTTGTTGTTAATATTTGGATGAAGGATGATGGCAAACTAAAGTAGCTTTGTCGGTGTAGAGAAATGAATTCAAGAAATGCAAAGGAAGTTGATTTTACCAGAACTGATCACTGGTAAGAGGTAGCAGAGCAGATGACTTTAGTGAGCCTGCCTTGGCATCTATAAATTGTGAGAACTTAAGCAAAGTTTGACTAAACAAAATCTTACTTTTTTTGTGGGTAAAATTGATCATAAGAATTTGCTTGTCTTAGACAGTTTAGACATCCATAAGAAAATACCATAAGCAGGATTATAAAAAAACAGAAATTTATTTCTCACAATTTTGAAGGCTGGAGTCCAAGGTCGAGGCAGAGGCAGATTTGGTGCCTGGTGAGAGCCCACTTTCTGGTTCATGCATGGCCATCTTTTTCACTGTGTCTTCACATGGTAGAAAGCACAGGGAGCTCTCTGAGATCTCTTTTATGAGGTCAGGAATCTCAGTCATGAGGATTCAGCCATTGTGACCTAAGTCACATTCCCCAAATGCCTCACTTCCAAATACAAACACCCTAGGGTTTAGGTTTCAACATCTAAATTCTAGGGAGACAAAAACATTCAGTCTAAGGTATTCCCTCATTAGTGCCTTGTGAAGATAAAGTAAAATAAAATATTTAATGAATTTAGCACAATGGGTTGCACAAAGCAAATGTTTAATAAGTGTGAGAATAAGATTATATGTATAGGATATGACAGAGGGCAAATTAAAAAAATTATCTTGGGCGCCTGGGTGGCTCAGTTGGTTAAGCGGCTGACTTCAGCTCAGGTCATGATCTCACAGTCTGTGAGTTCGAGCCCCGCTTCAGGGTCTGTGCTGATGGCTCAGAGCCTGGAGCCTGCTTCGGATTCTGTGTCTTCCTCTCTCTCTGCCCTTCCCCTGCTCACACTTTGTTTCTATGTCTCTCAAAAATAAATAAAAACATTATTTTTTTTAATGATCTTGAGGATTCTAACTTTGACAAATGGACCAATAAGTAATTACAAAGAGTTAAATTATTACTCCTTCAAAAGTTTAAGCATGAAGTTTTCATAATCTGTATCCCTCTCTTTTCCCTGGGACCTCTGCTCCCCATATCTGATTAAGATTTTACAAAACCTATCAATTTAAGATTTGATGACCAGCCCAAAAGAAGTCTACATGGTTTGTAAGAGGGGGAGGAAAGATATATAAGATAGAAAATTTCCCCTAAATTGAGAGTACACAAACATTGTCAGCCAATGAAATTTATTTTCCTGTTGATATTCAAAATACATTTTTATATCAGGAAACAAATGTGCTGTTGACATTTTTCTGGTGCGTATGTTAGTGTATACCCATCGATTCTGATATGCATAATTAATGTACTTTAGCAACCGCACTTGTATTTTATTTGGTAATAAAGACTATAATACCTCAAAATTTAATCATAAAATCAAGGCTAACAGAAGAAGGTCATTCCATCTACACTAGTCTTTCTGACAAGTAATCGCTTTGTGTTGACCAAGCAACATTTTTCTAACAGTGTTCTTGCCATAGTGTCTGTCAAAGACCCATCATGCTTCCCTATAATAAACTCTTTTTTCTAGAAGCCTATGCATTGGTCAGACAAATAAACAGTGCTGTGACATTTTTCTTGCAGAATGTGGTCTTGTTCTGAAAGCAATTTTCCTTGTATAATTTCTATTTGAAAATCCATTCATTTGTGACAGCAGTGTAAAGAGAACATTAATTTTAGTAGTTTGGGGATTGTTTTCCTTAGTGGGCAATGCAACCTTGCCTATGACAGTGGGGAAATAGTAAAATTGACAGCCTGCTGGCGTCGTCTCCGGAATAAGGCTCTCAGAGAGACTAAGAAATGGGCTTCATGCAACTTTGCTGTGGCTAGTTGGAGATCCCATGGATCAAAAGCTAAATGTGTTTTAGAAATAACACCTCGGTCCCAAAGTTGGAATAGCCATCCTTATAAAGTGCCAAACTCTCTTTGTGGAGTGAGCCAATTTCTTTAATTTATAGGGGTTTCCAGTTGAAAATGGGGAGATTAAAAAGATTAGAAATGGTGAAGAAGCTAGACGTTTCAGATAGCTCATTTCTATAAAAACTCCCTTTCTAAATGCAATTACGCAGAGGCATATTTGGGTAGAATTGCGTTTTTCAAGAATCAGGGAGACTATACTGCATAATGCAAAATATCTTAAGCTACCTGTCCATAATACATACCAGAGATGATGGTGAAAACGCAGATTCCTAGGTCCCAACCTGAGGCTTCTCTTTAAGGGATGGAGCCTGTGTTTCCTTGTTTGTTTTTATAAATGAAGTTTTTATGTTACTTATAATAGGTATCCTACCAGTATGTGTCTTCACATAGTAGAATGTGGAAGAAAATACCAGTATAATGTTTAAATATATGAGTTTTGCCAGAAACAGACTGTGCATGAATACTATTTCTGAAATTTACTATTTACTAACTTCAAGAAAGCATTACATTTTTTTTTAATTTGAGTATAGTTGACACACAACTTGAAACTAGTTTCAGGTGTACAGTTAGTGATTTGATAAGTTTATACATTATGCTCTTTTCACTCCAAGTATAGCTACCATCTGTCCCATTGCATCACCATTACAATATCATTGACTGTATTCCTTATATTCTACTTTTTATTCCTGTGACTTACTCATTCCATAACTGGAGGCCTGTATCTCTCTCTCCCCTTTCTCCCAATCTCCACTCCCCTCCCTTCTGTCAACCGTTAGTTTTTTTCTCTGTATTTATAGTTCTGATTCTGCTTTTGTTTATTATTTTTTTTAATTCCACTTGAGTGGAATCAGATAGTATATATCTTTCTTGGTCTGACTTCCTTCATTTAGTATAATACCCTTCAGGTCCATCCATGTTGTCTCATATGGCACAATCTTATCTCTTTAATGGCTGTGTAATATTCCACTATGTATATATGCTACATTCCATTGTCCATTCATCTACAGATGGGCACTTAGGTTACTTGCATGTCTCGGCTCTTGCAAATAATACTGTAAATATAGGAGTGTATATCTCATTTTCCCTGGGTAAATACTCACTAGTTGACTTGTTGGATCATATGCCATTTCTATTTTTAATTTGTTGAGGATCCTCCATAGAGTTTCCCATAGTGGCTGCACCAATTTACATTCCCAACAACAGTGCATGAAGGTTCCTTTTCCTCCACATATTCACCAACAGTTGCTGTTTCTTATCTTCCTGATTTTAACCATTCTGATAGGCACAAGGTGGTATCTCATTGTGGTTTTGATTTGCATTTCCCTGATGATTAGTGATGTCGAGCATTTTTTCATGTGTCTGTGGCCATCTGTATATCTTCTTTGGAAAATGTCTGCATGTCTTCTTTTAAAAAATGCCCATTATTAAATTTGATTCTTTTTTTGGTTTTGAGATGTATGAGTTCTTTATATATTTTGGATATTAGCCCTTTATTAAATATGTCATTTGCAAATATCTTCTCCTGTTCATTAAGTTTTCTTTTTGTTTTGTTGTATGTTTCCTTTCCTATGCAAACGTTTTTATTTTGATGTAGTCCCAATCATTTATTTTTGCTTCTGTTTCCCTTGCCCTAGGAAGGCATAGAAAAAATTGGCATATCTAGAAAAAATTGCTATGGTTAATGTCAGAGAAATTAGCGCTGATGTTCTTTTCTAAGATTTTTAAAATTTAGCCCCCAAGTTTAAGTCTTCAATCCACTTTGAGTTTACTTTTGTGTATGATATTAGAAAGTAGTTCAGTTTCATTACTGTAAATGTAGCTGTCTAGTTTTCCCAGCACCATTTATTGAAAAGACTGTTTTTCTTCCATCGTATATTCTTACCTCCTTTGTCATAGATTAGTTGACCATGTATGTGTGGTTTTTTTCTGGTATAACTCTTCTGTGTCCATATTGGTAAAGAAAAAGTTAAACTGTCACTATTCACAGATGGCATGACACTATACATGGAAAATACTAAAAGGTCCACCCCGAAGAACTAGAATACACAGATTCAATAAAGTGGCAGGATATATATATAAAACTAATATCCAGAAATCAGTAGTATTTCTATACACTAAAATGAAGTCCCAGAAAAAGGAATTTAAACACATACAATATACAATTGCACCAAAAGAATACCAAGGAACAAATTTAACCAAAGAAGTGAAGACATGAACTCTGAAAACTCTAAAACACTGATAAAAGAATTTGAAGATGACACAAACAAATTGAAAGTATTCCATTCTCATGGAGTGAAAAAATACAAATTGTTAAAATGCTCATATTCCCCAAAGCAGTATAAGATTTAATGAAATCCCTATCAAAATACCAACTACATTTTTGCAAAACTAGAACAAATAATACTAAAATCTGTATGGATCAAAGAAGACTCTGGATAGTTAAAAGAATCCTGAGAAAAAAAAACAAAACTGAAGATATTACAATGACAAATTTCAAGATTCACTACATGCTATAGTAATCAAGACAGTACAAGATGGATATTTCATCTTTCTTAATCTCAACTTCCTTTGTGAACAGAGATTTCTGCTAAATTTTCTACTGCATTATAGACTCAAGGAATCTGATTTTGATACAAGATCCCAACATACTTTATTTCAAAACTGCAGTAGCAACAAAAAGAAATTTAATTCTTATAAAATTTGATATTCCATAAAATGACTTTAGGAACTCTCCTATAAATTAAGAAGCGTTGAAGGCAAAGCTGAAGTCACAAAATTTCATTTTTATAAACGGGCTTGAGTTGTTTTACCATATTCAAAGCAAGTGATGTCATGTTTTTATGTTTTTCTACAACAGGTAATACCTGGATTGAAGCTCGTACGCTAAACTTCCACCAATTTTTAAGGTAATCTTCTCTTTCTTTTCTCTTTATCCAAGCTCAAAGATTCAGTAAGCCAGAATAAAATAAGAAGTTCCCTGATAGACTATCTTTAAGAGAATGAGCTATTGTTGTGGTAGCTATTGTCCAAGCCCAGATTGACCATTGTGGCTCCTCTCCCAAGACATGCATGTCCCTGGGACCTGTAAAAATATTCTGTTGCATTTCAAGAAAGAATTGAGTTCAAAGTTTCTAATCAACTAATCTTACAGTAGATTGTCCTGGATTATCCAATGTAATCATAAGAGCCCTTCAACAGTGGAATAAGGAGGCCGAAAAGTTAGTCAGAATTAGAGGTGGTGGTAGGGAGAGAGACAAACAGATGGGTAGATATGGAGACGGATGTGGGGGAAGGAAGAGAGATGCTTCTGGCTTTGAAGATTGAGGACAGGGCCATTAACTGAGTAATGCAGGCAACCTCTGGAATCTGGACAGTGCAAAGGAAGATATTCGTCCCTAGAGATTCTAGAAGAAATAGCCTTGTCACCACCTTGATTTTAGTCCCGAGAGATCCAGACTTGTACCATATACATTTGTATTTTTTTAAGCCACCAAATTTATGCCAATTTGTTACAATGATAGGAAATTAAAACACCTGCCCAAACTGGTAACTTTCCTCCCTAAATGGTTTTTGTTTATATTTCTAAATCCCTGGCATATAGTACTAACGTATTAATATGCATGGAATCTATGCCCTGTTCATTCCTTCTAGGTTAAGAAAATTCTCTTCTTCAGGGTTGATCTAGCTCTTTCCTCTTTCAATTCACCAGGCATCACTTATTGTGCTGTGGAAAGTCATCTTAATTATGTTGACAGGTTCCCAACTTTGAAGACCATAAACCTCTTGGGATGATCTCTAGGGTAAAATATCTAGATTACAAAATGAATGTGGGAACAGAAGCCCTTTGCCTCTCTTATGATGGCTCCAGAAGCCCCAGCATTCAGAAATGTTACCATCATTCCTTCCTAAATAGGCCTTGAAGAAGGAAAGGAGAGAGCTGCAAATATAAAACTGCGGAAGACAAGACAATACATTTGTTTTGTATTATGTTACTGTTGAATGGTTGAAATTGTGTGGTGTTTTGCTTGTTTTTTAAAAGATGTTTATTCCCTACATGTTTTCCAGTCAGATTTTTCTATGTAGAAAAGAACTAAAGCGGAAAAAACAAATATTCACCTAAGGATTCAATTAGATCTCAGAAACATCTGGTTAGCAATATTACTTTGTTTTGCATGACATTGCCTTAATTTTATATTGTGATTAGAATATTTCAAAATATATTCTATGAGCCCATATTGCAGTTTATCTCTAAAGAGATAAACCAGTTAATGCTTATTAAAGACGTGTTGTGTCCTTGGCACTAAATGGTTTTTGTGCATTGTCTTACTTAATCTTCCCAAACACTGAACCAAGAGATTGTATTTTTATTCTCATTTTATAGATTAGGAAATTGAGGTCATAGAGATTACATAAATTGCTTTGGGTCATACAGTTCCTGAATAAATAACATGTATAAAGGCCAGCTGCTTACTTAGATTCTAATAGACTCAGGGTCCCAGGCCATGAATAACATGGAACTGAGTTGCTGTATTAGAAATAAAAGAAATAAATATAAAAGGTCCACACATATTTTTACGATTATTGCCTATCATTAGTATTATTCTACTTACTTTCCTCATTTCATCTTAAAAAAACTTGAGAGTAACAGAGATTAGGGCATTCAAGATGACATGAATTTAAGAAAAATAGAAAGTGATTTCTGAAAATACTAGAGAAACTAAAAGTTTATGTACACGCAAAGTTCACAGTTGTCAGTGGAATTTAATTGGCATCAAAAATGCTAGTATAGTATTTGGTCAATATGATTCAAGAAATCAGAAAAAGAAATCTACATTGTGTTTTTATTACTATATGATTTTATGGCTTATGTTTCTGTAAAGCAAATTTGTCAAAATTCCTATTTCAAGAACTAGTGATATAAAAATACTGAAGTATTATTGGATAATATTTCCCAGCAAGTTAAAACTTTATACAAATAAGTAACAAGTTAACACAAATTACATAGCTGAACACAGCAACCCTTGGAGGATTAGGAATACATTATCTCTCTATCTCTCTCTATATATCTACAGTACTACACATATATGCATACAGTGAAATGAAAATAAAATTTGCATTTCATTTTTATATAGATTTGTTTGTTTCTGCTAGGAATTGGACTGTGGTTCCTAACAACAACAGAAAGGGGCTTATAAGTCAGTCATTTATTTGATGAGATCATCCGACTCTTAAAAAAACAGAGAAATTCTTAAGTTCTTTTCTACAGATTTCATCATATTTATGTAGAACTGTAACAGAAAAGACAGTGAATCAGATTAAATCATCAATCACTGATCTAAGTGACAACTTTGAGCTCCCACAACAACTGGACCCCGGACTACAAAATAAAATGTCAGACCCAAGATTAAATGGTCCTCTACTCTACAGTTTCCATGATGAAGAAAATTAAGAAAAGTGAGGTTTTTGTATTTTACTATAATACAAAAACAAAACTAAAAACAAGGGTGTGTGTGTGTGTGTGTGTGCGTGTGTGTGCATGTGTGTGTGTTTTATCATTAGGGACTAGGGACAAATAAAAGGCATATCTGAGAATTAAACTAATGTTTTGTAACAATGGACTTTAGTTAATAATATAAAATGTAACTAATGGATATTGCTAGAAAGAAAACAAACAATGTGGTTACTAAGAGATGAGTGTCAGGTGTTGGTCTCAAGGCTGAATCAATTCCTCTCTGTCTCTGTCTGTCTCTCTCTCTCTATATATGTATCTTTATTTATTTACATATTTATACAGAGATGGTATAAAGGACTCTTTCATCTGGTCTGTGCTCCTGTGATAACTATTGGAATGTTTCTGCCTTTTCCTTTGTGAATAAGACAAACACAGAACTGCTCACTGCCAGCTATGTCATATACTTTTGTGAAGCCTGCGATACTTTTCCTCTTCCTGCAGTTTCAACTAAGTGACCTCAACTCTTACTTCTGAAACTTTACTTTACACCTGCTCTCCTCAAATTATCCTCACAATTTTAAAGACAACGTTTATATTTATTGCCCTAACCATTTAGTTATTTGATTCGAATATGAATTTAACCTATGTTTACATGCGGGTACATTATTTTTCTCCAAGAATATTGATGAAATTGCCAATTTTTATTCTGGTAGCACAAAGAGAATAACAATCTTGCAAAGAAGCTTATGGTGATTATAAAGCTATTACTTAATGCATCAACCAGTTCCGTCGAATACATTGGCATTCTATTTCATCCACTTTCAATTGAGTGTGGCAGCATTGAATAAGAGGTACACTTTTATGCTATGAAGAGCCTGGGCTCAAGTGTTCGAATATGTTTTAAAATCTCCAGTAAACACCCTTCTTGAAATGCTGTGATTGAAATTGTTCACGTTTCTGAAAATTGTATAGAAACTTCTTTGCCTTGGCTATAAAAGCCAGATGTACAAAAGGAATAGTGGGCTACACTCTAGAGTTAGGACCTGCTTTGATCTTTCATGAAGCCACAGCCCTGTTTTCCTCCTTACATTTCTGCTTGGAAAATTAAAAAGAAAAAGAAAAGGAAAAAAAAAATCTATTGCTCACAGATCTGTTCTACTCAGATTCACTTGAAGACCTCCAGCTGAAGCTATGGTTCTCAGATACATCTCTGTGAGACCATCATGGAGCTCACAGGACATTGGGATGCAAATAGTCTCATACTCCTGCCTCAACCAGTAGCTTATTTTTATCTGTATTTTTAAACATCTCCTGTGTCAAATTTCAATTATGAATGAGAAAAAGAAAAAAGCAGCCAACCTGCAATTTTAATTTTCAAATTAAAAAATGACCTATGCAAAACGACCCTCAAATTGGTCCCCGACTTCTATTTCACCTTTTAATTTAAACAGATATCTCGATCATCTGCCCGACATTCAGACAAAACCACTATAGTTGTTATCACGGAATATGCTTTATCAGGGTTCATATATGCTGCTCCTAATATCCAGAATGTTCTTCTTTCTAACCCAATCTATCAAAAGGATGGTATTCAATCCAAATGGTGCTGCTTCTTTTGAAGCCTTCTAGAGGTTAATAGTTTCATGTCTTTTGTCCTTCTGTTTCCTTCCTACTTTTTCCATAATATTTTTGGAACCCTTGCTGATTTTGTTTTCTTTTTTTAATATTATGTAATCATGTGTCTATTAATTTAACTTTTTATTTTTACAAAATCAGGTTTGCAAGGAAAGAATTTGGGGTATTTTTTATAGATGAAGCTCCCCATTGCCCTGGTTCATCAGTTCAAGCAGAATAGAACATTCGAGGGAATGACAATCATGCAATTGTGAGCAGGGGAGAAAAACGGCCAACTACTTGCTATCTCAAAATGTATATTGAAGAAATCAAAACATGTTTGGGGGTGAATTCAGCCTTTTAGTGGGAGATTGGCATCATTCAGAAAGGGCCTCAGTCATGGGGTGGTCAATGGAACTTGAGAGATATTCTGAATAGATGTACACTACGGGGATGAAGCCAAACACAGCTATAAGAACAGGTGAGCCACAATGAAAAATCGTTTAAGAAAGAGGGGGCAGTCCATTCACAGTAGCTGGAGTAACTTGAGGCTGATTACAGCTCTATAAATTTCTCTCACTGGTTCTGAAAAGTGGGGCAAGGTCAGATTCTGCACATGGGAGATCTGAAAAGTGTTTTCCCTGTGAATGCCCATTTGGCAATTAGAAAAATGTTTCTTCCAACATAATATTAGTAAACAAACAAAAAAAAACAAACAAAAACTTATGGTTATAGCATCAGGACTAATGTGGAGGAAATGTTTTCAGCTAAAGAAGCCAATAAAAGACATAGCAGAGAATGACATATATTTTGGTCACATCGGATTTGGTCACTCTGTTGTGTAGATGAGGTTTCTTTCCTTCCTTCTTTCTCTCCTTCCTTCCTTCCTTCCTTCCTTCCTTCCTTCCTTCCTTCCTTCCTTCCTTCTTTCCTTCCTTCCTTCCTTCTTTCCTTCCTTCCTTCCTTCCTTCCTTCCTTCCTTCCTTTCTTCCTTCCTTCCTTCTTCTTTAAAACAAATTAGCCAATTAAACATCCAAAATGTATAGAATCATTATTGAGTGTGAAATATATATAATCAATGTTTCAAATTTGAAATATAACATCAGTGATAAGAGTAATCTAAAAATTAAAAAAAAAGGACTCATTGCACATTTTTAACATGTTACAGATACCTGAGTGGATATTTGTAGAAATTTTCAACAGTTCTTAGTTCTTTCAGGATGTAATATAAAATGACAAGACAAGCTTCTCACCACTGAGGTCATTCACATTGAAGATATCATTAAAAAAAAGAGGAAAAGGAACACACTTTTGTTTAACAGGGCAGTGTGAGAAATGACAGCAGAAAACTAAACAGGGAGCCAGGCGATGATGAGTTGAAGAGGGGTGACTCGACGTGCTAGAGAAAAAAGTGACACTCTGCCAGCCTGGAGAAGCCCAACTCAAACAAAGTATTAACTTTCTGAAAGGAGTGAGCCCGACCTGCCATCCCAATATAAAGCCTTCAGAAATGAGGAAAGTGTTTATCAACAATGCTGTGTTACAGCCCGCGAGGTGAAGAGGTGAGCAATTGGAGCTGCCAGCCATGACAAGAGATAATGTATCTAACTTTCGATCTCAGTTCTATACATGGATAGTTGCACCGTCAGTAAAGAGGTTTTCTCAGTAGCTTCTCCGGAAAGTTTAGCGTTTTCATTCACCACCACTTGGAGCTGCTGTCCGTTGAAACAGGTCCAGGTTCTGGGATTGATTACTATTATCACTAGTATTGGCCCTTAGACTGGAATAGTACAGGACATCAAGAATATCTGAAGCATCTGGGGTGCCTGGGTGGCTCAGTCGGTTGAGCGTCCGACTTCAGCTCAAGTCATGATCTCGCAGTCCGTGAGTTCGAGCCCCGCGTAGGGCTCTATGCTGACGGCTCAGAGCCTGGAGCGTGCTTCGGATTCTGTGTCTCCCTCTCTCTCTGCTCCTCCCCCACTCATGCTCTGTCTCTCTCTGTCTCAAAAATACATAATAAACATTAAAAAAAATAAAAAAAAAAGAATATCTGAAGCATCTAAAGTCAACAAAATTAAGAACATTTCTGTGAGGGCCACAACGGAGAATTGTAAGAGCCAAAACTTGAATCCATTAATAACCAATTTATAACCAACATAAAATTAAGAGTATTAGAAACTAGCCCTTTGAATGCTATTAACCAAAGATCCTTATTATAACTGTAACTATTTCCTCCGCAGAAATAAGGACTCGAAACCATCTTTTTAATCTAGGGCTTAAGACTTTCTCTTGTGTATAATCAAATAAAAATAGTGGTCAACACTTACAGTTATTTTATGTGTGTTAACTATTTACTTTTCACTTAATCTGAAAAACCTTAAGATGTAGGTGTGGTTATTTTCTCTCTTTATTCTCAAGTATACAGAGATTAAATAACTTTCCAAGGCCACACACATGTATTGAAAGGCAGAAACTGGGGCGCCTGGGTGGCTCAGTCGGTTGAGCATCCGACTTTGGCTCAGGTCATGATTTTGCAGTCCATGAGTTTGAGCCCTGCGTCAGGCTCTGTGCTGGCAGCTCAGAGCCTGGAGCCTGCTTCGGATTCTGTGTCTCCATCTCTCCCTGCCCCTCCCCTGCTCATGCTCTGTCTCTCTCTGTCTCAAAAATGAATAAACATTAAAAAAAATTTTTTAAATAAAAAAATAAAAAAATAAAGGCAGAAACTACCTATACCAAGAATTCTGATTCCAGCATTAGTAAATGTAATCACCACATTATTATACATTCTACCTAGGGCTAGATACAAAACTGCTTGGAAAGTAACAAGTAACTATTAAAATAAAATGACTTAATTTCCAGACACTTCCATCATTAACAAGTATGTAGTAATGGCTGGGCCTGATGCATCCATTTTTGTGATGCTTTATGATATGACATGAAAAAGAAACTGACTTGAAAGAAGCAAAAAATAATAATTTTCAGATGTATATTAGCATTTGATTATTAAAAACATTTAGGAATACCTCATTTTTAATCATAGGAAAGGAGCAATACAGGAAATTTTCAGGAACCAGAAAGAGAATATAAACCATCAAAAACCAGTTATTTCTCCATGATGGCCCACGTTATCCTTCCCTCTTAGACATTTTTTTCTTGAATTCTCAGACTACACATTATTCAGAATATGACCCGTCAAAAGCTCCAAATTTACATTAATATGGCATAGGCGTCCTCTCTCTCTCTTCTCTTTTTCCCTCCCTCTCCATCTCTCTCTCTCTCAGCTATAAGAGATAGCTTATGAAAATGTAGGCAAAGAAATATATGTGTACATATACATGTTGATACCTGTAGTTAAGATTCCTGAATATGTAAAAGACAGAGGACAAGCACTACAAGTTTAAGGGGAAAAAAATATGTATATATATATATATATATATATATATATATATATATATATATCCCAACCCTGCTAGTTAATATATATTATTATTATTATTGTGGGGCTTTATGGTCTTTTGGCTGATGGTATTATATAGGAAGATCATAAAAAAGATAAAGGTTCACTGAAGAATGCTAAAAGTAGGATTGCCTGGGTGGCTCAGGAGGTTATGGTCTGACTCTTGGTTTCCGCTCAGGTCATGATCTCACAGTTCATGAGTTCAAGCCCTGTGTCAGGCTCTGCACTAACAGTGTGGAGCCTGCTTGGGATTCTTTCTGCCCCTCCTTGTCTCTCTCTCTCTCTCTTTCTCTCTCTCTGTTTCTCCCCAAAATTTGATAGAGACAGAGTTCACGTGGGGGACGGGCAGAGGGGGAGGGGGACAGAGGGATCTGAAACAAGCCCTGTGCCAACAGCAGAGAGCCTGGTGTGGGACTCGAACTCACAAACCATGGACTCATAAACCAGGAGACCATGATCTGAGCCGAAATCTGTCACTATGACTAAGCCATCCAGCCACCTTTCAAAATTAATAAATAAACTTTAAAAAAAAGAAAGTTAAAAGTAAAATAATGATCTATTTTCTGTTTGGTATTTTGGGGTTTCACGGCTATCCATTTCTTTCCTTTGTGCCATTTTTCCAAATCAAAGAAGAATCCTCTCCTGGTATTAGAGATTGCTCTGATTTTTTTCCAAAGGTTTAATATATATTTTTTCAAATTGGCTTTTTAAATTTAGTTTTATTAGGTTTCTGTTTGATTTTTCGGTTTCTCCCTCTCTAGGAAGCTGCTTTGCCAACCGCTCTGTGGGAGAGGAGAAGTTTGACCCAACTCATCCTGCTGTGTACCAGTTTAGTCAAAACAGCAATCTGAACTCTCTGGAGAACACCCTCATAGCAGTATGCTTGTAATCCATTTACCTCCATGTGGGGCCAATTTAGACACTTCCATAAAAAATAAGTTTGGATTCACTCGTTCGGGCTCTTTCGTCTCTTTCGGGGCTTGGCCCCGGGTGCCAGACGGCCGCCTTTTTGGTGGCGCTGGTCTCTGGGCACTAGAGACGGATCCGTGCAAAGCTACAAAGTCTGCTCTGTTAAGACATCTGATAGAAGCCAACTCTTCCATGTATTCAGATCTCAACCTAAATGTCACCTCTACAGACGTCCCCTTCCCAACCCTGCTAGTTTGCCCTCAGCTTGCTGTTTGTGTTTTTTCTTCGTAACACTTACCATCTTATAAGCTTTTACTTCTCTGTCACTTCCTCTGTTTATTATTTGCCTCCTTCTTTAGAATATATGCTCACGGGGCACAAACTTTTTTTTTTTTTTTCCCCTGGTGGTAGCCCAGCACCTAAAAGAAAGCCTGGTACATAATGTTAAGCCCTTAATAAAGGTTTGTTGAATGAATGACTGAAAAAGTTTCCCTTGATACCCGAGTTGACATTAGACTATGTCCCTCTCAGTTCCTTCACTTCATTCTGTAACCTTTAGTGGAACATCTTCGAGCACCCAGTTTGAGGCCTTGTCATAGTAGCTGTCACATGGCTATCAAGTGGCTACGGAGTGTTAAGAAAGGTCGTAGAAACTTTTTAGAAAGTATTTCTAATCTTCATAAAGACTCACCTGACACAAGACTTATTATTATTTCCATTTTAGAAGTGAGAGAACCGAGGGTCTGAGAGATGATTCCTGACAGTAGCTACTGTTTAGGAAGCACAAACTATATTCTAGGTGCTGTTGTAAGGGTTTTATTAAACGTTGTGCCTAAATCACAAAACCAGATCTGTCTGCCCACAGATCGACAACCTTCGTATTGCTTCTCATTGCTCCAAACTAGCCGGCCTTCCTCCAGAAACTCCCAGTTTAGTGGAGCAGACAAACAAATAAACAGGAAAGGTTTAAAGAACAGTAAAGATTTGAAGTGACCGAATCAGTAGGAACTGAGAAGGAGAGAGGAGAATGGTAAGGACCGTACTTCATGCTAGTGATGAAGAGAGTTGGAGAACACGGAGCAAATTTTGGAGAGTGGCTGGGTTTTTACCAGACGGAAGGGAAGGGACGTTTCAGGAGTGAGGTGGGGAGCACAGGCCTAAAGGCATTCATGTTTTGGGGCTCCTGGGTGGCTCAGCAGGTTAAGTTTTAGACTCCTTATTTCAGCTTGGGTCATGATCTCACAGTCTTGGGATCAAGCCTCATGTTGGGTTCCACATGCTGGGTGTGGAACTTGCTTAGGATTCTCTCTCTGCCCCTCCCTTGAGTCCCCTCTCCCAGATAATAATAACAACAATAATAATAATAATTAAATAATTAAAAATACCAAAAATACCTGCGTTTGTTGAGTCAGCATTTACTGAGCAGCTACTATATGCCAGGTACTCAGATAGGCTGAAATGAGTATGGTTTGTTCCCTCCCTGGAACAAATAAGGAAACCAGCCTGATGGGAATGCACATTTCCTGATACTGAAACAAAATTGGAGAGGTAGGTGGGGGCTGTGTTAGCTCAAGAGGTTTGTTACTCCGTCCTGTAGGCTATGGGGACTATTTGAGATTTTTAACAAGATGCACACTCACAAAAATGATTTTTTAATGTTTATTTATTTTTAAGAGAGAGAGAGAGAGAGAGAGACAGAGTGTGAGCAGGGAAGGGGCAGAGAGAGAGAGGGAGACACAGAATCCAAAGCAGTGTCCAGGCTCTGAGCTGTCAGCACAGAGTCTGACTTGGGGCTTGAACCCATGAACCTTGAGATCATGACCTGAGCCGAGGTCAGACCCTTAACCGATGGAGCCACCAAGGTGCCCCAAAAATGATTTTTTAATAAGACAAATGACTTAGGGAATTTTTCACTTGCTTATTTAGGAAAATTAATTTGATAATGTTCTTCCATCTCGTGTGTTAATTAAAAGGAATTTTTACTGTTGGTTTTCATCCTTTTTTTCTGGAGTGACTCATCTTCTAATTCTTAGTCCAGTGGTATTTTTCAAAGTACCAAGTCCTTTCTGCTTAAAATTCAGTTATGTGAACTAATACCAAATTTCTGCTCTTTGATTTTGCTCCTACTATATTCCATTACATTAACAGAGTAGAAAGACTTTTTTTTCTTTTTCCCAGCCCGGATAGAGCCAGATAAGAATTTTTCCTCACTCCCCAGGAGCCAGATCCTGCTTAAGACATGTCTTTTTCTTCTCACACAGAATTATCATTTGCATAAGTTTCCTTCTTTCTGTATTCTCTCCTCTAGTGTCAGAATAGTTTATATGTACATTTAACTTTGACATCTCTATTTAATTGTTGATCTTTAAGGCCATAAAGACGGTTTTAAAACAAGCAAATGCTTTTTTACGTTCATTTATGAGGTTTATGCTAGCCGACAAACTCTCCTAAAGTCTCTCTTTCCTTAACTGAATTATAATTAACATACAAGGTTATATTAATTTTAAGTTACAATATAATATTCAACAATTTTATATATTACTCAGTGCTCATCACAGTAAGTGCTCTTAATCTCCTTCTCTTATTCTATTTTCCTAAATCCCTTAATCTAGAATATTTTATGGCCAATTTTTATTAAAATACCATTTTGCAGTTCTTTTTTTTTAACTTTTATTTTTGAGAGAAAGAGAGAAACAGGGTGTGGGCACGGGAGGGGCAGAGAGAGAGGGAGACACAGAATCGGAAGCGGGCTCCAGGCTCTGAGCTGTCAGCACAGAGCTACATGTGGGGTCTTGAACTCAGGAGCCTTGAGATCATGACCTGAGCAGAAGTCAGATGCCTAACCAACTGAGTCCCCAGGAGCCCCCTTATGGCCGACTCTTAATCCCAATTGGGAAGCTTCTGTCCCTAGCTGAATCTACTCCTGTCCAAGAAACCTTGGCCAAAGAATTTAGTCATACAAAATACATAAACAATTGCAGGTTTGTTCCCTAAAAACAGACAACAGGCCATTTGCTGCTGATAACAACACGAAATAATACAAGATAAGATAACAGGAGACAGGAATCAGCATCTTCAATAGGAGAGTCAAAGGCATTAATAGACTATTTTTTCCAGATGCTGACTCATTCCCATCTTAGGCAGATATTTCCTTATAGCATCAAGTCTTATTCATTGGTTACAACCTCAGTCCACAAAATCTTAACATATACAGAAATGGGAACATAACTTAAAAAAGAAGAATAGTGGGACGGCTGGGTGTCAGCCGGTTAAGCATCTGACTTTGGCTCAGAATATGATCTCACAGTTTATGAGACGGAGCCCCGCATTGGGCTCTGCGCTGACAGCTCAGATCCTGGAGCCTGCTTCAGATTTCGTATCTCTTTCTTCCCCTTACCCACTCACATTCTGTATCTCTCCCTCTCTCTCTCTCTCTCTCTCTCTCAATCAAAAATAAATAAGCATTTTAAAAAATATTTAAAAAGGAAGAATAAGGCTGGTCTTGGCCATAGCCGTGTGGTGTCACAGATTCACATCATGAAACCCAAGATGTTGTGTCTCTCTCCTCTTTTTATTTCCCTTCACATAGTTCTTACCCTTGAGTCTGAGGACTGTGTTTCCTTTGTTATATTCATAGTCTGACACCTTGTCTTGGAGATGACGGCATTACTCTTCTTTTAGGAAGCTGGAAGTGATTTTCACTGTTTATTCATAGCCATGGATATCATAGGAACCACCTGTGTCTCAGCAGCATTAGAAAGGCAAGGGGGGACAGAGCGGAGCAGGGAAAGAGGCAATACGCAGAGGTATTGCAATATTAACCAATTTCATTCAGTCTATCTCAACTTTCCCTGTGTTCCATCCTCCCCACTTCTGTGTTTTGGGAACTCAGATAAATTTGAAGCATTTTGGTATAATCTGCTTGTCAGTCCAAACGTGTTACAAACCCTCTGCATGGATGTCTGATCATCAATGCAGAAGATAGCGTATTTGAGAAACTTCACAGATGACCATAGAAGAAGAGAAAGAAAAATAAGATAAACACAGAGAGGAAGGCAAACCATAAGAGAACTTAGTGGTTCCCTTAAATACAGAGAACAAACTGAAGATTGGTGGGGGTGGAGTAAAGGGTGATGGGCACTAAGGAGGGAACTTGTTGGGATGAGCACTGGGTGTTACATGTAAGGGATGAATCACTGGGCTCTACTCCTGAAGCCAAAGCCACACTATATGTTAACTAACTTGAGATTAAAAAGAAGAATCAGATGAAGAAGAAAAAGAAAGAGAAGGAGGAGGAAGAGGAGGAAGAGAGGAGAGGAAGAAGAAGAAGAAGGAGAAGAAGAGGGAGAAGATAGAGGGGGCACCTGGCTGGCTCAGTCAGTTAAAGGCCAACTTCGGCTCAGGTCGTGATCTCACATTTTTGAGTTCAAGCCCTGCATCAGGCTTTGTGCTGACAGCTCAGAGCCTGGACCCTGCTTGGGATCCTGTGTCTCCTTCTCTCTCTGCCCCTCCTCAACTCATGCTCTGTCTCTATCTCAAAAATAAAATAAACATTAAAGAAAAATTTAAAGAAAAGAGCATTTACTATTAATTTAATTAAATTAATTTATTTAGTTAATCATTTTAGGAGTGGCCTGGACAGGCTTTGTAAGGGGAAACATGGATTTAAAAAGGCCTTGGGCAGCATCTGGGTGGCTCGGTTAAATGTTCGACTTTGGCTCAGGTCATGGTCTTGCGGTCCGTGAGTTAGAGACCCATGTTGGGCTCTGTGCTGACAGCTCAGAGCATGGAGCCTGCTTCGGATTCTGTGTCTCCCTCTCTCTCTGCCCCTACTCCACTCACGCTCTGTCTCCCTCTCTCTCTTCCAAAAATAAATAAACAGAAATTTTTTTTATTTAAAATAGTTTATTTTCAAATTGGTTTACATAAAACACCCAGTGTTCATCCCAACATGTGCCCTTTTTTGATGCCCATCACCCCCTTCCCCCCCCCATCTCCCTCACCCTCAGTTTGTTCTTAGTCTTTGAGAGTCTCTTATGTTTTATCTCCCTCCCTCTCTGTGTCTTTTTTTTCTTTCCCCTCTTCCCCTCCCCCTGGTTTTTGCTTAGTCTCACCAAGTCCACCTATTCGTGAAAACATATGGTATCTGTCTTTTTCTGACTGACTTATTTCACTTAACATAATACCCTCCAGTTCCATCCATGTTGCTACGCATGGCCAGATTTCATTTTTTCTCATTGCCACATAGTAGTCCATTGTATATATGTACCACATCTTCTTTATCCACTCGTCAGTCGATGGGCACTTAGTTTCTTTCCATGTTTTGGCTATTGTCGAAAGTGCTGCTATGAACATTGGGGTACACGTGCTCCTATGCATCAGCAATCCTGTGTCTCTTGGGTAGATTCCTAGCAGGGCTATTGCTGGATCATAGGGTAGCTCTATTTTCATTTTTTTGAGGAACCTCCACACCGTTTTCCAGAGTGGCTGCACCAGTTTGCATTCCCACCAACAATGTAGGAGGGTGCCTACTTCTCCACATCCTCGCCAGCATCTATAGTTTCCTGATTTGTTTATTTTAGCCACTCTGACAGGTGTGAGGTGGTATCGCAGTGTGGTTTTGATTTGTATTTCCCTGATAATGAGTGACATTGAACATCGTTTCAAGTGTCTATTTGCCATCTGAATGTCCTCTTTGGAGAAGTGTCTATTCATATCTTCCGCCCATTTCTTCACTGGGTTGTTTGTTTTTCGGGTGTGGAGTTTGGAAAAACAGAATTTTTAAAAAAATAGATAAAAAGACCTTGGTATTAATCTTTCTCTCAGTTCACAACCTCATTTCCCACACATTTGTTCTTCCTCTTCCCACCCAATTCAGTGTAAGAAACAAGCTGTGCATCGAAGAGAGGCATGAACCTCTTCAGAAGAGGGCACACGGAGGAAGAAAGGCATTAGCCCAGCTGCCAGTCTAAATAAGATCGTTGATTTGTAGGAAATGGAGTTCCCTTGAAAGATACATATGGAATATGATATTAATCCTCTTAAATTTTCTATCATGAAGAAACACAAAATTACTCACTAGATTTGTGGTAAGGTTAAGCCGTGCTGGTGAGATTCAGGTTTGGGTTCAGTTAAGTACTCATGTGTCAGAATGAACCAAGTTGTCTGGGAAATAAAATGAAAACAGAACTATAGATGTGAAGTGATGCTCACCTGATACTCTAATAACCACTTAAATCAGAGACAAAGCTAGTTCCCTAAAGTGTGAAACATTCCATAACTCATTGAATATAATCCTGAAAGCAGCAATATGCACTTAACCGCCAAGAGCTCTTGTGATCTTGAGAGACTGGTTGATTGCTCTAATTTTCATCTTCCATTCCTCACTTCAGGAATTTAATTGAAAATATCAAGTAATAAAAAAAATCAGTGAGAAAAATAAAACTGAATGGCAAATAAATTATGAAAATCAGATCCTTCATATGCAAGGTACAAAGTCAAGGATGTTGATGAATTAGAGTCATAAAATAGATAGAACTTACCATTGTAAGAAAGTATTTTAAATCTGTTACAGCTGAAAGCTAGAATCTAGTTTTTGTTTTTAAAGAGAAGGCATGTGTGTGTGTGTGTTTGTACAAATACAGAAATATATAATAATCATTTGTTTTTCATTTCAATAAGAAAATGTGTATAAATTTCATACAGTTTTGATAATAACTTGTTATCTAAACCATAATTGTTAAAGTTTCCCCATCTTCTTAATGACATCAGGAAGTGAGTGTCTGGTTTCAATGGTAGAGATGATAAAATTTTTAAAAGTGTAGTATTATCTTTCACTTCCACACCCTTACAAATCACTGTGCATATAAGTTGAGGGAGGTGACCTACACAGAAAAGGAAGTTTTTTCTTTTCTTTTCTTTTTTTTAATTTATTTACTTATTCTCAGAGAGAGGGAGACCAAGCATGTGAGTGAAGGGGGCAGTCAGAGAGAATCCCAAGAAGGCTCCACGTTAACAGTGCAGAGCCCGAGGCAGGGCTCAATCCCAGGACCTGAGATGAAATCAAGAGTCAGAGGCTCAACTGACGGAGCCACCCAGGTGCCATCAGAGAAGGAAGTCATAAGGTCAACAGGTAAATAACTAAAATAGAAGGTAGGATCAAAAGAATCCAAAGAAACTCATCGATTAAATAGACAGAAAGTTAAGTGGGAATTAGATAGAATAACTTTGATTTTACGTTCACCACTTCCACTCAGTTTTTTCAGTTTCTTTTATTATCTGCCCACAATTACCAATATAATTTATTTTAGCTTTTAAATTGTCTGAACGTGACAGGCATTTGGAACTCAAAGGAAAAGTGATTATTGTTAAAGATATAGTAGTATAAATTATTTTGGTGGTGCCTGGGTGGCTCAGTCTGTAGAGCATCTGACTCTTGATCTCAGGGTTGTGAGTTCAAGCCCCACATCAGATGTGGAACTTACTTAAAAATAGATTAACTAATTAATATGAAAATTTTCAAAAAATGAAGAGGATTTTTATGTAAGGTTATTTTAGATATACTTTAAAAACAACTGACAGTTCTTAAAAGGGTAAAAATAATTTGAAAGTAACTTAAATGAATGGTAGAAATAAATCACGCACTCCTCAAAGAAATACAGCCAAGTGTTAAGTTCAAAATGAAGACATGGGAAAATCTTTTGAGATCTATACCAGGTAGAAATACCAGACAATAGAAGCAGAAAAAAGAATGATAAGATGAAGGGATTGGCAGACAAAGATTTTGAAATAGCTAATATAATATACACCATAGGCTCAAGGGAGAGTGGAAAAGAAATATGAACATGAAACGAGTAAAATGGAAATTATAAAATTACCCATATTGTACTTCTAAAGATAAATGTATGAGACAAAACAAAAAATACAATTGTTGAGTAAGTGCAGAAGACTAGGCACTGCAGAAAAAAAGATCAGAGAATTTAAGAACCTAACAATAAAACCATTGCAAAATGAATCAAAGAAAAGAAAGACTTGAAGAACAAAATAACAGAATGTCGATGACTGTTGGAAAAAGAAATGCCAGTGAGGCCCCAAAATAAGTGTGGGGAGACATGTACAAAGGTATAAATACATAAAAAATATATACCATGGAAGCAATTATCAAAAGTGAGCTTAAATGGTTATGTCCATATCAAGTAGACCTCAGAATATGCAGTATACTAGACTTTCCAACAATAAAGGGTTCAAGAATATATAAAAATTCTGAATAAAGCACATAATATAGCAGTTTTGGAAAATGTGAATAAAATACTGAAGAAAATTTGAAAAAAAATAAACATACGCAATTATTATCATACATTTCAACACAATAATTGATAAAACTCCTAGTCAGTAAAATACAGAAATGCCTAATAACATCATGAACCAATAAGATCTAATTTATATATAAAAAACAAAACAAAACAAAACAAAAAACTGTTGAGGATTTACCAAGATAGACCATAATCTAGGCCATAAAACAAGCCTCAAATACAAAAATTTTGAAATTACACTAAGTGTATGTGCAAATTCTAACTAGAATCAAACTAGAATTTAATAATACCAAAAATCTGGAAATATCCAAATACTTGGAAATTAAACAATGCCCTTCTAAATAAGTAAGAATCAAAGAAGAAATCATAAGGAAAATTAGAAATTACGTTAAGGTGAATGAAAAAAAAGAAGATCTAGCATATAAGATTTTGTGGGGTACAGAAAGTCGTGCTTAAATTCTTACATATAATCTGAGAGTTGCCTAAAGAGGCAATCGGAACACAAAATAAAGAAGCACACTACACATCCCTGCACGCAGAGCCTGGAAGGAAGCTAGATTGAGATGTGAACACCAGCCTGGGGTTTGGACTTCTTCAGCTTCCTCCCATTATCAAGTTCACTTCCTCACCTCCCCCCACCCCCCGCACCCCGCCCCATACCTCCTATGCTGTGTCACCCTCCACATTAGTCATCTGGACACTTCTTCTGCTGAACACTATTGAATTCTGTGTTTGTGGAGCCCCTATGCTTTATGCGTATCTCAGATATGAAAAAATGTTTGCTGAGGGAAGTTCAAGTATTTAAGCAATACCAATCTGTTTGAGGGGTGCCTGAGTGGCTTAGTAAGTCGGTTGAGTGTCGGACTTCGTCTCAGGTCATGATCTCACAGTTCATGAGTTTGAGCCCCACATCGGGGCTCCGTGCTGACAGCTCACAGCCTGGAGCTGCTTTGGATTCTGTGTCTCCCTCTCTCTCTGTCCCTCCCCCACTCATGCTCTGTCTCTTAAAAATAAACAAACATTAATTTTTTTTTAATATATCAATCTATTTTGATAATGGGTGATATTTGCTGAAGGATATGTAGACATTTTTACAATACTAAATAGAATTATTCTTCCCAGAGAAGTGGACTTAGCAGGGACAATAAGAAAGTAAGATTATAAGCAATAGTTACATTCAATTGCATGCTCTATGCTGGATTCAGGGTCTATATCTCTTTAATCCTCATAGCAATTCAGTGAAGTAGAGGACATTCATGAGTAGGTAACATGAAGTTCTTAATTTCGGGGGACTCTCCAGTTTCAGTGATGATCAGGAAAATATGAATGGCGGTCCATGACACAGGCAAGCAGATCCCAGTAAACTGAAAAGGTTCTGAATAGACCTAATAGAAACACTCATCTTTTCCCCAGTGAATCTCAGAGAAGGCATACTCTTTACAGGAGATGGAATACATATAGTTAAAGTATATAGATACTGAGTGTAGTCTAAGTGTTTCTTGATTTCTAGGTATACCCAAACCTCATGTCGAGTTTGTTGTTCTACAGGGGAAAGAGACATATTGAGAGATAAATATACTGTATTTTAACACAAATTCTTAAAAAAGGAAAAAGAGGGGGACCTGAATGATTCAGTCGGTTAAGCACGAGACTCGATCTCAGCTCAAGTCATGATCTCACGGTTTGAATTCGAGCCCAAATCATGCTCTGCACTGACAGCGGAGAGCCTGCTTGGGATTCTCTCTCTCTCCCTCTCTGTCTAATCCTTCCCCACCTGCCTTTATCAAAATAAATAAATTTTAAAAAAGAAAAAAAAAAGACTCCTCATGTTATACAGAAATAGAGGACTATGGAATACAATATCAAATTCACATTCCAGGGCTGGTGCCAGCAAAGACTGTGATATCATATCACAAAGTTAATTTCATCCTCTCCATATCTTGTCTCTGTGACCAGTTTCCTGACTAATGCTTTTTTTATGAGCCTTTTTCCTCAGTTACCCTGCTTAAAGTACTCTTTCAAACTACTTCTTGTAGTAAAGTAACTGACAATAATTCACATCAAGTTTATATTTTTATCAAAATGTTATATACTTAATTTAAAATTTATATTAAATTGGGAAATGAGAGACTTTGTCTCCAGTAAAGAAATACAAAATTATAGTAATCAAATGTATGAGATTTGCTTATGATGGCCCTAAAATTTGACAATAGGTATCATCTCTGTTACTCCTGTGATGTTTATGTGTAATTTAGATATTTTCACTTAACCCACTATTTTGCAATCCCTTTCTCATTTCTCCTCACTCCTTTTTGATCTTCCTTGAAATTCTTTCAGAGGTTTAAAACTTAAAGATATTAAAATGCAGTAACTTTTAAAAATGTCTTCAGTGTTTTATTAAATAAGGTATTTAACTCAGTGAACTAAGATGAAATGCAAGGTTGGTTTGCATTGCCTAAAACAGTAACAGACAGCTATATTTTTGCTGTTTTTCTTACTCTCTTAGACTTAAAAAGTAAGGTATGCAGAGTAGGAAAAATGCAGTTTAAATAAAATAACAAAAAACTATATTATTTTGTATCTGTATTTTATCTCCTATGGCTTTGCTAGCATAAGCATATCTGAAAACCAATAGTTTTCACTCATGCAAAACAGCTTCTGAGTCCCCTGAAAGAAAGTTGAGTTACTTACTCCTACAACTGTCTTAAAGCTTGTTTTGACAAACAGCTAAGTTTTATTAAGAAAGTTCAGGCACGCTGGGGGGTCTCAGTCAGTTAAGTGTCCCACTTGTGATTTCAACTCAAGTCATGAGTTCGCGATTGTGGGATCGAGCCCCACATTGGGCTCTGTGCGGAGCACGGAGCCTGCCTGGGATTCTCTCCCTCCCTCTCTCCCTGCCCCTCCCCATCGTCTATGTGCTATCTCTCTCTCTCTGTCTCAAAATAAATAAATAAACATTAGAAAAAAGTTCAAAGCTATCTGAAATCTGAACTTGAGTAACTTTTCTACTGTATCTATTTGCTAAAAAGAACATTATCAAAGAACATTCTCAAAACATCAAATTTTCTACTGGGCATATTTGCTAAGGAACAGAAAACTTTTGACTCTTTGTTACTTTATACCCATAAACTGGAGTTTTGTAGTCTGATCTGATTTCTGTATCCAGATTTTTCTGACCATCTCAAAAATGTCCCCAGTTACATTTAAGTTGAGGCTTTAACAAAATGTAGACGGGCCTCAATAAAAATGGGAAGTAACTAAAATAAATACTTCTCAAATTGTATCTTTTAGCCATTCATCTTACATGATTTCCTTACTAAAAAACAGAGTTACACGGAGCAGAACATGAGGAGGAATTCTGGCATAATTCTGAGAGCCATTTGACACAGATTGTAAACACTTAGCGAGTCCTTCCTGGGCCTATGCTGGGTTATTACTAGCTTTTACTGCCTTAATTTGTAAAATAATTGACTTCAGATAATGTCTAAGGATATTTACCGAAGTCTAGAGTGATAAATTCTCCAATGTTATTTTAAATTGAAACTGTTTTCATAGAATTAATGATAATACCTAATGCTGTTTCATGTTTTGCCTTTCAACTGTTATTTACCATTAAAACATCCTACCATGAACTTACAAAAATGTCCTGACTTAATAATGGCACACTGGCAATATATCTGGAATAATAAGAGTGCAGCAACAAAGCATAAGAAAACTTTGTATCAGATAAGACGTAAATTGTTCTTTCCCACTATACAGGGAAAGACAATTAGAATCCAGACAGATCAGAGAGATAAATCTACTAATTTCACTTAAACGGGCGTTAAGCTAATGACCTTGACAGAAGACAATTATTTAATAGTTCCTATAATACCTCTGATCCTAAAGCCCAATGCATGGCTAAAAAGATAGCAAGGTCCGAGAAGAGCCATTACATTTAAGCCAGAGCAATCTGTGTGATTCTGGACATGGCTGGAACATGTTGTAAAATACTGGTTGGCCTTCAGCCACTTAAAGCCATAATTACCCTTGAGGGAGCAGAGCGCACAGTGTATCAGAATCAATGATGTTATTTGAGAGAAAGGTTTGAGGAAATTGGGCTTATTCATTTTAATAAAGGAGCATTAACCTTTCATGACCTTATCGAAGTTACAGAATTCTGAAAGCGATAGATACAATTGATCCTAATAAATTCTTCTGTCCACTCTAAAAGTCAATAAGAAGAGAAAATGATCTCGAAATTGGGAAACTGGGGGCTGGAAATGAAATTGAGATACAGGTATTTCATTCACAGCGTGGGATAAATTGCGACTAAGGCAGAGCAGAGGAGCCCTGCGTGTGTCAGTGGAATGCAGCAGAACTTTGGAAGAATAGAATGCATGACTCCTAATGGACCGACCCGCATAAAACCTCACCAACCAGCAGATGCCATTTCAAATATTTATATTCAAGTCTGCACGTGGTCAAAGAAATAAAGCGAAGGACGTCAATTGTGACAGTAACTTCCTGGGTTTTTCCTAGAGCAAGTCTCTTCCCTAGGGGTTTGCTCTGCAAACTGAGGCTGGATTCATCTTAAAGCATCATTTTCAATCACCCCTTTCCCCTTAAATGAGACTGTATTGCCAGCGTAATTAAATGGAAACTATTTTGTGAACATTCTAGACCAGATCCCAAGTACTTGTACACAGACACTTCTAACACTTCCCTACTGACCTGTGTAGCCAGATTTGTCTTTTGAAACAAGTCTCCAGAGAAATCCAAGCAAAAAAAAAAAAAAAAGGATGAACAACAAATTTGTAAATTGCTACAAAGTAAATCTTCAAGATGAAAGTATAGTGTGCCTACTGTGTCAAATTTATTTGACAAGAGTCTCTCATTGTGCAGGCGGCCAGAATGGCATTACATCTGCAGACTAGAATTCCATGGGAGATATTTTAGTAATGTTAAATTTGGACATGAGCCTAAATCAATATTTATTAAGCCATTTTAGTGTCACAGAGCCAAAATATAAATTGCAGGAAAGAAAATTCTGGACCTTACCCACCCCCCAAATTTACATAATTTGGACACGTAGGGAAATCCACAGACCTGCTGACAAGCATCCAGTCTTAAAATTTTCTTTTTTATTTTACATTATGAACCCTTTACCATACAAAACACATATTATTGACTATATTCTAATAATTAATTCTGATTTAAAGTTAAATGCCAACTTTTAAGAACTGAAAAGTAAGTATGTGAGTTCATTACAATTTTTTCAGAACGACCTTTGAATAACTGTATTGATAAAACTTTAAATTATTCATGAAATATCAATGCTAAACAGATTTTATATTGTGATTTACAAATAAAAGTTTAAAGACCTGTTTATAAATGATTTGACTACTTTTATCCAAAGATTGCCAGAATATTTTAATTAGAAGGAACGTTATTCGGTATGAATGCCTGTTATATAATATGGTCTTTGCTTCCCAGATACGCCTCTAATCCTTCGGTGGTCTTTACTGTACTGTTGGCTGGTTTAAGAATTTTATAAGCATGCATATTCTTTAGAACCATGTTTCTTTCATCAAAATACACGTTGATTTTTTAAAACTAGAATCCATTAACCTTATTTTGAAGAAGAAGGATATGACAACTGGAGTTTTTATTGATTGAAAAGCATTTCTTTGAATCCATTCCCCTGATAGTTTTTAGATATTGTTATTGCTCTGGAAATAATCAATATCTTATGTTGGTTTGTGACTTTCTTTAATATTCCACCGACAGTAGATAAAAAACAAACTTATACTTAGGTCTTCAAAACTCTTTAGTGCAATAAAGAAAATATTATATTTGTCAATACAACTGAGAAATGTTTTGAGATATTGGATGTCTATTGTAATATTTGCATATTTGCTTCTACATAAGAGAGAGTATATACTTTTCATATTTTATAGGTTACTTTCCATAGTTTATGAAATGTTTTAAAGTTTATGACTATTATACAAAATAAAAATTGCAAAAGCCGACACATATATACCTACTGCCCATATCTATCAATATGACATATATGACAAATAACAGAATATAAGTATATATATAAAGAAATATAAATATTAATGTGTATAAGTACATGTGTACTTAAATATATGTATGTATGGATAAATATACAAATATTTGTATATAGACCAAAATTTACATTGGTGTCAATAATCCACAGTTATAAATATATCTATACTTGTATATATATATATATATACATACGCTTATATAAAATAGTAGAATTTTTCCTGAAATTCCATCCTGAATTTAAAAAAGCATAAATAGGGGCGCCTGGGTGGCTCAGTTGGTTGGGCGGCCGACTTCGGCTCAGGTCATGATCTCACGGTCTGTGAGTTTGATCCCCGCGTCGGGCTCTGTGCTGAAGGCTCAGAGCCTGGAGTCCGCTTCAGATTCTGTGTCTCCCTCTCTCTCTGCCCTTCCCCTGCTCATGCTCTGTCTCTATGTCTCTCAAAAGTAAATAAATATTAAAAAAATTAAAAATAAAATAAAAATTAAAAAAGCATAAATCACAATGGCATTTTTTTTTATCTCTTGGAGAAAAACAATAAAAGTGTAAATCTGTTTCCCATGGATCCTTACAATATACTCGAAACACAATTAGGACGAATCAAAGCAGCCACCTAGATTAAAAGGGAGTTGAAACAATAAAGCTAGTTTAGTGACATTCACTAACTTTGACATATGTCGAAAGTTCAAAGTCAGCAGGCTTAAGCTCTACCCTTTGTGACTCACTATCATATAAAGCAAGCTTTAAAATGTTATTCTGTAATTAGTCCAAGAAGTTAATCCATCCCTAAAATGCTTTTCAGTCTCTGTATACTGGGGAAGAGACCCTTTCTTCTACGAGTAGGATTTGCAGTAGATTTCATTATGCCATTCATGTCTACACTCCTTCTGTATTTAGGAGAGCCAGTTTCCTGAATATCTCTGGAGTGGTATGTTGTCCTTGTATCATCTCTTGATGAATCCAAACTTCACTGACTTCTCCTTGAGATTTTTATTGAAACAACAATTTATTAAATATTTCATGTTCAAGTACCACATTTCATTAGCTTAAGGTAATTTGAATTCAGGTGCAAAAAAAGAGCTGAGTCACTTCATTAAGAGTAATAAAATGGTGTACTGCAATGCAGACTCAACTCAATATCTTCATACCTGTTTCACTGACAATGTTTTCTGATCCATAAATTTATTTACTTTTTTGATCTATTTCCCCATGACACTAGATGCTCCATAATAATGGAACCTTTTACTGTGGCTGTAATTTTGTTTTGTTATATGATATATCCTTATCACTAGACCAGTTCTTGGAAAGAGGAAACTGTATTCATTCGGTCAATAAATAGATTATTGGGAACAACCTTATATTACCCATCCAGGAACCTAAAAAGTGTTTCATATAAGAATATGGGAAAGATATGAGACAAAAATATTAAAGAAGTTTCAGATGTAATCAGTTTTACTTAGGGTCCATTTTCCAGATCATTTTATACAAATAAGTTTATTTCATTTTCATAATTTGAATGATGTATGAAACTGCGGCATTCCTATAGGTGAGTAAACCAAGATTCTAAGTCTGCCACGTGTACAAGAAGAATCACAGTCCAAAAGCATGCTTTCTAATGCTAATATGTTTTCTACTTCATCACAGTGGTTTACTATAAATCCAGAAAAAAATCCAGAATACTTAACAATGCATCATATAAAATGGGCATCTAACAATCAGAATGGAAATGAACCTTTTGCTAGTGGAATTAAGTATTTCTTCTGTGTAAGGAATGGTTCCTCAATTAGTAAGTTATGAAAAGCTCCAGAGAAGGGCCAAAGTGATGGTAGCGGGCATTGTGTAGCTCAGAGCAGTCACTATTTATTTATTTATTTATTTAAATATTTATTTTTGAGAGGGTGAGAGAGAGCAAGGGAGGAGCAGAGAAAGAGGGAGACAGAGAATTCCAAGCACAGAGTCTGACGTGGGTCTTGAACCCATGAACCATGAGATCATGACCTGAGAAGTGAGACCCTCAACCCAGAGCAGTCACTATTTATAAATTTGTATGAAAGTGATGATATTTTACTAACTGGCGTAGTGACAACAATGCGGTTGTAACACACCAGTCCTTTGTACACAACGTGTAAAACTCAGAAATCACTGGTTATTTCCATTTATCAGTTCTTTTGAATAAACTTGTAAAATCTTGAGAGAATGGACTCTATTCCTGTGTTTTTATTTTACTGAAATAATCATGGTAATAATACTTGAGGTATTTGAGTACTTAGTTTCCTCTAGGTATTTTAAAAGTGGTCTAGGGGCGCCTGGGTGGCTCAGTCGGTTAAGTGGCCGACTTCAGCTCAGGTCATGATCTCAAGGTCTGTGAGTTGAGCCCCGCGTCAGGCTCTGTGCTGACGGCTCAGAGCCTGGAGCTTGCTTCGGATTCTGTGTCTCCCTCTCTCTCTGCCCTTCTTCTGCTCATGCTCTGTCTCTATGTCTCTCGAAAATAAATAAATGTTAAAAAAAGAAATAAATAAAAAATAAAAGTGGTCTAGATGCATCAGATAATGCTTTGGTAGCATGTTACACTGAGCGGTCCTGCAAGTATTTTTATGCTATGCCTATCAAAGAAAAATTCTGATAATACTATAAGTCAGCTCATTACAAATTTGTTTCATTTCGGGATGTAAAACTGAGATGTTACCGTTTAAGTCTCAGTCGGATGGTTTGCATGAACACCCTTTCAAATCAGCAAAGCAATCTTAGGTATTGAAGGAAGTAATGATGCCATTTCATGAGGAAAATCTTTATATCAGGGAGGCCATGCAAACTTGTCTCCATTTGCTTATCTTTATGTGGAGCTTTTACTCATTTGAGTAGAGAAAAATAAAGTCAACAGACACTCTTTATCATTGATCTATGAACAAAGCATCTTCAGTGGTTGAAATCAAAGCCAAATGCTTGTAAATCATAGATATTGTAAACATGAGAAGAAAATATATAGTTTTATGGCAAAACTGATTTAGATTTCAAATCATAACGTCTGAGCTCAGACATGGAGTGTCGCCTCTTTGTTATGTCTACACTGAATGCACCCACCTCTGAAAAATAATTTTATGGGAGCCTGAGTGGCTCAGTTGGTTAAGCACCGACTTCGACTCAGGTCATGATCTCACGGTTTGTGAGTTCGAGCCCCGCGTCGGGTTCTGTGCTGACAGCTCAGGCAGGGCCTTGAACCTGCTTCAGATTCTGTGTCTCCCTCTTTCTCTGCCCCTCCCCTGCTCACACTCTGTCTCTCTGTCAAAAGTAAACAAACATTAAAAAAAAATTAAAAAAAAAAAGAATTTTAATGTGAAAAGTTTAAAACTTTGATGGTTTAATATACATACAATACTGGTAATAATTTTCGTGTGTCAAGAGTAATTATATAAATTAGTGTTTTCTGTAATGTTTTCTGTGATACAAATTCATGATCAATAGTAATAAGCCACTTGTGATTTATAATCAACAAGAAATTAATTTGCCATTCTGACTCTTTACTAAATGGAAACCTCATTATTTTTTAAGGGGCATGAATTCTGTTTTGAAAATTAGCAAAAATCAAATTAAATATTCTCAACTCCTTCTTTATGTTGGGTGTTATTTGTCTTTGTTATCACCTTTTACGGAAAATTACTTTCTTCCCTATGTATCTTGAACTAACCTATACCATATTGAATGAAGAGACTGAGATTTACTTATTTTCATATTCCCAGGAGTGAACATAGTGGTTAAAACTTAATAAACACTACAGTGTTTTCTGAACTGAAGCATTTTAAATGAACTTATAATGTACAAATGCTAGTTACAAACAACTTGTCAGGGAAATAATTTACCCCCCTCCCAAATCAAAACAGCACTGAGCTTTGACTCAGCTTAATGACAGACAACTGAACAATGTTTTTTGGTTTTGTTTTTACATAATTTGGCATTATTCACATTTACATCTAGCTATGGAATTACAGGGTGTATTGTTACATTTAGTTAGAAAATGACATTGACTTTAAATTTTCAAGTAGTAATGTAATAAAATGACTGAAATACAAGAATATTCTACAGTGAACAAGGTCTGCATAAAAATGTGCTCCCTTTATTATTCAATTGAATGCAGAGAAACTTTGGAAGTTTTACAAAGAAAGAAAAATCATATCGGAGTGAATATCGATAAATGCCGGATGCATCCATCAAGTATCTTGGCAGTCATCATGCAGAGGGGATAGTTTGCCCTCTAGTTCAAATCAATATGTTTTTGTTGTAAGGTACAACACAAAATAGTTAAGCGTTGCTTTCAAAACTCTAGAAATGTATTAGTTTACAGTAATACATCTAGGTCTGCAACGTAAGAACAGACATTATTCCCCAGGAATAACATGTATCTACTAGATAATAGAAGCTTGAACACAAAAAAAGTTATGGAGGAAATATTGGTAGAATTACTCAATAGGAACTTACGACTTTGATTTGATATGTGTATATAGAAAGTACATCGAGTAATGTCTGAAATAATAGGAGAAGACACTTGCGACACATTCATATACATCAGTAAGATGTGGACAGCTCAAAGTTTAGTGTCAAACACTTCCATACAGCCCAGTTTTCTTTCTCACGAAGCAAGGTGTTAGCAGCAGGATTTGGGGTATGGCAGGAAGGTTATATTTGGCATCCCTTTTGGATTGGCTTCTGTGGGTCTACCATCCCCATTTTGATTCTAACAATGTTTGTTATTGGAACCTGATAGGTGATCAAGTAATTTTCTTGAATGAGTGTAAGCTTAGTTTCTAGTTGCCTTGGAAGTTAGACTCTTTTTAATATGTGGAATAAGGAAGAAAAAAATGTTCCTTTTAAATTTTGCAACTGAATGACCCTTTTTTTTGTTATTGCTGTGAAAGAATATCTCATTAATTTTGTTGCAGACCAGAGTTAATTATTTTTCCAAATATAAGAAATACAAGTATTTTAGAAATGCTGAGTTTTTCTTTAATCAAATCTCCCTTCAAAGAGGACTGTAAAATCCATCATTTTAAGGGGCGCCTGGGTGGCTTAGTCAGTTGTGTCCAACTCTTGATCTCATCTCAGGTCTTGATCTCAGGATTCTGAGTTCAAGCCCCGCATTGGGCTATGCATTTGGTGTGAAGCGTATTAAAAAAATCCATAATTTTAAGAATGAAATAAAAATGTGTGTTAAATTATTTGTGTTGTTGTAAGTATAACACAATAATCATTTAATATATTTCTTTGATATCATCAAGATAAAACATTCTGCACAGCAAAGAATACAATCAGCAAAACTAAAAGACAACTGACAGAATGGGAGGAGGTATTTGCAAATGACATATTAGATACAGAATTAGTATTCAAAAGCTATAAAAATTTATCAGATTCAACCCACAGAAAACAAGTAATCCAGTGAAGAAATGAGCAGAAGACATGAATAGACACATTTCCAGAGAAGACACCCAGATGGCTAACAGATGCTTGAAAATATGCTCAACATCACTCATCATCAGGGAAATACAAGTCAAAACCACATTGAGATACCACCTCACACCTGTCAGAATGGCTAGCATTAACAACTCAGGCAACAACAGATGTTGGTGAGCATGTAGAGAGAGAGGAACCCTTTTGCATTGTTGGTGGGAATGCAAACTGGTGCAGTCACTCTGGAAAACAGTCTGGGGGTTCCTCAAAAAATTAAAAATAAAACTACCCTATGACCCAGCAATTGCACTACTAGATATTCATCCAAAGGGTTCAAAAAATGCTAATTCGAGAGCACATCCATGCCAATGTTTATAGCAGCGCTATCGACAATAGCCAAAGTACGGAAAAAGCCCATCAGGCCATCGACTGGTGAATGGATAAAGAAGATGTGGTATATATATACAACGGAATGTTACTTGGTGATCAAAAAGAACAAAATCTTGCCATTTACAACAATGTGGATGGAACTAGAGTGTATTATGCTAAGCAAAATAAGTTAGAGAAAGACAAATATCATATGATGTCACTCATATGTGGAATTTAAGAAACAAAGCAGATGAACATAGGGGAAGGGAAACAAAATTAAGATAAAAACAGAGAGGAAGACAAACCATAAGAGACTCTTAAATACAGAGAACAAACTGAGGGTTTGCTGGCTGCGGTGTTGGTTGGGAGGATGGGCTAACTGGGTGATGGGCATTAAGGAGGCCACTTGCTGGGAAGAGCACTGGGTGTTATATGTAAGTGACAAATCATTAATTCTATTCCGGTAATCATTATTATAGTATATGTTAACTAAGTTAGATTTAAATTATATATATATATATATATATATATATATATATATATATATATATATATATATACTTGTATATTTCTTTGAGTTCTGACAAATTTGTTAACAATAATTTTTCACCTTCATTATCTTCATTATGAAGAAAACAGGACTAAAACCTGATTAATATTTCTGGCAAGACTAGCCGCCATATCAAATTCCAAGACAAGATGAAACCTTAGAGTGGCACGTGTCAAAGATTAAAAAGACAAACAGGTTTTATAAACACAAGAAATTATCTGGTAACTATACTCACTTTAATAAAATATAACCAAACAAACACATTAACAAAGCCTACCATCTAGAGATGATAATTGGTATTCTGCTTATTTTTAATAATAAATTAAGCAAATATATAGTATCTATTTTATAATCTGCTATTTAGTGTTCTAATATCATTGAAAATTTATTTTAGAAAAATAAATCAGCAAGATAATGAATGCACTGATAGAAAGGTGAATTCAACTTCAAAAACCCCGAGTGCCTCAGCCGGTTAAGTGTCTGTCTCTTGGTTTCGGATTAGGTCAGTCTCGTGGCTTCGTGAATTCAAGCCCTGTGTCAGTCTCTGCACCGGCAGCACGGAACCTGCTTGGGGATTCTCTCTCTCCCTCTCTCTCTCTGACCCTCCCCTACTCGCGCTGCCTCTGTTTCTCTCAAAATAAATAAATAAATATTAAAAAAATAAAAAAAACAGGTGAAATTTGATATTTAAAATCAGCATAGGAACTGTCTAATCAGAATGAGCAAATTAATAAGAGCAGATCTAGGCTGAGACATCATACTAGAGTAAGATATACTAATTACAATAAGAAACTATATTATTTCTACAGTTGACAAATGGAATATAAAGCTACAGCACTCTGAAATAGCATGTCTATAGAAAAATTGACAATGTCATACATCCCTCTTGTGAATGTAAATATATTCAGTTTTGGATGGAAATAGGCCTAAATGTATAAAAATATGTTTGAAAAGCTTTCCACTAGACGATTCTAGTCTAAAAGTGTATTCCAAGGAAATAATCATTGTGGTAGTTAATTCTGTTTCTTTCTTCAGTGTTTTATCGATTAAAAAATTAGAAAGTCACCTATATCTGTGACAATATGGAACAACAGGGAATAGAAAATACAGTATTGTATGACCATATAATTGTATGTAATGTAGCTGGCTAAAATGATCATTTGAAACATCAATTTTCATGACAAACATTGAGAAGGTGCAGTAAATTTGACTTCTCTGGCTAAATAATTCTGTACTTAAAACATCCAAATGAATTCAAAAGAAAATGACTGGAATGTATAAAATATATGAGGTAGTTCAGTAGGGTGCTGGACTCAAGATAAATTGAAAAAACTTACAAATGTGTGTGGATATACATATATACACATGTGTATACATGTCTATATATGTAGGGAGAGAGTTTTACAAAAGTTTTGTAAGTTCACTGAGGAATTAAAAATATTAAAGTTCAAAAAGTGAATAAAAAAAGAACTATATCACATTCTTAAATAATTCTATTTGTTAAAAATATCATTTTTTTCCAAATCATATTAAAAACTTAAAAACTAGAGGACTTGATTCCATAATTGATATTGAAGGATATAACTTAAATAGTGAAAAACATCTTTATTGGAAACAAGATGTATAGACTCTTGTTTATATTAGTGTTGGTTGTTTTATCAAAAAAAAAATAGGAAGGAAGAGAAAGGGGGAAGAAGAAAGAAGGAAGAGAGAAAGGAGAGAGGGATAGGTCAAAAGTTGGTCTTTGGTGCTCCATAAACATATCATATGTTTTTATTATACAATTTTCATGTATTTCCTCTATTTTTTCCATGCAATGTAGTAAATTTAAAAAGTTTTATTGGGGCGCCTGGGTGGCTCAGTCGGTTAAGCGTCCGACTTCAGCTCAGGTCATGATCTCGTGGTCTGTGAGTTCGAGCCCTGCATCGGGCTCTGTGCTGATGTCTCAGACCCTATTAATCACTATTATCACTAATAATCACTATTGATAAAATCACTATGCTGCTGGATGGGTTTTTATCATCATTTGTTGTGGCTTTTTGTAGACTTTTTCTCTTAAAAATTGTTAAATGCAAAGATTTAAAGTCAAATATAATTGTAATAGTGAAATCACTGACATGCCCCAGCTTTATGTAATAATAAATGACCTAACAGCATGATTAGTCACTATTAAGTTTCTGTGAATTTTTGGTGCAGCTTTTTATCTCTCTGGGCTTTTAAGGACATGTTCTGACTTCCCTTAATGCTGAGAGTGACAAAGCAGTCTGGTTCCCTCACTCTACTCCTAAATTCTGCTTTTCTCTACCAGTATTTTGACCTTTGAGTCAAGCACACTCAGGTAACAAGATAATGAAGCTATAAGGCCAAGGAGCCTTCTTGACTTTTTGTCAGTACTCTGCCTTTGGTACATCATTATGTCTGGTAAGACAGCTGAGTGTTTTATAACATTTTAAATAACACTCTGTATTGCTGACTCATAGGCAATTGATTGCTTATCATGAGCGTCACACAACAGATAAGTGAATCACAGCGGAGAGCTCTAAAGAGCTATGCTGGGAAAACAGCCTGCCGGGGAATAACAGGCGGAATGTACTTTCCCCATTTCTTTATAGAGTCGACTCTCAGCTAATATACATATCACTCACTTCATTTTTTTTTTTTAAGTGCTCCCACTTTTCAGAGCTTCTGCATGTCTGCCAGCCTACTGGCGGTTGTCAAACACAAGATACAAGAGTCTAGTTGGAAAGAGGGCAGAGACAGAAGAGGTCTCAGAGACAAACCAGAGTAAAACTTACCAATAAATCTTCTAGTTTAGGCATGCGTTCCAACTGACTTTTATATTATGCTAATATTATATCAAATATTTCTTAGACAGGACTAGGACATGTAAGTCTTTTTTAAGCATCCAGAAAAAGGGCAAAAAACACACTACATGAAAATAAAAATAATATGTTATTTTAGTAATAAGTATAACATAATAAATAGATTTCCTATGATATTTATGGTGGTATAAGACAAAGCATATATTATGTGATTAAATTTTATTATTTTTATTTTTTGTGATGATCAGTTAGTGGGAACTTAATATTCACCAGTTACTATAGCGAATATTTTATCTTCACAACAATTCTATAAAATTCATGTAGTTATTAAATTTTACAAGGGAAAAGTTTAATTGCAAGATATAAAGTAACCTTTTATTCAGTAATTAAACTGAAGCCTTACTGAGAACAAAAGTTGTGCTCTTTCTACTTAACCTACCAATTTTCTAAAAACTCTGATGATATTCAGATTTAATTTTCTTTTACTTTTTCTTAAGATCTACCTTATGCATCTTCACTAATTTGTCTAATAAAATACTACAGTAATACTAAGAAGATAAGTGCATGGTTTGGTCACTCTGTGATGGCTACCACATTAGTTACTGTAATATCCCATATCAGTTTGATCCATTTTGACTTTCCTAATCAGTTTTTGTTCAGGATAATCTCATACTGAATTGTACATGTGCTACAATAATAGGGTAACTATCTATAATGCCCCGGATCCTTCCTCAGCTGTGTAGAAGACTTGTGTGGTATTGCTACATCGATCAACATGTCATTGTTAATCACAACATTAGCTAGACCCAGTGGATTTGCGGTGACTTATCTATTGATAATCTAATAAATTGATAACTTCACAGGTGCTTACATGGCATTACTGGTCATCAGCATTGAGAAACAGCCATTAACATTCGCGCTCACCCATGTTTTGTAAATATTTCAGCTAGTCTCGTGTTTTGCCTGCAAGCTCCCCATTTCAATCCCATTTTAATTTCTAATTTGTTGTTTGTTTAACTAAGAAATAAACTATTTTGGGAAGTGCAGCAAACTTCAGAACATTACCCATGCAGTAAAAGAAATGAAAGATTTATGTATGGAAAGAAATTGCAGTAAAAACACAATATATTCTATTAATTAAAGACCTGGTAAGTTTGTATTCCATCATATATAAGACAATTCCAAACAAACATTTATAGCCAAATAAACAGCCATTTCTGGGCCCTTAGCAAATATTCAGATTCGAAGGTAAAAGCACACTCAGGGAAAGTTCATACTGAAACGCACCACAGAATTAAGATGCAGTATCTTTATTCATGACCATCAAAGGGACCCTTGATATCTATAATCAAAGTCACTAAGAAAAAAAATGTTAATAAACCTTGTTGGATATATTTTTAAAAATCTCACGAGAAATGAATAGAGACCAGAAAACAACCCAGGAGGCTTTACTACAGTTGGTTGAATACAGAGTTCAAACAGGAAAACAAAAATTGGCACAGGCTTCTCAGTAACCGATAGAAGGAAGAGTTCATAAAGAATTCAAAAAATGTGTGGGGCACCTGGGTGGCTCAGTCAGTTTAGTGTACGACTCTTGATTTTGACTCAGGATATGACATGATCTCATGGTTCATAAGATCGAGCCCCCATGTGGGTGCTGCCCTGACAGGCAGAGCTGGCTTGGTATTCTCTCTCTCTCTCTCTCTCTCTCTCTCTCTCTCTCTGCTCTCCTCCACCTGCACACATTCTCCCTCTCTCTCAAAATAAATTAACGTTAAAATTATTTAAAAATCGTTTTAAAAATGTGCATCAATATTGGAGAAAAGATCAATGAAACTGAAAACTCAGAAATTGAAAAGATTAGGGGAAGACTAACTTCTTTGGGCAACAATCCAAAAAGTTCATTGCTGTGCAGAACGGGGTATGTCTTGTGAAGTGATACTTAACATCACCCACCTGAAAGAAAATTATACTCATTGCTCTACAATGAATGAAATTTTACTGCTACATCTCATAACAGTTCCTTTAGAGAGACAATTGCCCTCAAGTTTTCAATGAAGGAGGGATGCCCAAGTAATGAAGAAACACATGGTAAATCTACCCTAGGGTGGAGTTGGCTGGACATAAAACAGGGGGAAAATTCTAGTTTAAAAGATAATTAAAACCTATAGACCATAGGTTGTCTTTCCCAGCTTATTAAAAGATCCTAAAACTTGTGTTTGTTATAGTTGTTAGTGCACGTTGGCACTGACCAACAGAAAAATAATTAAAATGAAAAGAAATGTATATAAAAACTTATATATACCGATAGTCCCTGACTTATGGTGGTTTGGTGCTTTTTTGACTCTTTCAGACGCAAAGGTGAAATGTACCCAGTAGAAAGCTTACTTCACATTTTGAATTTTGATCGTTTCACAAGCTAATGATATGTGGTATGACCATAGCTCTCTCATGATGCTGGGTAGCGGTGGTGAGCTATGGCTTCCACTTGGTCAAGAGACTATGAGGGCAAACAACCAATACACTTCCAATCCTCTACCTATACTGCCATTCTGTGTGTTACTTTCAGTACAGTATTCAATAAGTTACACGAGATATTCAACACTTTATTATAAAGAAGCTTTGTGTTAGATGATTTCGCCCAACTGTAGGCTAATATAAGTGTGCTAAGCATGTTTTAGGTGGGCTAAGCTAAGCTGTGATGTTCAGCAGGTTAGGCATATTAAACATATATTCAATGTATCATATTTTCCACTTCCAATGGGTTTATCAGGACTTAATCCCATTGTAAGTCAAGGAAGATCTGTACTTGTTTCAAATGCATTATGCATTATAATGCAAAAGCATTATATGAAGAGGGGTGCCTGGGTGGCTCACTCAGTTAGGTGTTCAACTTATGCTCAGGTCATAATCTCACGGCTTGTGTCGGACTCTGCACTGACATCTCAGAGACTGAGCCTGCTTCAGATTTTGTGTCTCCCTCTCTCTCTGCCCCTTCCCTGCTCATGTCCTGTCTCTGTCTCTCAAAAATAAATAAAATATTAAAAAATAAAAAAGCGATATATGAAGAAAGCATATGTCACTATATATTCAGTCCTATGTGCTTTGAAGGAAGGAATATATAGAATGCTATTCCTGGATTGGTGGTATCAAGCTATTCAGAGGGAAGACAATCAGGCTGAGGTCCAGAGACTTGCTTCAATAAGAAAACTGAAACATATAGGGGGCACCTGGGTGGCTCAGTCGGTTGAGCATCCAACTTCTGCTCAGGTCATGATCTCACAGCTTGTGGGTTAGAGCCCCAAGTTGGGCTCTGCACTGATAGCTCAGGGCCTGGAGCCTACTTCAGACTCTGTGTCTCCCCCTGCTTCTGCACCTCTCCCACTCACCCTCTGTCTCTCTCTCTCTCAAAAGAAATAAACATAATAATAAAAAAAGAAAGAAAGAAATTCGAAGCATACAGGATAAATGTGACAGGTGTGACATCATGGAAACACATTTTTGGGATCTCATTTCAGGGAAGAACTTTTAACAAACTGTAAGAAGTGTATTTAGCTGACAGCCTTTAGCTACAGAATACTTGATATCCACTGCAGTGTCTTACTGGTTTTTTAATCTTTATTTTTGAGAGAGAGGGAGTGAGCAGGGGAAGGGCAGAGAGAGAGGGGGGTACAGAGGATCTAAAGTGGGCTCTGTGCTGACAGCATACAGCCCGAAGTGGGGCTTAAACTCACCAATGGTGAGATCATGACCTGAGCTGAAATCAGAAGCTTAACAAACCGATCCACCCAGGCATCCTGACTACAGTGTTTTAACCGAGGTTGTGCTCTCCCCAAACAGCTCGGAGGCCATGACAGCCTGAGATGATACGCATGTAGGCTTTCCTCCTTACTGCCGTCTCCTCTATGGCTGTCATCAGAGCTCTCTCAGAGCCCACCCCAATTTTTTTTAAGCTGCACTACTTTTTCTACTCCATCCTTTTTTCCCAGTTCTCCTTTCACAGATGTCAGACCTACACTGTGGTCTGCCTACATCCCTCCTTCTTCCCTTTTCCTTCATGGGTATTACGTACAGTATTTTCTTACACTTCTTTGTCTTTGGGTCTGCTTCCAGAGCATAACTGACACAGTAGGGTTCTTGAAGCTCACTCCTCAAGGGGTCTAAATGTGATTTCCTGATTCTTGAAAGAGTAATGGTAATATATTTTATGCACGTTGGACTCAATAAAGTAATTCACGAAGACTGTCTGTAGGCAACTGAACTTAAAAAAGCGCAACATAAAAATAGCCAGCTCAGAGGTGACCCATTAGAGATAAACCAGATACTAGGGGAACATCTCTTCTTAATCTCCTCTGTTTCAAAGGGATTTCTCCAGGATGTGGCCATCTCAAAAGTACTGGACCTACTGTCACAACATCGGAATCAGTTTAGGGGCTGTTCCATATCCAGGCTGGGGGAGACGGTGACACTTTGTTTTCTATTAAATGTTAGCATGCCTGCTGGAGTATAAGGTCTACCAGCACAAAAGCTTCTGTTTATTTTGTGCACTCATATGTGACATGCATCAACAATAGTGCATCGTATACAATAAGTGCTCAGTTGATATTAGCCAAATTAATGAATAGCTATTTGTAGGTGACATTGTGCAATGTGGTGATGTGTGAGGGAATTTGAACCCCTAATACTCAACACAGGTCACATTAAAAAAAAAAAGTTTACTTATTTATTTTGAGAGAGAGAGAGGGGGCACAGAGCAGACGTAATCAGGGACGGGCAGAGAGAGAGGGGGAGAGAGAGAGAGAATCCCAAGCAGTCTCTGAGACGTGGGGCTCCAATCTCTCAAACTGTGAGATCATGACCTGAGCCAAGCTTAAGAGTCTGACCACTGAGCCACCCAGGTGCCCCAACGTAATCTATGTTTTGAATCATAACATACACAGCTCTGGTCAGGAAATATGAGGGAATATGCAGAGTGGAATATATGTGGGTAGACAAAGCAAACAAAGCTGGAACAGGCAAGTCTGAGACTAAATTATTCCTTTGGGAATAAGGCTGATAACATGAAGGGTGCTTGAGTGTTTCAGGCAGTTAAGCATCCAACTCTTTATTTCGGCTCAGGTCCTGATCTCACAGGTTGGTGAGTTTGAGCCCCAGTTGGGCTGTGCTGACAGCTTGGAGCCTTCTTGGAATTCTGTCTCTCCTTTTCTCTGCCCCTTCCCTGCTTGCACTTTCTCTCTCTCTCGAAATAAATAAATAAACTTAAAAAAAAGAGTGATGAGAAGCAATCAGAAATCCACTTTAGATTATACATGAAAACGCAGGAAGTGTATTTGTTTTAAATTTAAACTGGGAGCCATTCACAAGGGATTTTCTGACATATACAAAATACTTTCAAAGGCCTTTATCATGACATACAATTTGCTCTAGGATGTGTTCCTTACCTGGCCACGCAGCCACATTTTCTAACATTCTGCTTCAAACTTTGCATTTTAATAATACCAACTATAATCACCTTTCCATAACAGGCTCATTTATGTGTATAGGACTTTTAATTTTTATTTTTGGTATCAAGGAATTGGTAAATATTATGTGAGTCTAGTTTAATGGCATAGATTCAGTTTGTATATGCATGCATAGATATACGTATTCCAGTCACTATTTTATTTTCATATTAGCTGTTTGGAAAGATGTTTGTGATATCTTTTCTCATACCAATTAAGATGTTTGTTGTAGATATATGTTAAATAGTGTGAGTGGCTATTAAATCAAAGATGTCAGTCTTGGCATTCACTAGCTTGGCTTCTTATCAACTACCCTCAGTCCCTGTTAGTCCTGGAGTCTCTTCTTTCAAAATATGGAAATATATGAGCAAGTATATATTACCAGCGTAGAAGAAGAGATATGCATAACAAGAGGTGATGGAAGAATGGATATATAGCCCTCGTGTTATGAGGCAAAACGGAGGTGATTGAGAAAAACATATAGGTGCTCTTGGAATACTAAAATTATCTCCCAAATCTTGCCTTATTCTTCAGTGTAAAAATAGAGTTCTAAATCCATTTTGATTTTAAACTTTTCTATTTTCCTGAGACCCTTTTTATTGTGCAATCGTTGCCAGCTTTCTTGAGCCTATGGTCTTGATCTTGATTTTGCCCGCTTAGTCATATTTTAATGATGCGTCAAAGCTGACTTACCACCCTAAAGTCAAGTATACACAATGGGTTCTTCTTAGGACACAGAAGCTTCTATGCTAGTTCAATTATAGGAAATTGAGTTCCAACTATGTAATAGCACTGTGCAAGATAGTGAGCTACGAAATTCAATGAAACATATATCTTACTCTTAAAAATCTTATAGAATAATTGGTGTGTGTGTGTATGTGTGTTTGCAATACCCAAAGCAATACTTTGATTGAAGATGTTTTCACTTTCATCTGTGGGCATGTTCAGAGTAGAGGGCAATAATCTTTTTGCTTTCTAATTTTAGCTCTCCTATTCTAAATAAGTGTGCATTTCACCGTCTATTTAAATGCCACCTGTGTTCCATTTTTGTGCTTTTTGTTGATGATTTTACTCCTTTAAATGGTCCCCAAGCATAGTGTTGGACTGCTATCTAGTCTTCCTAAGGGCTAGAAGGCTGCGATGTGCCTCCTGGAGAAAATACAAGCCTTAGGTAAACTTCATTCATATGTGACTTATAGCACTGTTGCTGTAACTTTATTGTAATGACTCAAGAATGCAATACGCCCAGAAAAAGCAAAAGAGAATTTGTCAATCTGTACATGAGGTCACCCAGAAAGTGCTAAAGTAACATCTATAGTTCATGACGAAGCTATGGAAAGATGGAGAATTGGTTAAATTTGTGGTTTTGTGAAATTACAACTGATTTTTTTAAAAATCATGGTGGACAATATTGTCCTGAGGCAGAAAACCTAAGTAATTTATGGTTATGTTTTCCAGAGTCAGAAAACTGTTAAACCCTTCTTGGCCAGTGCTGGCTGGTTCGCTTGTCTCTAAAGGCACTGCAGTGTGAAGTATGTTAAGCTTGCAGGTGAGACAGGTTTTGCCAATCAGGAGGCTACAGAGGTTTTTTTTTTATTAAACATCTAAACATTCTATGGGAAAAAAAAGGTTATGTGGAAGAGCGTGTATTCAACCAAATGAGACTGCTTGTTTGACAAGGATGTTGGCCTCCTTGCTACCAATGCACATGATAATTTAATTGAAAAAAAATTGTGATCAGAGGCTTATGGGAACTTATCCCTGTACTTCCCGTCAGAACAGTGGGTCAGTGTTTGCTAATTCAGCATTCATGGTTACTTTACAGAACAAAACTACTGCCAAAGAGTGTGAGTCTAGTGTATATACATATATGCATATGTGCTTGTATATACATTGTATATATTATGTGCATGTTTGAGCCACATACTTTTTCCGGTTTCATTCAAGGAATACAGAAATTATCAAAAGAGAATATTCCTGACTTTATGCCATGAATCTTCTAATGAAAAGGGAGAAGTGCAATCAACTGCCTAGTAAACAAATAAAAAAAAAACAAGAAGGTAACTGGTAGTTATATCATTCGGTGAAAGAACTAAATGAATGTGATAATGGCTCGAGCTACTTTATATAGATAACCTTCTTGAAAGGCCTTCTTGAAAAGGCCACACTCCAGCTGAGATGGAAAAGATAAGTAGAAGGCAGCCATGAGAAAAACTTACCATAAAAAGAATAATAAGATTTTTTCCTGCATGAGGTTTGCAATCACTTTTGTGTAAAAGTATACCGCTAATCTGAAACGGTGTTTGAAGATAGTCAACATATATTGAAATACGAATTGGTTTCAAACATTTTCAGCAAATGAAAATATAAAAACACATTTATCATACCAAATAAATTGTGTCTATACGTGTGAGTTTTAAACATCACATGATATAGAAAAGGAAAGATGTTTATAAAAATCCCCCCCAGATTTAAAACATCTTGAGGCTGAAAATCTAGACTCGAATTCTTGTAGATATTATCATAGAAATTATCATAGAAACAGCTTTTCTAATGTTGCTAGCACTTCTGCCCCCAACCTGAGTCAGAAACAGGAAATAAAAAGGTTTAGAAGGGGGAAAGTAATGAATAAAGTTAACCAAACTTCAGGGCTCTCACATTTGATGTAGGTCAACCTTGAATTTTAGATGAATGCTTGATTCACAATTCATCTAAATTAGGTCATCCATCCCTGGTGACATATGTGTTTCAAAAATTAGCATTGACTTTCAAGTCACTGAAAATGTTTCTATGAATCTTTGGAAGAGTTTCAAATAATTAAATATTTGACATCTATTTTAGGTAAGAATTAGAAGACCACATCCCAATTTTTTTTTTCAAAAATCAATTTTACTCAATATATTCTAAAATGTAATCTTTTCATTCAGCACAACCTTATATTAATGATACATTATGTAATTGTTACATGTTATATGTTATATGTTTTTCAAACATGTTGAAACACTCTATGCTGATAATACTTTGCTGGGACACTTAAACAAGTATACTCATGCTTCTGCTATGGCATGGCCCACCCTGGCCTGTCTTTTGCCACCAACTAAGTTCCAGGAGAAGAAAGATATGCTGTCTTCGTTGGTAAATGTGGAAGACAATAGTAAGTCATCCACCCCTTCCTTTCTCCATTGATTAGATCAATCTGCTTCCTCAAAAAACAGTTGATATAGCCCTGCATCCTGCAGTGGGCTCAGTGGAGAGGCCCTCTTCCTGTGAAGAGACTATAGTGGCTACTTTTGTCTCTCATTGGGTTTGAGAATCTCTGTACTTCAGAGGTGACAGTCGAAGGAGTCTATTTTACCATATAAACACAACAATATTTTCCAAAGCTGGTATCTCGGTCTCCATCATACTGCTTCTTGTGTCTTACGGTTCACGTGGTTTTGAAATCAAAATGGAAAGAAGGGGCTTTATTAATGACCTTTAAAAATCCCAGGAATATAGAATAACTTAAGGAAGGAAGAAAATGTGGTTGAAAGAGAAGTTATAGTCTTTGGAGTCAGAGAAATTTGGATTTGAACCTCAGCTCCTCCACCTCCTGGTGTGTGAATATGTGTGGCAAGTTACTGATTTTCTCCAAACTCACGTTTTCCTAGTACAAAACGGAAACACTTCTGGTTAACTTGCAGGGCTTAGATGAAGATTAAAGATAATGGAGATAAATTTCACAAGACAAAGAAGGCTCTAAATGAATGTTCGTTATTAATATTAATATTATTTTAATTTCATATTGATACTTTAAAATCTCAGACTTAATTAAAAGTTATGATGTGATTAAAGATTTAAGTCTAGATTATTGTAACTGGTATTCCTCAACTGTCATCATCATCATTAATTAATTCCTATTAGTATCTTAAGAAAACCTATCATTATTACACAAAGAAACATATAAATTAATAAATTCCTTTTTACTTTATAGATTCATTACAAAATCCAATTTATTTTAGGTAGATTAGAAAGTTATACACTTAAGTCCATCCTCAAAGAATAAATAGATCTTATCTATTAAATTTCCTTGATATAAGTCTTATATCAAAATCACCTCCAAATCACCAACAGTTACGGTTATTTCCCATGAAACTATGGCTTTCTTTCAAGAAAGCAGATGCTGTAGACAAAAGAATTTGAGTTTTTCTCACTGTAAAAGAAGTCTGTTACTTCTGATTCTTAAAGAAGTTACGAGGAAGAGGTTTGGAAATTAGAGGGAGTGGACAGGGTACATCATTTTGGTTTAAAAACGCATGACACAGTGGGGAAAGTTATGGCTCAGTAATTAGAAGCCCTGGCTAGTATGGCTAACCTCCTGGGACCTCATTTTCTTTATGTGTAAAATAACATTTGGATCAAATAATCAACTGTTACAATTTTGGTTTTGATTCAATATCGAGCTGATGCTGTCCATCTAAGATTTGAATGGCAACTTGAAGAGCAAGTTTTGAAGGATTCTCTGAGCACTATGCCTCTTTCAGTTCCTTGAACATTTCAGAATCTTTTCAATGCTTTGACAAGGTGCCAGGGAATTTCTAAATCCTTCAACATATCTATATTAAATTGTAAGCCTCAAAAGTGACCTCGAATATATTATATGCTATGATGTGTAGAATTATTTCCTTCAGCACACCAATGCAAAGACAGGTCTCCAAAACAAATGTCATTACCAAACTATTTTAAATCCATCATATTTGCTAATTAGCCACTGGAAAAAGCGACCTTGGTCTTGGCATCTAAGACCTTTTTTATTCTGGACCATATGCACCCATATTTCACTCTTTTCTGCCTGAACCATCTGCTCCAGAAATATAATTTTCAAATAATCATGCCCCGAATATATTTAGCATGTGTTCTGTTCATTCCTCTTTGTATGTCTTTCCTGCATTAAGAAATGGTCTCCTCTTCAACAAAACTTTTTCTTCAAGAACAAAGTCAAATCCCATTTTTTCATTGAACCCTTTTTTGATTATTCCTTAACTTATTTAACTAAAAGTACTCATTATAAAATTATTACATTTAAGATCTAATAGCACACATTTGCCAGCCTATCTCTCCCTCTCTCCCCTTTTACTCATTTCTCTCTCTCTCTCTCTCTCTCTCACTCTCTCTCTTTCTCTCTCTATCTATTTATCTATCTCTCACAGCTTACCTTCAAAATTTCTAGGAGCACTTGGGTGGCTCAGTCAGTGAGGCGCCCCACTCTTGACTTCAGCTCAGGTCATGATCTCAAGATGGAGTCCTGCATTGAGCTCTGCACTGGTCATGGATCCTGCTTAAGATTCTCTCTCTCCCTCTCCCTTTGTCCCTCCCTTACTTGTGTGCACTCTCTCTCTCAAAAATAAATACATACATACATACATACATACATAATTTAAAAAGGTTTTAAATTCTGATAAAAAGGAATCAGGTGTTATACCTCTTTATAATTTCAAAAGAACCTACCATGATTTTGAACACAGTAGTTGTGATGGTTCATTCTGTATGTTAATTAATTTTCTGTGTCACAGGGTGCCCATATTTGACTGGATACTATTTCTGGGTATGTCTGTGAGGGTATTTCTAGACGAGATCGTCATCTGAAGTGGTAGACAGGAAAGCAGACTTCCCTCCCACTGTGGATGGGCACTATCCAATCCCTGGAGAGCCCGAATAACACAAAAAGATGGGAGATGAGAACACTGGAACTCTCTGTTTGACTGAGCAGCTCTTCTCCTGCCCTTGGGGTGAAACTCAAACCCTCAGCATGCTGATTTTCCAACCTAAAAACTGAGAACTAGAACTTACACCACATGCTTTCCATGTTCCCAGGCCTTCAACTCAGAATGGAGCGACAGTAGCACTTTTTCTGGGTCTCCAGGTTGGTGGTAGCAGATCATGGGACATCTCAGCCTTCACAATCACAGGGGCCAATTCCTTATAATAAATCTCCTATTGGTTCTGTCTCTCTGAAGAAGTCTGAATAAACCAAGAGTTAATTCACATATGAAAATGTAGAAATAAAGCTCTGTTTTCTCGTAGAAAGCAGAAAAAAAGTAATCTGCATTCGTGAGGAGTGAAATAAAAGATTCAAAACTCTCGACACATGGAATATACTTATTATTGAGAATTAAACCATAATGAAAAATAACTAACTACTGATAGTGATGGTATTTCTTTCAAGAGACAGTATGATCTAGCATTTAGAAAGGTGAACTCTAGATCATTAATCTCTAATGATATTTTTTCCTTACAGTATATGAATTGTTTTTAAATATAAGCTCTTGGTAACCTGAAGTATCTCCAATACTGAGAGGAAAAAAATGGAAATATAAGAGACAACTTAATTCTCCTATATGTATATAAAATATCTAACTTCTCTTTGAAGTTTTGGACAAGCAGTTTGCTGGCTGTACATTGCTTTTTCATTGGTAGCTTGAAAATTGATTTACTTGGATTCACTATCTTTTAGCTTCCCTACCACCATGAGACAAATTGACACTAGGTATTAGGGGAAAAAAGGGTATATGTGAAAAGCTGTAAAATACATTTCCAAAGTAAATTAGTGATTTTAGCATTTTCCCCAACTATTTCTTACCTTACTACATGACCATGCATTTAGCTACCCAGGAAGCAATGACTTAGAAAAGGAAGGGAATTTGTTCTTTCCGTTGTAGTAAATTAAAGTATTCGAGGTATTCGTGCTCAGGCAAATGAAGATATCAAATTAAAAATGAAACAAAATGAAAGTTTGAAAATCACTTCTTGAATCTAATAACTTTACTAAAGCAGGTGGCTATGTAGTGATGTATACTACAAGTTTGCAAACTTCATAAAATGCTATGTGAAGTTTCTGAATCAAAAGTGTCTTCCTAATATTTTGACACTTTGGGGGATTATACATTTAATTCAAAATAGTGCTCCTTGTCCTCCTGGTATTCAGCCTTGTTTGACACTTCCTCAAATACCCACTCATCTCCAGGTGTGATTGATTCATTTAAAATAGTAAATGCTGTTGTTTAATACTCATCCTCTAGCTGTTTTTAGAAGTTCCTCATTATTTCCAGGGCAGGTAAGGAACAACTTCATGTATCTTTCTTAAGTTGTAAGAAAGATTGCACAACATTAACGAAAGACATGTTCTCTCTCCCATGTTTTTGTTTCCCTTTTTCCTTAAACACTGCCCCAGTTTCTTAACTTCGGTCTTCTCTAGGATCTTCCTTCAACACCTGTAATCTAAATGTCTTCAAGTCTTCCTTCCCAATCCCTGACAGTTTTTCTATTCTTGCCTTATCAAAAATGCTCAGAAGATAAGCAGCCATAAGAGGAATAATCTATAAAAAATTCCCAAGGCTTACTAGATTTAATGAAGTAGTCAAATAAATATTATTACCATATCTATTTTCTGACACCAGATGTGTGGCTTTTTCTGACATCAATACCATGTCATTTTTCCACACCGATTCTCTAATTCTCTGACATCTACTTGGGGCCCAACAATTCAATTCATTTCTCACACTAATACTTGAAGTTAGTGCAAACCCCTCAGATTAGGGGCTCAGATTAAAGACTAAAACTCTGCCTCTATTTGAGAAGCCAGTCACAAATGAGCCACCAGACCACCTACGCTCTGACTCATAGATGATTCAGGAAAGTGTTCTACTTCCTCTTTCAGTTTCTTATAAAGGATACAATTCAAGAACAGCCAAATGGAAGAGATTCATGGAGCAAGGTATGAGGAATGGGAATAAGCCACCCTACCGGCCCTTATGTGCATTCACAATGCCAAAAACTTCCCAAATCGTGTTGCTTAGGGTTTTAAAAGGGGCTTTAGAACAGAGTAATTAGTGATGAAATCACTAGTTATTGGTGACTGATTTTAATCTCCAGTCCCTCACCTTCCCTAGAAGTTGGGGGTGGAGCTGAAATTTCCTACCCTCTAATCCCATGATTTTTCCTCTGGCTACCGACCCCTATTCAGAAGGTATCTTGGGTCCCCATCAAAAATTGTTTCATCAGCATAAACTCAGGTGTTGTTGAACAGGGCTTGTTACAAATAATAAAAGGGGCTCCTACAACTCAAAATGCTTTTAGGAACTCGGTACCTTGAACCAAGTCGAGGACAAAAATCAAATGTATATATTTCTATGTACTTTCCACTCCACGTTCTTCCTAAACTACTGAAAGAAGGATTCTTGCTGACTCTCTTATATTGAAGATGGATTGGGTAACTGAATAATTATTTAGCTCCCCATTATCTTCCTCTTCTTTTTAACTTATGATAACAATAGTTTGGCCTCCATCCCAGATGCTAGAGAAAAGAACAACATTTTAAATCACGTGATTTTGCTATTTTCTTAGGAGCAGTCCTTGAAAGGTCAATAAACAATTATAATTACTAGAAAAATTAAGTTTACTGACTTGGCTATACATTACACAAATGTCCAGTTGGACAAACTATATTAGATTGTTTTGCTTTATTTTTCTTTTCTGCATATATATCTTTCTTCTGAGACCAAGCTAAAAGCTTTTTTAGGCAAAGCTGCTTAGGCATTTGTAATTTTTCCCAAAGCAATAAAAATAAAAACTTTAATACAATAGACATCTCTTAAAAAATTTCTATTGTAGGTGTTTAGCATCTAAGTACACTTGACATTTTATATACTACAAAAGTGAGTTTTTGTGAATTTATCATTGCTAATGAATAAAAGAATAAAGGTAATGGAAGGGAAAGAAAAAGAAGCATATGTGAAGGAAAATAGGAACTCTTTAATAGTTATTTTTAAAATAGATTAATTAATTAATTTTAAATGGATTATTTGAATAAACACATCTATTCTTCTATGTGTAACACTTCTTTACATTTCTCTACCTCCATATATATGCGTCATATATATTTCTTTATATATTTTATTTACAGTTGTTTAATATTCTGTATGTGATGATACCAATATCTTCAAGCTTAAATCTGTTAGAGTATTTCCTTGCTGATTTGTTTGCTGGTTGTTTTCTCTTGAGTTTTATATGTTCTTTGAAGGCATTTTGAAAGTGAAAGGACCTGGAAGGCTTTTTGAACGTGAACTGATCACTTCATCCTTACGGGTGGGAGACCCAAGGATCTCTAGAATTTGCTTCTAATTCTGCCAGTAGCTGAGGTTCCCATTAACCTGGGATCAAACTAGTCCTCCTTGAGGATCCTGGCTCAGCGGAGAATCTCAACTTTAGAGACCATGTCACATACAACTGGGCCACATCTCAGGATCTGGGTAAGTACTACTACTACTGACCACTGCTCCAGAGACATTTCCATTTCAGTTGGGGTTGTTTCTTAAGATCCAGGGCATTCACTGCTCCAACTCCATAGCCCAAATCTTCCTTCATTGTATGACTTCATGGTGTGACTCATCCATAGTCATATCAGCACTTGTGGTTGGGTGGATGAAATGCCTGATCCTCGCCTGCACCTCCGGCAAACCCACAGTTCTCTCCAGCAGGTCTTTCAGGGTATCACAGATGCTCAGTTGTTACCCTCTTTCCTTCAGTCATGTGGTCTTGATGACAGCATGCTGCTCATCCGCATTAGCCATTTCTCACTCTGAGCCTAGCCCACTAAAGCCACAATGAAAGGCCATGATTCTGACCTCACTTTCAAGCAACTCAGTAGCTAGCACCAGGGCACACAGGCCCCCAAAGAAAAACTATGTTTTGGCTTGTGTTCTTCAACCATGGTGATTGATGACATATACAATAACTCAAACGAAGGGTCTGTTTAACACCATCTTTCCTTGGTACCTGATAATTTGGAGATTGTAAAAGGCAAAGTCAAAATAAGTAACGAACACAACAACAAAAACAGGCACACATCATTTCCCTCCTCTTTCTCTTAAAAAGACACATTCAGGGGCATCTGGGTGGCTCAGTCAGTTAAGCATCTGACTGCAGCTCAAGTCATGATCTCATGGTTTATGAGTTTGAGCCCTGCGTAGGGCTGTCTGATGTCAGCACAGAGCCTGCTTCAGGGCCTTCCATCTCCCTATTTCTCTGCCCCTCCTTGCTTTTGTGCTCTCTCTCTCTCTAAAAAATAAATCAACATTAAAAAAAGAGAAAGAGAGGCATTCAAATAAGATGATTCAGTATTTAAACTAATTACTTTTGAAAAAGACAAAGTATTAAAACAAAACTAAAAAAAAACAAACAAACAGAAAAAGTCCTTTTCTTAGAATTGGAAATACTTTCTATTAATTTTTATGATGTTGAGCTTCTTCAAGTCTGGGAGCAAACACAGTTTGAATTTGAATGTCTGTGTGGAAACACCTGAAAAAGAAAGAGAACAGTAAAAACAACCAAAAACAATTTTAATGACAGAACATTTTTTATTTAAGTTTTTACAGAGTAATGAATTTCTCACAATCTCAAGACACTGAAAGTCCAGTATTGCCTTCTTTAAACTGCATTTTCTCCACAACCGAAAAATTTATAATTTATAGTACAGATTTAATTTTGAAAATGGAAACTGATTTATGAGGAGTTTTATGCAGCAAAGGGAGGTGGATTTTCAAACTGAAAAATACATACATTACAAAGACGAGAAAAATAAAACATTCTACACTTTAAAAGTTTTACAGGGGCGCCTGGGTGTTTCAGTCGGTTGAGCGTCCGACTTCGGCTCAGGTCATGATATCACCGTTCCCGAGTTCAAGCCCCGCGTCGGGCTCTGTGCTGACGGCTCAGAGCCTGGAGCCTGTTTCGGATTCTGTGTCTCCCTCTCTGTCTGTGGCCCTCCCCTGCTCATGCTCTGTCTGTCTCTCTCTCTCAAAGATAAATAAACATTAAAAAAAAATTAAAAAAAAAAAAAGTTTTACAGAAAAGCAGAATCAAACATCTCCCATTGCAAACTAAGTAAAGTACATTGTTGTGGAATCCCAAGGAATAGTCTCCACAGCTCTGCAAAAAAAGAAAGGCAGTCATCATAGTGTTACTTAAATGCAAAAGTTAAGGATGGTAACACATGAATTGGGTGAGTCTAAAAGCTGAGGATAAGAGCAAATCCCTCCAGGAGAATATGGCTCAGTCGTCTGAGGAGACCTCTTTATGTGAACCGGAACCTTTGTTTACAAGGTGTAGAATTCTTCTTCAAATTCATGTCATCACATAGGGAGAATTATTTTATACAGATGAAATGGAAGTTCTGGGAATAGATGTCTCCTGTAGCTGGATCTTAGTGCGCAAACTAGTGATAAGATCCAGTGTTTGTTACTCTTTCTCTTTCTGCTCTCACTCTGGTTTCTTTACATTGGCTTGATTCTCAAACATTCTCTCTCTCTCTCTCTTTTTTTAATGTTTATTTATTTTTGAAGGAGAGGGTGACAGAGTGTGAGTGGGGGAGGGGCAGAGAGAGAGGGAGACACAGAATCTGAAGCAGGCTCCAGGCTCTGAGCCATCAGCACAGAGCCCAACTCAGGGCTTGAACTCACAGACCATGAGATCATGACCTGAGCCAAAGTCTGACGTTTAACCAACTGAGCCACCCAGGTGCCCCAAACATTCTCTTATTATAACTGCTAATTGCCAGACCCACCTCTGATCAGCTTACCAAATCTAGAATTCAAAGAGTCCCAGGGAGTATCTTCGATTGTCTCTGTAAGCCAATGATCATCACTTATACATCCCTGAATGAATAATTGTGGACACAGAGATGGAATACAAATTGGACTGGCTTGGATCTTGGATTTTAAATAAAAAAAACTACAGATGTGGGGTTAGTCCATCCTAAAACACATGGATCTAGAGTTGGGAAAGGTTACCGCCTCCCCTCTCTCCCAAGTGGATGATGTTGCTAGAAGATCAAGAATTGATATTTGGGAATTAAAAAAAAAAAACAAAAATAAAAACAAAACAGCTATTCCTAACTATACTTTCCCTGTTTCTAGAATAAATACTACATATCAGAAAATATTTCTTTGTGTTTACAGAATATAGGTGTACTGTTTAAAAACTAGTCTTTTTTTCAGCAACACACGCATATGTGCACGTGTAAATGTCATAACAGGTCTTTCTGGAGACAACTACTTAATTTGCAAACATTACTAAAATGAGGAGACTTTCTGGATTAATAAATTTATTCACTGGCGAAAATAAGTAAGGGTAAATAAATGGAACTCTGTGCCTGTCCATCCTCACTTAAGGAGATGCTTAAAATCATTATTCTTCATACTGCACCATGATCAAAGTTTTAGATAGCCTGTCTGAACCAGTAGCCTTGCAAAATACTTTGTAAATGAAATGAAAAATGAAAATTTCAAGGACAGAGTAAAATAAATATAAAGCAATCTGAAAGCAACTGTTTAACATAGAAAACATGCTAATTCCTCCCTGATCATTTTACTTTGCTGATGCTTTTAAAAATTATGTTTCCAAATATTTCCTTTCAAAAATTGCCCTCATAATACTTCAGCCACTCACATTCAAATGCCGTTTCTCAATTGTTTGCTTTTTTTAAGAGAACTGGTAGATCCGGGGATGAAGTTGCAGATAAAGAACAAAACAGGAAACAGTAAAAAAGATTTTTTTTCTCTCTCCTGCTCACCTCAAAATGTCAGCACTGTCTGTTTTAAGAGCTGATGTAGCAGCTTAAAAGTATTTATTTTGTTGTTTTTTAGTTCTTCGAGGCTCTCTATGAAAAATAATGCATTTAGACCTTTCAGAAGAAAACTGACTATTGTGATGTGTGATGAGGAAGTGAGGGGCAAGCTGAGGGCAAAATACAGCTGACACCCCAGCCCCCTAAGGTGGATAACCTTCAGACACTCCTGGCCACCCAAGAACGAGGGAAAAGGGTTTAAGTGCTTGCCATGGTGATGTAGGAAACTAAGACAAATGAAAAATTAAATTCCCTTGCTGCCTACAGCCCATTGATAGGTCCAAGTCCTTGTGTTACTGAACCAGGCTGGAACGCTGGCAGGAAAACCAAGCAGCACTCAGAGATCCTTGTGGATGAGAGGTTTATTTAACACGGTGGGTTCACAGGAGATCATTCTCCACAGGTCTGAGCCCCGAACAATGGTAGAAAGGGTCATTTATAGCGTCAGATTCCGCATTCATCACAGTTTTCTCACGCGTGGCAAACAGGGCAGGAAGAACCAAGAAGACAGGTCTCTGGGCTAGGAGCTAGAGCTTGTTTTAGTCCCGTCGGCCATCTTTGGCACGGAACTCTATGTATTTTCCCGATGCTTGAAACTGGCAGAGTGACATACCTCTAGGAGTTCCTCTGCTTTGATGATACTTTGCTAGGGACAAAAGGGAATCTTAGCTTGATGTTATCCCAACCTTGAGGATCCAGTAAGTCTACTTCCTTTAACTCAACTGCTCCAAGATATATGCTGGCAATCATACTCCAAGCTTATGGCCCCTTGATATACATCTGAAGGGTCTCATGACTGAGGTTTTACTAAATGGTAATAAATGGCATTTTCCTAACAACAGCTAGCCCCTCAAGGTCCTGGAATCCTTTTTTCCAAAACACCTTAGAGACTTGCTCTATATCTGACCCCATCCCAACCTGAGGGTATATAATGAGTTACCCATTGTGACCCCAGTGCAGCTCTTCCTGCTTACGGATCCTGTCTCCGTGCTTTAATAAAATCACCCCATTTTGCACCAAAGAAGTCTTCAAAAATTCTTGTCCATTGGCTCCAGATCACCCCCCATCATCACCCAAAATTTCATCAATGTGGCATTTTATACGTAATTTAAAATAAACGTTGTCTACACAAATTTATTCTGTTTAATATCTCTGCCATTTCTTTCTTCCTTTCTTCCTTTCTTCTTCCTTTTTCCTTCCTTTTCTTTCTTTCTTTCTTTCTTTCTTTCTTTCTTTCTTTCTTTCTTTCTTTCTTTCTTTCTTTCTTTCTTTCATACAGAATATAGCTTGCTTACTCAGATCAATTGCAGTCTCAAATCTCCAGATATTTCCTACATACATAAAATATGTTCAGACAATGGAGAAAATAAATAAATATCAACAATGAAAATTAAAGACGAACTAGCATGAGACTGACCTATGAAATATTCAGCGAAGTAAAATCCTAAGTTCCAAGCTCATCTGCTTTAGAAGTCGTCTCTTCAAATTGTTGGAAAAAGCCTAGAAGAAAATTTACTATTAAGAGGCTATACGGGTACCAGCAAACTCAAGACTTTATGTAAGTTCAACTTCATTACTCAGCATGTAAAACAAAACATATATTCAGGGACAACTTTCTTTCTCATGTTTGAATGTCCACATATCTTTTAAGACATACCACGTTTAATTTAGTTTCATGCTACTTGCACACCTGTCACTTCTTCTAGCAGTTTGAACTTTTCAAATAGACAAACGTTGTCAGGTTTGCATTTATACCTATGTATAGTTTGTATGACACTGAATGCATAAATACTTTGAAAGGTGACAGTAAGTAAGTCAGTTCTTGGACTTTGTGATTTTCCACGATATCTGATAGACAATTCTATGGCCTCAGAAATCTGCCTACATGTGGTAAGAGGAAAAAACAAATCAGTTCTTTGAAATCCTTCGCATATTTTCTATTGTTATTGTTGGGGAGGATGATCTTCCTCTTCCCTGTGGTCCTTCTAGCTGGGCTTAGAATCAAATTGACTTGAGACAGATTAACAGGAGAAAACCAAATTTAATAGACGTATGTGCAGGGGGTCCACATAGACATGAAGCTTATCTGAGTTAAGGAGAAGGACAAGATCTGAGGATACAAAGGGGACAAAGCTCATTAGCAAGGTGAAAAGAGGTATTTGGGGAAAAATATAATTGCTCTATTATGTAGATAAGGTGATAGAGGAGAAAATAGACTGATCCTCCCCTCCCAGAGACTTAACATTTATGAAATAGGTACAGAAACAAATGTGAACTTAAATAATTCAGTGCTTAATTTCATAAGGGCAGGTTTCAATTTCTGTAGGGTATTGGAGACTGAAGCATCCAGTAGACTAGCCACGAATAATTCCAATAGAAATGAAACAAAAGATCTTGAAAAATTAGTGTGATTTAAAACAGTTAAGGGGCGCCTGGGTGGCTCAGTTGGTTAAGTGGCCGACTTCAGCTCAGGTCACGATCTCAGTCTGTGAGTTCAAGCCACACGTCAGGCTCTGTGCTGATGGCTCAGAGCCTGGAGCCTGCTTCTGATTCTGTGTCTCCCTCTCCCTCTGCCTTTCCCCTGCCCACACTCTGTCTCTATGTCTCTTAAAAATAAACAAAAAATGTTTAAAAAATTTAAAAAATTAAAAAAAAAATAAAACAGTTAAGCAAAGAGGGAATTCTAGACAAGTGAAAAAGTTGGGCATGAAAATAGAAGCTAGGGGCGCCTGGGTGGCTCAGTCGGTTGAGCGTCCGACTTCAGCTCAGGTCATGATCTTGCGGTCTGTGAGTTTGAGCCCCGCGTCGGGCTCTGTGCTGACAGCTCAGAGCCTGGAGCCTCCTTCAGATTCTGTGTCTCCCTTTCTCTCTGCCCCTCCCCCACTCATGCTCTGTCTCTCTCTGTCTCAAAAATAAATAAAAACATTAAAAAATTTAAAAAAAGAAAATAGAAGCTAGAATGACTAGAGATATGGTTTGAAGTGTTGGGATGTGGATCCAATGGCTAAGAAAGAATTCTAGAGACATCTTCAGTGCAAAAAGGCCATTTTTGTAAAGTACAGGACCTGTGGGCAGAAAGAGTTGCGTTGGGGTTGTGAGAAGTGACTGATTTTATAAGATTTTCTATCCTATGGAAGGGAAGTTGATGTTAGGGTCCCAGGAAATTGAATCTATAGATTTCCCAGAAGTTTTGCTATTGATAAGATCTCTTTTATTTCCCTTGTAAGTCATTAATACAGTTGTGGACGGATAGAGACTCATGCCCTGCATGAGTGAACCAGTTAACCAGTTGTTTTCCCTCTAGCAAAGCATTTACATTAAGACAATTGGGTGTTCCTGGAGAAATGTTATATTCTGCCTGCCTCAAGGATTTGTCAATGGCCTCCAGGTTATAAGAAAATATAATTTTATCTATATTTCTTTTGCCTTAGCTCTTCAAATCTGAGAAGAAAAGCTAGTGAAAACAAGATAAAAGGGGTCAACCAGATGTCCCAGGCTGGATACTCCTCTTGAGTACTTTTGACTCCTGTAGTCTTGCTTATGTCCTGTGTCAACCAACTGCCTATGTAGCACCAATGATAAGGGCCCCCTACCCTTTTTCTTTTGTTTCTCAACCCTCTACCATCCCAGCCATAAAAGCAGGCTATGCCAAGGTTCAAGGCTCAGTCTTTGGAGGTGACTCTGCTGTGCCAGCACCCGTGCACCAAAAACAGTCTTTTCCTGATTCCCTGAGTGCGTGAGGCTTGTCTCTTCCTGGGCACCAATTATTTGCTGTAACACATCAACTAGAATCCATCATCTTTGTGTTGAGTGACAGAGTTCCCAGAGCTAAGGAAACTGTTTGGAAACTGGTAGGAAATAAATATGAACAATTTGGATGGGACCAAACTACAAAGAAGTTAAAAATTCACATTAACATTTGGGCTTTATGAAAGCCAGACAAAACTTAAGACTTGCAAAGTTTGGGGCACCTGGGTGGGCACCTCAAACTCATGAGCTATGAGATTTGACTTCGGCTCAGGTCATGATCTCATAGCTCATGAGTTTGAGCTCTGCATCAGGCTCTCTGTGGACAGCTCAGAGCCTGGAGCCTGCTTCGGATTCTGTGTCTCTCACTCTCTCTGCCCCTTCCCTGCTCACACCCTGTGAGTGTGTTTCTCTCTCAAAAATAAATAAAACGTTAAAAAAAATTAAAAGTGAAAAGACTTGAAAAGTTGTTTTCCGACAGCTAGAACTAACTTATCACAATTAGAAATAGTGCCAAGTCAGGAGACATAGATTTTCAATACAGAATGGTCAGGAAATAACACATGGAAAGAGTTCAGAACACAATTTTCTGGATTAGTTGTCAGAAAAGGAACACCAGGAAGGCTTTTTTATTTAAGAAATCAGAGTTCGATGCCTTTATGACTTACCAAATAAGTACACTAGATTTTTCATAAACTATAACTCAATTATAAATAGTTTGAAGTTTTAGTACACAATAGTAACTACACACACCAATGTGGAATTGCATTTTGCGTTATATAAAAAAGTATTAAGGATTTGTTATCTCCCACTTATATAAAATAGCAAAACTAAAAATATTTTTGAATTTCTTTGGTCATATCTACCTACCTTTATGATAGGAAAAGATAGGATTCAGTAGGCAGAGCGGGAAAGGTTAGGACCTGAGGACCCTGGGTGTGAAAAAACACCTATTTTGGAACAATGCTGGGAATCCTTGACCAGAGCAAACCCCCTCAGGCTTAAGGTTTCTCTTCAGAGTGTAACAGAATGTAACCTACTTCCTCCGAGGTTATCGAATTTGACGAAAGACCTAACTAAAAATAAGTAGTAAACCACAAACGTGTGACCCACAGGGAACAGTAAGGCCATAGACCACCCCAATGGAAACTAGCCAATCAGAAAGGAATGACTAAGCATTTAGGGTTACCTAGCTAATAAGGGTAGAATCTGAGAGGAAAGAAGGGAGAAGGAAGGGGCCCTATCAAAAAAGTTCCTGTCCTAACATTTGAGGGCTTTCGCTTTCAAATGTACCCTCTTTACATGTAAGGAGAACTTTCCTACTATTCTTCCTTTCTGATCTTCTCCTCTGAATAAACTTTTGCCTGTGGCTCCTTTTCTGTCCACTTCATTCTTTGAAGCTGTGAGACCATGAAATCCAAATACTGAGGTAAAAAGTCCTGCAATGTTTCTTTGGGAGCTTGCCGAAGATATCAATGTCTTCTAACTGTAAGTAAGGAGTAGCCGGCACCCTCTCTTTTCTTTCTATCCTAAATAAAATTCTCAAGACAAATGGGCATCTGTCAGCCAGTTAAGAGTGAATAGTGGGGATGCCCATCTCAAGTCTTGGGTGACAGGCTCCTTGGGTCTCCTCCCATGTATCCTTCAACGTAGTTGGGAACATCAGTGTGTTGGAGACCCAATTTTCTTTCTAGAAGAACCCTTGGATAAGCCAGACTCAGGGGAGGTGGAACAACAATTGAAGGGTGGTGGATGCCTCAACTTGGTCCCTGACTGCCAGTTTGGGTATCCACAGGAATTCTCCTCTCTTTATGTCTCTAATCTGTGTTTTAGCATCAGGTTGCCAGATGCTGGACTTACCATATGTTTGATGGATTTATAGGAGAGAATATACAGTACCCCTTCTTGTACTTAAAGGTCTTGGGAAAGAAAGATGGAAAGAACTGTGATTTTAACCCAAAGCCCTTTTGAGTTGTTTTGCTCAAGCCCTGGTTGAAATTGCCCCTCATTTGATCCCAAGGCTGGGGAAAAGGTGGCAGTGTCCTCCCTACTGGCCCCTAAATGCTCCACATTTGTGTTGTTTCTGCAAGGGAGAGTAATGGTTGCCCGTACCTTATGAGGGATGGATGCTATATGAGGGGCTTTTACCGGGATACATGGGAGCCATTTTGCTACACTTAGCTCAGTGTATGCCAACGTGTACCAATCTAGATATTTTAAAATGGACACCCACATGGCTGGAACATATTTATCAGGGCGTTGCTGAAAAAGGCAGGGGAATAGACCTCAATTTTGGCTCTTTTATCCCCCCTCAATGGCCGATTTTATCCTTACAAAAAAAATAGCTTTCTCCAGCCTTTTTAAAAAATATATTTGTCAAGAGGAACAGTTTTATTATGATCGATATATAAATTACTGTGTGGCTAAAATAAAATTAGTGCATCCTTCTACAACCAGAAGAGTCTTGCTTGGTCACAGTCGATACACTCAAAGTCCCACAGGCGGGAGTCGGAGGGATAGGAGAAATCGGGGAAGATGGGTCAAATCCCAGAGGAAAGGTCAAGCCTGGATAAGAGTGACTACTCCCAGCACCTTCAGAGACTAACCGAGCTTTTCACTGCCAGCCGCATACCCAGCAAAACCATCTGAGATGAGATTCCTCCTGGCCAGCTATAGAAAAGTGAGATAAGGGACACATTTTCCTCCTTTTTCCTAGAGATGTTAATTCCCCAACCAAGGCCAATACTCCTTTGGGATGCATACTGAAAATCTGGGATGATTTTGATCCACCAACCCTAAAGAAAAAGCAACTCTTTTTCTTTTGCACTGATTTTGGCCCCTGGAGAAGTTAAGGGAGGCTTTCATTAAATACGGCTTTCTTCCCTGATACCCCTGGAAGCTGAGACGATTCTAAAGGTCAAATTTGTCACACATTCAACCCCAAACATTTGGAGGAAGCTGCAAAAATTTGGCTGTTGACTCGGAAGGGACCCTAGAGGAGCCCTTATGAGCTGCCAATGAGGTATATTAAAACTGAGATCAAGAGAAGAATAAGGAACAGGAAAGGGGGCTTACAAAAAAATCTGAGGCCTTAGTCACAACCTATGTACTATGTCAAACCAGACTTCCTCAGGTCCTGGCAACAGAGTATCATTTATGTGGCTTTTCAGAGCACTGGAAATGAAAATGTCCTCAGAGCGGACAAGCAAAGTTGAAACCCCATAAGCCACGCCCTTTGTGTGGAGACAGTCCCTGGAAATCTGAATGTCTTCGGGAGCTCAGTCTGAGAGGGCTCAGATAACCAACTTTATCTGACAGTCCGGGGCTTTTTACGGTGGCTCCTGTCCACCCCACAACCAACGACCTTTTGAAAACCCAGAGCCTCAGGGAACTCTGGAACTAGAAGGAAAGCCAGTGGGTTTCCTTCTGGGTAGTGGAGCCACCTTGTCTGTTCTTTCCACTCCAGGCCAACTGTCCAAACACAGTGTGACAGTTTGAGTCACTGGAAAACCTATGACAAAATTTTTCTCTCAGCCACGTGGGTGCATATGGGGGAGGGAGTCTTGATTTTTTCACATCCTTTTTTGATACTGCCAGAAAGCCTCACTCCCTTGCTGGGAAGGGCCATAATGACCAAGTTTCGGACTATAGTGCTACTAGCTCCAGGACAGATAAACAATTGCCTAAATTTATTTATTTTTATTTTTTTTTAATGTGTTTTTTTTTAAGAGATGGAGACACAAAGTGCCAGTTGGGGAGGGACAGAAAGAGAGGGAGACACAGAATCTGAAGCAGGCTCCAGGCTCCAAGCTGTCAGCACAGAGCCCGACGCAGAGCATGAACCCACCAGCCATGAGATCATGCCCTGAGCCGAAGTCGGTTGCCCAACCAACTGAGCCACCCACGTGCCCCAACAATTGCCTAAATTTATAGTAATCTGGATGTCAGAGATCAATCTTTCTTTGAGGTAAAATTAAATATGCCTCATGGAGTTTTTCTATGGAAACAGGATGGCCGAAGGGGAAACTCCTTCCTATGGTGTGACCTCCTCTCTAGAAAGCATTTGCAGTTGGAATATTAATACTTGTTGGTCTAATATTCTTTTTGTATGTCATTTGTAGAAGCTATCACATATGCCAGAAAAATAAGATGTCAAAGGAAATGTTGCTAGCCCCGATGTTCCAAACACCCTCCCATTATACTGGACCTCTGGACTGACCTCTGAACCTGCCCCGGCTGCCATTCCCTTATCGTCGCCCCTCTTCAGCAAGAAGTAGTTAAGATCGGTCTTCATCCCAGTTCCTAACGGCAGTTAGAGTCACATGTTCAGAAGGGGAATATGATAGGAAAGATAGGATTCAGTAGGCAGAGAGGAAAAGGTTAGGACCTGAGGTCTTTAGGTGGGGAAAGCATGCATTTTGGAAGAATGCTGGAAGTATCTGACCATAGCAAACCCCTACGGCTTAAGGTTCCTCTTAATGTAACAGACACCACCTACTCCCCCTAAGGTTCCCTTCAGGTATTTGACAAAGGCCTTAACTAATATGTTTGACCCCTAAGGAACATTTGGCCATAGACCACCCCTATTAAACCCCTATAGCTAACCAAAACCTTATCAAACAAAGCCCCTGGCCTATAGTCTGCAGGCATTCACTTCCAAATGCCCCATTTCTGTAAAGATAACTTTCTTACCATTCTTCCTTTCTGATCTTATACCCTTAATAAATTTTGCCTGCTGCTCATTTTGTGTCCACCTCTTCATTCTTTGAAGGAGCGAGACAATGAGCCCTGGGTACTGAGGTAAAAAATCCTGCAACACCTTTATTTTAAAGGAACATGAAAGAAAATTATTGGAGTAGGTCTAATGATTTTTACCAGTAGGGAGAAAAAGGTAGTTTTAAAGAAACAAACATAAAACAAGATATTGGACAAATTTGATATTTAAATCATGTTTACAATGTTTCAAATACTTAAAATTGTTTCCATATATTAAGCAAGGTAACCAAAATTGGGTGAGGAAAGAACTATGGAAAAATATTAAATATATTATTGTTTCTCTAATTTTTTCCATATGAATTTACTGCTTATAACTAAATTCTCAACTAATTGTGAAGCTGACAAATTATGTTCATTCATTTTTTTTAAGTTTATTTTAAGAGTGAGCCAGCATGCATGCCTGTGAGTGGGGGAGGGGCAGAGAGGGAGAGAAGTGACTGAACTTCCCAGGCGTCCTGACAAATTATGTCAATTCCTAGTGCAGCCACTGCGTATTTTCTGTAAATTAAATGTATTATATTTTTAAAAGAAAACACTGTCTTTGAATGGTGATGGGAAGAGGGTACGAAAATAGGGATGAGGAGAGGGCTAATATATGCAAACCTTAACTACCATGTTTGTGTGATAAATTTATGGAATCAATAATATTAGAATTTCATTACAATGAAGAGAATTTCAGGGAAACTATTTAAATTGACCAACATGATAAATCAGGGAGGTTTAAGGACTGTATGATACTATTATCTCTGTGCTACACTGCTTCCTGAGCATAATGTTTTAAAAACAGTCATATTAAAGTACACATCAAAGAATACTTAACGAAAAGAGTTCATAATTAGTATTGCAAATAGGCCATTTTCATGTTTTAATGAAGGTTGGATACAGACATAAATCCTCGCTCTAGAAATTACACTGAATTATCTCAGAGACTACAAGCTGTGTCATTAGAATCTTTTCTGTTTTTCATCAGTACAGATGAATACCTTGTATTTCATAATGTCTAGTTTTTTTTTGATATTTTGTATTTCCGAGCAGAAATCTTTAAAACAAAAACAAAAACAAACAAACAAAAAAACCATCCTGCATTCCCTGGACTACTTAGGTTTCTGTTAAATCTTTGTCAATCAGCAATAAGGAATTTCACTGAAATCCGAGGAGAATTCAAAAATGTGTTCCCTTCAACACTTTTCTCTTCCTCAGGTAAAATGTTGATTGTCTTGCTTATCTGTAGGAAAGGAAAGAGTTGAGGGAGTTAAAAGGATTTTATGAGTTAAGACTTGGCTCCAACTTAAGCCAGGGGATTCTGTGAGTGGATACATTGGGGAGTCTAGATAATTAGAAATTGGGCGTAAAGATTTTTCTCTAGAAGTTCATAACAGACAAAAACCTGAAATGGCAGAGGTTATTTATCATTGAGTGAGTACCCGGGAGAATTTGCACAATGTCGGCAACTACACTCTATAGAATTTTTTTCAACTTTCTAGAGCTGTGTTTACTAGCATTTTATAAATAAAAAGAAAAGGCCTATTTTCAATATAATTTATCCACTCAGCATTTTTTTTTTCCATAGGACCATTCAATCTGACATATGTCAGGGGCAATTAGCAATCTTCTGCTAACAGAGTACCTGCCCTACTTAGCAGGCATTTCTTGTTCCTCATTAACCAAATTATGTTCAGGTCATATATCATATCTCTGACAATAATGCCACTTTCATGCTTAATTGGTTAAATAAATGTGTAATTATGGAACTATGTTGAGATACTACTGTAAATTATTGTAACCACGGCATTTCCCTGATGTAGATTGGGGTGTTATTTGATCTACTGTAAGATTTAATAACACTAAAACTTAATGTAGCATTCGTTCAGTATCCAGATATCTGCAGATGTTATTAACATCTTAGATAAAATGTGCAAAAACTTAGTGAACATTTTGAATATTTTATAAAATAAAGGCATAGTATTTTTTATGAAAAATATTATCTCTGGTACTAAGCACAGAAAAAATAAACTGATAACTTGTTTCTAACTTGACATATGGTAATTAGTAGAATTTATATTTTGCTGTGGGATATTTACAGTAATGACTACATTCTCAGAAGACTTTTGGATCAGAGCAAATACTGGCTCATTGAAAATCAAAATAATGTAGAGGAAGAGAAAATATATTAATAGATGTCTTAAAATTTCTTGCTTAACTTTTTTTTCTTCTAATTAACACTTTCCCAATGAGTGCTAACAAAATGAGACTTGACATAAATTACCAGAAAGTTCTTAAAACCTCCCTAAAATGAAAATAAATGACATATGGCAAAACGTTGACATAATAAACATTTAAATGTATTCAGTTTTAAAATAAATAACTTTAAAAATATTAGTTATCAAGTCTTTGCTAAATATCAGATGTATTATTAAGGATTAGTTTTGGCTGCATTTTACAATAAATGCACAAATAAAATTTAACAAAAATCCTAGAGGCTTGAACATGTTGGAGGTGTGTTTCCCATTTACCTGCGAACAGCCTGCAGGTAAGTAGTCCAGGGCTGGTACAGAAGCGCCACCATTTTCAGGAACGTAGGCTAATTCTCTTATCTCTTCTATCATTCTAGATTAAAAGATACAGGGAGGGAAACTTTTTCTTAAGGGAAATACTTTAGGTTCTGCAGGCCATGTGTGTCCATCACAATTAATCAAATCTACTCAGCTTCAGTCAGAAGAAAGTAACTTTGCCATTGTAGCTTTAGCCAATTACTACTGGAATAGGTATGACTGCATTCCAGGAAGACCACAAAGGGTGGTGGGCTGGATTTAGCACATGAGTCCTAGGTTAGCAAGCTTTTTTTCTAGAAGGTGACTTTCATCCTCAAGGTAAACTAATGACCCAGGATAGCTGGTAGAGCTATAGACATAATGTTCAAGGTGGAAGCCAGAAAAACTCCAAATGGTAGAAGGCAAATGAGACCAAACTTGATAGTTGATGCTAATGCAGTGACCTAGGATGGTGACTGTCCCTAACAGAAAGACCAAACCTGTGATCAGAGTGTTAGGACTTTGAGGGAGGGGATGACCCATCTGACCAGCAGAGAAAGGACCGGACTGGAGATTGGTTTCAACCATATAGACAATAATTCCATCAACCATTCCTCTTTAATGTTATCCTAGTAAAAATCTCCGGATGCTGAAGTTTGATAAACTACCTTGGTTGACAATACTCTGCATATTGTTACACACTGATGTGTCAGGAGGTTCAGACATCTTGAGGACACGTTCCTTCAAAAGCCTAACAGAATCGGTTCCATCACCCTTTGCTTTTTGATTTGGCTGAGTTACTACAGTAACAGCAAGACTACATGGTCATCCAACAAGTGCCATTTGCCTCTCATAGGTCAAGTGAAAAAAATAAAGAAAATCCTTCATCTTCCTACCACCATGTCTAAAGCCTACTTCTGTCTATGTTCATAGCCTCTATATTCCTTTCTACTACAAAAGAAACATAAGAAGTGTTTCCTTTATTAAGAAAATAAGAAAAGAGAAGAAAGAAAAATCAAATCTTCATCCCTTGTAACTTGACAAGAAATTTGTTTGCAATGAGTGTATGTTATCTTTTTATTACAGTAATTTTTCTCCAGCAGGAAAATTTTTTGCCTAATCTCCTATTAGGCAAAATAAAACTATATGAAACCCTTGAATTTCAAGCTTATCTCCTACTCCACTTACTACTCCAATCCTCTTGTACCTTTCTTAGTAAATCCTCTTCACATATTTGTCTGGCTTGTTGGTGCATTTCTTTCTTCCCACTTTACTGTGGCTTCCATTTCTATCAATCAATCAGACTACTTTTGGTAATACCATCGATCTCCATTATGCCAAAAGCAAAGGTAACTGTTCTTCTATCTGAAATTTTATCAGCCCTTGATAATATTGACCAAACCCTTATCTCTTGAATGAGATACCATATATTTCTTCTTTTTCTCTAATTTCAGTAATCTCTTTGTTTAGTTTCTACTGCTGTTGTCTCCTTTGTATACATATTCTGTGTCTGCAAGAGAAAACCCAGTAATTATAATTGATTATTGTGAACATTATCTATTATCTGTATACTATTTTTTTTAACTAGAGAGTTTCATCCCAGCCTTTGGCTTTGAATACAACCCCAGTACAGATTGATCACCAAATTTCAGCCGTAGCTCTGACTCCTCTCCTGAGCTTGAGCATCATTCTAAGCTTCCTTTTTATAATCTTCATTTGTAGGTCTAACAGATGTCTTAAGCTTTACACGTATGAAAATAAAGTTTGTAAGAACCCACAACTAATTCTTTTTATCATCGCTTTCTTAATTTTAGGAATATCAGAATCATTCTACAGTTGGCTAACCCCTAAGCTTCAGAGTTGTGCTGGACTCCTCTCTTTCCCTCCCTCTCATATCCAACCTATTATCAAGTTCTGTTGAAATGCTGTACCAAATGTTGAATGTTTCCAGTTCTCCCTCATCTCCACTGCCACTACTATTGTCCAAGCTACTTTTATCCCTTGTCTTTGTACTAAAATAGAATCCCTGTTTCCAGTTACTCAGGACTACCATCTAGTCTCCAGTTTGCCCTGCAAAAAATTAAATCAAATCAAATTACTTGCTCGATTAAAATCCAGTAATCGTTCTTTCAATTGAATCTAGTATAAATCAATGATCCCTTTTAATGCCAGAGACAGACTTATATATCAGGTTCATGCTTCACCTTTTTGACCATTTCATTTTTCTTTATCTAGTATATTCAAGTCACACTAGCCTTTCTATTTGCTTAACAAATCAAACCATTTCTTTTAGAGCCTATAGTTGACAGATCTAAGATAGTCTCCAGATCTTCTCGTGCCTGGATCCTTAAGACCATCCCAGACTCTGTTCAAAATGTTAGCGCCCCTTTGAGCCCTATTCTGACAAACATATCTGAAGTAGCACCACCCTGTTCCATCACTTTGTAATACATCATCTCTTTGTATTACAACAGATAACGATTACAGATGAATACATTTGTTTTGCCTGTTTATTTACTCTCTTTCTCTGATGGAAACAAATGTTGATTGAAGATCAGTAGGGATCTTGTTAAAATACAGATTCTGATTTAGTAGGTCCAGGGTTGGATCTGAGATTCGATATTTCTAACAGCTCCCAGTTGAAATATATTTGTCTAGGAATTTTATGTCTCATGTATGTGTGTGTGTGTGTGTGTGTGTGTGTGTGTGTGTGTGTGTGTGTGTTTTAGAAGGTTGACATAGCTTATTAGTTAGGTTTTAGTTACATAATATAACTAGGTCAAGCATTGGGTTAAAATTGACTTGCAGATTCATTAAGTCTAAACAGACAGACCCTATATAAAGCCCCCAGCAATGACTTCCAGAAGCTCAACTCAGAAGCAACTCAGAAGAGTGCTTATTGCACTGAGAAGATCAGGATGTTACTTGTGGAAAGTGGAAGTACCACTATAATTTGACTCGAAAATCATACAATTTTGGTATGATCTGGAAAGTAGGGAAGCCACACCCACAGATTCTGTCAACACTGCTATGCTAAATGTCTAGATAATAAATGGCTCATGCCCTATTTCTCTACCTATTGTACTTATTTCCAGATCAAGACCTACACACTTATATCAAAATTACACTCAAACTTCTAGTGGCAAGGGAATCATAAAATATGACTATTGGGTTCATAAACTCAGCATTACAAAAAAGCATAGTAGGAGGAAGTCAAAATGAATAAGTGGGTTAATCCAACTCATCTGTCCAAAATAGTACCAAGGCACTGTTATTTCTGTCCCAGGGCTTTAAATAGTTTTCATTGAAAAATCTCTTACAATTTTTACTATGCTTCTATTTTTCTCCCTCTAGTTTCCATGACTCAAATGAGAATCTAATATGGGTTTGAGTAGGAAAAAAGTAATTGAGAAACAGTATGCCTTAAGTATATCTTTTCCCTCCAACAACCTAGAGGTTTGGTATGTCAAGATTAGAGAGATATATTTCATAGGAGTTTTACTCACTGTCCACGTGATTTCTGATCGAGGTTCCCAGATATACAAGTTTATCCACTAAAGTTAAAATGTCACAATAAAGAGTTAGGCAGCAGTCAGGGAGTAGTCCCCAAAAGGCTGCCTTCACTTTAGACACCATCTACAAATTTAGGGTTTCCCAAGGTCACTTTGTTTCATACTAGCTGAATTTCAGACAAATTCATTGGTTCCCACAGTTACGTTCAAGTTGAATAATTCCCTTGAACAATCCAAGGACCTCAGAAAGGTGCTATGTTTATAATTTAGGATGTAAATATGAACTAGTCAGATAAAATAAAACAGAGTAAAGTCTGATAGGGTTCAAAGGAAAAATTCAAACGTCTTCATGAGTATGTTATCCTTCTATCATTCATGTATGACAAGATGCATGGAATATTGCCAACCAAGAAACTCATTTAAGCTTTGGTATGTTTAGTTTTTACTAGGTTTTCACTAGTTAGATACATTTGATTGAATCATTGCCAATGTGTTTGACCAAAGTTCCAACCCTCCAATTACATAGTTGGTCTTTTTGGCATAGTCGGCTCCCAACCTGAGTCATCAGATTAGTAAAAATGATCAGGTAAGTTCCAGGAATCCACCACGAGTAACAAAGACACTCCTGTAGCTTGGGAAATTCCAAAGTTTAGAGATTATCTTCTAGATCTGGGACATAGGGAAGAACACTCTTTGGGTAAAGTTAATTCTTCACCTCAGAGCTATGTTTTCTACAAGGTCCTTCCTGACTTCCGTTTCTTATTCCATAGGAGAATTTATAATACCCTTTTCTGTACTACTAAAGCATATTATATCATTCTCTTACAGTAGACAAACTCATACAAAATCAATAGTTTAATAGTTTCAGGTTCTTGTCTCTGTCTCCCCTGCCAGATGGTGACTTACTAGAGAATAAGAACTGGTCCATTGTGATACTGTGATACTGTGAAGTCTCAGAACTTAAAACGATACTTGGCACATAAAGGAATTTCTCTCTTTCTTTTTTCTCATTGTTTTCATACACACACACACACACACACACACACACGCACACACACACACACACACACACACATGGAAGCATGCAGGCTGATCTATGTAATTTCATCACTCCCGCATACATGATTAAAATAAAATCCTAAAAAAGTAAGCCTTGTTAATAGGCCATTATAAATTATATCTTTATATATAAAGAGAATAACATGTTCTTTGGCTTCTAACTATACCAAAAATATATATACAAAGAATGATTTATTTATTTATTTTGAGCATTTAACATTGATGTTTCCCATTTTACTGACCAAGTGAATGAAATGAGATACAGGAATGGAAACTGGAAGAAGAAAGGGGTGCCTCTGGTGGTCCACTGATGTCAGGGCAACATGACCAGTTCACATTGTGAGAGAGGCCTTGAAGCTTCTAAAATGGATGGAAAGCCCCAAAATTCTGTAAGCAGAGCACCTTCCTTTCAAAGCACAATCTGACCAGGGTAATTGACTTACTGGCAATGAGTTTTGATCTAAAAATTGAGTGAGCTCTTCTATAATTGACTTTAATATAGTTGTAAAACAGGAAGGTAAAAGCTTTCTCTCAAGAAGACTTGCAAAAGTACTAATGCAGTAAATAGCACATTTGATGCTTCTGTTAAAGCTCTTTGCTTAAATGGAAATTGACTATATAACTATGTTTTCACAGTCTGCGCTTTTTAACATTTGAGTAGTAACATGGATAATAAGATTCTGCATATTGAGGTTTTATGGAAATAGAACACTTTCAGTTCAAACACTAGGATTTCTATAAATGGGAATTTAATTACAATAAGATTATGCCAACAACTTTTATAGTTTTTGTGACTATAGCAAAAACAATCTCTACCTAATGTTATGAGAAAAATCAAATCTAAGTACAGATATCCAAAGGCAAGCTAAGAAAGTCTGATGCTTTAATCATTATAAAAGAGTTAAGACTCACATATAATATAAAATTAGAATTCATTCATCATAATATGTTTTAAATTCTGCTTCACATTTTTCTTGCTTTCACGATTTCATATTATCTAAAATGGATCATTTTAAGTAAAATTATAAGAGTAAAAGGTAAGAGTCTATGAACTAATTTGTGCCCCCCATATTCATATTTTGAAACTTTAACCCCCAATGTGACTATATGTGGAGATAGGACTTCTAGGTGGTAATTAAGTTTGCATGAGGTCATAAATATATATAATCTTACAGGATTGGAGGCCTCGTAGTAAGAGGAAGAGAGATCTCTTTCTCCCTGTGTCTCTATCTCTCTGTCTCTGTCTTTCTTTCTCTCTCCTCGTGCATGCTCCAAGGAAAGACTATGTGAGGACATAGTGAGAAGACAAGTGTCTATGAGCCAGGAAGTGGTACTTATCAGTAACCACATTGTTTAGCATCTTGATCTTGGATTTCTCAGTCTCCAAAATTGCAAGAAAAAACATTTACTTCCTAAGCCATCCTGTGTATGGTATTTTGTTATGCATCCCAAGCTGATTAAGTAATGAGTCATAAATAGTTTTAAATGTATGTAACACAGACTATTATTCACATTTAACACAAAATGTTAATTATATGGCTTCTTATTTAAAAAGGAAACATAACCATATTGTAAAATACATATACCAATAGTAAACATATAATGTTTTTTTTTCATTCATTTCTTTTTTTCTTAATTTAGGTTTAGTTCTGATGTAGGGTTGGGAGGATTAGTAAAAGATTAGAGTAGCTAATATGGATATATGACTTGAAACAGCAGGAGGTCTTTAGGAAAATTGTAATGTCACTGAATATTAGAATGCACCCATTTAAAAAAAAATGTTTACTTTTGAGACAGAGAGCATGCGTAGGGGAGGTGCAGAGAGAGAGGGAAACAGAGAGCTCAGTGCAGGGCTGGAACTCATGAACTGCGAGATCATGACCTGAACTGAGGTTGGACACTTAACCAACTGAGCCACACAGGTGACCCTAGAATGTGCCCTTTTAATGCCAAGCAGACATGAGTTAAGAAAAAAAATTAAGAAAGCGTGTGAAGAAGACACTCAAAGAAAGATAATTTATTACTTTAAAAAAAAATGTTTGAGAAAGAGCTAGAGAGTGAGCACAGGAAGGGCAGAGAGAAGGAGACAGGGAGACAGAGAATCCCAAGAGCCTGCACCTGCAGGCACAGAGCCCAATGTGGGGCTGGGACCCATGAACCATGAGTTCCTGGCCTGAGCCAAAACTGAGGGTCAGATGCTTAACCAACTGAACCACCCAGGTGCCCACGGGAGATGATTTATAAATACATTATCTTATTTAATTCATATAAATAACTTTCCAAAAATAGTATGGGATAGTTCACAGCAGGCTCGAGATTGCTTCTATTTATTAGATGTGTGACCTGGAGCAAGTTGTTTAACCACCTACCCCAGGGTTCTCTTCTGTTAAAAGAGAGTGATAACGTTAACCTACTCTTTATCTCTCCTTATTTTACAGAAATTAAATGCAACCCAATGTGTCTACTGCTTCGCAGCCGAGCACAGATTCTATATCAAACCCTTTGAATCTGAAATTTCAAATTTCTACTAAAATAATTATTAGGCCTTATAGTTAGGTCATTTCTTTTTCTATATAACACCCAAACTTTTATAATTCGGACTTAGAAGGGTGACCCATACACTCGTCACCCTTCACATGTATTTCAGCAGGCTAGTTTAAGTTTAATTTCTTGAAATCTTGGCAAACAGAAAATAGTATCACTCATATCAGTTTTGAGCAATGACGAACAATGTATAGAATATGTTTGTATGGTGGCAACACGGAGGGAGATATGACAGATCGGGAGAATCCTGAGATGGTAGAGTGAAAGGAAAGGAAGAAAGAAGAGGAAAGACACGACAATGTGTGAGACTGAAGAAGGACTATGGTAAAAAATTAGCGAGTTGGGTTTGGGAGCCAGACATTCTTGGCCCAAATCCCTACTATTGAAACTTGGGTTGAAAATTTCATGAGCTCATATAGGTCGATTGTATAGCAACATGCAAGGCAACATGCTAACCAAATTATAAAGACTAATTAACACACATACACACACACACACACACACACACACACACACACACACACACACAGTGGCGCCTGAGTGGCTCAGTCCGTTGAGCAGCAGACTCTTGATTTCAGGTCAGGTCATGATCTCTCAGTTTGTAAGTTCAAGCCTTGCATAGGACTCTGCACTGAGAGTGTGGAACCTGCTTGGGATTCTCTTTCTCTTCCTCTCTCTCTGTCTCTCCTTCTTGCTCTCTGTCTCTCTCAAAACAATATTATTTAAAACATTTTTTAATATTTTTTAATTTTTCTTTTTACTTAAAAACATTTATTATTTATTTGCTTTGAGAGACAGTGAGTGAGCAGAGGAGGGTGCAGAGAGAGGGGTAGAGAGAGAAAAATCCCAAGCAGGCTCCACACAGTCAGCATAGTACCCAATGCAAGGTTCAAACTCCTAAATAGTGAGATGTTCAACCAACTGAGCTACAATGGTGTCCCTGAGTAAATAAACTTTAAAATAAAATAAAATAGTCAAATTAGTTCTAGTATTGTGAAAAAAATGTTTATTTTGCAAAAATAGCTGTTGTTAATTGTGTCTCCACAAAAGATACATTGAATTCTTAAACCCCTGTACTTGGAATAGGACCTTATTTGGAAGTAGGGTCTTTGTAGATTTAATTAATAAAAAAATAAAGTCATTAGGGGGGCTTTTTTTCTAATGTGACGGGTCTCTTATCCTTATACAAAATTTGGACATGGGAGCACAAAAGGAGAATAGTGTGTGAAAACAGAAGTAGAGATTGGCATAATCCATCTACAAACCAAGAAATGACAGAGATTGCCAGCCATCATCATCTGAAGCTAAAGGAACTGCCTGAGACACATCCTCTCTTGGGGTCCTCAAAAACAACCAACACTGCCAAAATTTTCAGCAAGTAATAGCTTTGAGAACTGTGAAAGAATGACTTTCATTGTTTTAAGCCTTTCAGTTTAAGATACTTTGTGAAAGAAGCCCTAGAAAGGAATACAAAGAACTAAGGTTAATCACAGAGTTCTGATATGTCTGATACTCTTTATTCTAAGACAAGATTGTATATGATTAATGCATTTTATATATTTCAAAAAATGGCTAGTTCTGAACAATGATACCTTAATTGCAAATGCAAGTGAGAACTAGACTAAGTTGTAATATTTTACTTTTGTTGTCAACATGTTGATTGACTATGTCTGGTAAGTGTACACAGATTGCTCCAAAATGAATGTATTCTTTCTGTGAGTTAGAGCAAAGGTTCTGAGTTCTGACTCACTGTTCCATATTGGAAATTGGAAATTTAAAGTGGTGCTGGGGTAGGTAGTACCTATGGGTACATGGTAATGTTTCTTCATCACCTGGGATGTTATTTGGAAGTGTGTGCGTGTGTGTGTGTGTGTAAGGGAGGGATTCTTAGAAGTAAAAACAACTGGCAGATATTTGACATAGGAGATTTTATGACCTTGAGCAAGTGAACTGTTTGTGATTCAGTTTTCTTTGTGTTAAAAATGGTGCTAAGATGAGGATTTATTTTGTAGGATTTTTGTAAGGTTACAAAGTGCTTAGAACACACCTTTGTATATTACTAACTCTCTTCGCCACTATCATTATCATTATCAGACCATCTTACGGATGGTATGATGCAAAGAATTTCCTATCTTGTGACTCAAATTCTCTGAGATCACATTGGTGATAGGCCTATTCCTGACAGGTGGACCAGAAGGAAATCAGTATTCCTTTCCAATCCACAGATGAGTAAAAAATGACTCTGAGAAAAGAGAAGATTGGCTTTACCATTAATGAGCAGGAAGTTCTGTATGATAGCTCATTCATTAACTCATTAATTCAAAAAAATGTCTACTGAGTACTTAGCTACATATTAGGCATTTTCTAACCTGGCAATACATCTGTGAATGAACTAGATAAATAAATCTACTTTCATAAGGATTATAGTCACCTACACTAACTATTGTGTCAGTGATGTTGATTTTCCTGTGGTTCAAAACCTAGTGTGGACAGAAAAGACAAACAAATGCATGATTCCTCACAAGCTGTAAATAGGTGCAATAATTTTAATAAAATGGTATCTTTTTATAGAGTAAAGCACATTGAAGACTCACCAAATTTCCTGTCAAAGGATTGAAAAGCATCTAGTTCAATTTCCTAATTACATAGGCCGGAAGTTGAAGCCCTGGGAAATGGAACAAAGAGCTCTGGGCTCCAAGCTAGTCAATGTCAAAACCAGAACTAGCAAAGGGTTTTACTGATGGTCAGTTAAGACTCTGGTTTCCTAGATGGGCAACTACGCACCACTCGCTAATGCTGGTGAGTCCAGCACTACCATGACTAGTGTATTCTGTTAGACTAGAGGTGCCAAGTGTGAGTTCCTGGACTGATGGTAGGCAGGCCGCTCCTGTCACCCTAGAGAGGGTGATTGTAGAACTGTGATTCTAATTCAATAAGCCCGTGGATCCATGTTTGTTAATCTTTTCACGGGAAGCACCAGAGTGATCGTGAGTAGAGTACAAAACAGTGAAGAGTTTTATGCCAGCAAAGCATCTTATTTCGAAGACATCTTTTTTTTGTTTTTTGGCTGAACTGCAAGTTCTATGTGTTTTTGTTTGGGACACTAAAAAATAATGGAAACTTCATTCCATTGATAGAATTTTGTGTAATGCAGAACACAAAATTTTTGTAATGCTTTTTTTAGAAGCTTCCTTCTGATGAAACACTGTCTGGCTGACTGTCCAGGAAACACTGATATCCAGCTTTCTTTAAAATTACAAACTGGGTTATTTGTACCACCAATATGTTCATCACATGTATTACAAAAACAATGAAATGAGGTATGCAATTATACATATGTATTTATATATATACACACATATATATTATATATATACACATATGTATGCAATTATACATATGTATACACATTTATACATATATAGACATTTATACATATATAGACATTTATACATATATACACATTTATACATATATATACACAATTATATATATATATATAATTATATAATCGCCACAACTATCTAGATAAATAATTTTAACAAAAAAGTACAAAGACCAATCCAAAATCTAAGAAAATGAAATTGCATCTATAAAATATGGGAATATTTGGTTAAAAATTTATATGTGTTTAAAACCAAATGATTTATAGGGCTATGTCATGTCATATCATAACACATCTCTGGATATAAAGCCGGTATGAAATCATTTCTTTAACAGTAAGGCATGTATAGATATTCATATGTTGAATTAGATCTGTCTTCTCCAGTAAATGGGATTGTGTGGAATTCTGGGATATGTTAAAATATAATATTATAAGTAAAGTAAAAAAAAGATCTTCTACCAAAAGATTCAAAGCATTGCCATGTCGCTTCAAAAACAGCTGTCCTGTGGCGCCTGGGTGGCTCAGTCAGTTAAGCATTCGGCTTTAGCTCAGGTCATGATCTCGCAGTTCATGAGTTCGAGTCCCACATTGGGCTCTGTGCTGATGTCTCGGAGCCTGGAGTCTGCTTTGGATTCTGTCTCCCTCTTTCTGCCCCTCCCCTTATCATGCTCTGTCTGTCTTTCTCTCTCTCAAAAATAAATAAACATTAAAAACAATTTAAAAAAAAACAGCTGTCCCAAAGAGCACCCAAACTTTTTTCAGAACCTATATTGTTTGGAAATACTACCATAATTAATATCAAGAATACAGTGACTTCTGTTAAAATATAACTTTTGCACATAAAGCAAAAATTGGCAAGTATGAACCAGTTTGCTGGTATTGCAAAAAGTTATAATAAATCATTCTGCGCTGGTATAGAATGTTTATTCTCACCATAGAAACAAACAATGTCCACCAGCAAAACTTCTCCCAATGAATTACACCTGAGCGCTCATTAGTACACCAACATCCCCAAAGGAAAAGCAGACAAGCTGACTTTCAACACTATGAATTGGAGCTCCTGGGTGGAGTGAGATGAATGAGGCCTCTTCACTTTGGGTCTTATTAAACAATAGACATAGAACCCAGTGAGAAGGAGGGACACAAAAAACTTTTCTCCCCACAGGTTAAGAAATAAAAAGAATAATGATTATAATACTGAGAGGAAAAAAGAAAGCAAACCCAAAAACCAATAATAAAGTTCATTAGAACAGCTTAGAAGTAGGTTAGAAGTACTTTGAAAAAATGGATAGAAATTTTAAAGCCACAGATTTAATAAATGTTTTAAGGAACTTTTGTGCTGATTTTTTTTGTTGTTGTTGTGAATACATAGACTTTGTGGAAAAAGTAGTGTTTATTTTTACCTTTCCATTTGATCTTAGGGACATATGCGTCTTGAACACATTCTAGAGAAAAATAGATCAGTTTGTTTTTCTCAGATACATGAACATTATCTAGAAACCATATAGACCCTACAATGACTGCAGAACACAGTTTTATTCTCTTTAATAATCCAATATCAGATTATCTGCCAAATGCATTTACTATTTTGAAAATTTTATAAACATTGGAGAAATGATGATAGAAGATGAAAAGCAAAAGGGATACCAATTGTATTCACTCCCACTCAATTGGCACATATTTATATAATCAGCCAAACAAAATAAAAACTTATTTACATATTTCAAGAGAACTTATGATGGGAATCCTACTTTCACGTAATTATCCATTTCTACATATACATGTGAAAGTGGACGATGTAGAGGTTTATTTATCAGAAAATAGTTTCTTTTTTTTAAATGTTTATTTTTGAGAAAGAGAGCCAGAGTGCGAGCAGGGGTGGGGGAGAGAGAGAGGGAGACACAGATTCCAAAGCAGGCTCTGGGCTCTGAGCTGTCGGCACAGAGCCCGATATGGGGCTTGAACCCAGAAACTGGGAAGTCATGACCTGAACTGAAGTTGAATGCTTAGCCGACTGAGCCACCCAGGCACCCCAGAAAATAGCTTCTATTCATAATGAAATAAAAGATAACATAAAAATTTTAATTATATTTTGGATTTTAAATGCAAACACTAACACTAGTTTAACATTTCACATATGACCTTGACTCTGATTCTTTTCCTTCATATTTGAACCCAGAGTTGGTAAGTTAAGCTCAGTTAGGGTCTTAATGTTAAGGTTTACATTTTCACAAGTTTTACCATGCCTAACTATTTCTATCTTTGCCTAAATTATGATACATTTATCAATTCCAAAAGCAAAAAAAAAACTGTGATCTTAAAAGTACACAGAAAGAGGAAAAATTTTATCTATTTATCTTAAAACTCTAAAAATAGAGTGCATCTAAGACTTTTTTATTCAGCAACTCAAGAAAGTCATGGCTCCCGATGGGCCCATGTTTGATGCTCTTGACACTGCCCTTAGAGCCACAAGATGGCTGCAGCACTTTCCAACAAATACACCTTTTCAGAAAAAAAAAACAAAAAGCCCAAAGGCAGGAAAAAAGGAATGGTTGTCCCTCATTTTCATTTTCCCATAAGTCCTTCAGAAGATTTTCATCACATCTCATGCATTCATTTGGGTCACATGGCCATGTGTAAACTATTATTTGTCATAGAGAATGAGAACACCACTGCCAACTTCTATCAAACAAGATTCACACTTGACTGGGTGCCCCCGTTCTCCTGAAAGACATAACTTTGGTTCTGATAAAAGTGAGTGAGGTAGACTATTAGAGAAATAAAACTTAGATCTATGATTGCTGGCATTATCAATTTTTTTTCAATGGAGTTTTTAATGAGATAAGAAAGGCAAACTATACTAAAACTTCAAGTAATCACATAAATAAACATGGACCGAGAAGTTAATCCTTTGAAATTAAAAACCTTGGCTATCAGAAAGCCTCACCTCATATTAGTTTGAAATTTTGTACAGCTGATGCATACAAGTTTGAATTTCATTTACTACAGTGAGTTAAAAAAATTGTGTATTATATAAGGACTCATGGTTGGCACAGTTGATTAAATGTCTGGCTCTTGATTTAGGCTCTGGTCATGATGTCTTGGTTTTTGGGTTCGAGTTCCATGATGCGCTCCACACTGACAATGCAGGGCCTGCTCAGTCTCTCCAACTGTCTTTCCCACTCAGTCTGCCTTTTCCTGGCTTGTGCACGTGTGCACTCTTTCTCTCTCAAAATAAATCAAAACTTATTTTTCAAAAGTGTGTATTACATATAGCAATCGTAAATGAAAAATCTATCATAGCAGTACTTATGATATCTTATGTTATTAAAATATGTTTTCAAAATTAAAAAAAAAAACAACTTAGGCCAATGTCAACCAAATTCTCTCAAGCAAATTTCTCTGAATAAATACAATATTGAAGCTAGGAGTATACAAATGTGGCAGCCTTTCCATTTGTTCTTTACTCATAGCTATTTATTTGGATAACAAATTGATCACTATGGGTGAGGTGTAGAATGGGATTAGAGATGTGGCCTCTGCTCTTATGGTCCTTATGGTCTACTAGGAGAGATAGACAAGTAAACAATCTGAATAGAATAAATTACAATAAGCGTTACCATGGGAAATAGGGAACGTGCTGTGGAAACACATGGTGGAAGCCACCTGTCTGGTCTGTAGGGCGTCAGGAAAGGTTTCCCACAGGAAACATGCTTTAGAATGGACGTGCTAGATAAATGGGGAAGATAAAAGCATTCTGAACACATGGTACAGCACAAGCAATGTCCTGGAGGCAGAAAAGAACACCGCTGTTTTTCATGGAAATTCAATATGGCTGGAGACTAAGGTTTTGAGAGGAAGATGTGAAAATACGTCTAAGAATACAATCTGAACTCAGATACTCAAGGAGCTTTTAGAGCACCTGAAAGAGTTTGCACTTTATTTTAAAGAGAATGGGACGCCAACTGGTGGTTTTAATGAAGGAAACGGCAGAAGCAAATCTGTATCATAGAGCTATTCCTCTGTGTGAGGACAGCATTAGGGTAATACTGTACTAGAAGTAAAGTTGGAAGGCTTTTTTAATCACCCAGCGAGACGTAATAGTGTTCTGAACAAAGCCAGAGGCAGGAGATTACGGAAGTGAATGTATTGGAGAAAATGTTAGGTGCAAACATTTAAAGACATAAGAAGTGGAGAAAAAGGCAGGGTTAAGGATACCTCTGAGTTGCGTGGTTTGGGTTACCGGTAGGATATTGTCGTTAATCACTGATCCATGAGACTTGGGAGAACTTTGTTGAGCAGAACTCAGTCTCTTTTTTAGCATGTTAAGTTTATGGTATTTGAATGATTTCAAGATGTACTTTTCCTTAACTTGTTGGATGGGAGTATTCAGAGCCCAAGAGAGAGGTCAAGATTAAAGACTCATTTGTTAACCACCTTGTATGGATATATTTCGACACAAAAGAACTAGATGATATTGTCCAGAGAAGATGTGTGGTGCGATGCAAAAGATAAATGAATGCAGGATAGAATCCTAAAGAACATCGAGTGTTCCCACGCTGAAGCAGAACAACACAAGAATGATCTTTGCCTACTGCATTAGCTTTCTACTGCTGCTATATACATATGTATATATATATGAAATACCACAACCTTGGTGGCATGAAACAATAGTGTTTACAGTTCTGAAGACCAAGTGTCCAAAATCAGTATCACTGGGCTACAAGCAACTTTGTGGCAGAGTCATAACTGTTCAGAGGCTCTGTGGACAATCCATTCCTTACCTCTTCCAGATTCATGAGGCTTCCAGCATTTTATGACTTAAGGCTGCATGACTCCAGTCTCCCTGGTCACATTGCCTTTCTCTTCTGTATGGTCAAATACCCCTCAGCTTTCTTCTTATAAAGGGCATATGTGATTATATTTAGGGCCCTCCCAGATAACCCAGGATAATATTCCCATCTTAACATCCTTAGCTTAACACATCTGCAATGTTTTTGTGTCATATCCGATAACACTCGCAGGTCCAGGGTTTACCATGTGAATTTGTTTAGGTGCTCATTATTCAGCCAATCACATCTACTAAGAAGAAAATTATGCTTCATCTACAAGGAGTTCATAAAGAAGACTGAGACAAAAATGAAATTAATTCATGACAAGTAGTGTCAAATGTCATTTAAGTTATGCAAAATAATTTAGTTAAATATAAATGTAAACATGGAAAGGCCTTATCTGATTTAAGAATTATGGAAATAGCCCTACATCAAAAAGGCACAAGAGAAGAATATTTTATCTTATTTTATTTTATTTTATTTTACTTTATTTTTTATCTTGTTTATTTATGAGAGAGAGGGAGAGTTCAAAAGGAAGAGGGGCAGAGAAAGGGAGACAGAGGATCCAAAGCAGGCTCTGCCCTGACAGCAGAGAGCCCAATGTGGGGCTCAGACTCACAAAGCATGAGATCATGACCTTGGCTGAAGTTGGATGCTTAACTGACTGAGCCACCCAGGCTCCCCGAGAATATGTTTGTATAAGAAGCTCTATTAGAGGACTCCGGGAAGATAGCAGAATAGGAAGCACGCGGAATCTGTCTCCCCACCTAGACAGCGATTGCACTGACAGGATTGGTCTGATGTAACCTTTTTGGAACTCTGGAGTCTATTAAAGGCTTACAACTTTCAGGGAAAGATTTGAATAGTAAATTATGACAAATATCTGTCAACGTCATAGCAAAATAGCAGCTACTCACTCCCCACCTCTAGTCACGTGGTAGACAGCTGCACATCTGTTCCTGAAGCAGCTTTCATTCAGACTATGGAAGCCAGGGTGGGCAAAAAGAGCCTGTTCTCCAAATAACAGAAATCTGTCTAATCACTGATTGCTACTTCTGTTAACAGAGGTGCAGACAAAGGTGGGCAACAACACCAAAAATGAACAGCCATATTCAAAATGGGTTAAATATTTATATAGACATTTCTTTACAAAAGAGAAATAAATGGGCACTAAGACACTAATAAGTGCTCAACATCATTAATCATTTGGAAAATGTTAATCAAGATTACAGTGATGGCTTACCTGGGTGGTTCAGTTGGTTAGCATTTGACTACAGCTCAGATTATGATCTCACGGTCCATGAGTTTGAGGCCTCTGTCGGACTCTGTGCTGACAGCTCAGAGCTTGGAGCCTATTTCAGATTCTGTGTTTCCCTTTCTCTCTGCGCCTCCCCTGCTCACTCTCTGCCTGTATGTCTCTCTCTCAAAAATAAAAAAAAACATTAAAAAAAAAAAAGACTGCAATGAGATACCACCTCACACCTGTTAAGATAGCCACTATAAAAAAAAAAAAAAAAAAAAAAAAAAGAAGAAGAAGAAAGAAAAGATTTAAAGAAAGAAAGGAAGAAAGAAAGAAAAGAAAATAGAAAACAAGTGCTGGTATGTAGGTGGAGAAATTGGGACCCTTATGTACAATTAGTGGTATTGTAAAATGGTATAGCCACTGTGGAAAACAGTTCAGAGATAACTTAAAAAGTCAAAATATGGGTGCCTGGGTGGCCAAGTATGTTAAGCATCTGACTCCTGATCTCGGTCCAGGTCAGAATCTCACAGTTTGTGAGATTGAGGCTGCTTGTAATTCTATTATCTCCATGTCTCTCTGCCCCCCACCTCATGTTCTCTCCCGCTCTCAAAATTAATAAAAAAAAACTTAAAAAAAAAAACTAGAATTACCATATGATCCACCAATCCCTCTTCTGGGTATATATGCAAAATATTTGAAAGCAAAGCCTTGAAGATATTTGTATGCCCATATTCACAGCAGTATGATTCACAACAGCTAAAACACATCAATAACCCAAACTTATGTCAGTGGATGAATAGATAAGCCAAATTCTGTAACATACAAATAAATATCAATTATCTTTGGAAAAGAGGAGATTCTACAATCTGCTACGACATGGATATGAATGCATGGATAAACTCTGAGGATAGGGGCACCTGGGTGGCTCAGTCAGTTAAGTGTCCGACTTTGACTCAGGTCATGATCTCACAGTTTGTGGGTTCAAGCCCCACGTCAGGCTCTGTGCAGACAGCTCAGAGCCTGGATCCTGCTTTGGATTCTGTCTCCCTCTCTCTCTACTCCTTCCCCGCTCATGCTCTGTCTCTCAAAAATTAAATAAACATTAAAAAAATTAAAAAAAAAAAAACAAAAAAACTCTGAGGATATTATCCTAAGCGAAATAGTCCCGTCATAAAAAGACAAATGTGGGGTGCCTGGGTGGCTCAGTGGCTTAAGTGACAGACTTATTTTTAACTTTTTTTAATGTTTATTTATTTTTTAGAAAGAGATAGAGTGCGAGCAGAGGAGGGGCAAGAGAGAGAGGGAGACACAGAATCTGAAGCAGGCTCTAGGCTCTGAGCTGTCAGCACAGAGCCTGACATGGGGCTCGAACTCAGGAACTGTGAGATCATGACTTGAGATGAAGTCGGATGCTTAACCTACTGAGCCACCCAGGTGCCCCAAGTGACCGATTCTTGATTTCAGTTCAGGTCATGATATTGGGGTCATGAGATTGAGCCCCAAGATGGGCTCCATGATGGGTGTGGAGCCTGCTTGAGTTTTTTTCTCTCCCTCACCCTCTGTCCCTCCCTTGCTTCTATTCTCTTGCTTTCTATCTCTCAAAAAGAGTAAATAAATAAAATAAAATGCCAAATGTATAATTTCACTTAAAGGAGGGCCTTACAGGTAAAATCATAGAAAGTGGAGTAGTGGTTGCTAGGGGGTGGAGGAGGAGGAAATAGAGAGGTATCATTTGATGGGTATAGTTTCAGTTTTATAAGATGAAAAGAGTAATGAAGATGGATGGTGGTGATGACAGCATAACATTATCAACATATTTATATAACACTGAATTATACATTTAAAAGAGAAAGAAAGCAGGGCACGGGCAGAGAAACAAAATCCCAAACAGGCTCCGCAGTGTCAACACAGAGCTCGATGCAGGGCTCGAACTCTCAAACCTTGAGATCATGACCTGAGTCAAACCAAGAGTCAGATGCTTAACCGACTGAGCCACCCAGGTGCCCGGAGTCTACAGTATTTTTTAAAAAACAGGTCACACACACCTACCATTTTGCACATTAATATATATTTTCCTCATTCAACTGTTAACCTACATAAGAATTTAAGATTTTTTCAATTAATTTTAGAGATGAAAAATCATAGCTTCAAAAATTTTAAATGGTCGGACTGAATTTCAACCCATGTAACAAGACTTCTTTTCTGGGACTTTATGCAATAGTGTGCCTTTGACAAGTGCTACAGGACATACATAGTATGGTGCTAAAGAGTAAAATCCACTTATTCGAGTGGGCACTGGTCTTCATGGACTTACTGGAAGAAGTGGGAATCATAAACCAGTCATCAGGAAAACAGCAATCACATAGGACAACAACAACAACAGCAAACCCAATAAAAAAAAAAAAAAGAAAGGAGAGAGAAAGAACAATTATAGATTGGAGAAATAAGATAAAGAGACTTATTTAAAAACAGCAGCATTCAAGCTACAGAAAAGAAATAAAATAAAATGAAATTGATTAATAACCCTAAATATAGAGTGAACAGCATCTTATTAAAGTTTCTGTGGAAAATATAGTTAATATAGTTACTAAAATGTAACAGATATTCTTTTTCTAACTCTTACTTTTCTATTAAATTGATAATCAACAAGCATTCGTAAGAACGCTGTATAATAATACTGTATTTGAAATTAAAGATTAAAGTTAAAGAAAAAATATTAAAATATCAACTAAATGTCGAGTCATTTCATTAATTTTTAAAATAAAATGTTCTCTTTATTCATGAGAAACCTAGCATTAGTAGCAGAAAACACATTGCTAACTGGACTTTTATTTGGATTCTAGAAAGATAAGCTGTGAGTTCTGTGAGGGAGGAAAAACAATTTCCCTCTACCTTTCTAGGTTCTTGGTGAAGATCATCTTGTAATAAAAGATTAACAGAAGGAAATAAATCAGAAGTTTAATAACATGTATACCTCCTGTATACATGGAAGAACCCAGGAAAATAAAGAAACTTCTGGAAACGGCCCAAACCACCCCCTTAAATACCATCTCTAACTAAAAGAAACTGTCAGAGAAGGGAGAGGCCAGTTACAAAGTTTACCATGCAAAGCACCTAAGCGAGGGTATGGTCGTTAGGTGGATTAAAGTCTGTACCTTCTCTGATGATAAGAGTTTCTACAGATTTAAACGTCCTTCTATTTCTGGTACAGAGGGAGCCATGCTTACAAATGGAGATTTTTTTTTTTTTTACAAATGTAAATTTCTCTTACAAAAGGGTAATTTCTACTGGATTTCCAGAGATTTTCTAATGTCAGATTTTCTCTAAAATAATCCTTATGCCAAACAGGTATGTTTCCGGGATAGTATATTCTGTCCCATTTCAGTTCAACGTTCCCCTAAACTCCTGGTTCCTCAACAGAGTCTCTGCCAGAGCTCATTTTTTTCTCTACTTAGTTAGTTCCATTAGAACATACAGTCCAGAGACAGAAACATTATTGGCATCAAATCAAAATGATATGTCTTTTCCTGCCAACGCTTTATCCTGGTTGACCCTAGATTTTGTAGTGCTTTTATTTCTTTTTCCTTTTGTGCCCATCAAATGCAGTGTCAAAATGTGTTTCAATTGCCAACAAGATGTTGGACAATTATGATTTTAGTTTACTTCTGAAGTCTTAGAAGTGTAACGGCCTTGGGGCTCCTGGGTGGCTCAGTCGGTTGAGTGTCCGACTTCGGCTCAGGTCATGATCTCACCATTCCCGAGTTCAAGCCCCGCGTCGGGCTCTGTGCTGACAGCTCAGAGCCTGGAGCCTGTTTCAGATTCTGTGTCTCCCTCTCTGTCTGTGGCCCTCCCCTGCTCATGCTCTGTCTGTCTCTCTCTCAAAGATAAATAAACATTAAAAAAAAATTTAAAGAAGTGTAACGGCCTCTAAAAATGTATTTAGAACCTGTAGGAGGAAAAAAAGACAGAGAAATCCTCTGAGGAAGAGAGGTTTAGAAGGGTGGGGGCCAGCAAAAGTGGTTGTCTGTTCTTGGCCCCCTGAGTACTGAATGGATAAGGGTTCAGGGAAATGGAAGCACAGTTGAAAATAAAACATGAGAAAGAGAACAGAGAATATAGAAAGAATGGGTTTTCCCTTGAAATTAAACAGTAGAACTTATACTGCTGTTATATCTCTCTTACTTACTACATTTAGGACTCCTTTCCTGGAGCCTCCTGGGCTTCCCCTACCTGCACTGAATGTTTTCCCCATTAAAATTCTCAATCTGTTCAAGCTGTGGGGTGAAGGAGACTGTGTTATTACTCTACTGCTTAAAGGGAAATTAAATCTTCAGTGGCTTCCAGAAAAGGAAAAAAAAAATCAAACCAAAGACTCTTCCATCACAAATGAGAATAATACAAGTAGAGTAAGTCAGGATAAGATTGCCCTGAGCACAAACATCATTTTGCTGAAAGCTTCTTTTAAAAGCAACCATAAAAGAGCATTCACTAGTCAATATTACAGTCTTCGGGAGTTAGGAATTGAAAGAATTTGTACTACTTACTATAATCAAAGAATCTAAACATAAAATGAGTTCTTATAATCACTTAGTTTAACTCATTTTTTAACAGAGAAGGTCAATGCATCTAAGGAAGATTAAGGATAAGAACTCTGACCTACCAGTTCAAAGTCCTATACTCTTTATTGCATTGGCTATCATAAGTTTTTTGATGTTTTACTTAGACTATTTCTCTGTCTAGATAATTCCATAACTGCGTCATGTAATTTTCCAGATTGTTTTTGTCTTTTGCTATGTTTAAATATTTTATTCTCATGGATGATATGTTAATTGCGTTATTCCTTATATACCACTGCGACAGGATAATTTATTGAGATATTAATCTGTGTTTGTTGTCCTAGTCCGTTTTCCATCTCCATTTTGAAGTAGTTGTATCCCTTTGCCTTAAGGATATCTGTTTCAGGGGTGCCTGGGTGACTCAGTCAGTTAAGTACCAGACCCTTGATTTCAGTTCAGATCATGATCTTAAGGTTGTGAGATTGAGCCCTAGCCAGGCTCTGTGGTGACAGAATGGAGCTTGCTTAGGATTCTCTCTCGCCCTCTCTCTTTGCCCCTCTCCCCCACTCGTGTTCTCTCTCTGTCTAGAAATGAATAAACATTAAAATGTATATATGTATATCTGTGTTTCAAAAGCAGATTGTGACAGGAGAAACAGACCTAAGGATTTCTGCATACAGTTGTACTAGCTGTCCAGTACACAAACCTGGACTCTGTCATCCATGCACTGGGTAATCTCTGCATGTAACATCACTTAGAGTTGTTTGGTGCCCGATCTGCACCATTCTGTGGTAACCTTGCTACTTCTCTCTCTCTCTCTCTCTCTCTCTCTCTCTCTCTCTCTCTCTCCCTCTATCTCTCTCTCTCTCTTTTAAATAAAAATGTTAATTGGTAAACCCAGTCCTACTTAAGAATGATAGAAGAAATGACAGGATCCAAGCAGATTGACTACAAGTATACACATTCATTGTATAAAGGATGAGCTTGTAGCTCACGTAAAAAGTTGGCAGTAAATATTTATCTCCAGGAGATACTTTACTAGTTCTATCTTAGTGGATCCACAAATTCCTCAAAAGAATATGAAAGTCTAAACATTTAAAAGCTGGTTCAATGAATACGACACCGAGATGGTCAAAATAAAATACAAATAAAATCTGCAAAAGAAATCCAAAACCTACACTTTGAGTTTGCAACCTTTAGCATAATCATTTTCCTTGTATTCAAACAGACATGAGGAGACATAAAAAGGTGGTGAATGACTTTGAGGAAGGGAAGTAGAAGAGGTAAGATGTTAAAAGAGAAGGGTTACAATCTCACTACTGAGACCAAGATGAAGATCCTGATGATTCCCGGAAGGGACCTGTAACCCATTACTTTACTGGGCCTCTAGGATGTAGCAGGACATCTGAGAAGGATGTCTGCCTGATGAACTTTGCAAACTTGAGCCACCAGTTTCAAGTCTGTTTGTCAAAGGTCCATAGGGAAGTACTAAAGCCACAGAACACTGTGACTTCAAGGGAGGATTCAAACTTGATAAATAAGTGTAAGGACATGATGTATGTTGACAAAAATCCAGAAGGTCCTTTATACATTTTTTAGTGTCTCAAATTAGTTATGATATCTTGAATGGGATGGAAGAAGTCCCCGATTATGACTAAGAAAGATCTGTTTGTTGCAATTGTGAGATATTCAGTTTGTTAAGAACTATACAGTGATGTTTAGTGACCAATTGTAATTAATTGGCTGCTAAGGTTGCCCTAACAAAACATCATAGACTGGGCAGCTTACACAATGGAAATTTATTTTCTCTTAGTTGTATAGGCTGCAAATACAAGGTCAAAGTGACTTCAGGACTGGTTTCGGGTAAGATCTCAGTCTTTGTTTTGCAGACAGCCATCTTTGGATGTTTCCACATGACCTTTTCTCTGTCTCCTCCTTTTTTTTTTATAAGAATGGCAGCCCTATTGGATTAGGACCCTGCACTTATGGACTCATTTATCTTAATTTCTCTTTAAAGGTCCTATCTCCAAATACAGTCACATTGGGTTAGGGCTTTGAACTAGATTTGGGGAAGACACAATTCAGTGCACAATATCCATATTAGCTTAAATGGAAGTGTCCACTTGTCTCTGGCCCCTCCAAAATTTCAAAACTAAGGTAATATAATAAAATAAAACTATAAATCAAAAAATAATAGAAGAATGTTATGGAGGTGTGCTAGATAAGCAACGTCAACAAAGCTAAAACTTGGAAAGGAGACAGATGTGTAGTAGTTGGGTAATAGAGCCTGACATGAAAAGTTCAATGGTCTATAAGGAGGAAGTCAACAAGAAGTCTCAAGAGCCTCCAGATTTGGGAGTATCGGTGTGCCTCTGAAGTTAGAAGAGCTGGATTCAGGGAGGCTGAAAAGAGTAAGGTTGACTGAAAGTGTACAATTTCATTAAACCTTCAAAACATTTTTTCTCTTCTTGTGATGTGAAATTCCTACCCCTCTTCTGACAAGGTAGGGGAAAATTGATCATTGGTTAATTTAAGCTGGAGATATTTCAGACATGGGGATATCTGGCATTACCAAGAGTGGCATTAATTCATGACACTGAAACATAGGATTGTCTTCCAAATAATGGGAACCCCCACACTTTTCCCCTTTCTCACAGTCCAGGACAATGACATACAGAATTAGGTTTATGATAGGAAATTAAAGAATACATTCTGAAGCTATGAATTGACCTAAGAAAAATAACTAAAGCAATCAGATAATTTGTGCATCGTGCCATGAAATGACTGAGACACTGGACAAAAGTAACATTGTCACATACATTCAACTTTTATTGTTATTTCTTGAATGTTTATTTATTTATTTTGAGAGAAAGAGAGAGAGAGAGGCAGAGAAAGAAGGATAGAGAATTCCAAGCAGGCTCTGCACTGACAGCAAGGAGCCCCATGCAGGGCTTCATCCCACAAACAGTGAGATCATGACCTGAGCAGAAACCAAGAGTCCGACGCTTAACCAAGTGAGCCACACAGGTATTCCCCATTCAACTTTTAGATAACCTCTTAAAAATGAATAAATTACTAGGCATTAGAGAGCAATTTATAGGAGCACTATTTTTTCTTCACCATTCCTTATACTTCTGTCCAGTGGAGAGTTTCACTAAAATAACACTTGGCTTTTCTGTTCCCTTTTTCTCACTTCTCTCCACAATAGGGGAGGTGGCTTTTGTGAGTGATAAGTTGGAAAAAGAAATTGTCAATGAAAATATTTTGCTTCCCATTTTCTAGAGAAGGAGAAATTGCATTCTTCCCTGGTATTTCAGGCTAAACTCAAGCAAGATAAGGGACTTTTAAGTATTGATATACAGAACTATATTTGTTATTTTTTTAATAGCAAAGCTGGTGATTTTTCTATGCGCTACAAAGCAATATAGGTTATTAGTGTTAAGCCTGATAATCAGCCCTACATCAGCTTCTGAAAATTAATTAATTTTCCCAATAGGCAGATTTCATCAACTCAAACCATTCTATGGGAAAAGACAGTAGAAATAGCCACTTTGGCACAATAGTGAAAATGTTTTCTCAGACTAGAGTGTGGATGTTATCTTATTAAACCATTCTAAAAAAACAGCACTGTGGTGCCAAAAATAGGGATCTCATAGGAAAAGTAGACAATGAGTTTTATATGGGCTGAATGGGAAAGGCTGGCCCTGTAATAACACCTGGGGACTGTACTTGCAATCAACAACACATTCTAAACTTTGCAGAAACGTACCAACAATTCAAATATCACCTGACATTTTCTAGGTAGTCACTCTACTCCACTCCACACTTTTCCAGAATGATATGGTAAATATAAAATGCCCTTAATAATATTTCAATGAGAAAGTTCCACAACTAGGTTAAAATTTAAAGTCATGGGTTGTAGGCAACTGACATACATTTATTGATATCTGCTGAAGCTGCAACCTACATTTTATTCCATCTGCTTTCCTACGCTCAGATATGACTGAATCATTATTTCACATTTTATCAACTGTTAAGAACTGAGTTCTGACTATATCATTTTACTTTGAATAACTACTGCAAGAACAAGGGATTTATTCGTTTTCCAAATGGGTTGTATTAAGGCCAGTGCTTAATAACATCACATAAACTCTTATCTGTTTCTATTATTTAAAAGTAAAGTTTCTGAAAGATCATGTCTTGATTTAACAGGACACTAGGTTCGTTGAATTAACTGTATCCTTTTCGGTGGAAAGAGCTGAAGTTGGGCATCCTAGAGAAAGCCCGTTTCTACATGAGGGCTTAAAATCCTCCTAAACGAGGAAGAAATAGAAGTTGGGACAGATAGCTCTTTGTTTTTAGTTTATTAAAATTCAGTTCTTTAGCATGAGGTAATATGATTTAGGCTTTAATTTGAGAGGAATTTATTTATTTGGATTTTAATTTGCAAAACCATCTAATTTTTGAATTTTACTTTTTTTCCTGTATATCCCACAATGAGAGTAAGTTAATCTTCAAGTTTAAAACATCTCTATAATGTTGAAGCTTTAACTCATTGCTTAACCTCTGATAGGTTTTGTTGGAAAATACAGCTGGATCTACTCTGGGCTGCATAGCAGAGTGAATTCTCAGATTTAGGTACAAAGTTGACTTGAAGTTGATTTATTTTATGCACAATCCTGATCTATTTCATAGGCTTTCGAGGGTAAAATCTATACTTCCAATCAGTTTCCTGGATGGGTACCCAAAGCAAATTTGTTGCAGAAGTAAATTTGTCATGAAGCATATAAAGCTTAATCTTAAGGGCTCCTCACTTGCATGGCCTCTTTCCAAGGCCTTGGGAGGGACCCAGCAATGTGTTCACATGGACATATATTTTGGCAGGATTTTCAACATTAAATATATTGCCTACAATCAAGTAAGACTATTGTCTTTTTTCACTTCCACTCCATCCCAGTCTCTCTCCCATGCGATGGTATTTAAGAGTCTCTCCCATGCGATGGTATTTAAGAGTCTGCAGGTGTTCCTTGAATCTAAATATAGAGAAAATGATTTGGGAATACATTTAATGTAAATGTAGAGAGATCTCAGGTATGTGGCTTATGGTAATATTTGTGTTAAATCCCTGCTAGCTGCCCTGGGATAGAGGTGACTTTCCAGGAATACTGATGCTGCCCACTGAACTGACTCACTAAGCATGGTAACAAACAGAGTCAGAGGTAATATAATTCAAATAATTTTCCAATGGTGTCAAAACCATAAGCATGTGAGCAATGGAAGGGAAACAGATTCAAATATATCGAACCGGTAACCAGTATAGGCCACCTAATTATTGGACATAGGGGAGATTTTCTTCTTATTACTGTTTATTCAATATTCAAGTTTTCTCATATCAGTAAAATATTTGATAATGAAATATACTCAACTATAATATTATGTATTTTCCATTTTAAAATATAAATTATGCAAATATATTTTATCAAAATTTATGTTTGTTCTATAAATATAAAAAATGACTGCCTAAGGATATATTCCAGCTATGAATAGATTTCTATCAACCATGAAGCAAAAAAAAAAAAAAGACTCACATATTTCCCATTATATTCTATATTCTATAGAATTTTATACTACAATTGTAGACATACACATAGGAAGGAAAAATCAGAGAGAACAAAAGAAAAATTCAGTACAAGAAATTATAACATCTCTTTAGAAAAATGAGAGATAGGAGCACATTGGTAGCTCGGTTGGTTAATCGTCCAAGTCTTGTTACAGGCTCAGGTCACGATCACACAGTGTGTGAGCTGGAGCCCTGCCTCAGGCTCTGGGATGACAGCGTGGAGCCTGCTGGGGATTCTCTGCCTTTTCTATCTCTCTGCCCCTCCTCCGCTCATGCGGTCGTGTACGCTCTCTTTTTCTGTCTCTCTCAAAAATAAATAAACAAAAAAAAAGAAATACAGGAGAATATATTTCCAACATGAAACAACAAGTTTTATATGCAGGAAAATTCAGAAAATAAGAAATTTTAGAACTATGCATCAATAGAAACTTCTGGGGATTAAAAATATAGCAAAAATACACATGGTAAAGGAGTGTTTTTAGGATGAGTTTGAGAAAAATCTCCAAGAAAACAAAACACAAGCTAAATATACACAATAGGATAGAAAATATTTTTATTGTACTAAACTAGACTATCCAGTTCCTCATTAGCTGAAAAAGAGAACAGGAAACGAGGAAATAAAAATATGAAAGAAATAATTCAACTTTTTTTTTTCCAGAATAGATAAACACAAATTTTCATAATGAAAAAGGTTAACCAAATTGTAATCATACTAAATGTGAAAAGTAAATTCAGCAAGGTGCATGTTAGGAAATTTTCAAACCTAAGGAATAAAAAGAATGGCCTTCTAAGGCACAAAAAACTTCTGGAGAGAGATGAAGAACAATAGAGTTCATACAAAGGAGCCAGCATCAAAATGACATTGAACTTCTCAATAAGACTAGACACTGCTTTTCACAATCCTTAAAAAAAAATATTTCCAAGCCAGAATTCTATATCCAGACAACTCCTCAGACAACTCCTCAGTCAACTTGTTATGAAAGGTAGATCAAAATTATTCTCAGATAAGCAAAGTTTTTCAAAAACAAGCTTCTTTCAAGGTTACCCTCTCTCAGAAAGCTATTGAAAGATGCTCTCCAGAAAAATGAAAGGACAAAAAGAAGTTCAGATGGTTTAGTAATGAAAAGTGATTGTCCTGTATTATTCGCCTCAACCATGAACATACCAGGTCTCTGTTGTTGTAACAAATCACCACAAATTTACCAGCTCAAAACAATCTTCATTTATTATCTGACAGTTCTGTAGATAGAAATGTAGATAGAAATGTATGATTTCGGTTGGCTTGTTTGAACTTTTAATCTGGAGGGTGTGGGGAAGAATCTGTTTCCAGCTTCACTCAGGTTGTTGGTAGAATCCAGTTCTATACTGCTGGTGAGACTGAGGTCATGTTTCCTTGCTGACTTTTGGCAAGGTCCATTCTCAGTTTCCACAGGTCACCTGTATCCTAATACTCTGTCCTCAAAGCCAGCCTTGGTGGGTTGAGTCCTTCCTGCACTTCAATTATCTCTGTCTTTTACTTTTCCCTCATTTCTCCTGTCTTCTTTTATGTTACATCCCTATGACTGTGTCTTCTGTCTTCTTCTTCTGGTTTTAAGGGCTCATGCAATTATATGTGGCTATCCAGATAATCCAGCAAAATCTTCCTATTTGAAGGTCAGGTGATTAGCAACTTTAATTTTGTCTACCAAATCACTTCACAGCAGTGGCGAGAGTAGTGTTTGATTGAATAACCAAAGGACAGGAATCTTGGGGAAACATCTTTATAATCTATTCTGCCTGCCACAGTAAATAGTAGTTAAATCATCACAATAATGTCAACACTGATTATTGACTTGACTAAAGTTTTACATGTAAAATTCTTGAGAGGATTTAAGAGAGGGGCATTTTTTCATAAATATGTAATGGTTTTGTGGTGACATTTAGGAGACCTAAATTATTTTCTTATATAGAAATATATGAATTTGAGTACGCTTGGAATAGAAGCAAATTATTTAGAAACATGGAAGTAAATACTAAGACAAATTGGCTAAATGATTTAAAAGTGCATATTTCTAAAACATGGGACAGTAATGATGGGAAGTGATGATTATTTTTATAATTATAAACCATGGCATACTATTTTATTTTTGTAAATCGAGTGATTTATTTTCTAAATTATGTTATTTATTATTTTAATAAAAATTAAAAGAAACAGAAGATACATTAGAAATTGTGTCAATTCTTTCTTAAGTTACTGACCCATCTTTTAAAGCATGATACATGGGTTTCTCTTGGAAGATTATGGGTTATATTTTGTCTTTTCTCTGATATCCATTTTGCTCATGAACATTGGTACACGTTAGTAAAAATGGGTGATGGGGGCTGAATTTGTGAACAAAATTAATGTACTGAAATAAAGACACAAATTTTGCTCTCATTAGCTTTCTTATAAATGAGCTATAATCTAAATTGGTTGACTGAGTTTGAGAGCATTGAACTAATGAACCAAAGTGGTATATATGGCTAGTTTACTTAAATAATACAATTTGCTTAAAATATATTTGAAGACATTTACCACTAATTGGCCAAAAATTTAACTTCTAGAACCAATTAGTGTTTATAAGTGTTAATGGCCACTATAGTTCCATGATAAGGAGGCCATGTCTCTCAAGGGAAATAAACCCAGTCCAGGCTCTATCATGAAATTCCTTTGTAAGGAAAGATGATTATTATGGTACCTTTCTCAGAGTGACAACTTTTTGATTAATTTACTAATTTGGAAGGTATAATCCTTTGAGTGTGGTAGTAAATGTTTTTAGAAAGTCATTATTTTACCAGGAAAACAGAAATGATAATTTTCCAAGGTTATATAGTAAAAGATACTTAAATATTTTTGAAAAGCATTGTTTTCATGGAAATAATGACATGTATTTTAACTTTAAAATTTTTGCTTATCTAAAACTGATTGAAGAATGTAATATTCCTTTTACTGACAGATCATACATTCTAGGGTCATTACATTCTCAGGTCACCTGTAGTATCAGAGAGTTAGTATTCATGGTTCCAAATAAAATTTAAATCACTAATTTAAATTTCTTCACGTAAATTTCTGCAATAAATATTTAATGCCTAAAAATGAACAATTAGTCATATTTAGTAAAAGAAAACAGATGCAGTAATTAATTACTTTTTAAATGGGGATTGAAAGAGTAATGTAAAATTGTAGATGAGTTCCATTGTTTGGTATCTCAGTAATATAGGAACTATAAAAAATTCAGACTAAGCATTAATCTTTCATGGGGCAATTAATTTTAATTAAGGCAAGTACAGAATCCCATATGGTTTCAGACATCATCTATTCATTAATGCAAACAGTCTGAGAGGAGCCGTTTGGAACATTTTGGTTGACAGCAATGGTGGACAGCCCTGGGGACACCTGGTTAAACATCTTCTAATTTTTATCGTGCCGCGCATCAGTGGGCAAGAATCCATGTTTAACAGTCTTTGGCAAGATGGAGTATGTGAGAGGAATTTATTGTGTCCGTTATTTCTATGAAAATTCGATATCACACAATGTGCTTTCTCCTTGGGAAGTAGGATGTGCTCACATCACACATTTTCCTAATACGTGTCTCTTGATGTTGTTTTCAATATATTTCTCCCTCCTCCATTTATCCACAGGCATGTACATGCAAACACATTCGTGTTAGTACCTGAATACTAGTGTACCTTTTTTTCATATATGCTGTTCTGTGTATATTAGTTATTTGGAGGCATAATCCAACTATACTATGTATTCTATCACATATATTCTGTACGTCAGACTTCAGAAGCAGGCTAACTAGGAGATTAGTTAGGCTAGTCTGGCTGAGGAGTCTCTCATGAGACAAAAGCTAAGATGTCAGCCAGAATTACAGACATCTGTAAGCTTAACTTTGGCTGGAAGAACTTCTTTTAAGGTTCAACTATGGTTGCGAGTAGGAGGCCTCTGTTTCTTACTGGACGTGGCCAAGAGGCTTCAGTATTTTGCCGTGTAAATCTCCTTACAAGAATGCTTTTGTGGATTCACAACATGGCAGCCGATTTCTCCTAGAGCAAGTGATCCCGAAGAGCAGAGTGAAGGTTATAATATCTTTCATAACCTAGCTCTGTCACGTTTCACCTTAGCCTATCCACAGAAAGTCAGTGTGGGAAGGAATTATACAAAGGCACAAATTCCAAAAGTTGAGAGTAGAGCCCGTCTTGGAGGGTGGTTACAATGCTGAACTGTATGGCGTTCCAGCAAGATCTTTAAACTCCAGAGCCATGCTTTATTCCTCTCTCTACCCCAGCATCTGTTGAACAAAAGCATATACATGAGGAACTTTTTAATAGTAAATAAATTATTTACTTTTATTTATACCAATATATACCCTTCTAAACTTCTGCATTCCATGTTAATAACGAATTCGATTATCTCAATATTAAACCTAAGAATCATATTAAATAGGACACATTTTAAACGGTTATCATGCAAAAGTACTAGATTTTGGCTCTAAAAGGCCTAAAATGCATTGTTTTATTAAGATCTTCATTAGTTTTTTGAGGTATTTCTCAATTATTATTTATTATATCTGAAAGACACAAAAGATTATAAACTTGAAATAGCTAAACTCCTGTAGAGAATAAGACCACTGGAGAAATATTTTCTGATTTGTGTTGGCAAGGTTAAAAGCGCTTTAATATTAATCAATAGCTTTTTTCTTTTCTTAATAAGCCATGTCTTAATAGAATTGATGTCAGCTTATCCGCATATCAGTAAGCACTGCTAGCATGGCTTTGAGTGATATTCCTTTGAAAATTATTATTATCTGAGAGTTGGAAATTCAACTCTAAAATTTCATAAATGCCATTTTTGCTTTTGGGTATCAGCTGTAGAAAGTGTCACTTTAAACAGTCATTGCCTTTACTTTTTCTGTCTCTTGTCTAAAGTGATTTTTTTATATTAAAAGAAAGTAATTTAAAAATCATACAGACATTTTGGAAACTTTTTGAATTCCCCTTCTGTTAGGCTTATTTCTTCAAATGCTAATATAAAAAAATTTGTGCTAATTAAAAGAACAGCAACAACAAAACCTAGAGTTATATAACAGGATATTTTATGGATGAATTGCAATAACCTAATCATTTGTCTGGATTAACTAGGTGAATTTTTATGGCATGAATTAGAATAGTTAAGAAAGGATGAAATTTCATTAAACACATATCAAAATAAAATTACTTGATTTATAAATTTGACCATAATTTTATAATGCATTTATCTCTTTTCTGCATTTAAAAAGAAAAAAAATAACTATTACAATGGAAGAAATGAGCTTTTCATCCATTCAGTACACATTTGTTAACATTTATTACCCAAGAAATATGTGACTCCTTTACCATAAGCTTACTTTTTAGTTAACATAACGGGATCTCAAGATCCAAAACACTGCATTTTAGTGTTTATGTACATGGATACAGAAACTTTAACACTAATACAAGAATGTGTGCCCCAGTGTTGTCTATTTTTCTCAATATAGTTTTATTAAAAGACACTATAAAGTTATGGGGAAAAAATCAATCTACTTACGTTAGTATCCTGGTCAGTTTGATTCTGGTTAAAATTGAGTTTTATCGGGCACCTGGGTGGCTCAGTGGATTAAGCGGTTAAGCGTCTGACTTCGGCGCAGGTCATGATCTCATGGTTCACAGGTTTGAGCCCTGCATCGGGCTCTCTGCTGACATCTCAGAGCCTGGATCCTGCTTCCGATTCTGTGACTCCCTTTCTTTCTGCCCTTCCCTTGCTTGTAGTCCGTCTCTCTCTCTCAAAATTAAATAAACATTAAAAATACATACTTTTAAAAAATCGAGTTTTATTATTTTCTAATAAGTTTAATACACATGGTCAGAAAATTACATTTAATATATTGACAGCTATTGTGTTATAATCTATTGCTGTATAAAATTTTAACACAAATTTAATTTATTTAATTTTTTTAAATTTTTTCAATGTTTATTTATTTTTGAGACAGAGAGAGACAGAGCATGAGTGGGGGAGGGATAGAGAGAGAGGGAGACATAGAATCCAAAGCAGGCTCCAGGCTCTGAGCTGTCAGCCACAGAGCCTGATGAGGGGCTCGAACTCAGGAACCATAAGATTATGACCTGAGTCAAAGTCGGAGGCTTAATTGACTGAGCCACCAGGTGCCCCTTAACAGAAATTTTAGAGGCTTAAAAAGACACTTATCATCTCGAAGTTTCTGTAGGTAAGGTACCTAGTTGCTGAAGACCTGGTTCCTCTGACTCAGTTATCGCTCATGAAATTGTAATCCCATTGTCAGGTGGCACTTCAGTCATCTCAAGGTTTAACTGGAGAAAGATTCACTTTTAAGTTCACTTGGGATTCAGTTCTTCACAGTTTATTAGACTGAGAACCTTATATCCTCACTGGTTGTTGTGCAGAAGATGTCCTCATTTTCCTGTCACATGGGACTCTCCATAGGGTGGCTCACAATATGCCAGGTGGCTTTATCACACCAAAGAAGTGAGAAGAAACAGAAAAGGATGATGACAGATATTGGAAGTGAGTAATCCAAAGAAGTAGGTCCTGTGGAAAAATATTTCTTCTCCAGAAATAGTAGCAGGTGACGCAAGACTCAATTCTCCAAAGCACTGACAGTGAGCAAGATGCACATCTTGTCTTGGGGATAGGACTAATGGCAGTGGAACCTTCAAGAACGTTCTTCAGGATAGTGTTGGCTGTCATTTCTGACAATGTTGTTCATTACCAGATTTTTCAGCAATACCATCAATGACATAAATTTACTCAAATTCTTTTAATGAATTCTATGTCTACTTAAATTATCCAAAGCCAGGTTGTGTTGCCTGCAGCTAAGTGGCCTGATGAATATAGTTATTTTTCTTCGTCATTATCTCCACTTTCTTGAATAAGCAAGAGTTTTAATGTAATATGACTGTTAAAAATTAAGTCAGACAGTCAGATTTACTTTTTCTTCACAACTAGTACCCATGTTCATAAGTTTCAATGTATTATTCTGTAGACACAATTAATTTAAATTATACTTAAGAGTTTACATCAATTATGCAGTTTTTCTATATGCCAAATATGTTTTATGTCTTTCATGTAGATTATTTAATTTAATTTTTGTAACCATTCTTTGAGATATGTTGGATATTTTTAAGATTAAAAAAAAAAAAAGTCCAATGTTGAAAACTTAAATAACTCCCCCAAAGTGATAAAGCTGACAAGTAGTAAAAGTAGGATTCAGATCCAGATGGTCAAAATTCCGGAGCCTTCCTCTTAGACACAACACTACTATGCTTTTTTTCAAAGTCCATATGAAACAGTAACAATATGGCACTATTCAAAGTGAGATGAACATATGTCATAAGGTACAAAAGGACAAATAAATAGGAAAATAATCATTCATTGGGCTAAGGTAAGAACCACTGCTCATCAAAAGTCACCAGAAGCTGGGAATGCAAACTGGTGTATCCACCTCAGAAAATTAAAAATAGAACTACCCTTCGATCCAGCAATTGCACTGCTAGCTATTTATCCAAAGGATACAGGTGTGCTGTTTTGAAGGGCACATGCACCCCAATGTTTATAGGAGCGCTATCGATAATAGCCAAAAAATGTAAATGCCCACGTGTTCATCTACAGATAAAGAAGATGTGGTATATAAATACAATGTAATACTACTTGGCAATCAGAAAGAATGATATCTTGCCATCCGCAGTAACATGGATGGAACTAGAGTGTACTATGCTAAGTGAAATTAGTCAGTCAGAGAAAGACAAATATCATATGATTTCATTCATATGTGGAATTTAAGATACAAAACAGATGAACATAAGGAAAAGGAAGCAAAAACAATATAAAAGCAGGTGGGGGACAAGCACAGGAGACTTGTAAATATAGAAAACACACTGAGGGTTGCTGGAGAGGTCATGGGTGGGGAGATTGGCTAAACAGGCAAGGGGTATGAAGGAGGACACTCTTTGGGATGAGCACTGTTTTTTGTTTTGTTTTGTTTTTATATGTAGAAGATGAATCACTGGATTCTATTCCTGAAATCATTATTGCACTATACACTAACTAACTTGGATGTAAATTAAAAAATAAATTTAAAAAAGTCATCCTGAAGAGAGTAAAAAATGCAAGTTTCAGGGTGGATGTATCTGACAAAGACTCATTCATAATAAAGGGCTTCTATAAATCAACAATTAAGATGATGATAACAATACCCAATAGAATAGAACAAAGATATGAACAGGCATTTGGCAAAATAAGATACACGGATGCCAAATAAAAGTGCCCAACTTTATATTTAGAAATATATCTAAGACCACAATGGAATTCTACTATATATCCCTTCCCCCTGTAGCTAAAATAAACATAATTGACACTATTTGTAAAATGTGAAATATCTGAAGTGCTGATACTGTTAGATTCTAATACAAAGTCATATCTAATGTATATGTATAGTATAATTATATGGTCATAAGATATATTCATTTTCTACCTTCTATATATTTCCATAAAGTGTTTCTTTTTTTTTTTTTTAATGTTTTTATTTATTTTTGAGAGCAGGAGAGACAAAGCATGAGTGGGGGAGGGTCAGAGAGAGAGGGAGACACAGAATGTGAAGCAGGCTCCAGGCTCCGAGCCGTCAGCACAGAGCCCGACGCGGGGCTTGAACTCACAGACTGTGAGATCATGACCTGAGCCGAAGTCGGCCGCTTAACCGACTGAGCCACCCAGGCGCCCCCATAAAGTGTTTCTTAATCTTTATATAATTTTAAAATCCCAAAAAGTGTTATAGAGATCACTTTTCTTTTTTCTTTTTAAGTTTATTTATTTTGAGAGAAAGAGAGAGAGCGCAAGCATGAGTTGGGAAGGGGCAGTGAGAGAGGAAGAGAATCTAAAGTAGGCTCCATGCTGTCAGCACAGAGCCCAATGTAGGTCTCCATCTCTTGAAAGTGTAAAGTCATGATCTGAGCGTAAATCAAGAGTCTGTCTTTAACCAACTGAACTGCGTAGTTCCCTGGAGATCTCTTTTCTATAATTCTTAATAAAATTTGACCAGGACTTTTAATATTCAGACCAATGGCTTAGGTATGGCCTGTTGTTCATTTCTCTAGATATAGAGAGATTAAGCATTTTAAACTATATTTGAGGGGCGCCTGGGTGGCTCAGTCGGTTAAGCGTCCAACTTCAGCTCAGGTCATGATCTCACAGTTAGTGAGTTCAAGCCCCACGTCAGGCTCTATGCTGACAGCTCAGAGCCTGGAGCCTGCTTCAGATTCTGTGTCTCCTTCTCTCTTTGCCCCTCTCCTGCTCACACTGTGTCTCTCTGTCTCTCCAAAAAATAAATAAACATTAAAAAATAAATAAATAAACTGTATTTGAGATAGATGGGATTCTAAAATGACTCAAAAGAACCTCATTCCTTGGTGTACATGTCCTAAATAATCCCTGTGGTTTGGACGAGATTTGGGATTGAGATCAAATATTACTTGTGCCATGCTATTGGCAGAAAGAAGTTTATAGGTATAATTAAGATCAGGAATTTTTTAGAGATAATTAAGATCCTTCACTGACATTGAGTTAGAAAGGTTATGTATCTGGGACTTCATTAGGCGGGAGCTCTCTGACCAGAGGAGATTCAAAGTCAGAGATGCCCTTCCCCTGCCACATGTCTTCCCGAGGCACACAGACTGCTATGTTGAGAGAGCACGGAGTCTTGGGACGAAAATCAGAGGGCAAGCTCTGGCAACCGAGAATGACCCCCAGTCGACAATCAGTGAGAAAGCAGGAACTCTCCTGCATGGAACTGAATTCTTTTAAACAAAACAAATAATGGAAGAAGACCCTGAGCTCCAGAACTGTAGCTCAGCTGACATTTTGATTTTAGCCTGTGAGAATCTGAGCAGAGGATCAGCTAACCTATACCTAGAATCCTGACCCATGGGACCTACAAGATAATAAAGGCTGTTTTCTATTGCTAAATTAGTGATAATTAGTTATATAGTGAAGGACAACTATATATCTATGTCTATACCTATATCTATATATATGCTATTGCTAAATTAGTGATAATTAGTTATACAGTGGCATATATATATGCCATTGCTAAATTAGTGAAAATTAGTTATACAGTGAAGGACAACTATATATAGATATAGAGATATAGAGATATAGAGATATAGAGATATAAAGATATAGAGATAGATATATAGATATATATATCTAGCTAACTGGATTTCATCTTCTATGTATTACCACCTAAAATACTTTACTTCTACTTTTATTAAGTATTTCTCTTTTACAGAAGTTCTTTATAGATTCATAATATGAATCTTTGCTGGTTTTATATGATGTGAATTATTTTTCTACTTGTTCTATTTCAATAATGGTAGCTTGATACAATTTTTTAATCACATTGATATAATTAAGCAATTTATTTTTATATGATTTCTATTCTTTGACTTGGTTTGAAAAACTACGCCTGACAACCCCCTGGGCAAAAACATAGGCTTTGTGAAAGAATTTCACAAGCATAATATTTATTCACAAAACCAAGCACAAAATGGCATGTATTAATTGATTCTGTGTACATGACATTCGAAAAAGGGAGACACTGCTCTGCTAGAAATCAAAAGAGCAGTGACCTGTGGAGGGTTAGCGACTACGATAGGACACAGGGGTGGGTGCTCTATTGTACCAGTTACCCTAAGGATTGATCCAGTGCTGGTTTCCCAGATGTGTTCACACTGCAGAAATTCAGCATGCTGAACTCTGACCATTTGTGCACTTTTCTGCATGTTTGTTTTTAATAACAATAGTTTGTGTCTTCCTACTGCCATGCAGTATACTACAGTATAACTAAACCACAATATATCTGCTTTGCTATTGATGGGTTGATGGGTAGATGGGCATTTAGGTTGTTTCGATTATTAAAAATAGTGTAAACATTTTTGTTTATGTTTTTGGTCAAGCAACAAAAGCATTTCTCCCTTTTAAATATCTAGTAGTTTAATTACTGTGACATAGGGTTTGCATTTGTCTTTGAGTGATATTCACAAAGACTTTTCCAAAGTAGAAATATATACCCCAGGGAACAGTACATCAGCACTTCAGATATTCCACATTTTACAAATAGTGTCAATTATGTTTATTTTAGCCACAGGGAGAAAGGATATATAGTAGAATCCCATTGTGGTCTTAGATATATTTCCCCGATGAAATCTAAAGTTGGGCACTTTTAATTTGGCATCCGTGTATCTTATTTTGCCAAATGCCTGTTCATATCGTTGTTCTATTCTATTGGGTATTGTTATCATCATCTTAATTGTTGATTTATAGAAGCTCTTTATTATGAATATGAGTCTTTGTCAGATACATCCACCCTGAAATTTGCATTTTTACTCTCTTCAGGATGACTTTTTTAAATTTATTTTTTAATTTACATCCAAGTTAGTTAGTGTATAGTGCCATAATGATTTCAGGAATAGAATCCAGTGATTCATCTCCTACATATAAAACAAAAAACAAAAAAACAGTGCTCATCCCAAGGAGTGTCCTCCTTCATACCCCTTGCCTGTTTAGCCCATCTCCCCACCCACGACTCCTCCAGCAACCCTCATTGTGTTTTCTATATTTACAAGTCTCCTGTGTTTGTCCCCCACCTGCTTTTATATTGTTTTTGCTTCCTTTTCCTTATGTTCATCTGTTTTGTATCTTAAATTTCACATATGAATGAAATCATATGATATTTGCAAGTAGGATTAAGAAAATAGAGTAAAGGTGATGATGAAAGAAAAACCAAAAAGGACGATAGAATACTAAGAAAGTGCTGACCCACAGATCAGAAATAGAGCTTCAGAGCATATTCTAGTCTTCCCTCATCCTCCAGTGCAGCCAAAGAGGCAGAAACTTAATTGTAGATCCTATCAACAGTCCACTTTGGAGAGACTGTTAATAGTAATGTCAAAGTCACAAAACTTTTTCAATCATTAATTAAAGTTCTCATGCTGATCTTGGATCTAACTTCCAGGAGTGTGGCTCTCTAGAATGTTCTGCAATGGTCGCGATGGAGAAGAGTCATCAGCAGGATAATGAAAACACTTGGTATTGTGATAAAGAAAGACCATTGGGAACAGAGCGAGGCCATCTAAAAGGAATTATGAGAGATTAGGAATGCTCTACTGAGACTATTTGCTGAAAAGGCTTGGTATTTGCCTGCTTCTTCTTCTTTTTTTTTAATATGTTACTAGTTGCATTTGATTAAATAGTTATTAACAAATACCTACGTTCAAAATGTGAAGAATTCATAAATGCATCATTTGTCACTTTTGTGGATTACACTGACTGCCATTACTTTGTATTTAAAAGGGGTTCACTACCATCACATATTTCTTCCACAGAGTTTGCCACTATTCTTTCAGAATCATTAGCTAATAGGAGTAGAGCAGATCTTTTCATCCTTGTATCATAAACATGTTCACTTAGAATAAAAACCCAAATACCTGGAGTGATGGCAACAAGATAGTAGAAGAGGAAGCTTCAGACTTTGCTCCTCCACAGAGACATCAACTTAACAGCAATATATGATCCACGAAGCCTTTTTGAGAACTCTAGAAACCAGTTAGAAAGTCACAGTGCTTCAGAGAAGCCCAAAGGCAAAAAAAAAAAAAAATCAACACAAAAATGAGTAAGATGAGTTCTATTTCAACCATCTCAGTTCCTCCCCCAAGCTGGCACAGGTCACAGTCAGGAAGAGAAGCCCAACTTGTGACCTTTCCCATGGGAGGGAAAGAGAAGAGTGGAACATTGATCCAGCATTCTGGCTTTTCACAGACCTCCTTGAGAAATTGGTTTCTGTCTCATTTGACTCTAAATGGTCATGGGGAACCAAATACTTTGGATGCTCCCGAGCAGTCAAAATAAAGGAGCTCCATGGATTACAGCAGCACTAGGACACTTGCAGTACTTCAGACAGACATCAGAGGGGGCAAAAGACTACAAGCTTCTGAGAAAGCAACAGGCAAATCTCCTTCTCTAAATGGGAAATTACATGCATATGCCTAGAGAAGATGTAACACCCACAAAGTCTGAGAGTCCCCTCCCCAAGAACCTGTAGCCAGGCTGACTGGTGAAGGAAGGTCTTTCCTTGCATGAAGCCTGTGAAAAAAGACTTGGAGAGTGACTGTTTTGTTCAGATGCATAAATCACAACAAAATATTACAAGGCACACAAAAAATGGGAAAATATGGCACAATCAAAAAAAAAAAGAAGAAGAAGAAGAACTCCAGAAACTGACCTTAAGAAAATAGAGATCTACATATTATCTGACAAAGAATTTAAAATATTAGTTTTAAAGTAGCACAGTTCACTACAAGAATAGAGACAACTAAATGAAATCAGAAACATGATGAATGAAAAACAGATGAAAATATCAAAAAGAGAAGAAACTATAACAAAGAACCACACAAAAATTCTTGAGCTAAAGAATACAATAACTGACTTGAAAATTTTATTGGATTGGTTCAATTGCAGATTTATTCAAGCAGATGAATCAGTGAACTAGAACACAGGTCATTTGAAATTACTGACTTAGAAGAAAAAAAAAAAAGTAAAAGAAAGTGAGGATACTTTAAAAGATCTAAAAGACACCATCAAGATGCCCTAAAATATACACTACAAGAATCCTGAGAAGAGAATAAAAACAAAGAGAAGAGAAGAAAGAGAGAAGCAGAAATCTTATTTAAAGGAAAAAAATGGCTGAAAATTACTCAAATCTGAGGAAGCAGATGGATATTCAGTTTCTGAAAGCTCGAAGAATTCCAACTAGGATGAATTCAAAGACCCCATTGAGACACATTATCACCAACTATCAAATTCAAAGACAAAGTGAAAATCTTGGAAGCAGCAAGTGAAAGTGACTCATCATACATAAGGAAACTCTCCTAGTTATTAGCGCTTCTCAGTAGAAACAGAAGCCATAAAGAAGTGGGATAAAATATTCAAAGTGCTGAAAGGAAACAACAATGATAACAAACCACTAACCAACAATACTACATCTAGTCCTTCAAAATTGAAGAAATTTTTCTCAGATAAACAAAAGCCGGGGAAGTTTCTCACCACTAGCTTTGACTTACAAGAAATACTAAAGGAAGTCTTTCAAGTTGAAACAAAAGAACACCAGGCAGCGACATGAACATGTAGAAAAATAGAAAGCTCTCTAGTAGAGGTAAATATATGGAAAAGTACAGAATCTGTGATACTGTAATGATGATATGTAAATCATGTTTAATTCAGCTGTAGAATTTAAAAGATAAAAGCATAAAAATAACTACAGCTATAGCACTATGTTAGTGGATACAAAATATAAAAGGTATAATTTGTAACAAAGACAACAGAAGTGGGGGAAATGTAAGAGTACATTGTTTATACACAGTTGGGGTTAAGTTGAATCGGTTTAAATAGACTGTTATAACTATAAAATGCTTTATGTAATCTCATAGTATATTCATGGTTAATCTCATGTTAATCACACAATTACCTATAGAAGATGCTAAGAAAATAATGAGAAAGAAACCAAAACACATCACTACAAAAATAAAAACAAAAACAGAAAACAATTAATGAAATACAAAGAAAAAACTGAGAAAGAAAAATAACAAAAAAATTAAGACATTCAGAAAACAAGGAACAAGTGGTGCCTAGGTGGCTCAGTTGGTTAAGCAGCTGACTTTGGCTCAGGTCATGATCTTCTGGGTTCGTGAGTTCAGGTCCCATGTCAGGCTCTGTGCTGACAGCTCAGAGCCTGGATCCTGCTTTAGATTCCATGTCTCCTTATTTCTCAGCCCCTCCCTTGCTCATGCTCTCTCTCTCTCACCTCTCTCTCTCTCAAAACTAAATAAACATTAATTTTTTTTTAAAAAAGAAAACAAAGAATAAAATGGTATAGTAAATCCTTGCCTATCAGTAAGTACTTTAAGTGTAAATGGCTTAAACTCCTCAATCAAAAGGCATGGAGTGGCTGAATACATATAAAACAAGATCCACCTATTTGCTATATACAAGAGATTAACTTTTCAGCTGGGACGGTCATGCTTATATCAGATAATATAGACTTGAGGTCAAAAAACTGTCATAAGAAACAAAGAGAACATTACATAAGCATAAGGGTTGAATAACAAAAAACAAACAAACAAACAAAACACATTACAAATATAACTATATATGTACCTAAGCAAAGCACATAAGTATAGGAAGAGAACACTAGTAGAACTGAAGGAAGGTATGGACAGTTAAAGCAATAATGGTAGAAACTTCAAGGGGCACCTGGGTAGCTCAGTCAGTTAAGAGTCTGACTTCTGCTCAGGTCAAGTTTCGTGAGTTTGAGTCCCACATTGGGCTCTGTGCTGACAACCTAGACCCTGAAGCCTGCTTCAGATTCTGTACCTCCCTCTCTCCCTATCCCTCCCCTACTTGCACTCTGTCTCTCTCTCTTTCAAATAAAAGATTATTTTTAATTAAAAAAATAAATTTTGATATCTCATTTTCAATAAGGGATAGATCAATTAGAAAGATCAATAATGAAGCAGAGAACTTGAACAACACTACAGACCAACTGAACCTAATAGATTATACAGAATACTCCTTTCAGCAAGAGAATACAAATTATTCTTAAACATGCAAGATAATTATCCAGAATAGATCAAATTTAGGCCATGAAACTTATGTCTTAACAAATGTAAGAAGATTGAAATCATGCCAAATATTTTTTCTGACCACAATGGAATAAAACTAGAAATAAGTAGAAAAATGGAAACTGGCAAGAGAAGGAAATAAGTATCAAAATTTGAAATGAAGTCTGAAGATCTCTCTTCACAGATGAAATGCTTATATATAGAAAACCACAAAGATATCACACACACACACACACACACACATTTGAACTAATAACCAAACTCAGCAAAATTGCAGAATAGAAAATCAACACACAAATGTCAGTTGCATCTCTATACACTAACAATGAACAATTGAAAAGGAAATTAAGTCAACAGTTTTATTTACGATAACATCAAAAAGAGAATAATAACTTAGAAATTAACTAAGGAGTTAAACTATAAATTAAAAACTATAAAACATTGCTGAAACAATTTAATGACAAAAATAAATGGAAAATAAATTCCATGTCTTCATGGAATAGGAGACTTAGTATTATTAAAATGTCCATACTAATCAGAATGAATTACAGATTTAATGCAGTCTCTATCAAAATACCTATTACATTTTTTTGCAAAGATTAAAAAAAAAAAAAAAAACTAAAATTCGTGAGACCTTAAAGAACATCAAGTAGCCAAGACAATCTTAAGAAAGAAAAACAGTTGAGGCTGGAGGCCTCAAACTTTTTGATTTCAAAACATACTACAAAGCTATGGTAGTCACAACAGGATGATACTGGCATAAAGACAGACATATAGGCCAATAAAAGGGAACAGAGAGTCTAGAAATAAACTAATCCAGTGATCTTTGGTGAGGGTGTCAAGGTTACACAATCGGAAAAGGATAGTCTCTTCAGGAAACAGTGTTGGAAAAATTGGATGTTGACATGCAGAGGAATAAAGTCGAACCTGACCTTACCCCATATAGAAAATTAACTCAAAATAAATTAAAGACCTAAATCTAGGACCTGAAACTCTAAAACTCTCAGAAGAAAACATAGGAGAGAATCTTCATGACAGTGGACTTGGCAATAATTTCTTGGCTATGATATCAAACACACAGGCGACAGAAGCAAAATTAGACCAATGGGACTATGTTAAACAAGCAAACCACAGCTACAACAAACATCCCATACAGCAAAGGAGAAACAGAATGCAAAGGCAGCAGATAGAGGGGGGAGAAGATATTTGCAAACCATACATCTGATTAAGAGTGAGTATCCAGAATATTTCAAGATCTCCCGCAACTCGACATGACAACAAAACTGACATCGTCATCAACGACAAACCACAAATAACCCTATTATAAAAGGTGGACAAAGATTTCAATAGACAGTTCTCCAAAGAGGATATGCATGATTAACAGGCAAATGAAAAGTTATCGATATACTAATTATCAAGGAAATACGAATTAAAAACACAATCATATGTCACCTTACATCCACTAGGATGGACACCGTAAAAAGCAAACAGAAATATCAAGTAGTGGCAAGGATGTGGAGAAATCAGAACCCTTGCCTACTGATGGTGGGAATATAAAATGGTGCAGCTACTACGAAAAACAATATGCAAGTTCTACAATAACTAAAAAACAGAATTGTCATGTGATCTCACAATCTCACTTTTGAGTGTATAGCCAAATAATTGAAAATAAGATCTCAAAGAAATATTTACATACCGATGTTCATGTATTCATTGCAGCACTGTTAACAATAGCTTAGAGTTGAAGTAACCTAAATATCCATGGAACAATAAATGAATAAAGAAAATGAGGATATACATACAATGGAATATTAAAAACAAAGGGAATCCTGTTACATGTTAAAACATGACTGAACCTCGAATACATTATTTTTAGTGAAATAAGACAATTACAAAAAAGATAAATACTGCATGATTCCACATATATGAAGTCTAAAATAAACAACTTCAAAGTTGTAGAAGTAAATAACAGAATGGTGGTTGCCATAGTCACCATGGAAGGGGAAAAAGAAATTTTTGTTCAACAGTACAGAATTTCAGTTTTGCAGGATGAAAAGCGTACTAGAGATATTGTTTACACTGCAAGGTGGATGGTAAACACTATTTTACGGCATCCTTAAGCATGGTTCAAATGGTAAACTTCATATTTTAAATACACAACTGCATACACAAAAACTAGAAAAGAAAGCAAAAAATCATAAAATTTTTCTCATTTTTTCCAGTTTCTTTGTGAAGTGGGGGCGATTTTTTTGAAAGACAGATTGGTTACCAAAACCTATGACAAACAAAGACTTCTGAGGTTAGATGTAATCTGTCTAATCTCAGTTAAAAAGAATTTTAGGGAGTCTTGTGAGTACTCATGGAACTGGTATAAGATTTAAGGGACTCAGGTTAGAAATATTGTGTATCTGGTCTTCAGGCTGTGTCTAATCTGGATTATAACATTTTCAAGAACAATCGTGCTGAAATTTATTTGGTTCCTTGTATTGATTATATGCTTTAAATTTTTCATGTAAATTTAGAACATTCTTGTAGTACATTGGTAATTATTACTTGACCAAGAGTGTTATGTGTTGGACTCTCTCCATTTGGGAAGAGTGAGAGTCAGAATAAGGTTTTCAAAGATCCAGTTTTATTAACGCAGATAAATCATTTATGTTTTTGCAAAGACTAACACTTGTTATAGCTAAAAAAGAATAAATGTATCTTGTAAAGAATGGGTATTTTAAGAAATCTATGGTGGCCTGGGGATTATTCTTAAATTTAAAAGCAGTATGTATTCATTAGCTGTTTTTGTTAAAGATGCTAAGACAACACCCCTACCACAGTAGAGTTTACAATGGAGTGGCATAAACAGATAAATAAACATTTTACTGCCATACAATGAAGAATGACATGATTATAAGAGTTTACATAGAAGGAAAAGGATGCACTGATGCTTTAGAAAGATTAGAAATTTGTTCTGCTGTTGAAAATATTCAAAATATTCTGTTATGAAGGGAAAAATAATAAAGGCAGGATGAAGAAATGACAGAAAGTATTTTTTGGGGCAAAAAGTAATTAAATTAAAATTATAAAAAGGTTGGTGATGGACAATATCAAAAGCAAATGTCATTGTGAAAAGTCCTGGGACATATATGTCACAGGGCTTCTGACTGAACACTTATAAATGGCAACCGGGGAGTCTGGATGACTCAGATGGTTAAGTGTCTGACTTGGGCTCAGGTCTTGATCTCACGGCTTGTGAGTTTGAGTCCTATGTCAGGTTCTGCGCTGACAGCTCAGAGCCTGGATCCTGCTTTGGATTCTGTCTTCCTCTCTGTCTGCCCCTCCCTGCATGTACTCTGTCTCTCTCTCTGTGTCTCTCAAAAATAAATAAACATTAAAAAAAATAAATAAATGGCAACAAAACTGGAATGCTTATTTAAGACCAAATGAAGAATAGAATTAATTGCCCCCAAAGCAATGGAACTTTAGACAATTAGTGCCAAAAATTAACCCCAGATTATTCCCAACAGAAAAACATGGGATAAAAGAATAGCTCTAAATTTCGAAGTTCCAGGAAGTGGACAATATTAGTGATAATGCATAGAAAGCGCAAATTATAGCTCAAGAACCTTCACACTTTCTATCTCATCTCCCTTATCAGTTCTTTTTTTCCAACACCTGAAACTACCAGCCAAGCGGCCTCGTTGATATCAAACTATAGTCAAAATTTTGAGTCTGAAATCCAGCCATTTTGTCAAGAGATTTTGAGAGGAAATATATTATTTGCATAAGCCCTGAAGTCCTGTCATTAAGAGAAAATACCACTCTTATTTTGTTTATAAATATGTGAGTAGGTACATACACATAATATATAAGATGTATATGTGTGTATAGATGTTTATACGTATATTGATATTTTATATGTGTGCATCTGTATCTATGAGAGGGTATGTATCTGTATATTCAAAAGTAAACTGAGAAAGCCATATTTTTAAATAAAGAACTAAGTAATTAAGTTTTAGTATTAGATGATGATTTTCACAACTATAATTTAAAGTAATAAGCTAATGCAATGGAAATTTTTAAGCGTATATAATATAATTGGTAAAAAGCAAACTGGGAAATTGGCAAACATCTATTACGCATCTACCATATGCTAATTATATTAATCATTTTCTTTGAAACAATAAACTGCAGGTGCATAAGGACTTCAGCGAATTTTACTATACCTGTTCAAGCTTCCAACAACTTCATGTCGGTAGTTTTAAAAATAAATCATCAATATGAAATTCAGCTGCAGAACATAAAACAATGTTGCCAAGCAACTAATGGAAATCTATTATCCACTTTCTAGACTTCAGACAACATAGTGGTGTCTGACTTTCAGAAAATTTTAAAGAAAAATGTAAGTATACGTACATTCTTTTCAATGTCCAGAATTTTAGAAATGTCAAATGTTAAATTTGGTCTTTCCCTGTGTTCAAAAAGAAAAGAGATAAAAATACACCTTTTACTCTAAGAGTTAGTAAATTATCAAAAATTCACATAAAAGTAAAACGACACCTTGGTGGATTATGAATTTCATTAACCTTATTTCATTTAGAAAGTTCTATCTTACCCTGTCACAAAAGAGAATTTATCTTCAAATATGATACTCGATTTATCAATAGAAAGATTTTAAACAAGCTACATGTGAATTATTGTTTTGCAAAATATTGGGACTTTGGACCATACCTCGACTTCATTTGATTTTAATTTTTGTGATAAAATATTAGATATGAATTTATTTATCATCTGAAAAGAACAGCTACACTATCATACTGTAAAGGTTCTGCTTCTAATTTTTAACATTACATAGAATGCCTAACTCAAAAATATTTTTATTGCAAACTTATTTAATTATGTCACCATTGTAATCATGAAAATATTTTTTTTGTCTTTAAACAATTTGTCTGCAGAATCAAATTTATGTAGGTAACTGAGTCCTTGTGATGTGGGGAAGTTTTTGTAAATATAATTGTGATGTCCAGTTTCAAATATTCAACATTTTATTTTTTTATTTTTATTAATTGTTTTCAAATACTTAACATTTTATACCACCTTGAAGATGTGTGGTTTTCTATTTCTACTCCATAATTGGTTTATAAATAGATTTTTCTTGGATATCTTAAAATTAATGGTAAAAGGAATGCTCTATCACTTCGATATTTGACATACGTGTTAATAAAGGTTAACAAGGGTTACTGAAGGTAAAGTTCTAACTTCGCTCTCTTTCAATGGAGTATCAATATCAGTCTTTGGAAGAACATTCTATTACATGTTGATTTGCAATGAAGACATTGAAGAAATGTTAAACAAAACTTACCATATATTAATTCCCCAATATTAATATAAGCAAATGATGCATCAAATTGTCCTAAAGTAGATAATCATAGAGACATATTTGGAAAATAGAATTCTATACTTGGATGAGAGGAGACTCTAAAAGAGATTTGCGGTCATGACGGGAGAAATAAAAAAATCATCCCTTCCCATGGCTCTCACTTGGAACTTAACATATTATCCAAGTAAATAATTATAAAGGAGTTCATCTTTCCCCAACACCTCCTGAGTTCTTACTCTGTGCCATGTTCACAGTAAGTCCTGCATTTACTTTTCAATAACAGCTCCACAAGGCAGTTAAAGTTAGGTTTACTCATTTTACAGATGAGAAAGCTGAGTCGCAAGTGCTCGAAGTAATTTATCCGGGGTCACTCAATTTGCAGGTGACAAAATCAGATTTAAATTCAGGCAGCTTTACTTCAAATTGTACACTCTTAACTTCATGGTAAAAAGTTATGTCAATTGAATAGAATGGATGGGTCCAAATGCCTCCTAACCTATAAAATGAATCCAAAGCAAACATAAGTAAAATAGATTTTAAAAAGCATTGTAATGTCACTTGAGTGTAGAAAAACAGGGGCACTTGGGTGGCTCAGTTGGCTAAGCGTCCAACTTCGTCTCAGGTCATGATCTCACAATTTAAGGGGTCGAGCCCCGTGTCTGGCTCTGTGCTGACAGCTCAGAGCCTGCTTCGGATTCTGTATCTTCTTCTCTCTCTGCTCCTCTCCAACTTATGCTCTGCCTCTGTCTCTCAAAAATAAGTAAGTGTTAAATAAAAATATATAAAAAAATAGAAGAGTAGAAATTCAACAATTAATTTGTAATAACATATCCCAACTCCACTCTTCCTAACCGCAAAAAAAGAAAAATGAAATATGATCAAATCTTCAAATTCATATCCATAATTCATAGAAGAAGAAAACCTATTGCTTCCTTAAACACTTTTTAATGTTCATTTTTGAGAGAGAGAGAAACAGAGTGTGAGTGGGGGAGGGTCAGAGAGAGAGAGAGAGAGGGAGACAGAACCTGAAGGGGGCTCCAGGCTCTGAGCTGTCAGCATAGAGCCCAAAGTGGGGCCCGAACCGCAAGATCATGACGAGCTGAAGTTGGATGTTTAACCAACTGAGCTGCCCAGTCACCCCAGGAAAACCTATGTTATTTAATGACAGTGGAAATTAAGTGAAGTGGCTACAAGGTGAATTTAGAAACCTATGCCTCACTTTCTGAATCTATATTGTACCTTATTCTCAAACCACCTTAAAAAGTAATATTATTTTAAATATTATTTTATCCTTTTCTTTCTTTCTCATTTTGTTGTGCTGTAGAGATAAACAGGCAGCAATCTCTGCTCTGCTGCTATAATATTGTGCTTACTCTTGTACTTGACACAATTGTCAAAAATAGATCATGTCAATTCCAGAGTAGGAGTCAAAAATGAATCGTTCAAGATCATAACGTAGGACAACAAGGGTAAGTCATCAAAGATACTGATAAGATCAGTGTGATGTACGTGTTTCCTTTTGCTCTTTTAACAAATTATCACAAACTCTGTGGCTTAATACAATACAAGTATATTCCCAGAGTCCTGTGGGACCTATGGGGACAAACCCCAAATAGACTCTAATAGGCTAAAATCCAGATGTTTAGGGGAGAGTCCCTCTTGTTGCCTTGTCTAGCTTCTAGAAGCTGCATGCATTCCTTGATTTCTGGACACCTTCCCTCATCAAAGTCACCAAAGGCTGCTGAAGTATGTCCCACATCATGTCATTCTGACACTGACTTTTCTTCTGTATTCTCCTTCCACATTCATGGAATACATCAGAGCCGTGATGACACTGGTTCCTTGGGAACTTGCAGGATAATAACCCCATCTCAAAGTTATCAGACTGAGCAAGTTTAATTTGATTTGCAATCTCAATTCCCCCTTGCCATATAATTTAACATATTCAGAAATTTTGGGTTAAATGTGCACATTTTAGGAGGAAACATTATTCTGCCTACCACACCTGCCGAATTATAAAAACTAACATTGTTAGTCACAGTAGAAACCCCATGAAGGGCTGTAAAACTGGAGGTTTAAGTACCTTCAAATATCTTGAGATGAGAGACTCTGGAAACTCTGAGTTTAGGATGTTTCTTCTTTTCTAATTTTTCTTTGTTTTTATTTGTTTTCACTAGGCTCTGTTACCTTTTATATAGTTTAATGTATGAAATCTAAAGTCCTATCATTATTGATGGGTGGTACTGTTAATCTTCCATCATCTTCCTTTCTGGGCCAGGATTATCAACAGTTAAAACAGCCAAAAATAAAAAAAATAAAAATAAAAGTATCATACGTGACCACTCTAGTGTAGAATGGTTTGGACTATGTACGTCAACTCCTTTGTCCACAGTTTGACCTAATTAGTTGACTGCTTTTTACAGACCTCAAACATCTTGATAATAGCATTATTAAATTATCCCCAGTTTATTTCACTGACTCTATGTTGCATGTGGTTGAAACCTCATATTCAGTGTAAGTAACACGTATTTTACTACATGAGTTTTATAGAATTAACTTAAAAGGACTAAAGATAATTTAAGGTGTGTATCTCCAGTCAGTTTACCATAACACCTCTCCTAAAGGTCTCATCATTTATTATATCAGGTATCTATAAAACATGTACAGTCTTTGTGCGTATGTGTGTTTTCACACATTTAAATATAAAAAACCTACTCTATATTAAATATAGTGGATACTATCATATCTGTGCATAATCAGACAATATCAAAATTTAGGTACTAAAAATGAAATAATGGAATAGCTAAGAAAACCTAATTTAGGGAAGAAAGTTGGGTACAAGCTAAATTTAAAAACCTATGCCTCACTTTCTGAACCCATATCCTTCCTTATTCTCAGTTCACCTTAAAAAGTAATATTGTTTTATTCTTTTGTTTATTTCTCATTTTATTGTGTTGTAGAGATAAACAGGCAGCAATGATGAGTCACAGAGCTTTATCCTCTCTACTCATTTGTCAAAAATAAGCATAGCTGAAATACAAGGTTTTTGGCACCCAAATGAATATCTTTGATAATGCAGAATGCACAATTTAGTTGGTACGATGTTTTGACTTCCTCTCTAAATGAGTGACATCAATGTCTTCCATAATCAAAGTATTCACTCCATTTGAGTACTGGCAATCCAAAGTCATTGTCAAACCAAATGCGGCCTTAACAAGGAATGGAGTCAGCTTAGAACATCAAGGCATTTGAAGCAGAATATTCTTCTTTAACTAGTTGATTCTTGACAACAGCCTCTGAACTTATTGTATTTTATGTAACTAACTAAAAACTAAACATTTCCTTTCACAGAAAAAAAAAAATACAACACAATATTTTAGAATTAACCTCACATGCTCCTTGTCCCTTCATGAGAGAGGGGAAGAGAGTAGCATGTACTGAGTAAGTACATGCATTACAGACCCTTCATATGTGTGAACTTATTTAATCCTCACAGCAAAGGTGGACTACGTACTGTTATCCTCATTTATATAATAATGAATTGAAGACAAATATGAAATAAAATACTTGCCTGTAATGATACAATTAATTCAGAAACTACATAAGAACTTTTATATAGATGTCCAAGGTCTCTGTTCTTCACCATCCTGGCAATCTTCACGCGGTTAAATTCTACTTCCAGGAATATAAAGTTTACAAATAAGGAGAAAAAAAACACCCACAAATAACTTTTCTGCTGATATCTCTAAGAAAGATATTCTTAGATAGCAAGCATTTGCAATCAACATAAACACAAAGATAATCCCCAAGAAGTGTCCTTCACATTGTCTTCCATGTTAAAACAAGCATTATGCTCTTATCTCTGCTCTAGAGTTTGGAAAGTTAAATTAAAACCGTTTCACGTAAATTTGGTTCTATTTGTCCTCTAATAGTTTACTATGGTTCATGAGAGGGTCATTTGAGATTAGTTCCTCAAAAATTCTTAGCACAAATTTTAATATTTCCTACTAAATTCCCCGTGTAAGTCTGGGTTTGTAATGGATAAGAAGAAGAAAGGTAGGGAGAAAAAGCAATTCAGGGGAGAAGTTAACTTGTACCCAATATAAGGCTATATAACTTTGATTAGCAAGGCCAGTGATTGGTAGGTAATTGAGGTCAATATCACCCTGAGAAATGCAAATTTTCTATATGTGACTCTAGTTGCTCATTACGAGTGTTAGAAACATATAATGGCTAGATGGGGCTTTAAAGAGTAATTGAGAAACTATTTTAAAATCATCCAAACTTGATATCATTCTCTACCAGATTTACTAAAACACTATTTTGTTTGTGGCTAAGAATCACCCAGTTGCAAAGACGATACACAGAGAAAACCTATCCTTTCCAAAGAAAAACTCAATTCTTTAGAAAAGAACCAAATGCTTAAAAATGCTATTTGTCTAATACAAGTGAATGACAAGTGTGAGAGTTGTATTCTCATGATTCGATCAACATCACTTAGAACTTTCACTTGGGGATGATTTCTCTAAGGATTTAATGCAACTCGGGCTTGATGTTAGAACACGCTGAAGGAATAGTAATTAGCATATTTATTGTCAAGGAACTGACAGGCTGAGCAACTTGGTGAGAACTTATTCAAAATAATAGAAGCAAATAGGGCTTACTTTACCTCCTGACCTAAAACTGCTTAGCATTATGAAATTTGCAACAAAACTGAAGCAATGAGTTAATGAGTTGTCCCTGGATTTCATGAAGTTAATGAAGATGTACAGCGCAGTATTTAGTGTTCTTACTGATCAGAGAAGAGTTAGAGAAGAGTGAACGCTTTGTGATTCCCTCCCATCACCCCTTACTCAGATATTGTGTTGAGTTCATGGGAGGTAACAAGGGCTACGGAGGTCACATGCATTTGAAGAGACCTGAACTTAAGTTAGAAAAAAATTTACTTAATACTCTTTTCCCCTTTGTCTAAATGTTGCACTTATCCCAAGACAGATAAATCCAGTATATTCCTGTTTCCTAGTAGAGTTATCTGACATTAGAGGGTAGGAATTAGAAGGCACTCTGAAATTTTGCTTCAGTTTTGTTTAGGCCTCTGGAATTGGGTTACAGGTAATAAAAAGGTGAAAACATTCATGTTTTCCATTGTTTCCCTAGAAGTGCTTGATAATTTATGGTTTCTAATGAAAGGATGCCAGACAGGAAGATTTAGAAGGAATCACATTTCATATTGGCTTTCGGGAAGGAACAAGTCCCACAGGCCTCCTGAATTTTATAGCATAAGCCTGTGATTTGGTAGATAATAGAATGGCAATATGACTCTAGGGACCCCGAAAAGGCAAACTTTCTTCTGTGCAACTCCAGTTGCTCTTTATGGGTTCTGCAAAGATGTAGTGGCTAGATGGGACCAGTAGCATTGAGAAGGAATTGAGAAAATATTTCAATATAGGAAAAGAATTATTTGTAAAAGCTTCATAAATTATATTTCCTAGTTTGAGTCAGGTTTGAGACAGAGCAGAATCTTGCAACTGAGTGGACTGGCAGACTTAGGAGGTCAATTACCTGTGCCAAGCTTTCCTTAAACAGAATATTCTTCTCCATTTTACCCTGAAGTCCCAAAGGGAATGGCTGTAATAGTGAATTTTGGTGTTGATAACGGGGTAGTAAAATGAAGATGCTATTATGAGGAAAATGTATTTAAATGAAAATTCAAATACTTAATAGTTATATCTTCTTAGTCAACTTACTTTCTTTAGGCCTCTGTTCACTCACTATCTTACACAAATTTTATGAGAATTAGTTTATAGCTACATAAAACTGATTCTGAATATTTACCCAATAAATATTTGTTCCATTTTCTTTCTTCATTCTTAGAGAAAGCAATTAGACAAAGACACTAAGTTAAAGTCTAAAAATCTCACAGGGCAGAGGAAAGAGTCATTCATGAAGAAGTAGGAGGGATTAATGATAAATTATATACAGTTATGGGTAAAATTCATGCAATTAGAAAATAGGAAAATAATTTATTTTTACGAATTCTGACTGAATTTTGAGAGTGATAAAAGTTGAAAAGAGAAGATGATTCTTAACTGGATATAAAGTAGGAAATAAGAATTAAAAAAAGGAAGAGAAGGAGAGGAAGAGAAGAAAGAAGAGGTGATGGATGTCATGTGGTTGAGGGAATGACTTCCAAGTAGAACAGTGTGATTCACCTACAGTAAGAGGAATATTTGCTAAATTGTAAAGCGTCTTGATGGCAAACACATAGGACATAATTAAGTCCTAAACGATGAATACATTCTGTGAACACGAAGTAAAATAATATCCAGTTATCTCTTTTTCCATTAGACCTCAGAGGATGCTTTATTCTCTCAATAACACTAGTGAGCAACCAGTCAGGCAAGAAAGGGCAGGCTCAATGTAGTCTTGGTAAATGAATGAACGGATGCTGATTGAAAGAGATTTTCCTTAAAATGAAAGTTATTTGGATCTTGATAAGATGACATCTCATTTAAATAGCTCTATGATCATCATCTCTCCCGGATGTGTTAGAATCCCATCTCAAGTATCCACACATAGCTATTTATATTTATGTTTAAATTAATTAATGTCATGTTAATGAAACGTAAATGTAATTTAATGTAAATATCAATTCCTCAGTTGCATTGCTACATTTCAAGTATTCAATAGCCTCATGCACTTAGTGTCTACAGTATTGGATAGTTAAGATTATACAAAATTTCCGTTCTTGAAGAAAATTCTATTGGATAAAGCTGAATCTAATAGAGCTAATCTCAAGGACATAGATGCATCCGTTATGCTTCTAAAAACTTCCTTCTTCATTTATTTATTCATCCATAGGGTGACCAAATTTTCCCAGGTTTTTAATTTTTTTAATGTTTATTCATTTTTGAGAGAGACAGAGATACAGAGCATGAATGGGGGAGGGGAGGAGAGAGAGGAAGACCCACAATGTGAAGCAGGCTCTAAAGGTTGCTTAACCAACTGAGTCACCCAGGCGTCCCAACTAATCCCAGTTTTCCCTGAACTTACTCTCTTTCAGCAAGGAATTTATACTGGGAATTTGATGGTAATTAATTCTTGAGTATGTTTTGTGTACTTCTATGCTGCTTACTCCATAGAACTAAGAGTTTATATTGATTTCCCACTCTGCATCTTGATCTTTTCTTTTGTTTAATGCTACTTCATCTTTCTACCACTCTATGAGAAATAGAGCTTTTCTCCAAAGACAAGATTGTACATGGGGTGTAACATCATATCCATCCTCTTTCTCATGGGGCTTTTAATATTTTCTGTACATATTCCATACAATGATATATTAGTCTTTCTGTGAGTGAAGAAATTCATCTTTGTAGATTTTATCATTTTCTCATGTTTACCTGAAATATTTCATGATCATTGGCAGGTTGAATAATTGCTCTTGTAGAAAAGATTGCCTTGTGGTTCCAAAAGCTTTATTCCCATGGAAATTGAGGCCTTGGAATTTCCATTCAGCATTACCTCTGTAGAAATTTTTTTTTCAATCTTTCTTGTGTCAACTCAAAATGAGTTTTTCCCTGTTTCATTCTGATGTGACAGGGGAAAAGTGTTCTATCACTGTACCAGTTAAGTGGGCAATTTCACAATGATTCCACTTTGATCACAGGCAAGACTGTTTTATAATCCCAATAACATATAAGGTGTTTAAACCCTTGTACCCTCTATCAGGGAGAGGAAGAAGATTTTGAGATGTCCTAAATCACCTGAAAGTGATCTGCCTATTGGAATGGGATGAACAATGGCTGAGCAAAATCTAGAAACAAAGACTGACCACTAGAAATAAGAGCTTTTATTATTTAGAGTAGACTGGATTGCAGGAAAATGAAATAAAACTACATATGAAATGACTCAGTAGGATAACGTGTTTTTCTTGCTCTCATTACTCTCTTAGGGATCTCTAGGTCTATAAGAATTGGGGTGGGGCTATAGTCTATCATCTGACTCATTCAGACAATATAAGTACATACAGCCTCCCTCATCTTCAAGTATTTCCCAAGGTCACCATGGTTGCTTAGGTTACCTGTTACTATATAAAGCACTCCTCAAAATTTAATGTCCAAAAAAGAAGAAAGAAACCTAAAATATGTTCATAATTTACAAAAAATCTCTGGATTTATCTGTGAGATTCTTTTTTTAAAAAATTTTTAATGTTTATTTATTAATTTTGAGAGAGAGAGAGCAGGGGAGGGGAAGAGAGAGAGGGAGAGAGAAGAAGAATCCCAAGCAGGCATACGGCCCCACTTGTGGCTCGAACTCACAAAATAAGATATAATGACCTGACTCAAAACCAAAAGTCAGATGCTTAACTGATTGAGCCACCCAGGCACTCTTACCTGGAAGATTCTTTACCTGGTCTCATCTGAGCTCGCTCATGTGACTACCATCATTTCCAGTCTCAACTTGGTCTTCAATCCCAGGTCCAGAAGCTCAGATGAAATAGTTGGAATAATTCCAGGCGGGCCAGAAATCCATGATGGCTACATTCAAACGTTTGACGGCTCAGCATTGCTAAAGTTGGAGGTTGGCAAGAAATTTCTCTCTATCTACATAGTCTAACAAGGTAGATAAAACTCTACATGGTGCCTCAAGTTTCCAAGAGAATGAAAGTTGAATTTTTTAAGACTTTCAATGGCTAGATCTTTAATGGGACCACCACTGCAACTGCATTTTATTTACCCAAACAACTTACATGGCCAGCAGAGATTCTCAACCTGATAGAAAAAGTGGCAAGGAACTAGTGACCAGATTTAATACCCCAAAGAAACTGTCTCTCTCAAGTTAACTGAAGGGTGAAAGACCATGAAAGGAGCATGGGAGATTTCAAGGAGCAGGTTTGGAAGTGGCACTATTCATTTTCTTGTGGTGTATTACAAAACTAGGCACTGATTATTCTCATTGCTGTAAACATGTCCCTTTTCAATGGGAGTTATCAGTTTCTTCCATTATGAGATCAATTATATTTTCATGTATCTTAAATTTGGATTTAGTTATTGGTTTTTCTTTTTCAATCAGGAGACACAAATAGGAACCTGAAAAAACAATTGAGCTTTGGGGTTTACCTTCTTTTGTTGTTCTTGGAAACTCCTGTTATGTGAGATCCCAGAAAATCTGTTGGATGATGAGAGACAGATGGGTCAGAATTCCCCATGGTCCCAGGTGACAGCTAAACAACATCCAGAAGCAGATCTAAAGATGAGCGGATGGGGTGAGCAAAAGCCAAAGAACTTCACAGTTAAGTCCTGTCCAAATTTCTGATTTACACCATCATTAACTAAACAAATGATTGTTGTTTTAAGCCACTTAATCTCAGAGGGTTTCACTACATAGGAAAAGCTAAATGTACATTTTGATTATTTAGAAGTTGGTCCCACCTAACTACAAGTGAAGCTGAAATATGTATTTGAGATATGTGTCAAGGATAAAGAGGAGTTAGAGTTTGATGAACTTGGCAGTGTGCCACAAGAAGAACTTCTGCTTACCAAATATCTAATCATACCCTACTTTCCATGCATTCACGTAAAGGTGACTCAACTTCCTCTACCAGTCTATTCATTCACTGCATTTATTTCAAAAGTACTGAGTTTCCTGCTATTAAAACGTCCTTACCAGATTACCTGAATATGTGTTTGTTTAATTTTTTTAAAGTAAGCCAACTTATAAAATGAGAAAGCAAATAATCTCTCCCTGCAACTTTGCCTCTTCCAATATACAATGGTGGAACAAGGGAAGATGCGATATAATAAAAATTTCCATTAATGGACGTCAAAGTAAACATAGGACAGTCATTTATCCAGAGACATGATATATTTCTTCTGGGAAAGCACTGTGTGACCCAGAAAAGGGGGAGATTCTTTTATTATACTTTGGATCTTCTGTGTGGAAATTGTTGGCCCATGTTCTATGTGGCCACTAGCCCCATACTCTGGGTGTTTCCATTTTGTCCATTACTTGGGTGGTTACATTTGAAGCGGTGATTATGGGATATAATGTGGATTAGGATATATTCTGTGTTCAACCCAAGCTTTTATAATCACAAGTCTTTTTAGATCAGGCTCATGGTTTTTATCAAAACAGCTCAGTAGGCCTCTGACCCTTTTAGCTTCCATTCAGTTCCACATGTCAGTAATTTCCATGTAGTTTATTTCCAGGTAAGTGTTCTTTAGATTATATTTATCTTTGTCTCCTTGTCCTCATGTCTGCTTTATTTTCATTGAAGTCATTCAACTTTGAGGCTATATAAACTAAGACGATTGGATAGAAAAACTTATATTCTATATTTTGGGGTTCAGGAGCAGTTGACTTTTCCACTTTTGCAAAACTTTATTAAATTTCTTCACTCTTATTTACTTTTAGATCTCCTCTCAAACTAATTTATTTTTATTAAAATCTTGCAAAATGCAGCCATTAAGTGAACACATACTAAAATTCTATCTGGATGTTTCTGTTTGATTTATTCCCTTAGAACTACAGTAACAGTAGACTATTTGCCTTCTGAGATACTGAAATCATAGTGTTGCAAAGTGCTTTTAATCAATGAATGGCATGGGAATCTTTTCCATCTCTGATACCAATTTTATAATTGCTTACCATATGATAGCCAAAAGCCAATACTGATTTCTATACTAATTTATATAGGTTAGACAGTAATACTGATTAGATTAAAACTTATAATGGCCCTATGCAGGAGAACTTGTTTCTTGCTTACATAAAAGTATTGGACAACTTCCAGATGAATGAAGTATTATGTTTTACATATTCAAAAACCCAAGATGAAGACTGTTCTCTCATCTTCAGTATGTAACTTTCTAGATGAACATGTTTTTGTTTATTCGTTTGCTTTTTGTTTTTGTTTTTGTTTTTGTTTTCCCTCTCCATTCAGCAAGAAGGGGGAGGGGCATGGAAAACTTTTCATGGGAGATTATTTACTCGGGGAGAGGGTGGGAGGAGTCAGGTAACTTTCTCTTACCTTCCACTGACTAGATGCAAGGGATATGATCACACCTAACTTCAAGGGAGTCAGGAAAACATAGTCAAGTTGTGTGTCCAAGAAGACTCATATTTGATTATTGTTAGCAGCCTCAGTTATAGAAATCTCACAAATAGGTAACAGGTAAGTAGTAGGTTACTAAGTAACTAGTAGGTAATGAGTAGGTGACAGTAACATATCAACTCAACACTTACTGGGTTTATGCAACATCTATCAAATATTGCTTTCCAGCCTATTCCTGCTCTGGCATAAAGTCATGGTTTCTTAGTCTCCTACTTCATTGACTACATATTCCTTCTCCCTCTTCTTTTCTTCCAATGTTAATTTCAATTTTGTACTTGGGGATACTTGTAAACAAGTGCTTATAAACCTCTGATGTTTTTACTCTGGCTTAGGTCAGTGATTTTTGTTAATTTAATCCACCATATGAATTTGTCTAAGGCCTTAAAATAATGAATATATCTACCTGCTGGCACAAAGGGAGTGTTTAAGCTAAGTGTGTTGAAGTTGAAATCACATCCTGGCACACTGTTTCCATCTTTCTTGGTAAAAGCCATGGTGAACTTCCTGAGCAGAGGAATCAGCAAATATATTTCTATCCTTATAAACTATGGATGAATGGACCGTGTAACACAGACGGATGGCATGCTTCCCTAAACTATAAAATTAGGACTCATGGCAGGAGAATTCAATAGTATTGGGTCTACTGGCTGCATTATGAATCTTAGAAATTCTTAAGATTAAAAAGAATCACATACTTTAGGGGCACCTGAGTGGTTCAATCAGTTAAGCATCTGACTTTTGGTTTTGACTCTGGTCATGATCTCTCAGTTCATGGGTTCGAGTCCCACTTCGGGCTCTGCACTTAAAATATGGAACCTGCTTGAGATTTCTCCCTCCCCCCACCCTCTCTCTCTCTCTGCGCTACGGCAGCTTACTCTCTCTCTCTCTCAAAAAACAAAATATATAAACATAATAAAAAAAAACTCACACTATAGAACTAACCACTGGGGCCGTGGAGTAAAAAAATATATATATATGGTTTGCAGGTGAGAATTTTTCTACCTGGGACTATAAACTAAAACAACTGGGTGAAATAATATGGGATGTTGCAAAGTTGGAAAACTCTGGAAAGTGGGCATTTAGGAAAGACTAACTTGAGATTCAAAGAGAAGCCTAGCCCCATAGGTCTCTTATAAACACTTAATAACTCTAATAATTTAATTGCTACATACTGCTATTTGTGATAAACAGGATCATTTTGACAAGGCGACCTGAGCGCCACGTAGGGGCAAGTGTAAATTATTACACTAATTTCCAATTTCCTCTAGGAAGGCAGGGAGTAAAACGGCAAATTCTGGGAAAATTAAGTCTGAAGAAAGGACAAAGAACAACAACAAAATGCTTAAAAAGGAAATTCAACATGTCTGCTCTCGACTAAAAATTACAACCGAATTCCTCAGAGATGAATAGAAAGGAAACCTATTCCGATTTCCTGTAGAGCATACTGTCAGGGACAGGTCAGTCCAGGCTGTTAGAGTATCTGATTGCTTAACTCCTAAAACAATCCCAAAACCTGAAAATTTGAACAAATAAGAAGAGGCCTATGGGACAATAAGAACAGTGGCACGGAGATGGAGGTAGGTAGTTATTTATAAATGTTTCCCGGGGAAAGGAGAATCAGCGAGAATGAAGGGAGGTAGTCAATGCAGATTCTTTAAAAACAATAAACAAAACAAAGTGAAACACCCCACACAATGAAAAGCCCCATATTTTAAAACCAAGAAAATATACCTAAATGATAGTATAGAAATAGCTTGTTATTCTGTTCTGAAATGTACATGTTATGAACTAGCGGTCATTACATGTTTCCAAATGGGAGTTTTTATTATTCTTGCCTTACACTTCTTTTACATGAATATATTGGCTATCCTCGGCTTGGTTACATTTATTATCTAATGTTAAGTTGTCAGCCCTTGGGAAGCTACAGCCGGATTTCACAAAGAAAGCCTGCATATCATCCAGAGATCCCAAGCATAAAATTGAATGTAATAACATATCAAGTTGTGTCTTCCTTTTAGGAGGAGTTTAGTGTACATATTTATATCTTTTGACATATTTTTTAGAAGTCATTAATGGCAAGAAGGAATTTTTTAAATTGTGTTTAAAGAGTTGGATTGAGATTGATATTTATTGGCTGTCTACCTCTCGATGATAGTTTGTTTTTTTCAGCCATGTAGTTTTGTTGAGGCTGATCCTCCCCTCCGTGTTCAGAATTGTGACTGATTGGCATAATCCAGTTAAAGTGCCCCATCCTGTGGTTTCAAAATTAGATCTATGGAACTTTAGTTTTTCTTTTCTGCTAGATTTGAATATGGGAGCATGTACTCTTGGGAAGTACTAAAAAGACGTTTCTCAGAAAGATGGGTGTTTTCTAAGAAAGGCTCTAAAACAAAGCTATTGAACTAGGAAATGCGTACACAAACTGCATACTGATTACATTACTTGACCTAACCAAATGATAACCGAGTTTTCATTTGTTTTAAGTTCTCATTATATTTATTTTTGTCTTTTTAAGAAATGTTTATTTCTGAGAGAGAAAGTGCAAGCAGGGAAGGGGCAGAGAGAGAGGGAGACAGAGGATCTGAAGTGGGTTCTGCACTGACAGCAGACAGCCTGATGCGGGGCTCAAACTCACAACCAAAGCATGAGATCATAACCCAAGCCAAAGTTCAAGGACCGAATACTTAACCAACTGAGCCACCCAGGCACCACCCCCCATTATTTATTTTTAATTAAAAAGAAGTGTTAATTCCAAGTCCCCATCATTTTTAAAGGTGATTTGAAGCAAGACATATTTTAAATGGAAGAACTGATGAGAAAAAGAAAATGATTAAGATTTAGACATGGATAATAAATAATATGAGAATAATAATATGATAATACATATTGCTAAAATTTTTACATAACCAACAATATTTACACTTTATTTAATATTATTGACCATGTCAAAATTTGCCAAGAGAAAAGCATCAAAATCTAAATATCATGCACGTAATTAAGATTTCTTTACCTCATTCCAGACAACACAATTTTAAACAATCTTATGAATCACTCCTCTAGAAATGCAGTAATCTGAATCAAAAGAAATGTCCAGGGGGAGATGGGAGAAGGGTGGACAAAATGGATGAGGGTAAGTGGGAGGTACAGGCTTCCAGTTACGAGATGAGTTCACTGCGATGAAACATAGAGTAGAGGGAATATACTCAGTAACATTACAATAGTAATATTATAATAGCCTTGTATGATGACAGATGGTATAGTATACTTCATGAAGTATACAGTGGATGACTCACTAATGTAACATTATATGTCAACTATATTTCAATTAAAAAAAATAAAAGAAAAAAAAAGAAATAAAGAACCAAAGGGCCTCAAACATAGATAACTCCTATGGATATGATAACTTCAGATATACGAATAGAAACACATAATCCAGGATCTCAGGAGAATTCATGACAGAAAGTACAGGAGAGAAACAGTTCCAGTGACTGCTTTCAATCGCCCTGTGTCACATTACATTATTTCTTACACTTGATTTCTATAATCCTCACTAATCTTCAGGGCAGGTGAGAGTTTTCTTTGCAGAAGCATTCAGCAAATACTTGGCCCCTTGCCTGTGTCAGATATTTTTGAGGCCATATAGTTGGGTATGCAATAAGTGTCAGTCTCTCCCCTTTCCTTGCTATGTTATACTTCACATGGTCAGTTACCTTGCCCTAGAGTGCAGCATTGGTAATGGAAGCAGCTGAGACTTAAAGCTAGATCTGCATGTCCAAAGCTAAATATCCTTTTACTCCCCCTAAAAACCCCAAAAAAGCCATGAAGAGTACAGAGAGGGTCGCCCCAGTGTGTGTCCCCACCCAGACCCTAGAAGACTGATCTTAAAACAACAAACACTAAAGCACATGCTTTAAGTAGAGACTTCAAAGACGGAGATATACTATGAGAACTGAAAGCACAAAACTATCCAGAAATGACTGACAATTTTGGTTTTTCAACCTAATAATTGAAAATAAGTTCAAGAAAGTAATCTAAATATTATCATTTTTATTCACTATATAGCTTCCCTTTTGCAAAGTATTCGCATATATATTTATTTGTGATCATTATAGTTGTTCTTTCTGAAGGATAACACCAGTACCGAGGATTGTAATTAAACTTTATAAGCAGTTTTATATGATGAGTTCATTAATATCCCTCAATGGCAGGTGTGCTGTTATAAATATCCTATTAGAGACATATGATTCCAAGAGTTCACATAGCTGTTGAGATGTTAGAGAAAGATAGAAATTATATGAAGTTTTAAAAGTTTGGAACTTCTATTTTTGTTTTTAGATATTTGGTGAGGATGGGAATATTATTATTCTGTAGGTGGATATCACTGACTCAGCAATATCCAGACAATGAACATAATTTCATATATTTGCATTTGCAATTCAATTACAATGTCAATCTAGAGCAAAATCTAAAAGTTATCATCTCCTCCTATGTCCTAAAAACTTAAGAATGTAAGCCTGGTCCTATAGTCTTTCAAGTATCATAGAAATAAAGCAGTATTTTAATTTCAAGGATTTATTTCTCTCTTATTTTTTAAGGATTTATTTTCTTAAACTTTATGAATTTAAGAGTTTCTCTAGTAAAGAAGATAATTGGGTGAAGAAATTAGAATTTTAAATTCAGACAACATATTTATTGAACATTTTATTTTTATTATTTTTAATGTTTATTTATATACTTTGAGAGATAGAGAGTAGAGAGAGAGAGAGCAAGCAGGAGAGGTGCAGAGAGAAGGAGAAAGAATCCCAAGCAGACTCCATGCTGTCAGCACGGTCTGATGGGGTCTTCCACCCATGAACTATGAGATCATGACCTGAGCCGGAGTTGAACACTTAACCAACTGAGCCACCCAGGTGCCTCTTGAACATTTTTATTAACATAAACACATAAGAAATCTTGATATTGTCTATCTATAGAATTATAGCTTATGTTAGTATGGATATGGTACAACACATTGTAAGTGAATTGAATAAGTAGATAAATTGATTTGCATTTGTATAAAGCTACTTATTGGGGTCAAATTTATGCTCACTTAATTTCTGGATGACACAGATATTCCTGCCACTGGAACTCAATTGGAAAGAAGAATTCTCAGTGAATTGACACTTTTATGTGATGTTTATTAAGTGTGGAGGTGGCCAGTGAAGAAAAGTGAATGTGTAAATATTAAGTTTTACATTGAGTAGCTGCATAATTTTGGACAAGTCATTTAATTTTTCTAAACCTCGGTCTCCTCACGCAGTAATGATATTGACCTTAAAGAGCTGGCAAAAGATGAAGCAAGGAAGCACACATTGGCCACGGCGCGCGGGACAAAGATGTATACGCGGCGAGGGTATTTTTGTATCCGCGTGAGGAAGAACAGCTTAATATTTTTAAACGATGAAATTTCCCAGGACAAAAAAAAAAAAAAAAAAAGACATAACAAACGGTGTCTTTGAAATTTGATATTGAATTAACTCAGACAACAGAATTACTCTATATTCTGATTCGGTGAAATAAATTATATTTTAGTTCAATAGTAAAAGGAATTCTTATTCCTCCCCAGCTTGATAGCTTCACATAAACTATCTGATAGTTTTTGAGGGCTTACAAATGACTGTAAAAATGTTAGAACCTTTCATAATTATGAATAAAAAATTAAGTCTGTGAACCATTACCTGCAGCTTTTTGACTGGCCAGAGGTCAGAGAACAACAAATGCCTTAAAAAAAGAGATTCGCTTTGAATTATTATTTTTTTTCTGTTCTAAAAACCATTATTCCTCGCTGCTTAATGCAGAACAGAGAACAGTGGCTCTTTGTGCAGTTGAGTGGGACGATTTATAAATCTAAAAGGTTAATATTGTCATTCTCTTGGAATCCGCCTAGATGTAGCCCTGAGCATTCTCATCTACATATTCTTTTCTATTCCTAGATTGCTATTGTTGTCTCTGTCAGTGATTTGGAAATCATAGAAGGAAGACTTTTCCTTTTAAAACAAGAAGTCATTGCTTTCTGTGCTATTTTAGCTTTCATTAATCATGAATATAAAGGAAAAAGGCAAAAAATTAAGGTTGCCGATTTCTTCATTGAAGAACTATCAGGATCAATGATTTATATCACAGTGTTATTATTAAAAAGATATCAAATAATGTCTGGAAATAATAGAGTGTTTTAGTCGTTTTCAATTTCCTGCTCTACGCGGGTGAAGTTTGTAGGTAGAATAAAGGCTAAGTGCTGTAGACCACACATGCTGATTTCCTGTTTCTAGAAAACTCCTTTTCTGACTCCCCTAAGTCATCATGGCAAGAGAAAAAAAATAATTTTCACCAGAAAGAATGGCAAAACCTTCTTTAATACACTGATGTTGATTAATTTCTAGTGTCAGCTGGTGCTGTTTGCGCTGTGTCTGAGTCACAGATTCTACTGGGTGATACTCTTTTCTACATTTATGAGCTCATATAGTTCAGGTCCATTTGGCAAGTTGTGGCATGGGTTGGTCTCTCATTACACTTTTTCACCTTGAATAAATACGTTCACATTAATCCCTGATGTGATTAAATAGTCTATTTTGCATATCAGGTTCCAATGAGACTAAATACCATTCTTAGAGAGATGCGATTTTGAACTGGCAAAAATAAGAAATTGGCTTTCGGAATAAGTAACTTTTATGTCAAGGTTGTCAAATCTTTTTTTTTTTTTTTTTTTGGTGCCAGTTCTTGGCTAGGAGACTTCTTTATACCAGATGGCTTTGTTTTTTTTTCTCGATGTTTGTGCACATAGTAGAGAAGTATTCCCCCTGGAATTTTTTTGTGCCTTCTCCTACTTTTTTGTGCAAGTTTCTAAATAAGTGGGGATAATTACTGTGTTCCTATAAAGAGTTCTTAGTTTATTTTGTACTAAATTAAATTGTATCATCACGTTACTTAATTCAAACCTAAAGTTTAATTTATTTCTTTCTAGAGTGGTATATTTGTCGCTTCTGTTGTGCCAGTCTTTGGAAATGTGAAGATAAAACAACATAGTCGCAAGTTACTGAGTTTACTTACAGAGAACCCAGTAATTATAATACATATGATAATTCTATAACAGCACTTTGCATTGGATTTAATACATCTACAGAAGACTAAGAGAATACAGCTAGATATGGAATGATGAAGAAATGTTTCATGGGGAGGAGCTTAAATTTTGATATGGAAGGGGAAGATTTTTGACAGTCAAGACTGTGGAAGGGTTTGGAAAGGAGCAAGAGTAAGTAGGAAATATATGAATGGATAAATAAAACATAAATGAATTAAGAAAAAGTCATTTTATTTTAATACTTGTAAATTACACATATTAATTATAAGTATAGATGTACTCTATTGAAGTCCCCATTTTTATAGGAAAATTATGTTTGTAAGAAATGATTTCTTTAGATTTGACAACTTGGAATTTAACAGTATTCATTGGGTACGTTTATAACTATGATTTTATTACTAGAAACTTACTGCATAAATGTGACATATTATTAATTATTATTAGTGGTAAAATATCCATGATAATTCAATCATACATGAGCTGAAATTAGAATTTTTCCAAAATATTTTTGTGTTATATTGTTCTGTATTCATATATATTTCTCTCTCAAAAAATAAAAGGAAAGAACAACAAAACTATCAAGGAGGTCATGAACTTTTTTTTAATATTTAATATGAACAGGATATCATATGATCATTTACAAATATTACATAAATTAAGTTTGAGCTATTACTGATAGACTTCATCAGAATCTCTTGGTTCAGGTTATGTTTGATTCAGCTGTTCTCGTGCTCAAATTCTATTCTGTAATCCCAGGCTTATGTGAGATATATGGCATATACTTTAGTAGTTTAAAAGAAAAAATGCCTGTGTTATCAGAATAATCAGATAACTGGGGTGCCTGGGTGGCTCAGTTGGTTAAGCTGCCGACTTCGGCTCAGGTCATGATCTCATGGTCTGTGAGTTCGAGCCCCGTGTCGGGCTCTGTGCTGAAGGCTCAGAGCCTGGAGCCTGCTTCAGATTCTGTGTCTCCCTCTCTCTCTCTGCCCTTCCCCTGCTCATACTCTGTCTCTAGGTCTCTCAAAAATAAATAAACATTAAAACAAAAGAACAATCAGATAACTTATTTGTTACCACTTGGGGGTCATTTCTAACAACTTTTCCTGTAGTTCCCATGAAGAAACGTAATAGAAAGCAATGAATAACTAAGAAAAGCATAGATTACTGAAATTAGAAATAGGCCAGGAAATAGAACAGTGGAAGATAAAAGCAGAATCTCCAAAAAGTAAGAAATGAAATTTGCTTGTGAGTTTATTTTTTATTATACTCTTTTAAGTCAGACTTTTTTTCAGAGTTTATTTATTTATTTTGAGAGAGAGAGAGACAGAGAGACCAGGGGAGGGACAGAGAGAGAGAACTGAAGCAGGCTGTGCACCGCCAGCACAGAGCTCGATGCAGGGCTCGAACTCACAAGCTGCAGGAATATGACCTGAGCCGAACTAAGAGTTGGACATTTAACTGACTGAGCCACCCAGATGCCCCTGCTTGTGAGTTGAAATTCAAACTATGTACGATAAACTTATCATTTTAAGGGCAGTTATTTCAATGTTGGTTATTGTCTACAGTTGATTATGATAAAGTTTTACTGGTCTTATATTATAAAAAATAATAAAAAAAGATTATATTTGGTAAAAGAATATTCTTTGCTTTTATTTGATTTCTTTTTTATTTGTTTGGAGCAAAAATAGGGATACTGGACACAGTTATTTGCTGTGTTACATTCCTGCTCATTACGACATCATGTTTTATTCTACACTAAAAAAAAAAAAAATTCTCATCCAAAAACTTTCAAGCATAGAGAAGTCACTATGGTAGGAGACAGAACAACAATGCATTAAATACACCATTTTAGAAGTCTCATCATGTGAGTCGGTTTTAGTGTAAGGTATCTGTAATATAACTTTGTTTAAAAATATACAGCCCAGTTTGTTATTCTGACTCAAAAGCCCTCTTCATCATAATTTTCTGAGGTGTGTGCTGAAAAAGATCCCTGAGAACTCCCTCAGAATTACTAAATCAGCATCTCAGTGTGTGTGGTCTATTACTTTAAAGCCTTGCCATATGATTCCCATAACAATATAGTATGAATGTTAGTGAGACAGAAAAATAATTTTAAATTAACACATATGAAGACAGCGTGATAACAGAGATATCAATGTGAGACCCAAATGATGTGATTTGTCAGTATTTTCTAGCTCAGCTAGGAGATAAGAGTAGAAATGACTTCTATGCATATTTATATTCCACCTTATTCGGGGATGATAATAAACTATTAAGCTTCCCCAAATTTATAATATGTATTCCTCAAAGTCTCTAAATGCTCATCTTGCTAAAAGCAGCTAAATAGTAATTTACTTTACGTTTACTTGATATAGAAAAGTAGGTCCTATACATTAAATGGTAAAACTATGTTACTAGAAACATATGTTCCTTATTCTAAACTAGGGGTTGGAAAACTTTTTTCTGTAAAGGGCCAGATAATACATACTTTAAGGATTGTGGATCGTAAGAGATCTGTTACAATTGCTGAGTTCCACTCAGGGTGTGTGAAAGTGGTCATATACCATATGCCAATTAGGTCGTAAGGCTATGTCCTTGCGTCAATACCACTGTATTTGTTAAACGATGAAATTTGAATTTCATAAAATTGGCACAAACGAGTACTCTTCGTTTGATTGTTTGAATCGTTTCAAACTGTAGACACAGTTTTTATTTTGTGAGACGTACAAAAGCATGCATTGAGGCAGTACTGGATCATGAGTAGTAGTTCTCCATTCCAAGTTCTAGATTAACAAATCAGCATCTGTCTTTCATATGGGTTCTTAAGGTTGAATTTAAAAGAATCTGTTTTGGGGGCACCTGGGTATCTCAGTCAGTAAAGTTTCCCACTCTTGATTTCAGCTCCTGTCATGATCTCACCATTCATGGGTTTGAGCCCCATGTCTGGCTCTGTGCTGGTAGCGTGGAGCCTGCTTGAGATTCTCTCCCTCCCTGTCTCTTCCTCTTTCTCTCTCTCTCTCTGCCCCTACCCCACTGAAGCATGTGCTCTCTCTTTCTCTCTGACTCTCAAAAATAAATACATAAACTTTAAAAATATTAAAAGATTCTGTTTTGAAATGATCAAGTTTTCCTGAAAATTATCTAAGTTTCTTGAGCAACTTTGAGAGAAAGACTGTGAACCATCGCAATAAATCTGAGTCAAACTGCTTTTGGGCATGTGTTTGCAAGACATTTTCTCCCTTACTTCCTCTTGATTCAAATGAGAATTACATATTTCTGAAAATGCTTCACAGGGATACATTCATTTTATGCTGAATAATTACTATGTTATAAAGACTCTACTCAAGCTAACATTGAAAACCTCTGGGATATTTTAGGTACCATTATGTGTCCGAAGAGACAGGATACTCTTAAGGCTTTTGACCTAATGTCTCACTAGCTGTATGATGTTAGGAAGTAAAAATAAACCATCTAAACCTTAATTTTATCATTATAAAATATTGTTATTTTCATAACAACAATAATATACCCACAACCGATGTTATTATAAGACCCAGCTCAGGTATCTACATGAAAATACATATGAATGCTTCTTCTACCTGTGTCTCATCCTTTAGTTTACGGCTCGTTTTCCATCTAGTCACAGTTTTCAGATACCTATGGATAGTTCTAGATTCCCCCTTTTACTCCTCTACCGCATGTAATCGTCAAGTTCTACTAAGCTTACTTCCAACATATCTCTCAATTATACACTTAATTAATTGATTTATCTGAGTCGTGCTTCCAAGGAGATTATAGTAATATGGAGAAGAGAATCAAGTAACCAGGTAATTAAAATGCAGTGTAAATGCTTATATAGTGGCTTATATCAGATTATATAGGGATATACAGGTAGAACACTTGACCCTTTTTGGTCCAGAGGAAATAGTGGTAGAGGAGCAGAATTTTTCAAGTATCAAGTATCTTATAAATTGCATCAAGGAAAAAAAAAAAAAAACAACTCAGAACCTCAGTGAAACTACTACAGTGTCTTCACATTTAAGGGCAAACACTAGCTACATGCTTTAGAGGAAGGACAAAAATCATTAGTTTTTCTCTCTACACTCTAACTTATTAGAGTAAATGAAGAGTCCCTAGTTGCAAACAAGAAGTAATACAAAAAGAACACCCGCTTTTGTAAAACTTTGAAGATGGAAACAAAATCAAAATGAGTGTTAAGAATATAAGTGGAAAATATAACACATCAGACAGTAAAAACTAATATGTAGAAAAATTAAAGTTGCAGTTGAATTGATGTTCGAAGTGTCTATGGGAAACTTGCATACTTACTTTGGTCATTAAGAAAGAGAGTAACAGGAAGAGACAAGCATGGAATAAATAAGACTCGGAGAGATTACTGGACGACTCTATGGTTTGAGACTGGAAGAGGGAACATGCCTCAAGAGAGTTAAGAAGCTCTCTTGATTGATTATGCAATTATAATTTGTTTTTATGATGGAAAAAGGAGAAGAAACCTTAACGCAATATATAAGAGGCGAGAGAGTGCTCCAAAAATATAGCTTTTTAAAACTTAAATGAAATGTGGGGCGCCTGGGTGGCTCAATCGGTTAAGCGTCCGACTTCGGCCCTGGTCACGATCTCGCTGTTTGTGGGTTCGAGCCGGCGTAGAGCTCTGCGCTGACAGCTCAGAGCCTGGAGCCTGCTTCGGATTCTGTGTCCTCCCTCTCTCTGCGCCTCCCATGCTCATGCTCTGTCTCTCTCTGTCTCAATAAAACAAACAAACAAACAAACAAACAAAAAAACGTTCAAAACTTAAATGAAATGTATAAAAGATAGAAATAAGAATACATAACCAAAGACAAACGGAAATGAGGAGCACATGGATCAAAAAAACTAAGGATTCGAGAAGTTTAAGAACAACAAGAAAAAGCTACTCCCTCCGCCCCCTTATTTAAAGGGAGCTTGCTAACAGAGTTGGGAAGATTTTTTTTTTTTTCATTTATTTATTCAATAGGGAGAGAGAGCATTGGAGGAGCAGAGAATCCAGGCAGGCATTGTCAGCGTGAAGCCAGACACCGGACTTGAACCCATAAACTGTGAGGTCATGACCTGAGCTGAGATCAAGAGTTGGACACTAAACAGACTGAGCCATCCAGGCACCCCAAGAAAAAGTTACTTTAAACTCTGTTCAGGCTATAAAGTGGGGGGAAACAATAGATCTACTTCTCAGAACAATGTTGCACAGTTAATGGATGGCGAAGAGTGGGTAGAGGGACTATTTAATAATAATGTGTCCACCTGTTGGTGTTAACCTGAAGAAAGGAAATAGACTCTCAACAAAAGAAGTCTCGCAGGTTAAAAATCACCACTAAAAGAACACCAGAATGTCCTAGAGCCTTAAATCCATGCCCTGAAGGGATTATATTCCAAGGAACGGAGAGATGTAAAATGTTATATAATTCTAAATACTGTATTCTGAACCACCTTGTCACCTTCTATCACAGTGTCCCATACTAAATACGCAAAGGACAAACCCCAGAACAAATATAAGTGTAGAAAGCGCTAAAATACATTTAATAAGAACACTCTTGTAAATTATGGATCCTTAAGCCTGAATCAGGTTGGTTTTTGTTTGTTTGTTTGTTTGTTTTTGTCTGTTTTTTTAATACTCCCAGAACCAAATTTCTTAATCCTAGTTCAGCATCAGGTCACTTTTCTAAACCCAGTGGTTCCAAAGGATGTTATTACATTGTATTTATATTCAGAGAAGTTGTCTCATATTGGACGTAATCGTTAACATCTGAGGTATTTGTGAAGAATCTGCATATTTCATGAATAAAATATGTACACGGAATACAATGATTTTCCATGAAATTTGAATTTGTATCCTTGATGGCTTATAAAAGTGCCGAATTTCCATGTGAGAACATAGGGATAGCCTTAAAGTAACTGCTTGTAATCATTTCTTTTTAAAATATTTTTTCAGCCGCTCTGTTTCCACATGCATTCAGTTTTAAGTACACCAATTAAAACTTAAATTGTATGTTTCCTTTGGTTTCAACTTCTTTCCTGCTGTTTTCTCTCTCTTGCAACTTTGTTGTTTTCATTTTATGTCAGACATTTTATATAATTAGTAGATTATATAGCTCATACGCAGTAAGCATTTTTCAAGAATTCAGCAAATGACGTGACGTGTAAGATCTTTGCTTTTCTCATATGCCTAAACATACAAAAGATTCAGAAGGATTAGCTGTGGTTTGGGACCACGGGCCATAAATATTTACTTTTATAAAATAAAAGACTTGTCCAATACTGAAACCTGATCCATCTTATTAAGTTCATCAAATTGTTAAATAGAGGTTCTCTTAATTCAAAGATTTTAGGTCATCCTATTTTATGATTTGGCCCTCGTAAGGTTTTTGTTTTTGTTTTTTCAAATGAATTAGTGCTTTTAGGAGATGGAAGATGTATTAGATTTCTATCGCAGTTATGACATCTTAGCACAAACAGGTTAGCTTAAAGGAAATAGGTTTCGCTATGCTGAAATCAAGATATCATTAGAACTTAATTCCTTTCTGAAGGCTCTAGGGGAGAGTATGTCCCTTGCCTTTTACGGTTTCTAGAGATCTCCCTGACTTCGTCTTCAAAGCTCACAATGCCACCCTATCTTTCTCATATCCTATTACTCCGATGCACATTCTTCTGCCTCACTCTTCCACCTTTAAGGACTCTGTGTTTACATTGGACCAACCCAGATTACCTAGAATAATCTCCTTGCACTAAGGTCAACTGAACAGCAACCTTAATTCCATCTGTAATCTCACTTCCCCTTGGCCAGTAAAGGTACAGGAATAACGGGTTCTGAGGACATCTTTGGGATGATATTTTTTGCCTATGACATAAGACAACAATTATTTTGATGTCTTCTAAAGTACATATTTATATTACATAGTGCAATCCATATTTGTATGAAAATTATTTCATATATAATATGATTTAAGTTGAAGTATTAAATAAAAATGAGTCAAAACATCTGTAGGGAACAGACCTTGCTTACAGAATGGCAGGGTAAGTAGCTCAGGGAACTTTCTTCACAGCAAAACAACAATTTAACTGGTGAAATGACATTTTTTTCCTGAACGTTTTATTGTCAAATTGGTTTCCATACAACACCCAGTGCTCATCCCAACCCGTTCCCTGCTCAGTACCCGTCACCCACTCTCCCTCCTCCCACACTCCCTCCCAGCCCTTGGTTTGTTCTTAGTATTTAAGAGTGTCTTATGTTTTGTCTCCCTTTCTATGTATTTTTTATTTCCCCTCTTCCCTTCCCCCCTAGTTTTCTGTTAAGTCTAGAAAAGACCACCTATGCATGGAAACATATAGTATCTCTCTCTCTCTGACTGACTTATTTCACTCAGCATAATATCCTCCAGTTCCATCCATGTTGCCACACATGGCCAGATTTCATTCTTCCTCATTGCCTTGTAGTATTCCATTGTATATACAAACCACATCTTCTTTATCCATTCATCAGTTGATAGACACTTAGTCTTTTTCCATGATTTGGCTATTGTCAAAAGTGCTGCTATAAACATCAGGGTACACGTGCCCCTATGCATCAGCACTCCTGTGTCTCTTGGGTAGATTCCTAGCAGTGCTATTGCTGGGTCATAGGGTAGCTCTATTTTCATTTTTTTGAGGAAACTCCATGTAGTTCTCCAGAGTGGCCGCACTAGTTTGCATTCCCACCAACAGTGCAAGAGGGTGCCTGTTTCTCCACATCCTCACCAGCATCTATAGTTTCCTGATTTGTTCATTTTAGCCACTTTGACTGGTGTGAGGTGATATCTCAGTGTGGTTTTGATTTGTATTTCCCTGATGATGAGTGACATTGAGCATTGTTGCATGTGTCTGTTTGCCATCCGGATGTCTTCTTTGGAGAAGTGTCTATTCATATCTTCTGCCCATTTCTTCACTGAATTATTCGTTTTTTGGGTGTGGAGTTTGGTAAGCTCTTTATAGATTTTAGATATTAGTCCTTTATCTGATATGTCATTTGCAATTATCCTTTCCCAAACCGTCAGTTGCCTATTAGTTTTGTTGGTTGTTTCCTTTGCCATGCAGAAGCTTTTTATCTTGATGAGGTTCCAATAGTTCATTTTTGCTTTTAATTCCCTCTCCTTTGGAGATGTGTTGCATAGGAAATTGCTGTGGCTCAGGTCAAAGAGATGTTTTCCTGCTTTCTCCTCTAGGGTTTTGATGGTTTCCTTTCTCATATTCAGTTCCTTCATCCATTTAGAGTTTATTTTGTGAGTGGTGTAAGGAAGTGGTCTAGTTTCATTCTTTTGCATGTTGCTGTCCAGTTCACCCAGTACCATTTATTAAAGAGGCTGTTTTTTTTCCATTGGATACTCTTTCCTGCTTTGTCAAAGATTAGTTGGCCATATACTTGCTGGTCCATTTCTGAGTTTTCTATTCTATTTCATTGGTCTATGTGTCTATGTCTGTGCCAATACCATACTGTCTTGATGATTACCACTTTGTAGTAGAGGGTAAAGTCTGGGATCAGGATACCTCCCACCTTGGTTTTATTCTTCAGTATTACTTTGGCTATTCAAGGTCTTTTGTGGTTCCATACAAACTTTAGGATTATTTGCTCTAGCTTTGAGAAGAATGCTGGTGTAATTTTGATTGGGATTGCATTGAATGTGTAGATTGCTTTGGATAGTATGGCCATGAAACGGCATTTTTAAGAAATTCTTTAAAATTCTTAGAAACCTGCTAAAATAAGCAAGTTTATAGAGACAGAAAATATATTAGTGGCTACTTGGGGCTGAGGTCAAGGTGGGGTTGGGGCAGAAGGGAAATGCAGAAGGAAATGCAAAGGGGTTCAAGATTAATTTAGGGGGGATGAAAATGTCATAAGATTTGATTGTGGCAATGGTTGAATAGTCCTGTGATTTACTGAAAATATTAAATAATATCTTTTAAATTATGAGTTGTGTAGTGTGTGAATTATATCCTTCTATTTGCTTTCTTACTGGGCTGTAACTCTTGCATGTGGAATTTTTGCTACTTATCTCTGTACTTTTTTTTTTTTTGAGAGTTTAAAATGTATTCTTTCTTACACAGAGATTCAGTGATAGAGCTGGGGCTACTCTTCACACACTAGAGCTTTCTCAAAAATATGATGATGTATTAGTTAATTCAGGACTACTAAGTATCATTTAATATTTAGTATTGACACACTCCACAGAATAATACCTCGGAAAAACAAAAGAGACTGAAATAAACTAATATGCGATTTCACAATCAGTGTGTACTGTTTTTTAACTCTTGACAGAATTCATCATTTCACGTTCCAATCCACATGATTTCCCATTTTACAGTCTGTTATTAATTTCTAGGGAATCAACTTCCAACCAGAATTTTATTTAAATGCTTGGAGAAGAGGCAATGGAACTGATGTTTTGTTTTTGGCCTAGTATAAAAGGAATGATACCTTTTCAATTATACGTGAACAATCTGAGTGCATGTGAGGCCTGTTTCACCATTTGGCAGGATGGGGAAAAGGTTTGGAAACAGCCCAACTACCTTGAGTCACAGAATTTTCAACTTACTTTTCCATAAAAGAACCCCAAATGGATCATACGATAGATTTGTTGTGACTGTTGTTTTGCTGTTAGAACAACTATATATTGAGTATATAAATGAACTTAGCTATTATGTAAAATATTTAGGGGTGCCTGAGTGGCTCAGTTGGTTGAGTGACCCGACTCTTGATTTCAACTCAGTTATGATCCCAGGATCATGGGTTGAGCCTCCTGTTGGGCTCCATGCTGAGCGTGGAGCTTGTTTAGAATCCTCTCTCTCTCTCTCCCTCTGCCCCTTTATCCCACCTATTCTTTCTCTCTAAATTCTTAGTAATGTTCATTTTAATATAAGAAAGTATCTCATCTAAATAATTTTCAATTTTTGTTAACTGATATTAAGCTATTGTTTTCCATCATCAGCCAAAATTTAAAACTATTTGTGCAAATAACACAAATCTAATCTGATACCTGAAATAAATATAAGAGGATAGAAGTTGGGAATTATCAGACAATCTCTTTGGTAGTATTTTTAGAGTATTGTTTTTTTAGAGCATTAATAAAGTGGTTTCTAGTTCAGCATCTTACTTTTCACTTAATTAAGATAGTGAGTGATAAAAATATTATGAGAAAATGTTACATTGGTAGATTTTCCTACTAAATAAAAAATACTGAGTAGTGATCAATACTGGATTATTTTTTTTTTCTAACAACCTGCTTGTTCCTTATGAAAGATATTAAAGAGGAAAAAATGTTTAACTGGAATCACTGTCAGAAGAAAGCCACCAAAGAAGTTTGAATGCATGTTCAACCAGAAAAGAGCCTATGATTTTTATTTTTAGTTTATTAGAGTTAACCTCAAACTTATGAAGCAATATCAAGAGCATACACACACACACACACACACACTCACACACACACACACACACACACACAAATGCATATAGCAGAAAAAAACAAAAGCAGCTAAAAACTCTGACTTAAACATGAGTGTTGATCATTTATCTTTCCAGAAAACCCACTGAAAGGATACTTAAAAATGAAAAAGACATTAGGTATCAAAATAAATAGGCACGTAAGACCAAAATGTCTACATTTTTGAATGAAGTAATGGAAGTAGAACAGTGATAATAGATAAGAATGTGAAAAAAGATTGTGGTGCCTGGGTAGCTCAGTCGGTTGGACTTCTGACTTCGGCTCAGGTTCTGATCTCACAGTTCACGAGTTCAAGCTCCATGCAGGACTCTGTGCTCAGACCCTGGAGCCTGTGTCAGATTCTCTGTCTCCCTCTCTCTCTGCCCCTTCCAGGCTCATGCTCTGTTTCTGTCTCTCTCTCTCAGAAATAAATAAACATTAAAAAAAAATGTGAAGAAAGGCATGATTTGATTGGCTGCATAGTTGGAAAACAGGGTGAACTAAGTCACGTTGTCCCACAAATCCTCTTTAGAAACTCTGCTTTTACACACACTTGCCTGCAGAAGACAGAGATAGGATGGGAACTTGAAAGTAGCAAGACTGGTTGAAGCTTTCATGCTGAACAGTGGGAAAGTCAAGTCAGCTGTAGGAACTCCTCTTCTACCTTAAGCAGCCAGGAGTACCTACCATTACTCCTCCCTGCCCCCACCCACCCAACTCACTTCCAACTTACTCCCCAGTTAAAAGGCCAGAGCCAAATTCTCCGGAGAAAGTCAACCTGAGAGGCAGAGCACACCTGTTTCAGCAGAGATTAGGGAATGGCATGGGACTGAAAAGTAAGGATTCAGAGAGGGCGTCTATCTTACCCATACCCACACCCAACTCGAATTAGGGGACAGAACTCTTCTTTGAAGAAACTAAAAGATTCCATCATGATCGTCAATATTTGCCTAACTGCTTATTCTACTGCTCCCTTTTCTGCTTTCCTGGTATAACACACAGCTGGAGGAATATTGTTCAAAATAATAATAATAATAATAATAATAATAATAATAATACTATAATTTCAGACAGGGAAGGGGGTATCAATTCTCTCTATTCTTTGGGTGGTTTCTCTCAAACTTTATCAAGCCCACGCATTCACTCTGAACCACTTCTATCATGTTTGTTTCATGCACGGCTTCACGTTGCTTTCTCAATATCTCGATTCCCCTTTGAAAACACTGTCTACTTTGTGGTGGAAAAGTAACCTAATCTTATTCTATGGAAATCATTTATTTTCTTTTATTTTTAAATATTTAATTTTGGGAGAGCACAAGTGGGGGAGGGACAGAGCGAGGGAGACAGAGGATCCAAAGTGGGCTGTGCATTGACAGGCTGACAGTGGTAAGCCCGATGCGAGGCTCAAACTCACGAACTATGAGATCATGACCTGAGCCGAAGTTGGACACACAACCAACTGAGCCACCCAGGTGTCCCATATGAAAATCATTTCTATCCAAGAGCTACATTTTGTACTTAGCCCAAGCATGTGACACCCCTTTGGTGGTTTCTGCATGGGAATAAGTGTCTCAACAAAACTTCCATATGTTTTAGGGTTAGCACTTACCATGTAGAGTGAGTGATTTCAAAGTTATCCTATAACATTTGTTTCAGAACTCAGAAAAATAAAATAGGTTGGACAGCAATATTTTCATGAAAACAATTCCCAGGGAGAAATAGAGGGAAAATTACCTTGGCATGGAACATAAGATATTTCATGAAAATCAGAACATAGGCACACCTCGGAGACATTGGAAGTTCAGTTGCAGAACACTGCAATAAAGCAAATATCACAATTAAGTGAGTCAAGTATTTTTTTTTGGCTTCCTAGGGTATATAAAATTTATGTTTACACTGTATTGTAGTCTATTACGTGTTTAATAATATTTTGTCTAAAAAACACAATGTTCATACCTTAATTAAAAAATACTTTATTGATAAAAAAATACGGATCATCCCTGAGCCACCGGTGGGTCATAGTCACTGCTCACGGATCACCGTGAAACATCTAATAATAATGTAGTTTGATATATTGCCAAAATGTGAAACAGAGACACAACGTGAGCAAATGCTGTTGGAAAAATGGGGCTGATAGACCTGCTTTCTGCAGGGTTGCCATAAACCCTCAATTTGTAAACACTGCAAAGTACAGAAAATTGAAGTGATATAAAACAAGGTATCCCTACACACTGAACTGCAATGGGACAGGATACTGTGCAGGAAAAGTGATCACACATGCCTGGTAATTGTCTGGCTGCTTAAACCACACGCTATATCTTTCTCTCTTTTTTTAAGTTTATTTATTTTTGAGAAAGAGAGAGCATGAGCAGGGGAGGAGCAGAGAGAGAGAGAGAGAGAGAGAGAGAATCCCAAGCAGGCTCTGCACTGTCAGCGTAGACCCTGATGTGGGGCTCCAACTCATGAACCACAAGATCATGACCTGTGCTGAAAAGAAGAGTGGATGCTTAACCGACTGAGCCACCCAGGCACCCCAACCACGTGCTATTTCTTTTCCTCTTTTCAACACATTGCTCGTTCTTGGAGACACTCGGAAAAGGAGTCTAAAATAATCCCCATGGTGTCTGATTTCCTAATGTGCCTCCCAATAAGCTGCCATTGCTAGCATTCACTCCACTTATTGTCCCCTCCTGCAATGAGTTTTTAGATGACCCAGTGATTTCCTTTAATCAATAGAAGGTAGTGATGGACATTGTGTCAATTTCGTTTCTAAACCTTGAGAAGACTTGGCAGCTTCCATTTTTGTGCTCTTGAAATCCCTCAGTTACCATGTAAATAATAAAACTATAATAGAAAGATGATGTGGAGACGCCAAGATACTACATAAAAAGGGGGAGAAATCCAGCTTCTCAATGTCCAAGTGTCCCAACGGAGCATTTAGGTAACTCCAACCTCACCTGCCATCTGAACGAGAGACTGAAGATATGCCCTCTGAGCACAGCCACTAAGTTTTGAGGCAGTTAGCTACGTAGTAATAGGTAACTGGTATAAATCCACAAACACGTTGCTCACTGTTCTATAATAAATATAATGTTACCATTTAAACTCAGTATTGTTTTCAGAATTCTATTAGACAAATTACAGATATTCAGAATTCTATTAGATAAATTACAAATATATAAATGCATTAATGCAATAATGCTACACTAGTTAATGAATACATGGGATGCTTAGCTGTCTGGTTAGTTTCCTGTTCTCTGTAAATAGTGCTCATTGTAACTGTGTTTCTGACATAAACATCAAGTATGACTATTTTTCCAGACACTTTCTAGGTCAGAGGGTACAGAGGGAGTAGAAGGGATACATTTGAGATTTTGATATGCCCATCTCTTCTTTTCCTGTCCCTTCCATCCACAACTATACACAGACAAAAATCACTACTTATGTCCCCAAATAAGCCCAGATTAAACTTGATGACTCTTAGAGTAGTATTTTCTAGTCCCAGTAAGTACTGATGCTCAAGTTCCATCCAATCTGGCAAATACTTACTGAGAATTTATATATGTTGGTTCCAGATCTGCACAGTCAAAATGAGATTCAAAAGTGAATATGGCACCATATATACTTTCAAAAAAATTTCAAAATATAGCTTGATATTTCCTAAAGCAGTGAGCCACCATCATGTTACTTTCATAGATCCTCAGCATTTCAGATTTACAGTGTGTCCTTCTAACCTTGAGTGAGAGTTGGAAAATATACCCGATGATGGTTTTGCATCTCCTAATGATCACTTTTACACATAAAGTTAAATTCTACTAAGTACTACCATAACGGAAAATATGAAACAAACAAACTTAGTGATGTAACTAATACTGAAGGATGAAGGGAACAGATAAAATCTATACTAAAGTTCCCTCTCTTTTACACAAAACCGCTTTATTATTTTTTTTAAATTTTATTTAATATGTTTTTTAATTTACATCCAAGTTAGTTAGCATATAGTGCAACAATGATTTCAAGAGTAGATTCCTTAATGCCTCTTACTCATTTAGCCCATCCCCCCTCCTACAACTTCTCCAGAAACCCTTCTTCGTTCTCCATATTCAAAAGTCTCTTATGTTTTTGCCCTCCTCCCTGTTTATATATATATATTTACTTCCATTCCCTTCCGTTCATCTTTTTTGTATCTTAAAGTCTTCATAGGAGTGAAGTCATATGATATTTGTCTTTCTCTGACTGACTAATTTCACTTAGCATGATACCCTCTAGTTCCATCCCCATAGTTGCAGATAGCAAGATTTCATTCGTTACACAAAGCCTCTTTAAATATTCATATGGAGGTTCAAAACAAGATGGGTAATAAATATGGGTAGACAGCATGAACACAGTAGAAACTCTAAAGCCATTCAGACGTGCAGATGAAAAATTAGATGTAATTGGTATTATATAACTCTAACTTACATATACAGTACAGATGATTTCTTGGCCATCAGCCTGGAGACAGACAGTCGATGTGATGTGAGTCACCCCCAAATGATGCATTTTTTGGGAAGACACATATAAGAGTAATTGCTAAGACCTGAACCACTCTGAGTTTCATATTCACCTCCATCAGAATCCTGGCTGACTCCCCAGTTTTTTTTCTGTAGCAATCAGCACAGTTAACACCATCCGAGTCACCTTAATTCGACACACCCCTGCTCCCTGGACTACCACTTGCTCTCTTGGGTCTTCGCTGAAATTTTCTGGCCCTACTGGGCCATCTTGGCATTCATCTACTTGATGAGCTTTCTCCATGCCCTGTGCTGAGGAAGTGTCTCTTTTCCTTTCCCCACTCCCTGCTCCCCTCCCTCGCCCCGCAGCAGTAGGAGACTGCACCAATTCTCCCCTTTCCTGTGAAAAAGAAAATAACTGAGAAAATCTCTTTTTGAATGGGGAGAAATAGTTACTTTTTGCTTCTTTTCTCCTTTCCAGTGTAAAAGGACAAAATAATTTCCCTTTGAATGGTGCAACTGGAGCATCTCTCTCTCTCATTTCTTTATCTCTGTGTCTCTCCAGCTCTACCAAGGAACTCCTCCATCCTGCCCCAATCCGTTTTCCTCTTGCCCTGTCTCCCCTATCTGCTTCACATATTTATACATGTGAATATTTATTGTGTTCTCATGCACCCTTGAGGTAACATTAAACAAGGTACATTCACAAATATTAGTCTTAATTAATCCACACGAAAACTTTGGTGCAATGTGAATAAGTCTGTACTACAGAGAATCTTTCATATTAGAAATAAAACATTTGGGGCAGCTGGGTGGCTTGGTGGATTCAGCATCGAGTTTGCCTAGGTTATGATCCCACCATTGGTGAGTTTGAGCCCTGAATCAGGATCTCTGCTGTCAGCACAAAACTCTCTTCGGATCCTCCGCCTCATCTCTCAACCCTTCTCTGCGTGCTCTCTCTCTCTCTCTCTCTCTCTCTCTCTCTCTCTCTGTAAAATAAAATAAATAAACTTGAAAAAAAAAAAGAAAAAAGAAATGAAGCATTTGAACGTTTTATAATATGAACCCTGATTCACACTAGGGAATATGCAATCTAGTAAGAAAACAAAATACATAGTTTGGTTCAAACCAATGTCCCTTGAAGGTTTAGACAAAAAGGAATCAGTCTAGGGGCAGTTGATTAAGCCTCAGACTCTTGGTTTTAGCTCAGGTCATGATCTCATGATTGGTGGGTTTGAGCCCTTCCTCAGGTTCTGTGCTGATTGCAGGGAACCTGCTTAGGATTCTCTCTCTCTCTTTCTTTCCCCTCTTTCTTTGCCCCTCCCTTGCTCATGTGTGCTCTCTCTCTCTCTCACTCTCTCCTTTTCTCTCTCTCATAATAAATAAATAAACTTCATTTTTAAAAAAGGAGGAATCAGTTTGGGCTGAGTTGTACAGCAGCCCTCAATACAGCCTGAGGTCAAACTTGAAGAACTAGTAAGATCCGGTATAGAGAAGAGGGCATTGAGGTGAAGTGAGATGTGTCATGAACTGAGTTGGGAATAATGCCCCACAAAGAGTCAGGGCATCATAATGGAGAGGGGGTAGGCTCCAGCCTTAACAAAAGACAGAGGAGAGACTAAATGCTGATTATATATTTATCAGAAGAAGGACATCAATAACTTATTTATCAGCCTGACCCTTCTGTACCTTATCTGTAAAGTGAAGACAGTTTGATAAATATTGATTCTCTAACATCTCTTATTATCACAGGCTCTACTAATTATTTTAGAATATTAGATAACATTGTCTTTATTAAATATCTTTTTTGGTTTTGAGAACAGAGATCGCTAGACTGTTCTATACATGTGAAGTATTTGTAATAAGGAGACAGCTTGGGAATCACCTCACCCACTTCTGCCTGCACAAACTCATATTTATTTGGCTTCTCTCACCTTCACATGAAGTTTCTGTCTGTCCAGATGATAGATAGATAGACGCATCAATTTATTATCTGTTTTGTTTGAGGGTAGCTTTCCAGAAAAAAAGAAACTGGAAAACAGACCTTCAGTTCTGAGAATCCAAATTATTATTTTTTAGTTTGCCTCTCCACCTCATATACATGCACATCACACTATCGGCAAAGGATGTTGTGCTTTTCTCAGTATATAATATGAAATTAATAATGGGATTTGGAAAATAAAGTATAAAATACCGTATGTAGAGAATGCTGAGACACCAATATGGCCCCCATTAAAATTGTCTAATACTAATATGAAATCAAGGGAACAATTAGCCTTTCCTCCTCCTCCTGCTCTTTATCTTTAAATATTGGAAAGATAAACTGAGTTATGAAGACAAAAAATCTTATCTGAGGCTTACCTAAGTCTGGCAATTATTTTTTAGTCTCTCCTAAATCTGGCCTTTTAGACTACCTTTGGCCAATTAGTGTAACATGGCTGAACTGCTGACTTTCCTGTTTTTCTCCATGGAGGAGATTTGATTTCCTCAGAGTCCCTGAGGCCTCCAGCTAACTCTGGAAAATACTTCTTTAGGATAATGTCTTCGGAGAACGGTTAATAAGAAAGATTTTCCTGAACCTTACCTAACAATATTTGAGAAAAAGTTGAGACCTGGGACTAATCGGTTTTCTTGTTTTTCATAATAATATTTAGTATTGAATTGAAATCTCTGTGATACAGTTCCAGGGTACTGATTTTGTAGATTTTTTTTTTTAATTTACATCCAAGTTAGCACATAGTGCAACAATGATTTCAGGAGGTGATTCCTTAATGCTCCGTACCCATTTAGCTCATTCCACCTCCCACAACCACTCCAGTAATCTCCTGTTTGTTTTCCATATTTAAGAGTCTTTTATATTTTGTCTCCCCCCTTATTTTTATGTTCTTTTTGCTTCCCTCCCCCTATGTGCATCTGCTTAGTATCTTAAATTCCTCATATGAGTGAAGTCATGATATCTGTCTTCCTCTAATTTCACTTCACATGACACCCTCCTGTTCCATCTGTGTAGTTGTGAGTAGCAATATTTCATCACTTTTGATGGCCAAGTAATATGCCATTGTACATATATACCACATCTTCTTATTCCATTCATCCATCGATGGGCATTTGGGCTCTTTCCATACTTTGGCTATTGTTGATAGTGCTGTTATAAACACTGGGGTTCATGTGCTCCTTCAAAACATCATACCTGTATCCCTTGGATAAATACCTAGTAGTGCAATTGCTGGGTTGTAGAATAGACATTTCTCCAAAGAAGACATCCAGATGGCCAAACAGCACATGAAAAAAATGTTCAACATCATCAGGGAAATACAAATCAAAACCACAATGAGAGACCACTTCACTCCTGTCAGAATGGCAAACATTAGCAACTCAGGCAACAATAGATGTCGGTGAGGATGTGGAGAAAGAGGATCTCTTTTGCACCACTGGTGGGATCATGTAGATTTTTTTAAAGTTTACTTATTTATTTTTGAGACGGCACGAGTTGAGGAGAAGCAGAGAGAAAGGGAGAGAGAGAATCCCAAGCGGGCTCTGCACTGCTCGAACCCACAAAACTATGAGATCATGACCTGAGCTGAAACCAAGAGCAGGACGCTTAACCAACTGAGCCATTCAGGTAACCCCGTTGTAGTGATCATTTAGTACCTTAACCTATTAAATAGTGGCTGGGATAATTGGATAAGGCAGATCATTTCAAAATCATTTTGAAATACATACATTTCTTGAAGTAGAATTTATTAGCTAAAATATAAATTTCTATGTCTAGATTGATCTCAAAAGTCTCAGTGCAGATGGAGGAGCATGATAATTCTAGATAGGGATTTACCGACCACACTAATATAAGCACTTGGATTTGATAATTCTTTATGTTGAGATACTATATTGTGCATTATGGACTGTTTTTAACAACATCCCTGATCTTGACCCATCAAATGCCACTAGCATCCCTTTTGTAATGACAATCTAGTGTCTCCAAAAACTCAAATATTCTTTAAAGGACAAAATTGCCCCATATTTAATAACCATTTATTTAGATAGGAATATGTCTATAATATACTCAGTCTCAAAATTATACTAAAGGATAACGATCATTTATTGAGCATCAAATATAGCCTATACCCTGTGTTAGGCATTTCATTTTATGTACAATAATGGTCATGCGGAAAACAACTTTGACACAATGGTGGCTCCCGCATAAGCTATACCACAGAAACAGAAGAGATTCATGGACAAAATTAAAATGCTCAAATTATACAGTTAATTAATTCAATGTAAAACAACTACTGAAGAAACGGAAAATGAATGAGATTTGCTAACAGATTTCGTACGGACCAAGTGGATAGATCTGAAGACAAGGTTATGCCAAGTTCTTATGGACTGTCTTTTTCTCTGCCATATTGCAAACTGCTCTGTTGATCATGTGGTTAATAGCCCTGTAGTTGAAGCATGAGCTGGGGGCTCACAGAATGTGTTGTGTGGGAAAGACACATGGTCATAGATGCAGATCAACAGTTAGCTGCTAATGAGTTATGGTAGATCCCTGCCTTTTCTGAGCAAAGTACAGATGGACGCACAATGGAGCTATACCGGGTGTCATCAATAAGTGACCAATTTAAGAACACAGCTAGCAACTCAAATCTGGCATGGTAGAATCTTATTCATTCCATAACTTTCCAGCTAAAAGTTATGAATTTTTCATTGCCTCATAACTTTATTCTATCTTCAGTGTGTCTTACCGATTATTAACTTGCTTATTATTTATACTTCTCAGAAGTTACTGGGCTATTTATTATCTTTATTTTTAACTCATCCTATGAGTTAGGTTTATTATAAGCTAGAAGCTTTACTTATTATCTTAGATAAATGCTTAACATTTTTATACATTTCATCTACATCATTAATTTTCTTTCCTTTAAATAAAATTCTAAAAACAAACAAAGACTTTCATTATAGTAACAACAATAATAAACAAATTTTCGTGGAAAATAACTCATCTTGCTTAATGTTACACAGATAGTACATCTTATGGAGAGGAGTTAGGTCCATCTGTACCCAAATTCATTTTCGGTTGTTTGTTTTGCTTCTGATATTCTAACGTCATCTTTTTGAACAAGAATTCCTAAAATAAATCCTAGTAATGTTTCTCTTGGTTTTCTGATCAAACATATTTTTTGTTCCATATACAGTAATTAAGTTCCTGAAAGCAAGAAAACCTACATGATAAATAGAACATATGCATAAAATTGAATCTTACACACTGATTCCATCTATCTATTTATCTATCTATCTATCTATCTATCTCTATATAATTACCCCCCAAGACAGCCTTGACCTTAAAATTTTCTTTGACCCTCCTAAACATTAGACCAAACTTCCTGGCTCTTGGATCTGACCTCCCTTTTCTTAGAGCACTTGCTTTAGAATATTTATAATTATAAATTAATTCTTTGCCCCCTTAAGATGTAAATCTTTTTAAAAATGCTCTTGGCAATTTTACCAACGAGAGATGTCTTTTTAAGGACTTGAGAGCCAACTATTTGAAACGTAATCATCAAGGAGCATAGACCCTCTATTTCTAAGTTTCTGTGGGAGAGTAGGAGTCTAATTTGGTAGGCACTGTACTCCAAACTATAAAACTACTTCCTGTTATGAAGAGAGGGGAAAGTATGTTTTTCCTTTGGGTAAGATCCATTAGCAAATATAAGTGGCTTAAGATTTCCTAACCTCTCCCTATCCAGTTTTTCTTTTTTCTTTTTCTTTCTTTTTTTTTTTTTTCATTTTTGGCAGTCTTTTATTTTCGGAACAATAAGAAATAATTTGTTTCAAGATTAGTAAGCATTGGAAGTCTGTATATATGGAGATTATATATATATATATATATATGTATATATATATATATATAAGTTGACAATATTACAGTCTTTTATTTTTAGAACAATACAAAAATCATTTGTTTCCAAGACTAGTAAGCATTGGAAGTCTATATATATGGAGATTTGAACAAGGATTCCTAAAACAAACCCTAGTAATGTTTCTCTTGGTTTTCTGATCAAACACATTTTGGAGATATATATATAAACTTGACAATATTACATGTATTGTCAAGTTAGCTAGCTAACATACAGTGTATATGGTGTGTTCTTGGCTTTGGGAGTAGAGTCCTGTGATTCATCACTTACATAAAACACCCAGTGCTTATCCCAAAAAGCACCCCCCATCAACCATTTTTCCCACCCCTCCCACCCTCCCACTCCCTTCCATGCTGTTCTCTACATTTAAAAGTCTGTTATGGTTTGCCTCCCTCTATGTAACTATATATATATTTTTTTTTTCTCTTCCTTCCACCATGGTCTTCTGCAAAGTTTCTCAGCTTCCACATACGAGTGAAAACATATGATATCTGTCTTTCTCTGACTGACGTATTTCACTCAGCATAATACCCTCCAGTTCCATCCATGTTGCTGCAAATGGCAATATTTCATTCATTTTCATTGTTGAGTAGTATACCATTGTATATATATATATCACATCTTCTTTATCCATTCATCAGTCGATGGATATTTGGGCTCTTTGCATAATCTGGCTATTGTCTATAGCACTGCTATAAACATTGGGGTACATGTACCCCTATGACTCAGCACTCCTGTATTCTTTGATACATTCCCAGCAATGCTACTGCTGGGTCATAGAGTAATTCAATCTTCAGTTTTCTGAGAAACCTTCACACTGTTTTCCAGAGTGGCTGCACCAGTTTGCGTTCCCACCAAAAATGCAAGAGGGTCTCCCTTTCTCCACATCCTCACCAACATCTGTTATTTCCTGAGTTGTTAATTTCAGCCACTCTTACTTACGTGAGGTGGTTATCTCAGTGTAATTCTGATTTGTATTTCCCTGATAATGAGTGATGTGTCTGTTTTTTGTTCCATAGGCTTCATGAAAGTCTTCTTTGTCTTATTAGATAGATAGATAGATAGATAGATAGATAGATAGATAGATAGATAATAGATGGAATGCAACATTATGTCAGGAACACAATATCTCGAAGTTCAGGAATATCAGGAGATTGTATGAGCAAAACTCATTCTCTCCAGTTGCTATTGGACTAAGAGGTTGAAGGAGTGGTCCCGGATTTGAGGCTTTGCCTCTCTTTCAGCAGTGGCATGTCTTGAGCCAAAATCTAGTGGATGGTTCAAAAAGCATCCCAAGGACCAGCTGACCTACTAGCACCTACAGTCCACACAGAGGTGGAGATGCTCAAGCCATCCACCACAGAGACTCTCATCACTGCATAGCTAGTCTAGTCTGAGGGTATAGACTGAAGTCACCCAGGATGGAAGAGGCCTTGAGTGATGAGGCTCTGAGTACTGCTGAGCTCAGCATTCTGGAGTTTTTAGGGTCCAACCCAGCACTGCCAGCCATCCTGGTAAGAGTGTACCAGGCCTTTCTCAGAAGACTCTAGACAATGAGGTTCAGAAACAATTGGCACAGATGACTGGTCATGTGGAGGAGAAGCAATAGTTATAGCTGCTTGAGTATCTCCTGGAGCTGGACCACTGCCGTGCGGTGCCTTCAGCTCAGAGCAGAACCCAGCACTCATTGTGAGCAGCTACTGTATCACCTGGGTAATACAAAGGTGGGGAATCACATATGGCTTGGATCTGAGTTGCTCCCAAGCTGCCTCAGCCTCCACCACATCTTCACCTTTATCTACACCAATCTGGGAAAGTCTGCCGGCCTCATGGGCATCACTGTGCTGCTTGGCTGTTTTGTCCATCCATGGCTGCCGCATGAGCAATATCTTAGCTGGATGCTCGCCATCCTGGGAGCAATTCTGTGCCTGTGTTTTGGTCTCCTTTGTCAATGTGATGCACTTTGCTCTTCCCTCCTTCACAGTCCCTGTGAGGGTCAAAAGTTGAATGTGGGCTCCTGGTTGCAGGTCGAGAGAGTCTCCCTTCAGTCATGGTAAAGCATATGCCCCATGGAGTTCATATACGGATGTTGATATTAAACTGGTTTCTGTTAGTGCTTATATCACGAAAGATGGCAGGGTAAAATGTAAGACTCAATCTTGGTTTGAAATTTTCACTTAATACATTAATATTATTAAGTTTATTTATTTATTTATTAATAATATAAGTTTATTGTTTATTATTTATTTTATTTATTTATTTTTATTTATTTATTTATTTTGAGAGAGAGAGAAAAAAATGCTAGCAGGGGAGGGGCAGAGAGAAAGAAGTCCAAGCAGGCTCTGCATTGTCAGCACAGAGCCTGATGTTGGGCTCAAGCTCATGAATTACAAGAACAAGGCCTGAGTCAAAATCAAGAGTCAGACACTTAACCCAACTAAGACACCCAGGCCCCCCTCACTTAATACATTTAATTGAAACTTGATACAATCATCTTAATACATATTATGTATATTATTTCCTAAACTCACTCCAAAAGTCTAATAGCTCAGGAGGAAAGTAAGTAGTTTTTAAAAACAATGTGTTTTTTTTCTACGCAAGTAGCTTAAGATGTATCTGCTACTACAATACAACTTCAATTCATCAGTCTGTATTTTCTATCAGCATAAAGGGCTAGGTAAACAATTTCTGATGTGAAAATAACATTAAATTTGTCCAAAATATATCCTATTATGACTGCTTTCTGCAAAATTGCAAAAAATATATATATAATATTTCACATGGATGCAAAAATGTTGTACTGTGACCCCTCATATTTAGAATCCTGTATCAGTACATCTATTCACAGCCCGACTGATTGCTTAGAATTGGGTTATATGCTAGATGTTGGGAAGGCTGCTAATACTTATCCAAATTTCTGAAAATAAAATATGTAATTGGAACATTAGTATAATGTCCATTATATTCAGAATATCTGGATTAGTATCAGTATATCTGAATGCCGATTACAGCACTGAGATGAACTGCTCAGTAATTTATAGCTTGCATACCTAATTTTACCCTTAGGGATTTTAGTGTTGCAACATATTTCCATCTTTGAATTATATAGATAAAAATTATTGGCAAGGAGGAGAGAATGCCCTTAGTATCTTCCACTAGTAGGGGAAGCACAAGACTTTCGCCAGAGAAGATTTAGGAGAAAGCTGCCAACAGAAAGATTACTCTCATGCCCCCTCAAAATACTGAAATCTTGCCTGTGATAAAACAATTAATCATCCAACTGTACATTAAGCACCGATTTAATTGCATTCACCATTGCACAAGGCACTGTGGGCAAATCTGAAAAGAAAACAAAAAACAAAGCCAAAAAAAGCCCCCAAAAAACAAAAAGCACAACGAAGCCTTCCATTGAGATATTCAAAATTGAATTCAAGAAACAAGGTACATGTTCAATAATTTATCTCATGTGCACAATTTTGTGTCCTTTAACACGAGTTCCAAGGAAATAAGCATCAAGATGTACCCAAGTTGTTTTCTGAGATGGTAGCCTTATTGCTGAGAGGAACATGGACTGTAGGGAAGAAAAGAGGAGTTGAAGAGATACCTACCCATAAATGAGACTGTTGACAACTCTAGGGAAGAAATAATGATGGCCTGAAATAAGGCACTAGCAGCAAGACTGGAGAGGAAGAGCCAGATTCAAGAGATAATTATGAGGAAGAATTAATAAGTGAATGATTGGATGTGTGATATGTGGAAGACATCAGGAGTCAAGGTCAGCTCTGAAGTTTCTATCTTGGGAAATCTGGAGTCTGTGATGCTTCCTGAGATAGAAATACCAGTTGACTGTCTTCAAGATTTCCATGATGTGTAGGTTTCCAGGCAGTTCCTCTGTGCTTATAGGAAGAATCCATCCTGATATCTCAATTACTATACGTGAGACGGAATGTGTCAATTACAGTAAAAACGATGGCATTAGTTTCCGGGTTCCCTGCTCGAAGGAGGTGGTGTATTTTCACATTGGCAGAGCTTGAGGTAAGCATCGAGGAGGAAGCTTTCACATCATTTGACATGAAGATTTCATATTTCATTTTCCTCCTTTCCTTGCCATGCATGAGTCCAGAGTTTTAATTCCTTAAATAGATTTCCCTGGCTGATGCCATAGTATTTATTTTATGTCTATGAGTGCAGATTAAGCCAAGGTTATATGGCTGCAATTCTATGACTACAATTGTATATCAATTCCTACTGAAATACATTTGTTCATTTTAAGGATTACTTGAAGAATAAACAAATAAAGAACTAACTCAGATTAATTTAGGATTGCAAAGGGATAAGCCAAATGCTCATAACATTGGGGTAAGAGTCAGGATATTTTGGTGCCAATATCACTTGTTTTATAAACCCCCTTGTGCCCTTTGGGGTCTCAGTCATCACCAAAATCCACTACAGCTTCAATTTCTTCTCTGAGCATTCTCTTTCTGGTTCTGAATGGGCTCTGGTTTCCCTTGGAGATATTGTGTCATAAGGGGGCTGCTATGACAGTAGGCCTGGAATTAGACTAGGTAGATTCTTTAATCTACTCTATCATTTTTTAAGTTATCCTTCCATTTTCCTTATTATTATATCCTTACTATTCTTTGAACTTTTAATCTCATGTCAAAAACTAAACTATCCATTTCACTCTTTCTTGTCTGTCATCTTCCGACTACAGAGTAGTCTACCCTACCCCAAGATCATACGTTTGTCCAAACTCAGAGAATATGCAACACTGAGAGTGAATCCTAAGGTAAACTTTGGATTTGTGGTGATTACGATGTTGTCAGTAGAGGTTGATGAGTTATAACAAATGTCAGTATCATCCTGGAAGATCTAATCAGATATTAGGACAAGAAAAATAAATGGAACCTGTGTAGATTAAGAAGAAGAAAAAATTTTCTCATTATTTGTTCGTGGTATGGTTACTATGTAGAAAATATTATTAAAAAAAAACTTAGCATCATTTAAACCAAGACAGTAAATACAATTGCGAGTACAAATATATGGCTCCTGAAAATGAATCTCATAAAATGTTTTAAGACACTTGTACAGAAATTTTAAAATTTTGAAAGACTTTAAAAAATTCTTATATAAAGGTAAATATATATAATATTCAAAGATAGAAATATTTAATATAAAATGCATTAATTTCACCAAACGTAATTATAGCTTGAGTAAAATTTCAATTTTTTTTCTAATGGAGCTTTATAAGTTGATGCTAAAATGTACTTAAAAAATGAAAATTTGAGGCTCTTGGGTGGTTCAGTTGGTTAAGCATCCAACTCTAGGTTGCACCTCAGGTCATAATCTCACAGCTCGTGAGTTCAAGCCCCACATTGGGCTCTGCGCTGTCAGTGTGGAGCCTGCTTAGGATTCTCTCTCTCTCTGTCTCTCTGTGTCTCTCCCTCTTTCTGCCTCTCCCCAGCTCACTCACTGTCTTTCAAAGTAAATAGAGAAAATAGTGAAAAGTCAAGAATAGCCGAGGCACTGTTGAGAAAAGAAGAGACTGTCCCATAATAAATAAAAACACCAAATTCATAAAAAATAAGACAAAAGTTACCAACACAGCATAGTTTAATGTTTTGAAAATTGCTTTAAATTGTTTAGAGAAAATAAATTAGAAACAGCACTTCATTTATGGCAACAGCACAACATTATGCCGCAGATAGTATTGTATATATGTGGGATAGTGTAGATGATTCCTGATAATTATCTATATACAAACAAAAATTAGAGGGCCCCTGGGTGGTTCAGTTGGTTGAGCATCTGACTTCGACTGAGGTCATGATTTCATAATTTGTGAGTTTGAGCCCCATATTGGGCTCACTGCTGTCAGCCTGGACCCTGGTTCACATAATCTGCCTTCCTTTCTCTCTGCCCTTCCCCTGCTTGTGCACTCTCTCTCTCTGAAACAACAAATAAAAAATTAAAAAATTAAATTAGATTCCTACTTCACACTATAAGCATAAAACAAAATTATAGATAAATAAAGGAAAGCAAATTATGATGTTACAAAAAAATGATGTTAGCATTTTGTTACCTTTGGATAAATATAAATTTATTTTAAAAAATAATTAAGAATCTAAAGGAAACAATATCTTAGATTTCATTAAAATTAAGAACTTCTGGGGCACCTGGGTGTTTCAGTTGGTTAAGCATTCGACTTCATCTCAGGTCATTATCTTGCATTTCATGAGTTCCAGCCCCACATCGAGCTCTGTACTGACAGATCAGAACCTGGAGACTGTTTCAGATTCTGCGTCTCCCTTTCTCTCTCTGCCCCTCTCCTGCTCATGCTCTGTGTCCCTCTCTCAAAATTAAATAAACATTAAACAATTAAAAGAAAAATTAAGAACTTCTGTTTATCAAAAGATACTCAAAGATATTTGCAAAACATACAATGAAAAGAATACTGATGTCCATAGCAGGAAAAGAATCACTAGAAATCATTAAGCGATATAAATAGCCCAATACAAAAAGGGGTAAAAGACAGAGCAGGAATTTCATACAAGTGAGCTGGTCAAAAAGCAGATTTAAGTATCATCAACTCATTAGTCATCATGGAAATGCAAATTTAAAATATAATGAAATGCCATTTTAAAAATTTCTAGATTGAAAAATATGGCTATGTCAATTTCTGACAGATGAAACAATGGAAATTCTACACACTGCTGGATATAAGGTAATTGGTATATCAATTTTGGAAAACAAATTCAATACTATCTAGTAAAACTGAATATGTGTGTTATCTAACAGGTAGCGGTTTCACTTTTTTGTTTGTTTGTTTGTTTATTTACTTTTGAGAGAGACAGAAACAGCATGGGAGGTGGAAGGGCAGAGAGAGAGAGGGAGAGAGAGAATCCCAAGCAAGCTTCACACTGTCAGCACGGAATCTGATGAGGCACTTGAACTCACAAACCTGTGAGATCATGACCTGAGCTGAAAATGAGTCCAATGCTCAACCCACTGAGCCACCTAGACGCCCCTCGCTTTTGAATATATACTCTAGGGAATCTCTTGCATATATGCTCCAGGAGAATGAGTAAGAATGAACGTTGTATTGTTTGAATAATAATGCTATAATAAACCACAGCTGGGAGAATGGATAAATAAAGTATTCCATATCTGAACAATGCATAAAACAGTACAAATGAGTAAGTAGGAACTAGTATGTGTTTTTCCACACAACGAAGCAGTTCTCAGATATCAGCTGAGCATTCTACAATTCGACTGAATTCTGACACTATCTACATGGGGAATGCATCAGAAGCCACACATGAAGGTCTTAGTCTGTTAAGACTGGCCCCAATCCAGATGCTAATGACAAACCCAGGTTGTTACTTGTGCTTCTAACCAACTGGATATAAATAGGAGGCTCTGACTTCAAAGATTCAATTATATTTCTAGAGTGGCTCACAGAACTCAGGAAATAAGTTTACTTACTAGACAACTGACTTGTTATAAAAGATATTAAAGGTTACACATGAACAGCCAGGTGAAGGATACATAGGCAAACACTGGAGCCTCTGCCTTGAGATGTTTGGGGGCTATGTGTGGATGTATTTTGATTTATCAATCTGGAAGTTCTCTGAACCTCCTCCTTTTAGGTTTTTAATGGAGGGTCATTACATGCTTATAATTAATTAAATAATTGGCCTTTGGTGATTGATTCAAGTTCCAGGCCCTCTTCCCTGCTTCGGGGTTGGGGACTGAAAGTTCTAACTCTCTACTAAAGATTAGCTCACCTGGCAAATAGCCCTCTCATCTTTAGGATTTTCCAGAAGTCACTTCATTCACATAATAAAAGACAGCTTTATTGCTCTTGTCACTTAGAGAATTGCTAATGATCTTAGAAGCTCTGTGTCAGGAACAGATCAAAGACCAGATGATTTCTTATAAGTCATAATACCACATGGACACATAAACATAATGAATCTCACCAATTAACTTTGAGAGAAAAAGTTTTGAGAAATTCATGTTATATGACCCAATTTATGCAAAATTAAATTGTCATGGAGCCTTATGTCTTTTGAGATAAATTTACATATATGATAAAACTGTAAAGGAAGAAAACAAGGATTAACACTAAATTTAGGATGGATTGTACACTTATGGGGGAGATATCCATTTGGAATTGTTTCAGACAACTCCTCAAGACAATGGTAATATTCTATTTGTTATGTGGGAAGATTGGTGCATAGATATCACTTTTATTGCTATTTTAAACTCTCATTATATTTTGCATATTTACATATATAAGCATTCTATATATACAACATTCATATGTTTAAAAACATATCAAACATATGTACATATGTAAGTGAGTATATATGTATGTATATACATGTGTAATAGGTATGAAATACAGAGTATTTTAGAAATTTAAAAGGAACAGTAAGCTAAGAAAAATAAAAGAAATATATGTCTACTCTTAATTCAGGATTCACAAAGGACTACTGTTAATCTAATAGAGACCCTGAAAACTTGATATGTAAATTTGAAGTCAGTTTGGTGGCCAAAAGGCTATCTTCCTTGGATACCACTGCCATTTCTGAGGGAGCATCGCAGGGCAGAACAATAAACAGGCAGGGAAGTATGGGTGAAAGAGGACTTGTTCTTTTATACAGAGACAGTGCACAGTATAGAAGGAAGCCTGAATTTAAAATCAAGCAGATCTGGATTTCACCCTGGCTCACACTCTGGAATACATCACTTAATTTCTTGTTATGTTTCTTCCTCTTCAAAATAGGAGAGCACTTGTTGTGATGAGCACTGGGTGATATAGGAAACTGTTGAGTCGCTATATTGTACATCTGAAACTAATATGTCACTGTTTATTAACTGTAATGGAATTAAAGTAATGAAATGAAATGAAATAAAATAAAATAATGAAATAAGTATAACACAGGATGCCATAGACTTATTGTGAGGATTAATTAGATAACTATCAGTATGCATCTTACATGGTAGGGCCTCAAAGATGTTATTTCATCTACATCCCCTCTGATCTGCGACAGCAATAATAACAAAAGCAAATATTGATATTTCTAGCTCAGTTTGAAGTCTATCCCATGAGAACAGATTCAAAGACATTCTCATAGTGAGTTTGAAATAAGATGTTGTTGAGACCAATGGTCACTGAGAAGATAGTCAGGATTACTTATTTCTTAGAGATATGAACATAAATTTTGTTTGTATCTTTTCCTGTCTAATGTTCTAGCCTATTATGAACACTTTGTTAATTGGAAGTTCAACTTTGTGTGTGTAATAGCCAAGCTCAGCATTTCTCTACATAATAACGCAAGAAAACATTTTGAGAGAGAAAAAATATTTCCTGACAAAAAGAGGAACCTTTTTAATAAATACATTTCTTTTCATTTTCTTTTCTTTTCTTTTTGTTTTTCTTTTTTTCTTCTTTTAGAAAGAGAGAGAGGGAGCACAAGTGGAGGAGAGGCAGAGGGAGAGAGAGAGACAATCTTACATTTTTAGGCAGGCTCCATGCTCAGTGTGTAGTCCACTGTGGAGTTTGATCCTACAACCCTAAGAATATGACTTGAGCTGAAACCAAGAGTTGGACACTTAACCAACTGAACCACCCAGGCACCTCATTAATAAGTATATTTCTAAAATTAGACTAAAGAAGTCTGAATATGACAATGCCAGATGTTCAAAGAAATAGCAACCAACTAAGTCTTTGTGAGCCTAAGTGCTATATTCTGAAATAAATTTGCTTTGTAAATTATGGGATTAAGACCTAGTTTAGTTTTCTGCAAACGTTTCAGTGAAGAAACCAAATGGATACACAAATAGTGTGAGACAATCAACAAGAAAACAAAGGAAATCCAGGTTGGTATTGGAAACCATGGCGGACTTCAAAATTTTACCCACAGAGCTCAGTCTCTTTCAGGAATTCAAAGTTCCTTCAGACTCTATTTTGTGATTATGGCTAAGATACTCATTTCTAGCTCCTCACTAAATTTTGACCTTTGGCACTGATTCTTCTACAATCCCTCACTAGCTATAGGCTTCTGTTTCCAATGGGGAATCTGGCCAGTGAGCTCAAATGTTGTTTTGCTCTCTACTTGACTTTAGGAATTTGCTTTATTAGAAGTAGACTTCAACTAGAAGTCAGATGGCACTTTCCCCTTCCTGTTATTTTGGTGCTTACTCATTCGAAAGTTGTTTGTCCTTTGAAGAATTTCTGTCTAAAGCTCTGTGGAAGCTGTGCCCAATTGAGATTCAATTTTCATTCCACCTCCAAATGGTTTATTCCTGTTACTCCCTTTACACATTGAGTGCTAATCAGGATAACATTGAATGCCTTAAGAAGATAAGATAAAAATTCACTCTTCAACTGAAACTACAGATATGGGTTGAATTCAGTGGTCCTAGTAACAGCATTCAAAAAGATGGTCAGATAACCTTGGTCATAATAAAAAATAACACAATGCCAAATATTACAAATGAGGTGGCTGGGACTTCAATTAGCAGTGCTCAAAGGAGACAAAACAAGTTTCTCAGGGATGCTCAAACATTTTCTCTGGCTTTGAAAGCTTTAACTTACCAGTGGACACATAACCAAATATTAGTTGTTTTTGTTTTGTTTTGTTTAGAAGAAGAATTAAAAAAAAAAAAGCACTAACAAAAGATAAACAGAAAATGTGATAGGTTTCAGCTAGCAGAATCCAATGCCCTGTATCAGGAAGTGCTGGTGACAATAAAATCTCAGGTAGTTTTGTTATGTGAGACCAACCTTCCTCCAGTGAAAAAACACTCCATGGTATAAACATGGGATTTGGGGAATTGGAGAACAAAAACTTTAGGATTCTTCATCATTTGGCTCTTCCGCAGTGTCAGCTGCATAGTGAAAGAGAATATGTCCCATTTGCCCCAAGCTAAATGGGTTTCTGAGTGAGCTAGGATGAATGTGAAATCTGATACCACTCCAGACACTTCCAGACCATTACAACAGAAACTGAAAAGATCTCAAAATTGTTCCTTGCTTTACAATGATACACTGCAGCCTCCAGCAAGAGACTCTTTTGGCTGTTTTAAGGGCGTACATATAGAGTAAATTGATAAGATAGCAAACAGGAACAGATGGAAAATTCATTAACAGTGCTGATCCTGCATCATACAGTGTGACTCCAAATATGTTCAAAGTGAATAGGAAGCCGAGTTTCCGTTTTTAACCTCCTTAACTTTCTTGGTGCCTTCCCTTTAGGGTTTATGCAAAAATGGAGATCAATCAAATTAGACCGATGTGTTCTATGAAGATCAGTGGCTTCATATGCGGTTCTTGATTGTGTGGCGTTAAATATAGTAAACTGTTACTTTTATATAAAAGGACTGCGCTAGGCAGAATAATGCCCTCCTAAAGATGTCCACATCCTAATCCCTGGAACCTATGAATATGTTATCTTAAGTGGCAAAAGGGAATTAAGTTTGCAGACCAAATTAAATTTGCTGAGCAACCTACCTTGAAATGGGGAGGTTATTCTGGAATATGTAGGTGGGCCCAATATAGTCCCAGGATTCTTAAGGGTAGAAGAGAGAAGTAGAAAAGGAAGTCAAAGTAATAAGATGTGAAAACGATTCAACTTGCTATTGCTGGCTCTGAAAATAGAGGGAGAGAGCCATGAGACAAAGCAGCCTCTGAAAGCTGGGAAGGCTCAAGGAAACATTCTTGAGAGCCTACAAAAGAAACTCAGCCCTGCTGACACCTTGATTTTAGCCCAGTGACAATTATGCCAGACTTCTGTTGTATGGCACAGAAAAACAATAAATCTGTGTTATCTTTAAGGTACCAAGTATATGGTAATTTGTTACAGAAAATTGTTATAATAGGAATCTAATAATGACCAAGGACCTTATATGTGCTTAATTTTATTGTCATGTGTTTTCTTATAAAGGATAAGTTGGATTATACCTAACCTAAAGCAGAAATGAACCCAGGGTATGCTGGGGTGACATTTATTTAATCAAATGTAACCTTTCTAGTTATTCATCTATTCATCCCACCAGTCAGGCAATCTGTCAATCATAAATTGATTGAGCACCACTCTATGCCAGGAATCATGGGAAACACTCTGGAGACAGAAATGGAAAATATATGCACTGTACCTATGTTCTTGAAAGTTAGAATTCTGTCTTTAAACTACTGGGAAAATTGTTATCACAAATATGCCCCAAAATATCACTGACTTGAAAAATTAAAGTTAATGTCTATGCCTGTAAGTCAAGTGAAGGTTAGATGGCTCTCCTGTCTAACACCCAACGAGCTATCATTGAATGACCCGGGCCCCTTCCATTCTGTGGTGGCATCATCTGTGAATTTTCAGTCCCAGCTACAGAGATGGGAGGCAAAGAAAGCATGGACAATTTCATGACTGCCTTTCAAGGCCAGGTCTAGAAGCTACACATCATTCTGAGAACATTCCATTGGTACAAGCTCAGTAATGTGGCCACAATTCAATTAACTGCAAAAAAGAGTAGGAAAAATAGTTGTCCTGTGGACCCAGAAGAGAAAACGAGACGGGAGGGTGTTACTGGTATTAGCTATAGTCTTCTCTTGAGGATTGGATTCTTTCTTCTCATTCATGAAATATATTCACCTCTTCTTCTAGTGGGAAAACCCCAAATCTCTGTATTTACTTCAAACAACTCAAATGTAGGTATCAAATATCTGCATTTGAGTTAGGAGTTTGGTACTTTCCATCTTATTCAATGACCCTAAATCATGAAACAAAATTCATCCACCTCATGCCCCTCCTGAACACCGGAAAAAGTGTTCCACAGCAGAAATACAATTAGCACATTGGCCTGGAAAACAAAGGAAGATAATGATGCTACCTGTTATTGACTATTTAAAATCTTTGACACAGCTTTTCATGAGGAAGTTGTAGGTACTACATCTGATTTTTAAAAGATTAACCTATAAGATGAAATCAAATATCATAGCTATGATGGCGGCAAACTTGATTATAGAAGCTTAAAAAGTTGCCACACGAGCATGGAAGAAAAATCTAATTTCTTTCTACTTCTATTAATTTATTTCAGTTAGTTTTGTGATACTACAAATAGGCAGCATAATGTTAATAACATTCACTTCACATAAATATCTGTATAAAACTTGTTAATATTGTGGGCAGTATGTCAAGTAATATGAAATTAGCCTGGATAGGTGGAACCCATGCAAACTGAGCTAGTTAAATGTCTTTATGCAATTCATAAGATTAGAGATATTTTTAACAGAGTGCACTGATTTTGGTCTTTTAGATAAAAGTTTCTTTTGAACAATGGGATCATGGAAAGTCAAGGTTTTTTTCAATTCAGCGTGGATATTGAGATTTGCCAACATGTGCCTTGCTTTAGAAATCTCCTAAATGTTTACAAAATTCATAGTACAACTGCCTTGTTATAATGTTTTCTATCATGACTTATTGATATTTTGGCAGTGTGCAACATTTATATTTACTAATATATTCAATATTCTGTTATATTTTTTACTTGACACTCTTTTTCGTAAGGTGGATGGGGAGAGATATGACTCATTGAGGCAATGAGATTGTGAGTGTTTTTGAAGACAGATGGAAGCTACTTAAAATGGCTTTTAATCCTTTGAGGCCCAAGATCACATATTCGGTAGGTAATAGAGCAAAGAGTTAAGCCTGAATTTGTTTGCCTTCACCGCATATGATATTCTTTTTATTATTCCAAACTGCCTATGTAAAATCTTACAGATTGGTTCTTGAAAAATAGAAAACACTCTAATATTTTTGAAGACCAGTATTTCCAGATACTTGTGTGTATTTATCATTTAATTTAATATTCTCAACATATCCTCAAATTAGGATGCCTCTTTTAGTAATATTCTAATCACACTTAAAATTAACTGTAAGCTCTAAACCCCACTGGCCTTTGTTTTCTGCTTGTTGTTGCCCTTTTACCATAGTAAGTATATTTCTGCCTCAAAACTCTTACTTCCTGCTCCCTCCATCCTGAAGTCTTATTTCCTAGAGTTTTATGTATCTACTTGGTACATAGTTTTCCAGTGTTAGTCAATTTCTATTTCAAGAGACTTTACCCAACTCTTCTGATCATCGGTCTTTAATCTCTTCACATTTTATTTACTATATGGAAAACCTCTCTATCTTCCTATCTCTCTCTGTTATCTCTATCTATTTATTATCTAGCTATGTATCTATGTATCTATGTATCTATCTATCTATCATCTATCTATCTCTCTATCATCCATCTATCTATCTATCTATCTATCTATCTAATCAGCTACTTACCTGGCCAACCTGTTTAGCTATCTAAATCTCCCCACAACTGGAATACAAAACCCATGAGAGAAAATCTTTATTTCTTTCATACATATCCCAAGTATCTAAAACAGTCAATACATATTTGCTTAAAGAAACAGAGATTTCAGGAAAGCTCTATAGAGTGAGTAACTATTGTGATAGTTATTAAATCCTATCTGACTCCAAACTCTTTGCTATTTCACTGACTCCCTACAGATTTGTTTTCAGATTATTTTAGATAAAGAGTATTCAGATTATATTTCACTCAAAGGGATTTGCTGTGGATATAAGGAATATTTTACACATTGAGTAGGTTAGTGTTATGTACACACACATCCATACACATACAATATTATAGATCAGATTCTATGTTCTCCTGTTAGAGGATTTATGTTTGATTATAAAAAGTATAGTGAAATTTTTTTCTTTAAAATTTTACAGAATATACATGTTTAAAACATAGTCTTTTAGTAGAGTCAGTCACTCTGAATAAAAATTTTATATTGATAATGTGGTTGATAAATGATAACAAATATCAGGCACTTTTAAAAATGTGACAGTTTAACATATTCATATAATGGAAACTCTCATTTAGTGGTTTTATTTTTATATCCCCTCTTGTTCTTACCATTTTTGTCATTTAAACTTTAAAGGTTCTTATGGTATAGTGCCTCAGGATATGATTTTCTACTTTATAAATAAATGATGCCCAGCCTAAAATGATGAACTATTGGGGAGGTGAAAAGAGAAATGATAGACCATTTGACTCCTAAAAATGCTGGCAGCAAACAAAATATATGTTGGTAAGAAAAATTAGTCCTGAAGGAAATATAATTGGTCTAGAATAAAACATGCAATTAAAAATACTTTTTAGTTTTGAAAATATTTATACTGTTTTGTCAAATAAAGTGATACACACTAAAAGAAGCACTTTTCCCAGTATTTCATAACACCGGCACACCAATTTCACAAAGGCAATACTGAAAAACTGAAATCAAAACTAATAATGATGGGGTGCCTGAGTGGCGCAGTCGGTTAAGTGTCTGACTTCGGCTCAGGTCTTGATCTCATGGTTCGTGAGTTCCATCCCCACGTCAGGCTCTGTGCTAACAGCTCAGAGCTTAGAGTCTGCTTTAGATTCTGTCTCTCTCTCTCTCTGCCCCTCCCCCTTTCATGCTCTGTTCCTAGCTCTCAAAAATAAATAAATATTTAAAAAATCATGATGATAATAATAATAGTAATGCTTGTTTGTCTGTAGGCAACCTCTGCCATCGCTTTTATATAAAAAAATTATTATAGTGGAGATTTGCAGTGGCTTAGTGGATTTTGCCTCACTGTCTTGGAATCACAATAATATACACATCTAAATAAAAGCAGCAACAGGATGAGGTCACAAAAATATAAAGCAGAATATTCTTCTTTCCTTCAATTTCTGGCTGGAGGCAGTGAAATGGTCTGTTGAAATTTAAAAAATTTTTTTAAATGTTTTCTCAAATCTTTATTATTACTTTTAAAAAATTGTTGAATTACTTTTAAACTACAGTGAAATCATTTTACTTTCAAAGAACATTAGTACTATCCACAGCAGGTCTTCAGAGATCTTTGTGGCTTCAGTATTCTGGATGTCAGATCAGTAGCCCAGATAATGTTCAAAATAAATTTAAAGAAGCACGGCTCCCTTAGAAAAGATAATTGAAAACATGTGTCTATATCAAATATCTATAAATAAACTTATATTTATTTAATGACATCTACTATTTCTTTCAACAGTCTTGTTTCAAATTGATCTCCATCTGATCTCCAATAGCACTTCAGCTTGAAATGATTTGTTCTCTTATTTTTTCTCCTGCTCTGACATATGTCTTTTTCCAAGACCTCCAAGCAATTACCTCAATTCTGACACTGTCTACCTGGAGATGGTATCAGATCCCATAGGTTATGAGCTCAGTCTCACAAGACTTCCCCAACTTCTCACACCAATTGTAAGTCCAGGTTCTCACCTGTGCTTCTGACCAACTGGCTACAAATCAGAACTGCTAGAGCAACTAACAGAACTCAGAGAGCTAGCTTATTATGAAAGGATGTAACTCAGCAATAGCCGTGTGGAAGACATTCAGGAAACGAGGTATGCAGAAGAGGTTCAGAGTTATCCAACTGTCTCCCAGTGTGTCACTCTTCCTGCATCTTCACGAATTTCAAGAGAATCTGTTTTGTGGTCTTTTCCTGTTTCTCAAAACCACCACATTCCTTGGCTCGTGGCCCCCTTTCTTTCTTCAAGGCCAGCGACAGCAGTTCCCATCACATCACTCTGAATTTACATGGCATGATCCAGGATTATTTTCCCATTTCTAGGTCAACTACTTATCAAATTTAATTCAAACCATGAATTTAATTCCCTTTTGACATGTAACGTAACAGATTCATAAGTTCCAGGGATTTGAATATAGGCATCTTTAGGGATCAACTATTATGCCTACCATAACACTGATGATGAATGTTTGACAATAAATCATTTGTCATGTTCTATTGTACTTCAGGGAGAATATCTGAACCAAATTTTTGTTTGATGTTAATGAGGAAGCCACTAATATATGCTTGACACAATTTAGTTCAAAGGTAGAACAAAGGGATAAAACATTGTTTACACCAAACAAATTGACTGGTGTATTATTTTGAACATCCCAGATATTGAAAATTATGACTTTAATTTTTTAGAGCAATTTTAAGTTTATAGTAAAATTGAAGGAAGGTTTGGAGATTTTTCATACATCCTCTGCCTTCACACATGAATAGCCTCCCCCATTACAACACTTATCAAAAAGATTGCATTTTTACCAAGGATGGACCTACATTGACACATCGTAATCACCCAAAGTCCACAGTTTGCATAGGGTTCCCTTTTGGTGTTGTGTATTAAATGTGTATTAAAAAGATTTACAATCTTTTCAGATTGACTTCTTTCACTTAATAATATGCATTTCAGTTTCTTCCATATTTTTCAAGGTTTGATAGTTCACCTTTTTTTGCCACTGAGTAATATATTCCATTGTCTGGAGGCATCACAATTTATTCATCCATTCACCAGCTTAAGGGCATCTTGGTTGCTTCCAAGTTTGGGAAATTATGAATAAAGCTTCTATAAACATCCACATTCAAAGTTTTGTGTTGGCATAGTTTTAAAACCATTTAAGTAAACTTAAAGAGTTTGCTTGTTTCAAGCTATCTTTCAAAGTACTACTTTGCATTCCCACCAAATTCTGTTGCTCCACAACTTCATGGGAATTTGGTGTTGTCAGTGTTCTGGATTTTGGCCACTCTAAGAGACATGTAGTAATATCTCATTTTAATTTGTATTTCTCTGATCACAAATAATGTAGGGCATATTTGCATATACTTATTTACCATTCATATATAGTCTTTGGTGAGATATCTAAGTGTTTTTGCCTATTTTAAAAATTTTTAAAAAGTGTATGAAAAGTTTTACTTTAGATAGAGTGTGAACACGGGAGAGGAGCAGAGGGAGAGAGAGACAGAACCTTCAGCAGGCTCCATGCTGAGCCTCAACACAGGTCTCTATCCCATGACCCTGGGATCATGACCTGAGCTGAAATCAAGAGTCAGATGCTCAACTGACTGAGCCACCCACACACCCCTGGCCTATTTTTTAATTAGGTTGTTTATTTTCCTGTTGTTGAGTTTTAAGTATTCTTCATATATTTTGGATAACAGTCTTTTATCACAGTGTCTTTTGAAATATTTTCTCTTAATCTCTAGCTTGTCTTCTCACTCACTTGACATAGTCTTTCACGGAGCAGACATTTTTAATTTTAATGAAGTCTACCTTGTCAGTTATTTCTTCCATGGATCACTCCTTTGGTATTGTACCAAACAAGTCACCACCATACTCTAAGATCATTTGGATTTTCTCCTATTTCATCTTCTGAGTACTGATCAGTGTATGTGTGTGAGGAAACTACACAGAGCCCATGAAAAGAATCACCAAAAAGAACATGCAGAAGAAACTCAACAGATCACACAGTGCAGGGAGTAATTTGTATTCTCAACATGAACAGTGGGGAAAACTCACAATAAATGAGGCAGTGGGTAATCAGAGGGTCTTGTCTTGCTAGTGGGGAAAAACCAAACCTAAACTAAAGTTTCTCTGGTTCCAACACACAAAGTTTAAAATGTAGCCTTGAAAGGATTGAACTGATTCCGAGTAAACCAACAGCATGCCAGAAAAAACTCAATATTTTTAGAAATACAAAATATAAACTGCTCAATAAGGTAAAATTCATAATTTCTGGGATGCAATCAGCAATTATCAGACATCTCAAGAAGTAGGAGATATAGCCCAAATGAAGAGGAAAAACATTCAATCAAGAATGACACAGAATTAACACAGATATTAGAATTAGTAAAGAAGGATACAGAAACAATCATCATAACTACATTTTACATGTTCAGAAAGCTAGAAGGAAGATGGAACATATAAAGTAGATCCAGAAAATATAAAAGAGACTCAAATTGAGCTTCTATAAGTGAAATAAATACACTACAATGACTGAAATTAAAAATAGATTAAATGGTATTAATAGCAGATAATAAGTTACAGAAAAGAAAGCTAATGAACCAAGTGACATACCAATAGAAACTATTTGAAATAAAACACAAAGAAAAAAACTTTAATAAAATTAGTAGGGCATCTGAGCATCAGAGAAGTGGAATAAGTTCAGGTGACCTGATGCATGCGCAGTTTGAATTCCCAAAGGAGAGGGATGAAGTGTGATAGGAAAAAAAAAATGAATAAAAATAGAAATTAGCGATTGAAACTTTTCCAAGTTTCTTGAATATATACACCCATATATCCAAGAATCTTAACAAACTCCAAGATAAAAAACAGAAAAAAAAAACCTAAATGAAAACAAATTAAAATGAAATGGTTAAAAACTAGTAATAAAAAGAAATTTTAAAGCAACCATAAGGGAAAAAGAAAAGACACATTATATAGATAAATAAGAATTAGAAGAACAGCAGACTTTCATCAGATAAAATTCAAGCCACTGGACAGTAGAGTACTGAAAGATGAAGGAAAACACACAGAACAAAACAAAATTGCTACCAACCTAAATTCCTCAATCTAGAATTAATATTTTTTAATTAAAAAAATTTTGATGATGATTGTTTTAAAGAGAGAGCATGAGTGGTGATGGCGCAGAGAGAGAGAGACAACCTGAGGATGAAGTGGGCTCTGCCTCTGGCAGCTGGGAGCCCAGTGCGGGGCTCTAACTCATGAACCATAAGATCATGACCTGAGCCTCAGTCAGATGCTCAACCGACTGAGCCACCCAGGCACCCCTAGAATTAATATATATATATTTAATTAGGACAAAAGAAATAGTTTTCCAGATCTGGAAAATCTGAAGGAATTATTTATAAACGGACTTACACTACAAGTTAGAGGAACTTCTTCACACAGAAGGAAAATGATAACAGATGAAAATTTGTGTTTTACAAAGAAATGAAGAACTCTCAAAAAAGTAAGAATGTGGGTAAACATTGGACTCATTTCCTACCTTTAAACTATTTTAAGCTTATTACTGAAGTTCTCAAACAAGCAAGTTTCAAAAAATAAATTTCAAAAAAAAAAAAACTAAGACAAACCTGAGAATACGATAATGAAAATACACTTTTCTAATGACATCATACATGAAGTGATCGGCATTTACCTAAATGCTGACTGTGGTAAGTTCAATGTATAAACTTTAAACCCTAAATAGCCACCAAATTAAGAAAAAAAATAGAGAGAGAGAGAGAGAGAGAGAGAGAGAGAGATAGCTAATAAGTTAAATACACTAATTTGGTGGGATCTGAATTAGAATTGGTTTGTTAAAGAAGAAAAATGTGGTCTAAACTGTTATATCTTATAAAACTAGAATTTATTTCAGGAAAATGATATAACAAAGGCAATGAGAAAAACATGCTTTATTGCCAATGGCTGCCTTAAATGAGTAATCTGGAGATATTGAACACAGACTTCATTTATTTTCCCTTTGCAGGATTGTAGCCGATTTATTTTTTCTGTTAGATAAGGACCCACTGACCTATGACCCAGAATGTGGCAGAACCAGAGAGCTCAACATGAACATGGAGTCTTGGCTGGGTTTCTGATACCCTGCTGGTCATGTAGGGACCTTATTGCTATGTGATCAGCCACTACAGAAACCTGGGAGGGTCCCATGAAGACCAGGTGTGAAGCATCAATCTTGCTGTTACGCTCCTGACAAGTTGGCACACAGCGCTCCTGAGTTTGTTTCAGATCCAATGCACCCTCAATCAATACATTTATGCATGACCGGTGGTCAGAGCCAGGCAGGTAAATCTCCAGTTCAGCAAAATAGCTCAGGCCAACTCCAAGCCTGCCGGAATGAGCTCTCACATCATAGTCCACTCCACTGTCCAACGGACAAAGACTTTTTGTGACAAAACAATTGTTTCTAATCTGATACAGTTACAACACCATGGAATCAATTATGCAATCAAAATGAACACAGATATCTAATGCTTGCAGTAACTGATGATAGGAGTTAAGCAGACAGTTTAAGCATATAATAATACCGACACAAACTTTATGGAATATGTTTTATAAATGTTTTTCACAGAACTTTTCTTACCTCCCAAATCTATCGTTAACTGCACTTTCAGTATACATTTGTGCATAATTAAAAAACATAATCAGTCAATCATTAATTACAGTTAAATCTGCTTCAGATCAATTCTCCTCCATATAAGTAATGTCTTGAGAGGGTTTGTTTGATTCAATGTTCCAGTACACTTAATCATCAACAGTACTATTATGGTTTTGTTTCTGGTTTTTTTGTTTGTTTGTTTGTTTGGATTATTTTTGCTTTTCTATTATTATTTTTGCTTGTGATTCCTGTATTTCACTATATAATACTGCTGTGTATTACATAGCTATGATGTAAACCTGACATAATAATAGTACCTTCATTTTGCCCCATCCAACAAAACCTACTTTATTCCATCTATAAATACATTATTTCTCATAAGAATATATTTCAGAGGCCATGACTCTGTTATTCCAGGATTCCAACGTCTTGAAAATACAACCAGATTCCTTTTCTAAAATATATGATTTAATAGGCACTTGTTTCCATTGAAAAGGTTCCCATGCCAAAGTCCTTCTGCCACCCATAGGAAGTACTTGAGTTCTGTTTGAGATTTGTCTTAAAATATCCATTAGCTCTTAACTGACCTATAGTCCTATACCTATTCCCTATTCAGCTAAAGTTGTCTTATTTCAAATGGCCAATTCTATTTGATCCATCAGCCATATTGCTGTCACTAACTGCTGCTGAATTTCAGTCAAGAATTAAATACAGATCCCCAAAGTTTTGAGTCCCCAGGAATCAAGGATAATGAGTAATAATCACTTCCAAATGGACATTGATTTGAGTAAAACATAATACTCCATATAACCACTCACACGAAATTTCTGACTTTTTATTCTCAAGAATATATGACCTCCAAGTTATACCCAATTCTAATTTGTTGTCAGTGACCGGAGTGTAACAATTGCCTCTCCAACTCTTCCCAGCTTTCTACACACAATGATGGGCCAAATAGCTAATTTGACATATGATGTCATGATAAGAGGTCATGCAGCAGATTACCTTCTGCCATTGCGTCCTGGAGCACTTTTATGCCTTCATCATGAAAATTAATGGCCATGTAAGGTTTATTCAGAGTATTATCAGCCAGTGTTCTCTGGATTTGACTTGGTAAATATTCCTAACATGAGTCTGTGAAGCAAGAACCTAAAGCCATAGTCACGTTTGGATTTTTCCATATGATCATAATCAGAGCTCCCATCTGTTTATTCATTTCAAGTGTGTAGACCATGCCCTGATGTATTCTTATTAAGCTGGCTGTTACCCAACTCACTCTTTATTCTCCAGAAAAGAATTTTCAGCAGAAATTCATGTAAGGGAGATGTTACCAAAGTGTAAACATTTTCCATCATGCATTGATAGTTTTAAGTAGATTTGTTCCCCTCTCTACTGAACATCCTCGTATCATATTAAAATAATTCTATGGTACCTAAGATGCTGCTTCCAGTCCTAGGCAACACTGTTTTACATGAGTCTGTATCCAGTAGACCTTTAAAGGGATTCTTCTCTAGTATCAGTCAATTTCACCACACATTTATAAAAGACTTGAGTCCCACAACAGCAGTTGTGTCAAAAACTCTGACTTCCCTATAGATTATTTTTCTCCATTATTGTCGGAGTCTGACTCCAGTGAGTCCAGGGGTTCCTGAAGGATGGATGGTCAGCTAAAGGGAATGAGAGAGCCATGAAATGTGGTCTGATCACCAAGCAGGCATCCCTGGCAATTCTGGCATCTCTGCTCTGCTGGTCTCAGTGTCTTTATTTAAAGGTCGTAAGTGATATTACATCAATGAGTGGCATTCCATCAGTAAGCATAGTTTGATATCTTTAACAACAATGTGTTTTTACCAGCAAAGCTGCAGTTTCTTCAATCTTGGACATTGTTTTCCAGTTAATTAGCATGTAAATTTAAGGCAGGGGGAGAGAACAAGGTGTTTCTTTGAGACCTATGTTAATTATCTGTAAACAGGAGAAAACAGGGTGTTTCCTTGAGGCCTATTCTTCCAACTACAATGGGGGAGGTGCAACTCATCTGGCAAGGACAGAGTTCCCAATGCTTGTCCTTTGCTTGTGAATGAGTACATTTACACAGTCTCCTTCAGATGTTATCCATCAATGCATCACATTCCAGGTTCCTTTTTTTATTTGAATGCCATAAAACAAAACAGCATTACATCCTTCGAGGTCAACGAGGGTGATTCAAGAAATCCAGGCCTGAAAGGTTATTTAGAAGGAGGTAAGATGGAGTGATTTGATTGGCAGGAGCTTTGCTATGACTGCCTTTCCACACAAGGAGGTGTCTCAACCTGTGAGCCCAAGATGGCTCCCAACACATTATTATTTTAATATTAAAAGTATTAATTTGAGTGTCCATGGCTCCAAGCTTATCAAAACATTTCTATGTAGGAAATTTGTTTAACTCAGATAAATTAAGCATACGGGTCTTGTAGTTTTCACCTTCTTGGAAGTTTAAGGAGACAGTGTTGTGAATTCCTCTAGCTTCCTGTAAAATACCATCAAAATTTTGGTTGGTACACCAACAGTTTCCACCTTTTTTTCATACCATATTTAGATGTCATTTAAGGACTTCAAACTGTTAGAGCCCAAATTATTACCCTCTTTCTTATTTTGATTTTTGTTGTTGTTGTTGTTATGCCTTAACTTTCTTATCTTGAAGTCCCAGATGGTGGAGCTGAGCTAACAGATCTTCAACTATCTGGGTTATAACCCCCTGAAGTCCCAACAGCAAAGCCACAAATAGGGCCCATGGTGATCCATTAGTTTGCTACAGTTACCACAAAAATCGTGCCACAGACTTGGATGCCTTAGAAAACAAAAAAATTATTTCTCACTGTTCTGGTAGAAGTCTAAGCTTTTCACTCTTCTGATAGAAGTCTAAGATTCAGGTATCTGTCTGTAGGATTAGTTTCTTTTGTTGCTTTTCAGTGTGACTTGCAGATGGTTACATACTTGTCATGTCTCCACATGGTTTTTCCCCCATACACACAGATCCCTGGTGTCTCTTGTATGTCTGACTTTCCTCTTCTTACAAGAACATTAGTCATATTAGATCAGAGTCCATCCATATGACCTCCTGTAACATGAATTACATCTTTAAAGGCCATATCTCTAAACACGGTCACATTTTCAGGTTGGTAGGGCTTTGGATTTCAACCCCTGAATTTGATATGATCACAAAATTCAGTTCATAATAACTGGTGAGTAAACTTTTTTTTTTTTTTGTAGTCTCAATCATAATTTGAAAGTAACGATCCACATCACAGACAAAAAAGGCCTCACAGCAAGTAGTTTGGGGGGAACAGGCATGAGCTTCAATGTCTCCCTTCTGAAGGACCACCCGAGATGTGCTTTCTCTTTCTCTAGTAGGAACCATTTACGTATCCACACAACTGCTCAGTACTAAAGTCCAAGAGAGTCTACTCCTGGACAAAAAGGCATATTTCAGCTGCAAGAGCAGCCCCAACGGCAGAGACCTCTGAGGGTTTCCTGACAAATAGCTAAAAATCATTGAGCTCACTGTTTTCGATAAACATTATGACAAAGTAGTATGCAGAACCCTGAAACTGACCTAGGAACCAGGGTTAATATAAAATACTACTAATCATTATAATTCATATGTTGGAAGGTATAGTTCTTTCTTCACCTAAATAGATTTGATTAATTCCATGTCTGCTAGAATAGACTCTCACAGCACACCAACATAGACAGTGAAGTATAATCCTACAACACTCAATTAACAATATACCCTTTTTTAAATAAAAGACAAAGAACAAAGGTATGTAGTAAATAGAAAACAAATTAAAAAATGATAGATTTAAACCCATGAAAATCAAAAATCACATAAAACATAAATAAACTACCCAATTACAGTAAAAATTGTCAAATCAGTTGCAAAAACAAGACCCAATTATATGCTGCCTTACAAGAAACTTAGTCTAATTACAAAAACAAAAATAGTTGAACAGTAAAGGGATAAAATACTATATACTATGCTGACACTAACCAAAAGGAAATTGGACTGGCTACATTAATATCAAAAGAAGTAGATTTCAGAACAAGCAATATAATAAGGGATAAAAGTGAATATTTCATGATAGAGACAAATTCATCTAAAGGCCATGACAAACTTAATATTTATGTAACAGATAACTTTAAAATCCTGTTAGGCCTTACAGAACACACAGTTAAGTCCACATTTATGTTTAGAAGTTATAGAACCCTTATCTAAATAACTGAGGTATAGATAGATGGATGAAAGATAGATTGATAGATAGACAATTAGATAGATAAATAGAATAAGTGTTAAAAGTCACCAAAGAGATAGAATACTTGAACAACATTATGAGCCATCTGTATCCAATTTGCATTTATAAATATTTACCCAAAAGAATACACATTCTTTTTGAGTATGCAAAGATCATTTACTAAGATATACCAAAATCTGGCTAATAAAACAAATCCTACATTTAAAAGGAGTCAAATCTTACAAAATAAGTTCTCTAAATATAATGCTATTAAATTTAAAATTTAATGAAGGTACCTGGACAATCTCTAATTGTTTAGAAACTAAATATCATACTTCTTAAAAAAGCTATGAGTCACATAGGAAAAAGAAATCAAAAGGGAATTTAAAAGTGTTTGAACCAAATAAAGAACACATTATATCAAAATCTGTGACATTCATCTAAAGCAGTTTTTGTAGATAAATTTGTAGCACTAAACGCCTATGTTACAAAATAAAAGAGATCTCAACGGCCTCAACTTCTGCCTTAAGAAACTAGAAACAGAAGGTAGGTGTGCCTGGGTGGCTCAGTTGTTTAAGCATCTGACTCCAGACTTTGTTTCAGGTCATGATCTTGTGGTTCGTGGGAGTGAGTCCCACATTTGACTCCGTGCTGATAGTGCAGAGCAGGCTTGGGATTCTATTACTCCCTCTCTCTGTCCCTCCCCTGCTCTCCCTGTCTCTCAAAAATAAATAAATAAACATAAAGAAAAGCAACCAGAAACAGAAGGCCAAATCCATCCCTAAGTGAATATAAGAAATAATCAAAATCGGAGCAAAGATGAATGAAATAGAAAATTTAAAAAATAACAAGAATCAATGGAAGAAAAAGTCATTTCATTGATATCAATAACATTTATATTTTTTAACAAATATTAGGTAAAAGAAAAGAGAGAAGAAACAAAATACTAATATCCAAAACAAAAAAAGGAGCCATCTTTACAAATACTCATTACATAGAATGAGAAGAAAATAAAGAAATCATAATGCACAATTTTTACTCCAATAAATAAAAAAATATTTATGATATGGGAAAATGTTTTGATAGTCATTAGCTGCTAACGCTCTTTCAAGAAACTTTCAGGCCCAAATAACTTCATTGGTGAATATTCTATCAAATATTTAGGAAATACATAAACCACGCATGAATTCTTCAAAGAAACTGCATATGAAAAGATGGTTTCCAAATAATTCTATGGATCCAGCATTAACCTTCTACCAAAAGTAGACAAAGACATTAGAAAAAAAACTACAGTCCAATATTCTTTACAGAGACAAAAATATTGTAAATACGTTTTCAGCAAATTGAACCCAACCACATATATATATATATATCTTAAGGGCTAATATTTCTTTAGCAAGTTTGGTCTTTCTCAAGAATGCAAAATAAAATTTAAAAAATAAGAAAAAGAAATTAACAGACGCAATTTAAAACACCTACAAAAAACTTACTGCTAACTTCATACATAAAGGCAAAAGATTGAATACCTTTCCTCTAATAGCAGGAATGAGCCAAGGATGCCTCTTCTCACTGTTGTTATTCAGCACTGCCTACAAAGTTCTAGCCAATGCCATAGAGAAGTGGAAGCATGCAGTTTGGAAGGAAAGGTAACTACCTTTAACTCTATACAAGCCTCCTTTTCCTTTTCATGTCGACCTCAACCAAAATATCACAGGCTCCTGAGGGCTTTTATTATGCTGGGATCTGAAATACTCCCTGGTCACTCTCCTACCTCTTCATTTGCTTTATTTTCACATTATCACTGGTTTTTTTCTGGTTACGGTTAGAATGCAGGCTTTGGAGAGTAGAGATTGATCTACCCTTTCAACATTGTATCTCTAAAATCGAGAAGAGTTCCTGACATACAGTAGGCGCTCAATACATTTACTGAATAAAAGAATGTAATGAAATTCAGTAAAAGAATTGGTGAAATTAATAGGAGAGTGCAAACTTGTCTGCACAAATATATATTAATTTCATTACTAAGAGTAGTATTCCTTAGCCTTATTAATTTCCAGACAAAATGTGGTTTATTTTAAACTTTAAATCTACTTCAATAGTTTATGTCATTAAATTCTGTCCTATGTGTAGAAACTGACTTGTTTCTCTCCAGGGCTATTATATAAATTTAGATATTAAAAATAATCATTTCCTTACTTGAAAATGTGTAATTGACCAAAATCAATCCAATGTTCTTCTTCATAAGCTCCTTTTTTAATGAATCCAGCTGTCTTAAGGGATCAACAATTTTATGTAAGCTAATCTGAGATCTTTAAAAGGTAGAACTTTGATGGAAATATATCTCATGTTGCTAGCCATCTGAAACATAAAGGGGACATATTAAAATTAATTCCATTATATAAATTCACCATTATGGCTATAATTTACTTTAAAATATGATGGGACAGTTTGTTACATTAAGGTAGTAAGGTATATGAATTTACTTGAACTTATGTTAAATGTTCTCGGATTATTGGAGTACCTGTGTCCTTTGAATGCTTTGCTCCGCGGTTGTCTGCTCGTATTTGGTGTTAGTACTATTAATATAGATCTGACAGTTTCTCAAACCTCATTATTTTCCATGTATGATTTGTTTTTAATTGGAAAACAAGCTAATGAAATTGTTACAATTCTGGGAAGGATAGAAAAATCACCTTTGAGTAAGTCCTAAGAGCTCGCTTAATGTCTAAAATGCACAGCCTCTGAGACAGACCAGCACTGTGAGTTAGAAGCTTGTTTTCCCCCTGTGTACCTGAGATCCCAGATCATAGTTCTGGGCTTTTCAGGAGTCTGAAAGAGTTAATCATTATACTTTATATAACCTAATTCTGTGCACAGGACAAATCAGCAGTAAAAAGTTTATATTTGTTTGTCTTATTATAAATGCATTTATGTAATCCATTAGCCAGTTAATATTTCTGGGGTTGGCATAGGTCGTACATTATTATCATCATAATTACCCTTGAAATATCACATTGTGGGATGTACTGCACTTACTTCTAACATAAATACATAAAAGTAAGAATTTTGGCCTTATCTCTACAAAGTTTTGAGATTAGAAAGTTTAGTAGTATTGTTCTCATTTAACCAAGAGACAACAACAAATTCTAATGTTTCTGGGTTGAGAGGCCATCTCTTTATGTGTAATATCTCCTCTCTCAGTGTATACTGATACATAGAGAGCTCTTCTAGGGCAAAGTTATAAATCCTGGTTTGTTAAGAGTCAGAAATTCTAAGATTTCCTCTCTTGGCTTTTGTTCTCTTGACTATAAAATAGAAAAGTAGTAAGTGCAGAATGTTGAGAGCCTACTGTCCATACCATGCTCGACAGGAACCTGGAGTTGAATTTAATACTGTTAAGTAAAGAGAAGTGATTTCCAGAAGGATACATAATTCTGTAGGAGAAATCATGAGGCAAAAATAGTTTCCGTGGCTTTCCTATTCTCCTCAGTGCTTTTATTAAATTCTGGACTGTCTCAAGTGCATACTATAAATATATAATCAAAAAGAGAAACAAACAAAATTTTTGTTTACTGCTTAGACTTTTTCCAACTGGAAAGAGAAAATAATTCCATTCCCTTACTCCATTCTTATCTATACCAACCCTGAAGATTATTGGCTGAATCGTTTATTGGCTCCATCGAAACTATGGAGTGAGATAGGTTGTAGCAAGAATCGCTCTTACGATCTGTAAGAGCTCGAGGCTTAAAGCATGATTTACTATGGCATGGCTGGAACAAAGGTAAAATAATAATATGTGAAAGAGTTAATGGGGTTCAAGCATTGACTAGAACTCTTTTTCTGTTGGTTTGGTTTTTTCCTTCAAAACGAATGAGAATGTCTGGTTTCTCAGCCATTCCAAAAGGTAAAATTGGACTAAGAGAAAAATAATTCAGGCTGGATAAAATACCCTGATACCTGAATATCCAATTATCTTGTGAAACATTACACGACAATGTGGTTTTCATATTAAACTCAAATTATACGCTTGCTTCTTCAGTAACCCGTCACTACAGTACCCGGCAGAGAAACAGAATGTGGATTCTATTAAGATCTAGAGCAGTTAAGTGCATTCTGAATGAAACTCCTTTGTAAAAGAGAAAATATTACATCATAGTTCAGAGATGCAGAATTGATGTAGAATAATAAAAAAGTATATTAAAGAACGGAAATGTATTTTAATAGATATGTTTTGACACATTAGAAACAGCAAATATATGTTATACAGAAAAAAATGCATGCATATAGATGTTGCTTGTAAATGTTGTTTGCATGTTACATTAGATGAATGGTGTATATTATATATATAATTGTGTATATAGGTACATATATATGCTGCATTTCCAGTTATATATTAAGTGACTTAAAGTGTTCTATTGTGATGAATTAGATTTATTTGAAATAGATTTGTCTGAAGGCATATGCAGTATTGGGCAAAAGAGTCTTTAGCTTTTAGAATAAATGCCTATGAAAATAGGGAAAAATAGCTCTAAAGTAAAGGTCAGGATATCTGGAATCAAGAACAAGTTCAAATATGCTTTGGCATTTTAAAAAGTGTTTCACTAATAGGCTTCTGTGACAGTAGATGATGATAGTACCTGTGTCACTTTTATTTTCAAACCAATTTTTGTTATTTGCCATTTTGGTAATAGGCAAAACACTTTTAAAAGCCTATTTGTAATTCATAAGCACCACTGATACAGTAAGTACGGTCATGAAAATAAAAATCATATTGTGAATAAAGATCGTAAATTAAGATATACCAAACAGATGCTGTATCGCTAATGTAAGAGGCTGTGTTTGTGAGAAATCTTGTGTTTGCTCTGGATTTGAACTGGAATCTAGGCTGCAGGAAGGTAGCTTAACAGAAAGGCAGCTGTAGGTCAGAGCCCAATTCTAGTCCAGTAAGCTCATGAGTTTAACAAAAATGAATGATTTTAGATCTTCATATTTGACCTTGAACTACATACCATCTGCGTTTCTAAGGCAGAATGTGCAGATACCGGAACTCTAATAAGTATTTCTAAACAGCAACCAAAACCTACTTTATGGGCTATTTACTTCACTACACAGAAATATATGATATAGAATACTTTTACTCACAAGGTTGAGGCTAAGACATACTATTCATCCTCGCACTATACCTTCTTGTCCCACTTACGTCTTTATTTTCAGATGGAGGTGGGAAGTTTCAAAGAAAAGTGAAAAAGAACAGTACAGACCACATGGTATCTCTTCCTTGGTAAGTCCCCTTAGCACTTTATTTCGACTCCCACAGCTAAATATGTGAATGCCAGAAACTGGAGAAATCATGTTTTGAGAGCGACTGTGCCCAAGCAGACCTACATCAGAGCCAGGGTGGCTGAGTTAGGAAGTAGTTAGGAGGCAGTTATTTTATCTTTGCATGGAAGTTCTGGCATAATAAGGATTTTGGAGAATCTGAAGATAGTCCTGTTAAAGCAGAAATTGTACTAGGCACAGTTAAATAAATAGGCTATTGCAAGGAGACAGAGAGACCAGAACTCAGTCTGATTCAACGTAGCTGAAGTAGACTGGGTGGATTTTTAAGCACTGGGGTGAGGGAACCCAAGCCATCTTGTTTGCAAGTTGACATCATTCAAAAAAGTAAATTTTCTTGTGTCATTGTGCTGGGAGGTAGTTCGTTTCACAACTTAGAACCATGTGCATGCAAAGTTAGTCTCTTACTTGCCCAAATAAACTGAAGGACAGGTGTGTTATCGCCTTTCATCTTTACATTTTGAAAGGATGGATCTTAGATCCTGGAGAGAGACATTCCTGGGTTGTAAACCTGGAAAGAATTATTTAAAAGGATTAATTTCTCAAAGAGGCCAGGGAAGGAATTTATAGTTACATTTCCAAAGCAAATGTTCTAACTAAAAAGGGGTAAGGACCTAAAGTCAGGAAGGATCCTGTCTACACTTCAGTCACACCGAGGGGAACATTCAGGACCTCTTGGTCAGTATTACTGGTGAGAACCATATTGCCTTAGTCTTCTACCGGTAGCTTCATGTGTAGTGGCCACTCACAAGTTGAGGCCAGATCAGGAAAGAAATAACAGGGTGGATGTTTTATGGGGCCCCAAGCTAACAGACCAGTTTCAGGTATAAAAGGAAGCAGTGTTTGGGTTCTTCCAAGATTGAGAAGGCCAGATAATCGCTAACAATTAAATCATCCTAGAGCTGTGCCGATATAATTTGCACTTAAAAAGAAAAAAAGTCACTTCATAGTCATGAGCTACAGAGATCCAGAAGATGTGCAGCAAATCACACTGCTCTATGTTCTGTTTAGTTGTGTAAGTTGAGTTATTCTCAGCAAAGTTATTTTTTTCTTTACAAAGTCATGAGTTTCCAGCTACTATTATGTAATGTCCTCTTACATAGATATTACTTGTGTCTATTAGAGACGAGATAGTGGTACTGGTATGAGCAAACCAGACAATGGACTTCCCTCCTTCACTTAAAGAATTCTATCTCAGTTATTCTTTTTTTTTTCTGAGTACAGCATAAATTAGAAAAGAATACTCTCTTTTTGCAAGAGAAGCAAGAACCAGACCAGAATTAAGGGAAATTTCTTCATTGTTGTGCAGAGAAATAAGCCTTCCCTTGCAGAAACGTCTTTTTGTTTGAGAATTGAATCATCTTAAACAGGTTTCCTTTTCACTGCGGGATTTCTCTGTGTATTTAACATACTCTTTAAGTCTCCAAGAGAGAAATTTAAGATCCAAAGTATCTTAACGTATTTAACCGCAGTGTTTGCTGTTCCTAAAGTAAGATTAATGTATTGTAGAACCAGGGTGTATGGCCAAAGTTAGGAAAATGATGGAGTTCAAATCCCTTAACATCATTCTACAGGGAGAGACTTTTAATAGTTTATTTTAAGTGGTGAAGTGGATGTAGCAAATATTTTTGGATGAAAGAGGACCCCAAACGATCAGTGGCTAAGTCCTCTTCCCTACTCCCATGTTGAGGAAGGCAGTGTGCAGTGTAAAAGGAAGCTGTTCCTTTTGCAAAAGAAAAGAAGCATGCAGCAGGATGAAGAAAACTCATTGATGATCAATTTATAATTCATGGATTTGATTTTTCTTTATTTGGGGAATTCTTATGTTTGTTGTACATGTCGCTGACTCAAATTCCTGTGTCAAGGGAATGATGAATGTTTCTGCCTCCTCTGATGACTTATTTTTTCTAGGATGTATTCCTTCTGTTTCCATCTCATTGTTTCTATCCCTGATCTCTTTGATATCACATTGAATGGTGATAAATAATTTCAATCTCTGGGATGTTTTCTCTGAAATGTCTATGAGGAATGTCCATTGCTAGCGGGATATCTTAGGAATTTAGGATACATTCCAACAACAAAATAAAGTCTGGTCCTGTGATGTACATTTTTTTACATTTTAATATATTTGAAATTGGGATATACCTTGTAATTTGTGGCATTAAAATTGATTTGGCCTGGTGGCCAGCAAGTTGCGTCTGTGGATATATGAACATCAAAACCATCTGCATCCAAATATTCAAATTAAATCCTAATGGTTTTGAAAAAATCATACAGATAATAGTGGAGCTGTTCTTTCTTTCTTTTCTTTTTTTTTTTCTTTTTAAGTAGGCTTCGAGCCCTGAGTTCAAGATCTGAGCTGAGATCAAAAGTCAGATGCCTAAACAACCGAACCACCCAGGCATCCCAATGTGGAGCTGTCTTTTAACCCAGAGAAATCAGTGATTGTGGGAAAATGATGAGTCAGACATATTTGCCAATATATCAAAGTTAGAGTCAAAATAAGGTGAGAACTATCTAAAGGTAAAAAGTTTAAGGACACAGAGCCGATGGCTTCAAGTCTTTTATGGATCTTTCAAGAAATGCTGTATCATGGTGGTCGTGATGGCATCCAGGATGACTTTGTGTTTAAAGTATAGACATGAAAGACATGACCTAGAAAGATATTTAGAAATCTGTACTGTGAAAGTGCAAGAGTTTTAGAAAGACCTCAACCGACTTAGATTGCTTATATTGCCTTTTTAAAGGTATGTGCAAGGGTTATATATAACTCTGTATCTGATTAAGTTGAAAATAGCTCTTTTAGAAAATAAAATGAAATACGAAAGAAGACTGTGCCAATATGACAAAGAGATTTGCTATAGGTGGGACATTTTCCTTTTCTCAGTTGTCTGTAAAATAAGATTGGCTATTAGAATTTATAATACATTAGAGTCGATGAAATATATAAAATCAGGATAAAAATTAGTGGTGAGCTTATATTTTTTATTATATGAACACTTTTTTAAAAAGCACATTTTCTTGATTCTTGCAGTATGAATCAAAATGAGAAAATATTTAAAATATATATTAAATATTTTAACTTAGGCTATGCTATGCCAAACAAAAGATTTTTTCGAAGCCAGCTAATATATAAGTCAAATGCTTCATCAGTCATATCCACAAATGACTTTCTCTAGAATTCTTATGCTTCTTATAAATTCTATAATTTGTGTAAATGAGTAAAAACTCAGGAGTAAAATTTGTATGAAAGAGTAAATACCAAGATACAATACCAAATTGTTCTCAAATACATTTTTAAAAATTTAATGTTTATTTATTTTTGAGAGAAAGAGAGAGACAGAGTGTGAGCTGAGAAGGAGCAAAGAGAGGGGGAAACACAGAATCCAAAGCAAGCTCCAGGCTCTGAACTGTCAGCACAGAGCCTGACACAGGGCTAGAAGCCACAAACCATGAGATCATGACCTGAACCAAAGTCCAGCACTTAAATGACTGAGCCACCCAGGCGCCCCTCAAATACAATTGTTAAAAGAACCAGGAGGGAGGACTTGCCCAACTATATATAAAAATATAGTTCTTCCAGCTTCTAGTGACTGCCAGCCTCCCTTGGCTTGTAGCTACAAGGTATGATATATAAAAATGTATCATACATCTTTCTAAAGTTAAATATTGTGATTTTGGTGGTAGGTTAAGTATACAGGTCAATAGAGTAAAATCGAAAATCTAAATATTGTACAAAAAAGCAGTATTTTAAATTGGTACAGAAAGAATATGTTATCTAGCAATCATCTTTAAAAACAAAACAAAAATAAAACATTGTAGAACTGATGTAAAAAATATCATGTCAGTAGCTCATATAATTTTCAAAAAAAATAACTTTCTTAACAAACTGAATCTTAATTAAATAAATAATAAATCTGAAATTGTAAAAAATAAATACAGAAAGCTATGTTAATATTTTGCAGACAGGACATCTAAAATAAAATAATAAGTTCAAAAACTGGAAAGGAAAAGACAAAGACATTTACTAAATCAAAATTTCAATCTTCTATACAACCTAAGTATGAAGAAAATATTTGCATTACATAACAGGTAGAGACCTTGATGATTCTTATAAGTACAATAAAATGCAAATGGGGACACATCTGAAAGCATGTCCTAAGGGAAAATACAAATGGTCAATAACCATATGAAAATATGTTCAACCTAAACAGTAATTAAAATATATAATTAGAACAAAAGTAGTTGGAACTTTTCATCAGTCAGAATGGCAAACACTAGCAAAATATACTGACAATGTCCAACGTTGAGAGCAGTGTCGAACAATGTGGTCCCCCCTTTACTCCTAAGAGAGCTGCAATTTTTAATGCCAATTTGGAGTATGATCTATTAGTATGTGTAGTATATTTTCTGTGACTGCTGTAGCAAATCACTAAGTATGAGCAGAGGTTCTAGGACACAATCCATGTCTTGAGGCATGAGGAGAGAATCTGTTTCTTGTTTCTTCCAGCTTCTAGTGACTGCCAGCCTCCCTTGGCTTGTAGCTACATCACCACAGTCTTCATGGCCAGCATCTTCAAATTTCTCTGCTCCATTTACATATCCTTTCTCTGTGTCTTCATGTGTAAAGTCTCCCCTTGCCTCTTCTAATAAGACATGTAATTGTGTTTAGGGACCATCCAGAAAATCCAAGATAATTTCCCCACATCAAGATATTTAATTTAATGGCATCTGCAAAATCCTTTTCCCACATAAGGTGACATTTATAGGTTCCAGCTGATAGGAGCTCCATTCATTCGATTTATGAGACCAGAGTCCTTGGAATCATTCTTGGCTTTCCTTTCTCTCATGCCCCACATTTAATACATTGCTAAATCATTTGTATCCTCCAAGTTGCATTTCCCCGCTGCTACCATGTTGGTTTGTTGTTGTTGTTGTTGTTGTTTTCTTAATGTTTATTTTTGAGAGAGAGAGACAGAGAGAGAGAGAGAGAGAGAGAGAGAGAGAGAGATCATGAGTAGGGGAGGGACAGAGGGAAAGTGTAACCAAATGAGACACCCAGGTGCCCTGTTACCAAGCTGTTTTAAGCCATCATCAATACTTATGACTGTTTTGCAATAGCTTTTTAACAAGTCCTTCTGTTTTCTATTTTTGCCAGACGCATTCAATTTTCAACATGAAACCAAATTATCCTTTAAATTCTTAATGTAGGTTATGGCAATATGCTGATTAAAAACCTGCAAGGTATCCCCATTTCAGTGAGGGAAAGCAAACTCGATACCAAGGTCTGGAAGCCCAACATAATCTGTTTCCCACTCTGTAACTCTACTCTCCTTTCTTACCTCTCTCCCCTCTCATTTCAATCATTCCACTCCAACTACACCCCTATTCTGGCTGACTCTTTTTCCTACCAAGTATATCCTTCATTTATAGCTTTACTTTAGATATTGTTGTGTTTGGAATTCCCTTATACAAACTATCCACTTGAACAACACCCTCGCCTACACCCTTACTCAAATATTGTTAGCAATAAGGCCAATTTGTTGCATCATATTTACATCTGAAATCCCCTTCCCAACATAGCACATCTGATTTACCATCCCATTATTTTATTCAAGTATAATTAACATACGGTGTTATAATAGTTTCAAGTGCACAATGTAATGATTCAACAGTTGTATACATTTCTCAGTGCTCAACAAGGTAAGATTGTTTTTCACCCTCTTTCTTTTCACTTTCTAACCATTATAGATTGACATCTTTGTTATTTTAGTTATTTAACTATTTCCCCATGGCAGGCCATAACTTCTATAAACACAGGGATGCTTTTGTTGACAGATATTTCTCAAAAATCTAGACCAGTGCTTGGTACAGAGTAGACATTCAATATATGTATAAGTAAAGGAATCGTTCAATGCTACCACCTGACACACAATGGCATTTCATTCCATTTTATGCCTTCTTTTAAAAAAATATTATTACTTTTAAGGTGTCTGGATGGTTCAATTGGTTATGTGCCCAACCTCGGCTCAGGTCATGATCCTGCAGTCCTTGAATTTGAGCCCTGTGTGGGGCTCTGTGCTGACAGCTCAGCACCTGGAACCTCCTTCAGTTTCTGTATCTCCCCGACTTGTGCTCTTTCTCTCTCCCAGTCTCTCAAAAATAAATAAAAATGTTAAACTTTTTAATTCACAGTGGTAGTTTTTTCTGACATTTGAAGCTTTCTTTGATGTGAATTTCAAATTAATCAAGCTATCCAAAAGTAGAACCCAGAAAAAAATGTATTTTTTAAAGCTTTGTAAGTGATGCTGTAGTAAACTCAGATTAATAACTTATTCTGTAGACTGCATAAAATTCTAAGCTGACTCCCTCTTTAATATATATATATATATATATGTATATATATATACACATATATATATATATATAGACTTTGGAATTTTTGTGAGGGAGCTAAATACACATGTTTGGACAAGAACATCAGAAAAAAAGGGAAACAGAAGAATAAGAGTATACACATAATTTTAAGCTATGAAACACTTGTATGTGTAGACTCTCTTGTTTAATAGTCTTATCACCTATATTTAACTTTATATTTTTTCCATAAAAATCTCAACATAGTGAGGTGGTATGAGTCAGATAGACATATACTATTTCATACATGAATAGCGAGGAGTGAGACCTGTCCCCTTCCGTCGAGTAGCTCATAGTTCAAAAGAAGGAGAGACTTTAAACAGAAACCTCATGGAACATTGGGGATCTTATAATAGATGTATATTCTATTCCAAGACCAAAGATGACAGAATATCTTTTTATGTAGGTGTGTGAAATCAGCTTGCACATTAGAAAACACATTTTAACTGAAACTTGCGAAAAAATTAAAATATATTAGTTATAAGAGAGACTAACGACATTGTAGGAAAAGAAAAAAAATAGACCTGTAATAATCCCTGAATTGTGAGAAGGTCAGTGTGGCTTAATGGTGGGGTGGATTTATTGGGTACATTGTGGCATGGTGAGAAGGAAAAGGGAATTTTGACCAGAATTATCTAATTGTGAAATAAATCTATGATAAAATATTGTAAGCCTTTATTTTTTATGTCTTTTGAAATAATATTAAGGGTAAAATTTGAAGTACCTTTTAATTATAAATCTTTTTCTCTTCTCAGTAAACACGTAATTATTTCTCTTAAGAAAAGCCTAATAATTGCTGACAACCATCAACCCAGCAGTACATTTTCTCTGTCTGTTTTCTAACTGTCAACCAAGAAGGAAGGAAGTTTGAGCAAGGATATTCATGTAAAATTGTACTTTTTTAGAATTACGGACTCAAATCCAGAAGGAACCATCTTGAATTGAAAAAACAAACCATATCGTGGGACCAGTTTCTGTGGACTTTTATGCAAAATTGTTTAGCGTATTGCTCAGCATCAAGAGACGGACACATAAATACCAATATGTGTCAATGCGAGTGCTTTGGACATTTTCCTCCTTATTATGAAATCTTAGAAGTAAAAACATTACTGAGAAAAGGACATACTGAAACAGTATTTCCATTGTAAAATAGATATAGAGATAGTACAGATTAAAGACTATTTTCAGCTCTCTCTCTCCTGCCAATCTTATGCTACTGTCACATTGACAACACAAGGACTTTTAAAAGTAGCAAAGGGTAGTTTCAGTCTGTTCTTCAACTCTCTTAGTAAGCTTAAATGCTCTGTATTTTTTTTAGATCAAACGGTTTTATCTTTTTAAAATTGTTGAGCTGAAGGAGCTTTTGTTGAGCTCTTGTGACTTGCGAAAGTTTTTGGTATAAAAGCGATAGCAGCGGTGGCTGGAGGGTAGCCACGGGGGATAGAAATAGAAACCTATACAACACTGGTTGACTCAACTCTTAAAAATATGCTTCTGCAAGTTATCGAACAAATATTTTAAAAGGAACTCGGGATGCAGTTTTACAGGAATAAAATCATGTGCAAGAGAATCAGCCTAATCAAGACCCATAGGGAGGGAGCCTATAGTGAAGGGTCCATTGCCAAAGGCACAGAGAAAAGTAGCATTATGATAGCGTACCTTGCTGGGAGACAGAGGGAAACAGAAAATGGACACTGGGCACTGATACAATGCACAGATGCAAAGTATACACTTGCTTTAGTCAGGGTTCTCCAGAGAAACAGAACTTGTAGGAGAAACAGAACCTATAGGAAAAAACAGATTATATATGTATATATATATGTAATGTATAATATATAATATTATGTGTGTGTGTATAAAGGAAGGAAATACTTTAATTTTTCTAATGTTTATTTACTTTTTGACAGAGAGACAGAGTGTGAGCAGAGGAGAGACAGAGAGAGGGAGACACAGAATCCGAAGCAGGCTCCAGGCTCTGAGCTGTCAGCACAGAGCCTCACGCGGGGCTCGAACTCACAAACCATGAGATCATGACCTGAGCCGAAGTCTATGCTTCACCAACTGAGCTACCCAGGTGCCCCATGGAAGGAAACACTTTAAACAGAAACCTCATTATGTGTATATAGAAGAAGAGAGAGAAATTTATTTTAAAGTATTGGCTTAGAAGTTGTGTGGCTGGTAAGTCTGAAATATATAGGGTAGGCTGACAGGCTGGAAATTTAGGTAATTATTAGTGTTGCAGTTCTGTGAAATCTCCTGAGTAGAAGTCTGGAAACTAAGGCAGAGTTCTTATGTTGCAATCTTTTTTTTTTTTTTTTTTTTTTTTTTCTTTATTGAGAGAGAGAGAGAGAGAGAGAGAGAGAGAGAATCCCAAGCAGGCCCTACTCTCAGCACAGATCCTGTTATGGGACTTGATCTCATGGTTCTTGAGATCATGACCTAAGCTGAAATCAAGAGTCGATCACTAAACTGACTGACCCACTTAAGCACCCCTCCTATGTTACTGTCTTAAGGAAAATCCCTTCCTCTTGGGTAAACCTCAATCTTTGTTCTTAAGATCTTTCACTGATTGGATGAAACCTACACATAATCTGTGTGTGTGTGTGGGGGGGGGTCATCTGATTTTCTCAAAATCTACTGACTGACATGTTAATTCCATCTAAAAAATAAGAGTAGCATCCAGACTGGTGTTTGACCAAAGATATGGGGCTGGCCAAAGTGTGAGCCAAGAACCATAGCCTAGCCAAGTTGACACATGAAATTAACAATCAAGAACAATTAAAAGAAAAAGGTCTAAGACTCAAAATAATAATTCCTGATTTATACAGCTTAATACAGGCCAGTCTCTCTTATAACCTGCCCATCTTTTGGGTCAACTATTTACACTCAACTCTGTCCATGAGCTTCGTAATAGACAATGATTCAAAGAATTTTCACTGTCAGGCATATTTAAGCCAGGAGTGGATTCTTACAGGTTGGTTCCTGGTCTTCACTCTCACAAGCTTGGATTTACAGACTCATTGTAGCCAGTCTTTGCAACTTGATTTCTAATCTCTCTTCCTTGAACTATCTCTTGACCAGAAGACAGACTATAAGCCTTAGGAAAAAGCAGGTTCCTCACATCTCTAACCCAGGAACACCTCACCTATCCTTTCTCAGAGTGTGGATGCTCAGTGCATGTGTGGTAAGAATTTAGTGGCCTGTCTGAATCCTGAATCTTTTGTGTACCTTCAGCTATTAGGCTATTGTAGCATTAGCCTACATTAAATACTTATTTATTTACTTTCAAAACTTGTATTGAAGATATGCAATATCATTGATTTGGATCCATTTTCAAAAACAATTTTCTTTGCTCTTTCAAATATAAACTGAAATGTAAGTGAAGCACTATTTTGCATATTCAAGAAGCAGAAGATACTTTGAAATTATTCCGTGTGCTTTCATTATGAAAGGGTATTTGTTAAAAAAAGAAAAAAAAATTCAGGAGGAAAAAAAGCCTCTGTTTCTTGGGGAGCAAATCCCTTCATTTTATGTTTGAAATCTCTCCTAAACCTCCAATTTGTATGTATATGTGTATTAAATACATATATTTAAGTGTATATAAGTACTAGATGGCTAGTTTGTATAAGCACACCCTGAATGTTCCTGTTAATCCCTATCTTAAGAATGTAGAGATCCCAACTTCCCTCTATATTCCTATCAAGCAGGATCAGTAGAGAAACGTGCTGTTTCAAGGTTGGTGTTCAAGGTCAGTGTCTCTTTGGTACCAAAGAATGTCCAGACAGCATGCCTTAATCTCTTGTGAATGCTCACTGTGCAAGGAGGGGAAGGAAGGAGGGGAAGGACCACAGATACTTGCGGGGTTAGTTGTCACACCATAAAACCTTGCTGCACAGCACTATTAATGATAGCCAAATTATGGAAAGAGCCTAAATGTCCATCAACTGCTGAACGGGAAAAGAAGAAGATGTGGTGTCTGTGTGTGTGTGTGTGTGTGTGTGTGTGTGTGTGTGTGTGTATAAAATGGAATTCTGCTTGGCAATAAAGAAGAGTGAAATCTTGCCATGGGCAACAATATGGATGAAACTGGAGGATATGACACTAAGTAAATAAGTCAGTCAGAGAAAATGGGTGATAGGCATTGAGGAGGACAGTTGTTGGGATGAGCGCTGGGGTTTGGAGTGAGTGATGAATCATGGGCATCTACCTCTGAAGCCAAGACTACACTGTATGTTAGCTAACTTGAGAACAAAAGTAAATAATAAGTAAAAAATAAAATAAAAAACAAAAAACAAAAAATCTTGCTGTGTGTAGATCGCAACAGGATATTCTTTGTGCAGTCGGCTGCCCTTGGACTTCTGTGAGCAAGTTCCCGCAATAAACCTTTGCTTCAATCACTGTCTCCAGGTCATTTCCTTGGCCTCCCCAGACCATTGCCTACCCTTGGCTTAGAATCTCCTAGGGTGCAGCTATGCAATATGACATATAATAAATATTATTTATAAACTATATAAATAATAAATGCTTATTCTTAGTGATGGGATGGATGTGTGGGTGTTGAGGGGAGATCTGTGTGAGTATAAATTCACTTTAATTAGACAAATTTAAATACTTCATACATTAAAGTGGTGCTTTACAGCACATCACAAAACTGCTCATAAAGTTATCACAACTTTTATATTTCATGGAAACCTCTTGAATAACTTTTGAATGTTCCAACTATGAACGTCAATGTTTATCTATGCCAAAAAATTAACTCTGTGTAAAATATCAGTCTTCAGAGGTGTATCTTTGCTTTTCTTAATGATCAGTTTAATACTGTAGTTAAGTCATCTATCAAATTGGAAGAACGTTCCTATCACATAGATTTGGGAAACAATAAATGAAAAAAAAATCATATAAACATATCAGAACCATGTGTGGTATAATTAGTATTCCTTAAACACCACCAGTGGGCACCTGGGTGGTTCAGTCGGTTAAGCGTTGGGTTTCAGCTCAGGTCATGATCTCAGAGTTCCGGAGTTTGGGCCCTACATCGGGCTCTGTGCTGACACTCAGAGTATAGATCCTGTTTCAAATTCTGTGTCTCCCTCTCTCTGCCCCTTTCCCTCTCACATCCTGTCTCTCTCTTTCTCTCTAAAAAATAAATAAACATTAAACAAACACCACCAGTAATATCATAAAGCATATTAGAAATTCTTTTGTTAGAAAGTAGCATATAACAGCATAGTCTAACTTAAACTCTGGAAGTAACATTTTTTATAAAGATTTAATGGATTTCATGAAAAATAAAACAGGTATACTTATTTGGCTTCAGAGATCTACAAGAGCCTTGAAATGTGTTGGGATTCTTTCCTCCATTTCTTATTTCTATATGCCTTCTTGTGTCTTCTGCAATGCTTTTTCTTTGGGCACTCTCTTCTCAGTTTCCTATATGCATTGGAAAACACATGGCTTATTCATAAATATTAACATCACATTACTTGGTTATCCTATGTCTCAGTATCAAGGTTTCAAATAAGGAAATCTGGTCCTATTTGGGCTAAAGACTGAGTCCTTATCTAACAGCTACTGAGGGCTCATGCCTATGTGTTTGTGTGGGTCATCTAAGCAGGTGAGATAGACAGACACACATAAAGTACTCAATGGCATATAGATGATATAGATATAGACATATAAATATATACCTGTATAAGTAGACACATATACATTTTTTTATTTGTACTATAAAGACAGAAAACTCCTGAGCTGCAAAAATTTTGTCCCTCAAAACCTTCATTTCCTCCTGAGCCAAACAGCGTTCATTGTCATAGGAGAAGGGTAATAGTTATATCCCTTTAATACAGAAAACAGGTAAAGAGAAAATTCAGGGTAATATAACAACACAATACCAGTTTTGTCCAAAGAACGTTAAGCTTCATTTTTTAAAAAATGATGTAGCTATGTGATTCTTTAATACACACCCTAAACCCCAAGACCTGATTTCAAATCATGTATGTGCTTTTTGCCTCGAAATTTATTTCAGAATAGAATGATTGATTTCTCTTTCTCTTTCTTCATGAAAGAGATGAAAACGGGGCACATTTGTTTTGCCCTATTAATTTTATGCTTGTGTTATTTCGAATTTTCAGCTCGTCTTCAAGTTCTGTCTTTTTTTTTTCAGCTCACTCAAAAATAAAATGATAGGAAAGTGAATCACTTTTTTTTGCATCTGAATTATGGCTGACCTTAATTTTCCCCAAGAAATCTCATCCTTGTTTGTAAATTGGAATTTTAGAAAAGAGATAAGTAGCAACTTGACATTTCTTGTAGTTTTAAACAAAGCATCTATTCTATAAGATTTTAAAATCTCACACACAATATAATTACACAGGGGGAAACAAGGGAAAACAAATAAAAAATGAAAACAGTGGTAGTGGACCACACAATTATGCATTACCTATCCAGAAAAAGCAAAAACCTGTTCCCCAAAAAGGTGAGAACTTATTTTCATTCCTCAACTTTCCCTCCCAGCCGAGATGTAAGGAAATTACATATATCTTAATATTCAGGGAAATTGAAACAGCGCAAGGTAAACGGAAATGACTGACACAGTTACCATAAATTGATGCTAATGTAATAATGTGTAGAAAGAATAGTTTCAAATATGATTTCAAACTTTGTTATGAGTATAGGCTGCATGGAGTGAGATACTTTTGATCAGACTTGTCAACCTCAGCACTACTGACATTTTGACATAACTACTTCTTTATTATGGGAAACTATCCTGTTCACTATACGATGTCACCCCTCGCCTCCACACCTAGATGTCAATGCACCCCCACCTCCCCAAGTTGTAAGAACCAAAAGAATCTGTAGACGTTGCTAAATTTACCCAGGGGAGCAAAATCCATTCATTACAGAACCACTGCTTTAATTTAATTCCTAAATTAACCTCAAAAGTTGAGCCACGTGAATATAGAATAATCATAAAATTACGAAACTAATATGCTAGGATTTACAGAAAACAGCTAGGAGGTATACATATTCAACAGACATTATTTATTGAGAGAAATGACAGTCAGATATAAATCTACCATAAATCTCTGAAGCATTGCACAATAAAAAATAAAAATTTTATTAAAGTTTCCCTAGCACATATGAAAAACTGAAAAAAAAAATGTAGAGTGTGAAAACTAGGGATAATGCTTTCTCCAGGCTATTAACTAGCTTAACAAATATTTCAAAGAGAATGAAAAGTAGCTAAACATTTTTCACATTATCACCAGTTTAGAAAGAAAAAATGACAAAATATACTCTTAATTATATCAATTAACTACAAATTGAATGATGAGTTTTGCTTGAAACCATTTATTTTCTACTTTAGAAAGAGGGCAGTGGTTAAACAATAATTATTCCAATGACATAAAAACCATGAAGTAGAGCTGGTTTATAATTAAAACTCTAGACTTTAGAAATTTTAATCATTAAGAAACTGTATGTCCAGAGATTTCATGTCCATGGACAGTTTGGCTTGCTATTAATTTTAAACCGTTAGTTGTTTTTTGTTTTGTGTTTTTATTCCTAGAAAAGTCCAGTTTGATGCTACACAGTGAAGACATTGCATTTTATTTAACAGAATGCATTACGTCTTTTCCTTTTCCACCAACATAGTAACCAATCCAACCCAACAGAGATGGAAGCTATTATTAGCTTCTATTAGCTCAGATATTTGTTAATGAGCATTTTTTCTTTTAAAACATGCTTTTCTTAAACAGGAAGATACAGCCCTTGTTTGTTTGTTCATGAACTAATCAAACAAGTGGTTTAACATTACAAAGGAAGAAAGGAAAATGTAATTGCTTGTTTCACATATAATATACATCAACAAAAGATAGTTTGAGCCAAACGATTAAGCTAATCTGTTTTGTTAACTGTAAAAGTTGGAAGAGGCTGGAGAAACAACGATAAAGTTTTTTTCGAAGGGCTTATATTTCACACGCAAGTATCTTTTTTTCCTTCTTTTATTTAAATTTTAGTTAGTTAACATACAGCGGGCTATTAGTTTCAGGAGCAGAATTCAGTGGTTTACAGCGTATATATAACATCCCAGGGCTCATCACAATGATTGCCCTTCTTAATACGCGTCACCCATCTAGCCCATCCGCCACCCATCTCCCTTGGCAACCCGTAGTTTGATCTCTCATGAAGAGTCTCTTGTGGCTTGTTTCCCTCTCTTCTCTTTTTATTTATTTTATGTAAGCCATATGCGGCAGTGAGATTCTAAGTATGGACTTCACTACTTAGGTGTTTGCTTTTTTTTTTTTTATCTTTATGTAAGTCTTTTGCTGAAACTAATGACAGAATTTAAATTAATTATGACTTGAAGAATTAGTCGACAAATGAGAATACTGCCTAATATGGGCCATGCATTGTGTTAACTTGTAAATAATCACTGGAGACTACATATAACATGGTTGCTCACCTTAGAACAAAAATGTATTAGTCAATTATTTGTAACATTTTTTTTTGACAATACAATTTTTTTTTCCATTACAATAAACTCTGGAATAATTATTTCCCTGAAGATTTCAGAGATTGGAAACCCCTTCCATTGGTCCAGCACTACAGATATCAATACCTCATGTCTTAAGATGGGAAAAAGAGGAATAAGTAGATGCAGCAACACTTTGCAGCTGGCACTTTGAAAAATGAAGAACACAAACTGAAAATGTTAGTATACTCAATAATTGTTAGTGAAAAATCAGAATCATGAGAACAATCAGTACAAAACCTCTTTGGAAAGTGAAAGAGGAGTACCAATTGAACAAAGAGGGAGCTTTCTCTACAGTCAAATTTAAATAAATAAATAAATAAATATATATATATATATATACACACACACACACATATATATATATATATATATATTATTTACAGATCTGATAAAAACAAGGAGGGGATGGGACAAGAAGAATAAAGAGGTCACATGTTGGTGGAAGTAGCTATCCTGTATAAAATTGGGAGGCTTTCAAAAGAGCATAGATTCAATGGATTATGCAGAGCCAGAATAAAATGATGAGTACTGACCAGGAATAGAGGCCGATCCTTAAGTCACATCTAATTAAATCTTACAATTGAAATGAAATGCATAGGTTTTAAATATGATATTTTTGATAAATACACATATATACACAATGTTATATATAATATAAACATTCATACACACACAAACACACACATACACACATATATTATATATATAATATAAACAAATAATAATATATAAATTCTTAAGTTAAACAGGGATATTTCATATTCTCACTTGATTGTGGGGTTTTAGTAAAATTTGATAGATCCATTTTAAATTTTAAAAGTATCTACAAAAGCCACTAGATGGATGTTTGAACTGTGTACACCAGTTGAAGAATTGCAGCAAAGATTGTGGTAACTAGAATGAAAAATCCAGTTAATATTTCCATAATAAAACGTAATCTTTTCTGTTTTGCATGTTATATCTGTGCGTCTTCAGTTATGTTCCCACCCACATTAGCATCACCTGGGAACCTGTCAGACATACAAATATCAAGATCCACTCCAGTCCTACTGAATCAGAAATTATGTGGTCAGGGCTCAATAATCTGGGTTTTTATAAACTCCTCAGTTGATTCTGATGCACAAGACAGTTGAGAATCACTGCCTGGTACGATACTTTGGGGCATGCTAATCCCAAAAGCTGTAAAGAAGTTTGAGACAAAACATGCAGCATCATATAAAGTAGTATGGAACAGATGCAATAGTAATGCCCTTTCATAATGTCCTAGTTCGTGGCACCTCAGATACCTTGAAATCAAGGAACTGCTCCTCAGTACCCAGGGGTTGTTAGGTTTTCCTCCAGAAAACTGTCATTGGGAGCAGTTTTTATGAAATATCTCAATGGTAACACTGTGAACATTCATGACATACTTCATGGATGTTTCTTCTCCTGAACAGATAGCTGGGAAGACCCCTTTGACAGAAAGAATGGATTTTTCCACTCATGAGGAGAAAAGATATTTAGGTACTGTTTTATCAGGATCCAGGCAAGGTTAATTTTCCATGTGTTTGAGGACAAAGTGGTCATTTGGAATGGACCTTGAGCCCGCAAATTCCATGCAGTGGTTACTTCTCTCGCCAGATTAACTGGATGGCGTCCCAGGCTCAGTTCTAATGTTTGGTCTCTTCAACTCCTGTTTTCATTATCCCCTGAATATTTCTGCTGTCCATCAAATGCATGTATCACGAAAGCCCTTCATGGTCAGTAACAAGCACCTTAATGATCCATTGAAATCAGAGCATTTTTAAAATGTTTTATTTATTTTGAGAGAGAGAGAGAGAGAGAGAGAGGAAGGGAGGGACAGAGAGAGAGGGAGACACAGAATCTGAAGAAGGCTCCAGATTCTGAGCTGTCAGTACAGAGCCCAACGTGGGACTCAAAATGCACAGACAGGGAGATCATGACCTGAGTTGAGTGGGACACTCAACTGACTGAGCCACCAAGGTGCCCCAGAAATCAGGGAATTTTAATGCACTGAGTCATTATGGGCAATAACAATGATGACACTAACAACAACATATTTCCACTTCTTGCATTACTAGAAGTATTTAGTCTTCACATAACACATTTGGCTTTTCCACATGGACTCATTCTGCCCTGGAGAAAGTCCCTTTCATTCTAAAATAAGAAAATTCATTATTCGAATAAAGCAAAGGAAAACAATTAGCTCTGTATCAAAAGAGAATAGCTGTTCTTACTATGTTACAACATGAAGAAAAGTAAATATTGTTATTAAATACAGTCATATAAAGAACAGATTGAAGAGAAAAGACAATGGAAACAGCAGACCAATATCCAGTTAGTTATTACAGTATTTCAGACTTGAGGCTTATGTGTCCTGAACTCAGCTATCGTGAACCAAAATACGAAGGAAAAATTAGGTTGATTAAATTACATTTGCTCAGTGCCCATTATGTACCACACTGTGATGTCTGAATTTCACATACATTCTCTTATGTTTTTCTCATAATAATCCTATCAGGTAAATATTATTATCATTGTATATTAAAACCAAGTAAGGTTCAAAAAAGTCAAGTAAAATCAGATATATGTATATCTGGTTCTAATATATATACACATATATTTTAGATATATACACACACACATATATATTAGATATATATATCTATATATGTTCTAATATATATATATATATAAAACCCATATATATACGAATCAGAATTTTTGTTTTTGTTTTTTTTGTTTGTTTAATCAAGATCATCTGACTACAAAGATCACGCTCTTTCTCTAAACCAGAGGTAAGCAAAATTTCTGTAGAGTGCTTGATAATAAATATTTGGGTTTTGTTAACCATATGGTCTTTGGGTTAACTATTCACTCAATTTTCTCCTTTCAATGAGAAAACAAATCTAGATAATATCTCAACAAATGAGTATGATTGTGATCTAACAAAATATGATTTATAAAACAAGCTGTACGCCATATTTGATTCATGTAGCAAGTTTCGTATATGCTCCAACAATAATATAGTTTACCTGGAGTAAACACCACAGTTGGTTCCCCATCTAGATTTCTGTCACCAAACTATAACCCTCCTTTCCCAATTCCTAACTGATCACAGCTTCGACCTTCCCAAGTATTTCTCACATGGATGAAACACTCAAGTTTGAAATTCAAGAGGCAACTATGAATAGAGTGGAGGAAAGACCCACCTACACACGTCATTATGACAAAACACAAGAAACGAGGGGAATCGTAAAAGCACACCATTATCAAGAATAATTTTTAAAAAAAGAATCAACAGCCGACTTATCAACAGAAATAATGAAAGTAAGGAAACAATAGAATTAAACGTTTTAAATAGGAAATAAAATATTTGTTAAACTATATTCTTATGTATACAGAGAAAATAATATTGAAAAGTGAAGTCAAAATAAAGATGCAGCAAATAAATATAAACTTAAGGAATCACTGAAAGGCAAAACTCACCAAAATATTGAGATGATATTTTCTAATTGTTTGTTTTTAAAGCTTAAATGTCAACAAATCAGGAAGCCAGCCCTGAAGATATCTTGGGAAGAACACTCTAGGATTAGCCAGTGTAAATTCTCCCTAAGGAGAATTCATGAAAGGCTGTGTGTGGTTGAACCATAAGACAAAATTGGGCAATAAGACATGAGGTCAAAGGAATAATTTTGCAAGCAAAGGACCATGATGTTTAACACAAGAGGTACGGGAGCCAAAAGAGGTCTTTGAACAAAGGATTTAAACAATTTAAATGATGTTTTATTATTTTTTTTAATGTTTATTTATTTTAGACACAGAGAGACAGAGAGACAGAGCACAAGCAGGGGAGGGAAAGAGAGAGCTGGAGACAGAATCTGAAGCAGGCTCCAGGCTCCCAGCTATCAGCACACAGCCTGACTCGGGGCTCTAACCCATGAACCATGAGATCATGACCTGAGCCAAAGTCAGAGCCTTAACCAACTGAGCCACTCCAGCGTCCCTTAAATGATATTTTAAAGGAATTTTTCTCTTATTATTGGAATTCGGAATGAATTTTATCTTTTAAAATCTAGCATTGAGGTGAGTTTTAATTAGAATACACCCATATCTTCCCGTGCAAACATCCTCATACAAACACATTACAGACCCCAGTACTTAATAGTTATGACTGGCAGATAAATTGACATGCAGATTTTTGTAATATCTGAAGTTTCTGGTTATTTTTATGCACATTGATCTATTTCCAGACAGGTTTTATTAGCCTATTTTAACAAGAGAAAACTAAGAGTTTTAATGTGATCTTTTAAAGTCAGTTAAAGTAATGGAAGAGATAATAATACAATGTCTGTCACGAACATCATCTAATTTTATTTCTCCAAAGTCGCGTTGCTACGCAGAAATATTGGTATATTGGTAACATTTTCAAGTATAATATGTAAGTTGGGAGAAATGATAAAATGTATAGTCAGCTATATTCGGCTTTTCAAATCCCTGCTTTTGAAACCGTTTATTCTTTAATCACACAATAAGAATAGAATAAAATTCTGATAGATGTACCGATGTCTTTCACAACTAACATTAAATTTAATAAATTTTAGCAAAGACCAAGTTTGTTTATAATTATACAAAAGAGCTAAAAACGAAAGATAAGAAAAATCTCAAAATTGCTCTTGTGTTTCAAAGAATAATAGACTTTTATCATTATATTCAAATTCCAGAAGACTGAATTTAAAATTCTTCATTTGGGTCAGCTATATATATATATATATATATATATATATATATATATACATATATATATATAAAAGTGTATATATATATATACAAGCAAACCCAAATGAAGAATTATATATATATGCAAATTATATATATATGTTTATATATATGTGATCATATATTATTGAACAATTTATGAAATAAATGATAAATATAAAGGTACTACATTAGCAGGGATTGAGAAACATTTTATTTCTTTTTTTTTTGAATAATTTATTGTCAACTTGGTTTCCATACAACACCCCGTGATAATCCCAAGTGCCCTCCTCTGTGCCTATCACCCACTCCCCCGCCTCCCACACCTCCCTCTCCTCTCAGTTTGTTCTTAGTCTTTGAGAGTCTCCCATGTTATGTCTTCCTTCCTCTCTGTGACTTTTTTTTTCCCTTCCTTCCCCCTCTTCCCTTCCCCCCTGGTTTTCTGTTAGGTCTCCCAAAGCCTACCTATGCCTGGGAACGTATGGCATCTGTCTTTCTCTGCCTGACTTATTTCACTCAGCATAATATCCTCCAATTCCATCCATGTTGCCACACATGGCCAGATTTCATTCTTTCTCGTTGCTGCATAGTATTCCATTGTGTATATATACCACATCTTCTTTATCCAATCATCAGTTGATGGACACTTAGTCTCTTTCCATGATTTGGCTCTTGTCGAAAGTGCTGCTATGAACATCGGCAAAGTTGCAGAATACAAAATCAATGTACAGAAATCGGTGGCATTTCTATACACCAACAATGAAGCAGAAGAAAGAGAAATAAAGAAGCTAATCCCTTTTACAATCGCACCAAAACCCATAAAATACTTAGAAAACATTTTCTGTAGAGTCAGTTATGTGTCTCAACCACTCAGCTCTGCCTTTGTAGCACAAAGTATCAAATATATGTAAATTAGTTTAGGGGCTGTGTTTTGAGGTCAGATGAGATGGGGCGCATTCAGGGTGGTATGGACTTAGACCTAAGTGGTTGTGTTCTAATATACATTTATTTACAAAAACAGATGACAAAAAAAAAGGAGAATGCCTGGGTGGCTCAGTTGGTTAAGCATCTGACTCTTCATGTCAGCCCAGGTCATGGTTTCACAGTTAATGAGTTTGAGCCCAATGTCAGGCTTTATGCTATGGAGCCTGCTTGGGATTCTCTCTCTTCATCTCTCTCTTCCCCTCCCCCACTTGTGATCTCTAAATAAATAAATAAATAAATAAATAAATAAAATAAACTTCATAAAAAAACAACAATTAAAATAAAAAAAAAACAGATGGCATACTGGGTTTGACTTTTAAGTGTAGTTTTCTTACTCTCCTGTATAGCATTAAGAAATAGTCAATCACTTTACTAGACTAGAAATTGTACATTGAATTGTGACAATTGTGAATTGTCTTTGCAATACTTTTGATACATATTTGAAAGAGTTCAAACATTGAGGTTTACTGATCTAAGTAAAACCTCTTAAAATAAAACTAATTTGAATATTTTTTATGTTTAATTTTAATCACAATTTTCCTCAATAATTTGTCAAGAACATCATGAATTACCTACCAAAATACTTTCTTTATTTGTCTAATTTTCAAATAGAAAGGAGAGACACAAAAATAAGTTAGAAAATAAATTAACTGAATATTTGTATTTAAATCAATTTCCAGTAATTGTGCATATAATGTTGGCTCAAATAGGTTTTTAACAATGATTAAGAAGGGAAGATATGATAATATCAAAATATTCACTCAAATGTTTGGCTTACATAATATATGTGCCAGTTTTAATTTATTCATTCTTCAGTAATGTGCGAAGTGGTTATATATAATTGATATTACTCTTAGACATAACTACAAATGAGGTGGGGCTGAATAGGAATTGATATGAAAAATTAAAAATCATTTTTACTTTCATATTCTATACAAATTAATATTCTACTAATACTTATGTTATTTTATAAGTGCTCAAAACTATTCTTTTAAGATTATGACTAGAATTATCATCCAGCATATTTATCATATTTTTCAGGATTCACCATTACCACCTGTTTTGAAAGGAGGGAGTATATTCTGATATCTATTTCTTAATATCTCACTTTAATAACTGACATTCATTCCAAGATCATATTGATTTATTCTTTTGTATGTTCATTCATTCATTCATACGTTGACCATTTTTCATTTGTTCTTTTTTTTTAAGTTTATTTGTTTTGAGGGACAGAGAGAGAGAGAGAGAAAGTTAGAAATGCACAGGGAGATGGAGGAGCAGAAAGAAAGAATCCCAAGCAGGCTCCCCTATCAGCCTGGAGACCGTGTGGGGCTCAATCTCCCCAACTAAGAGATGGTGACCTGAGCCAAAATCAGGAGTCAGAAGCTTAACCAACTGAGCCACACTGGTGCCCTTGATTTGTTCTTTTTTGATGAGCCCCCCCCAATGGAAAACTTAGTTTAATCTGGGATATAATTTGCACCTAGAAGTTAAACTTAATTCAAAACTACTTGTTTTAAACTATTTACTCTCATCATTTTTAGTCCCTCTCCCTACCTGTAAGATGTTAAAGAGATCTTTTCATGTTTGAATATGCCTCCTGATTCTAAAAATAATAATAATAATAATAACAATAATAATAATAATTCAGAATTTAAAAATATACTATTGAACCACTTAAGAATTGTTAATATTTTTGCCATTACTCAAAGTTGTAAGTTTTTGCTTCATTTTTCTTTTCCATTCAAATATAGTTCCTGGATTAAAAAAAATATGTATATAATCATCGGTGTCTGTTTCTTCTCCATTACAAGAGCTCACCAACATTCACCCCTCACTCCTGGGTCTACAGATGACGGTAGCTCTAGAATCCCTGGCAGTTGGTGGGGCCACGTGATGAAGTTTTGCCTGTGGGTCATGAATGGAGGTAATGTGTCCCTGGAGACGGTGAAGATCCTGAGTGTAGGGCTCCAGGGTCTTTTCTGGTACCTTTGTGGTCTTAGAGAAGAACATGTACTGAAATCATGAAACCACAAAACCAAAACCCTTGGATCACTGGATGAACACTGCCCCAAAAAGTCCCTTGGACAAACTGTGATTAGGGGCCTGCTTGCAACCACAGTATAGGCATCATAACTAGTAAAGAGTAGACATTGAAGAAAAACTAGTGAAAATCAATATATGAGAATAAAGAAAGAAAAATCACCTCAGGCATTTGACAGACACAGGTTAAATGACATGATCCTTTACACACTATTTTGTAATCTGCTCTTTTGGTTAACATTACCTCATGACCATTTCCTAAGTCATTAAATATTATTCTGCAACATAATGTTTAATGACTGCATAGTATTATATGGTAACGGTCTATGAAAATTTATTCAATCAATTTCCTATTCTTAGACTCTCAGGTTGTTTAGAAATTTTTCTCTTACAAACTATATTGCAGTGAACAATGTGATAGCTCTATGTTAAATATACCTACAATTACTCCTATAAAATAAATACCTAGAAATAAAATTTTTGATGTGAATGTTATAAAATGCTAGGGCTTTTGCCAAATTGCTTGCCATAAATGCACTAATTTACACCACTACTAACATAATGAGGATTTTTTTCAATTTTTCAGTCACTTTTTAAAAATTCTTAACTTTAAAGATGTTAATTATATTAAAATTTGGACACTTTATTTTTCCCTATCAAAAATGTTTAACTTTGCATCTTATATATTTTTTGAAATCTAAGTAAACTTGTCAACAGTTTGTCAGCAATATTGGGAATTGATTCCAATATAATTCAAATCTATTATTAAGTACTCTCTATGAGCTTGGTCATCTTGAAGGCACAGAGTTACGCAGAATTAGATTGTCGTATGGAAGTTTCATCTTAAAATCTTCAAATAATTTTTCTATCAGAGATATTCTCAAAATTGTGTCGACTAAGTTCTAAGTCATTTACAATTTCAATTTTCTTTTGAGAAATAATACATGTCGGAATCTCAAGCCAAGCAATCCAATTATAAGGCTAAATTTTTTTGGAAACGTATTTTTTTTTCTTGAGTCTAAGTTACATGCCTGGCAATATATTTAGTTTTATTTTTATCTTCATGTATCGGGTGCCTAGCATTGCCAAACTTATTTCAGAAACATAATTTATAAAATTTTATTCTTCCCAGTTCCAGTACCTAAAGAAAATTCTAGTTATCTCAGGCTGAATCAAGCTTCTATCACTGATGGCATCTACTATGTCTACAAGCTGGGTTATATTGTATGAAAACCACTTTTTTTAATGTTTATTTTTTGAGAGAGAGAAAGAGACAGTGCATGAATGGGGAGGGGCAGAGAGAGAGGGAGACACAGAATTTGAAGCAGCTCCAGGCTCTGAGCTGTCGGCACAGCATCTGATAGGAGGCTCAATCTTGAGCCCTGAGATCATGACCTGAACCAAAGGTGGACACTTAACCAACTGAGCCACCCATACGCCCCAGAAAGCCACTCATTCTAAAGCAGTTCTAAAATTGAAGGGTTGCCTCAAAAGAAAGATGTATGCAAAATGAGTTCCTAGGCAGAAACCACGACACCATGAGCATTTAATGTTCATAGTTCTAACTCCTATTTGATAGCTTGATATATTTTCACTATCATTACAGACATTACACTTGGTGGTCACTATCTATGTCATTTAGCTTCTTGCATGCCTTTCTAACAAATAATAAACTACTTGAGACCATCAGCTGTGGATGTCTTATTTACCAATGTCTCTGAAGCCAAGCTAAGTATCTGACACATAGTAAGTTCTTAATAAATGTGTTTTGAATGAATGAATGAATAAATAAAATAAAATATAATTAAATTAATAATCATTGGATATTGTTTCAATAAAGGATATTTTCAAACTGTATTTTAGCATTTTCTTTTTAGGACGTTTTGAAAGCAAAAGGTATTCGAATAGATTAAACATATATTTAATGAGTACTTAGTATGGTATTTAAGTCCCACATATTAATGATATAGAAATAAATAGACATTGGAAGTCATAGCCTGGTAGAAGAGAAAGTTTTCAACAGATAGGCAGAATATGATGATAAGGAAAGTTGAAAAGAGGCTGTGCCAGATAAAGGGGTGGTATTACACAGGAAATTTAACTCAAGAATGGTTTATGCAATTATCTAGTTCATTTAACCAACTAAAAGGCTTGGGCTCATAATTATATATTTCTTGACTAAACAGGTCAAGTTTGGTTCCAGGTTCTTTGTGGTGGAGCTGCACAGGAAAAGTGAAATGCAAGCAGCACAACATGTACCTATATCTACATATTTTTTTCATATCTAAAATTCATGTTTCTTTGTTGAGGCGTAGTGCTTAAACTCTTAAAATGACCTCACTAAATTATTTCACATTTCTCTTTTTTTCAGCTTATAAATTTCACTAAACTATCTGTAACACAATCTCTGTGCACACCGAGACCACGATGATGGATGTGATGTGATTATTTGTGGTTATATTTCTGTAGGAACAGGATGCTCTTCTGCTCGACGCTGGCTAATCCATCAGGATTGAAGTGAGTTTGTCCTCATCAACAAAACTGTAATGAACTCAAAATATCTGAAAAAGGTTACTGACAGATGCCCACTGCCAGTATTGTAATCAGGTTACAATTACCAGTAGTTAGTTAATCAGGGCCACATGTTTTATTAACTCTCTTCCAACAATATGTGAAAGACCGAAAAGGATAAATACAACTTTAACACAACCAACAGTCCTGAGGGGAAATACAATGATTTCACATTATCCTGAGGTTCTCCAACTCTAAGACTCATTCATTAAACTGGCATCTCCATTTTTGTAGTGTATGAGAAGATCAGTTTATTAATCATGTAGGGCAGCGGAAATAGGTTTTGAATCTAGATGTAAGACATGAGCTGTAAACGAGCATTGGTTTAGTGGTAATTAGCAGGCAGTAATGTCTCTTCTTCCTCCTCATAATCCTCCACCTGCCCCTACTCCCCCTTTCCTCCTCATCCTTCTCTTTGTTTTCCTATTTCTTCCCCTCTTCTTCTTTCTTCTCTTCCTCTTCTTTCATAATTTCACTAAATTCTAGCCAAATAAATTATTTAAAACAGCTCCTATTTTAATTAAAAAAAAACGTACAAATCACCATCACCACCATCACTACTACAAAAGTATTTATATACTACCACAACCTTTATTCAGTATGACACACACTATTTTGTAATGAGTCAAAAGTAGACTCTGAAGCTAATTCCTTGGATTCAGAATTTGCTTCTATAACTTACTAATGATTACTTTTAGAAAATTTCCTAGGGTCTCTGTACATTCATTTTCCAAGTATATATATATACATTTATATATATATAAATGGAGGATTAAGTAAGTCAATAGTAGATGGCTAAAACCTGACACATCATCCAAAGAATGCTTTGTTATACTTCTATCACACAGAAAAATATTTTACTTTTCTGAACATGTATGTCAAATATCCACCAGTTGCTTCACATAGCACTGAAGATTCACAGTAATATGAACACAAAAGACAAATGATTGCACAGAAATAGGAAAAGTTAAGGAGTAGACAAAATTCTATAATATTCTTGGGGTTTTTCTCTCCCTACCCTGTTACTGCAAATGTGAATTTTGAGGTCAGAATATTAATCTGCTGATTGAATAGATTAGTGCTTTCTTTAAAATGTTAAAATATTAATTTCAGAAACACTGTGATAAGGGTGTCGATAATTTTTTTAACGTATGAATCAATATTCTCTAGTACAACCAGAGAGATAGGAATCAATACATATTAGTTTAATGTCAAAGCTAGAGGTGCAGTTTTAAAAATAGGAAATTGCTTTCTGAGTAGAAAATAAAATGATTTTTTCTTAAAGTGGAAGATCCTTTCAGAGCCCAAGTCATCTCCTCTGGTGATTCTCTTGGGTTCTAGCACATTTTTTTTAGCTGTGGATTGCTATTTAGTGTTCTGTTTTCCCTATTTCTAATATTCATATTTAAAGATTATTACTCTTCCCTTGAAATAACACTTTATTTTTCATAAGTTGCCTGTGAGCTTGGAACAATATTTATGTTTGTTAAATTTTTGACATTGTTTGTGAGGTAATAAGTTAACTGGTTATATGGGCCAATTTTCCCTTAAGGTAATTTGTGTTATAAGTACTCTCGCACTTCAGTTCACCATTACAACAGGATATAGAATGGAGGTTTTACAGTAATCGTGACTAATAATTAAAACAAAAGTGAAAATTCTTCTAAAATGAGCCTATATGGACTTGCCAACATCGGGAACAGACGGCCCTTCTCTAAGAATTACCAAGTAAGGTGGGACTCTACTATCACCAGTCACTCATTCAGTGCTCAACCTCCCGTTCACAGAAAGAGATAAACGGGGGAAGAGTGGTTCTGTAGTAACATTCTACTTGTTCTTTGCCCCATTTTGTTTGGAAGTGGGTAGCCCTTATTCAATATGCTGCTTTAAAGAATGCAAGGGAGTCAATTCAATGAGTTGCCCTTGGGGCCACATAAGAACTGGGGAGAAATATCAAGTTGAACATTCAACTTATTTGAGTGTAACCAACTACACTTCCTCCATTTGAGAAATAGCAAGGGTGTGCGAATGCTGTGTGAATCAAGGGCTACTCCTGCTGAATTGAGCCCACCTGGAGCCATTGTATCAATACCAAACCAGGAATGTTGTCTACCTGCCCAAGAGATTCTAGGAATAAGAGACAAATGCATGTACAAAGGTGGAGCTTGTAGCTGAGATGAGAGGGCTGTTTGGAAAACAATGAACTAAACCTTGAAGAAGGAATTGGCCTTGCAGGATTCCTTGAAGGCTTTTGAAAAATCTTTCAGCATTTGCATGTTTGCCACAGAGGGCACTGATGAGTAATCATTATTACCTAGAGACTCCGGGAAAAAAGAGGGAGAGAGAGAGAAAGACAAAGAGAAAGAGAGAGAGACAGGATAGCAAGTTCTGCTGGCTGAATAAAGAGATATTGTTCCCATAGTATCCCTCATATGTAAGGGCACAAATAAAAGTTCAAATAATATGCATATAAATATTATCAAGTTATAATTCAAGATAATTCAAGATAATATAAATATTATCAAGTTATATTTCAAGATTATCAAGTTATAATTCAATGTTAAACAGCATTTACTCTGTTTTCTTCATAAATAGAAATTCATAATGATAAAAAAATAAAATATGTGTAAGACTGTGGATTTTATGAGAGAAAACTGACTTCAATTATTATTGTGCATTTCTAAATATTTTATACATTGTAAATTATGTTTAAGACCATAACAAAATAAAATATATACATAATTCGTAATTTTTTGTTTTTATTCTATATGGACTATTTTGCTTGTCCTTGCTCAGAAAAACAACAGTTATGTTATTATAATCAAAAATTTCACAAAATGTATATTGGAATTATAGTATTAAATTAAAATAATTTAGAAATAGAATGTAATTTTATTGAAAGTGCAAAAATGTGAATATATGTATGAAAATGTAGATTAAGTTAAAGGTAAGTAATCATATTCATATGCTTCAAAAAGTTATATAACTTCTCAATTCACAATTCCCTATTATCATTAAAAGAGAAAGCACAAATTATCAATAATGAATATAGAAACATTTCAAAGTTATGTTAACTAAGATACATTTTAAGTTTTTAAAAATATATTAAAATGTTTCATATAATTAAAAAATAAATTTTGCAAACTGGCAACATGTTGGCAGTTCAATAAATTGATATTTCATTACTAATGCACGTTATGCTTAGATACATATATGCACACATAGACATATGTAATATGCACAAATTTAAGAGTAATGAATTTTTTCATGTTGAAAGTGTTTCTTAATTATAATATGTAACTGTTACGTATCTCACTAATTCTGAAATCACAAAATGAATCCCCTGGAGAAGCAAAACAATGGAAATTTGAGATTCTTCAGGTGCGGGGAAATATTCACTAACCAAGAATCATCTATATTCATGCTATCCGAAATAAAGAATATGGAAGCCAATGAATTAGTTTTTTTTTTCCTACTGTTACATTTTTATCACATAAATATTAACTGAAAATCAAAGTATTTATTGTATGACTATGACTCTGGAAACAGAATGCACACTTTCACGGCACCAGGATGTTGGCACGTTTTCTTTCAGAGATGCACGTGGCATGACAGATGGAGAAAATTTCCCTTGAGATCTCAACAGAGTCAGGAGGGCAAACACCTTGAAATTACAGGTCTTGCTGTGTCAACACTGAGCCAAGATCTTAAATAAACAAGGCATTCTTATTCTTTAGTATACGTATTGTATCTTATTATTATAACTTGCATATTTTGTGTGAAATATAAGCCATAGGAGACTTGTTCTGATTGCCAAGATATAAACAGGATGTTGGTTGGCCCCTTTACTTTCATCTCTATTCCTGATCCATGAAGACAGAAAGAAAATAAAAAACCGGAGTGAGTGGAAGAACAATCAAAATTCTTTTCTTCACCCCAAGTTCATCAAGCAACAGACCCGGATGATAATTGGAAAGTATAGTTAGAAGAACATTGGAGTATTTTGTTACTAAGAGGCGGGAAAAAATATGTAAGAAGTCATGGTTCAAAGCAGGAATGGTGCACGGCAAAGATCTTCTAAAGCTTCTCTGAAGACCCTAGTAATAAACCCCACCAAATAGCCAATATTTGGATACCTGCATTTGGATAGGTTACACTTAATATGCAGGAGAGAAATGTAAATACCTTTACTAACTAAAAATCAAAACCAAACAAAACACGTATTTGATCATTTTCCTTTCATTCTTGCTCCTCTGACCCCAACTCTCTTCAATCATGAACAGAACTGAAGCAGAAGTGAGAAGAAAAAGAATAATGGCAGAACTCAGAAAAGATTAGAACTTGGATCTTCCCTCCTCCCATTGATTGTGGATTCATGATCAGCTGAACTTCAGGGAAAGGCAGAAACTTAAAACTGAAGTTAAGTTTATTGTTGTGACTTAACTGAATCGGTCTTTAGAAGTATATAAACAATTTTCAAAATGAAAATAAATTTGTGCCATTTGCTCAAGTAACCATTAAGTAGCAGCAAAGGGAGATGACGCTTGAATATATTAACTGTGGAATAATTATTTCTTGACGTGACTTATTTAGCCCAGTGCATTCAATAAAGTAGTTACATATTTAGCTAATTCTCTGACATTTCGACTTTTCTCAGTGTTTCACTCTTATAAGAGTGATATAATGAGTATCTTTATTCCTCAGTATCAATATATTTCCCTTACTACATCATGAGATATATAAAATGTCAAATTATACTTCTCTGATATGTATATCACCTCACTGTATTTTCTTTTTTACTTTTTAAAAATGTTTATTTATTTCGAGAGAGAAAGAGTGTGAGCAGGTGAAAGGTAGAGAAAGAGAGAGAGAGAGAGGGAACACCAAGCAGACTCCATACTGTCAGCCCAGAGCCCGATGTAGGGCTTGATCTCACAAACTGTGAGATCACGGCCTGAGTGGAAATTAAGAGTCAAATGCTTAACAACTGAGCCATCCAGTTGCCCATGACCTCACTTTTAAATCCATTTGCTTTTTATAATTTTAGGACAACCCTTTATTCATCTAAATTTAATTTTCTTCTAAGGAGAGCAAATACAATTTTAATGACATTTAAATTTAATTAATTCATTCATTCATTTATTTTATTTTATTTTAGAGTGTGTGTGGGGGAGAGGGACCAGAGGGAAAGAGAGAGAGAGAGAACTTAAGCAGATTCCATACTCAGTGCAGAGCCCAACATGGAGCTCGATCACACAGCTCGGGGATCACGACCTGAGGAGATATCAAGAGTCAGACACTTATCCAACTGAGCCACCAGGTGCCCCTTAATAACTTTTTGATATAGCCAATTTAGGAGCTCAGTGTTGAATATAGAAGAGTAACTTTTTTTTTTAATGTTTATTTATTTTTGAGAGACAGAGAGACAGAGCACCAACAGGGGAGGGGCAGAGAGAGAGGGAGACACAGAATCTGAAGCAAGTTCCAGGCTCAGAGCTGTCAACACCAAGGCTGCTGTGGGGCTCATACTCCTGAATCTAGAGATCATGACCATAGCTGAAGTCAGACACTCAACCGACTGAGTGAGCCACCCATACACCCTAAATATAAAGGGTAACCCTTAAGACAAAAATAGAATGAGTCAGACATGTTTTAAGTTGCAAAGAAGTCTTGTATTCTTCTTCCATGATGTATTCTTCAAGCCATGCTCTAACCATAGTCTACATGCCGTAACGCCTTTGTGACTGATACATTCTAGGGTAACCCCCAATGAGTGGTGTAGTTCCCTGTCTTTGAGTGAAGGTGACACCTGTGCACTCCTCTACCCAATCACATATACCAAATGCAATGAGATGTCACTCTCATGATTGTGTTATGTTAAACAACAGATGTGAAAGGATTTTATTCTCATCACCCTCATCCTCATTCTTACCATCGTCATCATCCTCAGGTACAGATGTATTATTATTTTAAATGCCTTACCATAAAATTAATAAAAGAGCTGGGAAAAACCATTGGTACAATGAAATATCTTCTTTGAATTCTGAACATTATTTCTAAAAAGTTTTATTGTATTAAGAATATTATCTACGTCAAAGTACTAGTAAATTATCGTGTAAATCATGTTTTTAAATAAAGTATTTAGATAAAGAGATGAAGCAAAGGAATGCAGTCATAGGCCTGTTTCCGGATGATCGCTGTTCTTACGTTTGCTGTCATTGTCTTCCATTATTCATCATGCTCTCTATGTATCTGTCTCTTTGCACGTAAGACATGTCTTATATTTATATTTATCCATTCTCTTTCTGAAATAGTTTGTGAATTTCACTAGGTTGTTTGATATAAAACAGTTGGATTAACCTTTCTTGAAGTTTTAGAAACTTCTCAAATTGCACATTTTTACTATGTTGTTAAGAAACAGAAGCATAATATTCAACAGTAACCATATGGTTAAGTTACAACATTGTAAAGAATAAAGTCACTTACCTTTCACTCAAATCAAGTCAAATAACTAATAATGGGGCACTCTGCAAAGTGATATGAAGGCAAGGTCAAAAGACTAAGCTAAATTTTCTACGTCTCTTGGCAAACTCACTCTCTGGTAGCAGGACAAACATGAAACAATAATGTTCATCCCCCAACATTTTGTTCTGTAACAAAGTAACATTATTTTTTTAAAACATATTCTATCATTGCTCTGAAAGTGTCCAAGGTAGGTAGTTTAAACATGATCAAAATTTCCCAGGTAAAAAAATAATTCTTCTTTAAAAATTAAATTAAAATTACCTTTCTGTTTATGTTTAAAAGGATTAGTTAGAATTCATCTTATCCAATGTTTTAAATTGAAGAAAAACATGGTATATGGTTCAATATAAAATATTTTAAAATAAATTTTCTAATTGTATCTAATATTTAACATCTCTCTGAAAACTTCCTTAAATCTGAAATAAAATCTGAAATTATATTTTATAATATTTAGCCATTTTGATGATATAACCTTAAGTCAGGACTTTAAGAACCGAAGACAAGAAAAAAATAATAGGGCTTAAAATTGAGAATAAATCATAGAGTGAAATAAGCAGAGTGTCAGTGAGTGTGCAGAATGGAGAAATATTTTAAAATTCCATATAGATTATTCACCTTACACCTTCTGATTTTCTCAGAAAAAAATATATTTAATAATGTAAAGGTGTTTTTCTTTTAAATACACTGGAGTTCATGCTCACACATATATATACATACACACACATACATACATATTTGCATACAGAGAGGGTTATTACAGAGCAAGACAAGTCCTGGGGATGGCAATTCAGAGGAAAGTACAATAAATTTTTATTTAAATGAGATCTGCGTTTTCCTGCTTGCCCATATGAAAACCCCATGAGTGTCAGTTTCCTTTTAATGAGATTTTTCTGCTATGAAGAAAAGAATAGTCAGTTAATGAGAACTACTCAGTAAAATCTGACTCAGTGCTTCAATATGAATGCCTACCAGGGGTAAAAATCAGGCCAGCTACTTGACTTGCATCAACAGATCAGGACACCTTTCTTTCTCTACTCTTAACTCTGTGTGTAACCTTCAGTTACACCTATATCCCCTTTGAATCCAAGTTCACTTCAATTCAGTTTAACCAACAGTTTATGGCAAAATTAGAAATTACATACGGTACTCTTGGCTTCTTAAGAAATAGTTTGGTTAACAAAATTTAGTGCCTGCCAGTAAGAAAAAAATATATTGTAATCAGGTAGGCATGAAAAACAGGTAACACTAGGAGGAGTAACACTAAAATAAGCAAATATATATATATATATATATGTGTTCGATATATATATATATAGTGTATATATATATCAAAACAGTATGTGCAAAGTCCCTAAGTGAGAATACACCAGCCTGAGTGAAAATGAACAGAAAGCCAGTATTGCGGAAGAGAAGTGAGGGTGAAGGAAGAGAATAGGGAGGGAGGGTCTGAAAGGGAAATAGGATGGGCTCATGTTGGGAATGTTAGTCCATTATTCAAATACCAGCTTTTGCTTTTGTTTTTGTTTTTGGGGGGTTTTGTTTCTTTTTTCGTTTTTGTAGAGTGAGATAGTATTGTAGTTGAGGGCTGCTAAAAAGTAGTAGGCTCTGATTTGAGTCTTAACAGAGTCATCCCTACTCCCACCAAACGAAGACGGTAAAAAGACTCAGTAAGAGGCTCTTTTAATAATGTAAGTAAGAGGCAATGGTAGCTTGACCAGAAGAGGTGGCTGTGAACAGTGCTCAGATTCAGAATCTATTTTGAAAGGAGGGTGGGAGACTTTGCAGATAGAATTAACATGCTCGTTGGGAGAGGAGTCAAGAATACCTCCAAGGTTTTGTTTGTTTGTTTGTTTTGCATTGTTTTTGTTTTTTTGATCCGAGATATTAAAAGAATGAAGTAGCCAATAAATGGGATGGGGAAAACTATGGGGATATTCTTGCCTCAATAGACCAAAAATTATTTCAGAAAGGGGAAAATAAACATGAGTATAGGAAAAGAGATTCTAGGCAGAGACAAAAACAGAATAAAAATGGAATACAGGGCAGCATGGTAGGAAATATATGAATTCAGTTTATTTTAAGCCTGAGCTGTTGTGTCAGGAATGTATAATACATATGGAATTATAGTGTCTGATACTGATCACAGATTATGAAAAACCTAGAATATGTGCTAAGGATTTCCCAGTTTGGGAAAGCAACTGAAAGCAATGGGTTTTTTGAACAAGAAAGTTTGTGATTTGAATTTCAGAGACAATGTCCTTAAATACTCTATCTGAAAGAGGCCATTTTCTCTAAGATTCTAGAAGTTGAGTCATTCAGTAAAATAGTATATCATATATCTAAAAATTATTATATCCTGGGGTGCCTGGGTGGCTCAGCGGTTAAGCATCCGACTTGGGCTCAGGTCATGATCTCACCGTCAGTGAATTTGAGCCCCACATCAGGCTCTGTGCTGACAGCTCACAGCCCGGAACCTGCTTCAGATTCTGTGTCTCCCTCTCTTTCTGCCCCTCCCCCACTCACACTCTGCCTCTCCCTCGAAATAATAAACATTTAAAAAATAATAAAAATAAATAAAAATTCTTATGTACTGATAAATTGACTACTTGTTTGCATTCCAATAAATAACGTATGCACTGTATCCTTGACTACTAGACAGAACTTAAAAAAAATACCTATTTCTCCCATTTGAATGCAAATTATATAAATGCTAGTGTAACTGAGCACCAATGCAGAACTGTATATATGAATTGGACACTTTATTTTTGTAAATTGTTCTGACGCATGCTTTATCCAGTTTTTGCAGGTATGATTTATTTTCCTCCAAATAAATTATACATATTGCATATACTTTCTGATTTATCTTTTCTTTTTAATATTTTAGGTGTTGCCAGTCAAATCTATTAATTTGTTGCTGGGAGTTTTCTGTCTTCCATTTTATGTTTTATGCTTATGATTGCTGAAATGGACGTTTATAATAATAAGGTCTGGTGGACCCAGCTTGTCTATCTACACTCTCGTCTCCTGTAGGTATGTTTTTCCCCACATGCGAATGAGACTGGCTCTAGGCAAGTTAGCCACTAGCAAGCTTTGATTGAATAGAAGGAAAGGAATTGGGGATAAGGCATAAAACTCCATCTCTGTCAAAACAAAGACTGCTTTACTCTGGGCACCACGCTACCACCAAAATCAGATTAGTTATCTGATTTTAGAATGGAGCCAAGTGCCTCTGGAGTAAGAATGGAAAATTTGCATATCCTTATCCTTTCATTGTATTTCTTTTCTTTTAAGACTTAGGCTTATTTATTTTGAGAGAGGGATAGCAAGAGTGAAGGAGGAAGGGGGAGAAAGAGAGGGAAAGAGAGAAGCCCAAGTAGGCTCTGTGCTGTCAAGCCAGAGCCCGACATGGGGTTTGAACCCATGAACCTGTGAGATCATGACCTGAGCCAAAATCAAGAGTAGGTGCTCAACCAAATGAGCTACCTAGGCCCCCCTCACTTTAATATTTTGAAAGTCTTCGACACTCATCTGCTGAATCAAAAATATCTGTCAGTTTTCATGTATGTCAATTAGGTTGACCAGAGACATGAAGGCTAACATATCAATTACTGAGATAATTGTGTATCATAAGAAGAATATTAAGTACCTTAAAATGAAGTACTGGCCTTTCCTAACATGAACCTTTTACTAGGTCCAGCCAAAATTTACAACATTTAAAAAAAGAACAATAATTAACATAACACCAAAATAGAGATTGTTGACAAATAACAAGAAAAAGAAAACAAAAGGAAGAGATAATAAGAGAAAGGGCAGAAAATAGAGAAGTTAGGTAAATTCCTCATCATCCTTATTAAGTACTGGAATTGGGCACCAATCCACTTTTTCTCAACAACTCCCTCCAAAAATCTTAACTATACCTGTACGTCTATCTAGTCTTCGAATGTAGTAAAGCAAAGAAGTACATTTGATTCACTTGGTTAGGAACAGAATATATCCACTTACCATTGTCTTAAAGAAAACAAAAAAACCACAGGTTTTGAGTTGGAGTCATTATGTCAGTAAGTTTCTTCCAGCATATTTTTTATGCTAAAACAGTATATTTAAAAAAACTATTTAAAATTGCCCAAAATGTATTTTCATAACAATAAATTTCTTCTGAGCCAGAATATTTCTTAACATACAGAATTTAAATGGAAACAAAAATATGTTGGATGAGAATATCTTATTTCTAACAGAATGTTATATGAAAAGTGTAATTAAATTAACTCAAATTTTACAATTTCCTGAGCAACAAAAATTTCAACAAAAATAGTATGGAGTGGTATGGCCTACACGAATTGATTAATAAAGTAAAAGTAAGCAAAAGATATCAAATATCACACACCATAAAAGAATAGCATTTTTTAGCATCCAATGAATGTTTTAATAAAATTTTATTGTGCAAAGTAATCCAACAAAGTCCAGAAAGTGGAAATAATACAGATATTCATCTCTGATCATAGGTAAATAACCCTAGAGGGGAACAGCAGAATGATTGAAATAAATAAATAATAATAAATAAATAAATATCTTTGAATAGACATCAATTTCATATGTAGGTGTATTTATATAATAAATCCATACAAGAGAAGTAATGGGCAGAAAGCACATTAATTTTGCATTTTGAGTCTTTACAAAAGTTTAAAAATTAAACACCCTCTAGGTAGATATGCTGATATAGTATATATATATTTTTTATTTCACCAATCTGAGAATGAAAAAATAATAATTAATATAAAATTACAGGTTATAACTTTGCTTCTGAGCACTGTTGTATCTGTACACTATAGGCTTTTTATCATAATTTAAACTTTAAAATCATAAATTTCTGAGGTGCCTGGGTGGCTGTCGGTTAAGCATCTGACTTCAGCTCAGGTCATGAACTCGCTGTCTTTGAGTTTGAGCCCTTTATCTAGCTCTGTACCAACAACTTGGAACCTGGAACCTGCTCCAGATTCTGTGTCTCCATTTCTCTCTGCTCCTCCCCTGCTCATGCTCTGTATCTCTCTCCTACAAAAATAAATAAAGATTCAAAAGAAAAATTTTAAATCATGATATTTCTGGTTAACAATTAGTTATTATGTGGAGTTTATTTCTTCGGAACCTAACAAGGAAGTATCACATATACTTCTAGTAATTTTCCATGTGCTGTGGTCCATAATCTTTACAACAATGTAACAAATCTCAAAGATGCTAAGTAAATCCTCCATCATATTTAAAAGTGTGGTGGAGTGACAAAAGTCCTAGAGCTTTTTTCAAGAGCCTGTCTTTTTATTACAACATAATACCAACCGGTGTTTCTGACCTTTTCAATATACTTCATATGATTTTGAAGATTGGAATCCAATTCCTTTTTATTTTATTTATTTATTTTATTTTATTTTATTTTATTTTATTTTATTATTTTATGTTAAAAAGTTAATTAAGTAGGTATCTGGTAAGTGAATTTGTTTATGCACATGTTTATCTTGAAAGGGGTAACATGAAAACTACCCTTAATAAAAGTCAGCCAAATTGATATTTGCAATTACATTATTTTCTTCATCTCCAGGGAGTTACTTAACATAAAAAGGAACTCTGACTTTTATGGATATTAAATTGGCAGCAGAGATGGAGAAATGTTAGCACTGACTTTGTGACCAGATTCATATGTTCTTACTATGGCTGCCAGAGTTTTCTAATAGTTTTATTTTTACTGGAAAGTCATTTAAAAACAAAGTGATACTAGACTTTAATTGTTATTTCTGTAATAGGAAGTGACATGAAAGATATCAGAATCAAACTTCAGTTCTGAGGTATCTCCCTTCCATTCTTATCTGGTTTTCTTATTTAAATCCTTATTTTTCTTCAGGTATTTAATTAGCTATAACACAGCATCACTATTCAAATTCTCTCAGAGGTCCTTGAATTTGTGTAGCAGAGAAGAAAATACTATTTCAACTTGACAGGTTTAGTAGAGAATAATTTGAAATATATATTGTAGCCACCTTCTTCTGGGGTGTGAAGTAGGGAATTTGTTCATCCTATAAAGATATTTATTACAGGAAAACGTTTTTTTTCATAAAAATAATTTCTAGATCTAATCTGTTCAGAAAAGATGTCTTCTTCTAATTAATTGCTGTTTTGAGCTGTGTTTAGTTGTCTCTTCAACTTCCTCTTTAATAAATTGTCATTACTCCTCAATATCCATGGTCAGGTCTCTCAATACATAAGATATCACCTGTCCCATGATTTTAATTTTCACATCTACATGGCTGCATGTGTGTCAGAATTGAGCAAGACTTTGGAACCTCTTCAATCTCTCAGAAGTCAGATTTCAGAAAATGGGAGTGAAAAATGCAATCCATGCTGACAAACAACACAGAAGCTACATTGTAGGCTGTCTATACTTGTCTTTTGTTTTTTTGTTTTTGTTTGTTTGTTTTGTTTTGTTTTGTTTTGTTTTTTTGTTTTTGTTTTGGTTTTTGTTTTTAGCTGTGGAAATTCTATACCTTTGTATACCTTTGTGACACCAGGGTGAATCCATGGAGTCCTTATCACAATTTCTGAAGTCATTCCCAGGTGTTTACTCTGGAGAAGAGAAAACCCTGTGCGGAAGCTTCTCTTTCTTTTCTTTCTTTCCCATTAATGGGTCTTACTTGGAATCTTAGTGTCTAGATAGAATAATCTTCCGAAACATGATCTAGTGATTTTCCACTTGGAAGATGAAAGATAAGATAAACCTAGGGATGAAAGTTATGTTTTAGTGGTTTTAGAAGTCTGAATCCCTTTTATTCAGATGTGATTTTTGTTTCCACTGTGTCCCCCAAATTTATCTCTCCATATTCACTCTGTTGTCTTAGTATTTACTTTTCTTTTAAAGTTTTGCTTTATAGCAGTCTTTCTGTTGCCTAGCATAGGAAATCTAATCAAGTTCCAATTTTCATGTGAATTGCTATACACAGGGATCATCTTCCCTTGTAAATTTTCCATAAAATTAAAAAATATATATATAAGATTGCAAAGCTAAGAAATTAAGGTCATTTTGAAACTTAAATCTCCTACGGTTCAGTATGATAAATTGCTATAAATTTACTAGGTCAGATTAGAAATTAGACAAAAAAAATATGTGTATATATATCGTCTCCAACTCAATTTTCCTAACTGGAAAAAAAAAAGGAATATTTAAAGGGACATGTCAAAATTGAGAAAGAATCCCAATCTAGGATCAGGAAAAGTCATTAAATTTTTTAGTTAACAGCTATATTTCTGTCTCTTCCTCTCATTTCCTGTGTAACCTTAGTTAAGTAATTTAACCTGTAGTTCAATCGCTTTATTGGCTCATGAGGAAATATATCTGAGGAGGAAATACTTACCGTTCTAGTATGTTTTAGCTACTAGGACATGAAACATCAATTTATACTGTCTATAATTTTATATGTTATTTAAAAATTTTAAATTTCAAGTCGATCTTGTTTTCTTTCAAAAATAAAAGACCATCTGTTTCTTTGGAGTCACAATGACTGAATCTTCAAGGAAGAGAGAAGAATTAGAATTTGTACAAAATGAGTTTTATTCTTTTCCTAGTCAGATGTCAAAGAGATAACATCCCTCATGATGAGAATGAAAGAGGGAAGGAGAAAGACAGAGAGCTGATTGGGATACTATATATCCAAAGATTTCTGAGGAAAAAAAAAAATTGTAACAAATCTTGGTTTGGGAGAAAGCCTATTGTAGGAAACAACAAGTCTTATTCTGAAATCACATCTCCGTTGTGCACCTAGTTCATTTCTTCTGAGAAAAAACTGCACTTTTCTTTTATTCATGTGAAACATATTTGTTATTTCGAAGTCTTCATTATATGTTGATCATTTGACCACATTTCCGAAAAGGAATTTAGAAAGATATTTCTTACCCTACAGTCTAATTAATCCAATTGACATATCCATGGTAAAATACTGAAGGTGGAATATTTAGAGCAGAAAAACGCAATATTAAACCAGGATTTACATAATCTTGGGCACAGATGCCAGATTTAAAAAGCCAACATCACCTTTCATAATTGAAAGCAAGGTACCTTTACAAAGAATCACTTATTAAAACCAAAGTACTATTTCAATAAAGTATTAAGATTTGCTGCACAGAATGCCCTGTGGGCAGCACTCTGAAATAATAGTGAATTGCTATTCTAATCCACAATGGAACATTTTAATAAGTGTGATAAATGACTCGCAGAGAGCTTCAGATTTCAATGTCAGTGGAATTAGAATCAGGCAAAGGCTGGCCCTGGGTGATGGATGTAGAGGATTTTTGTGGTAAACACTTTGCAATGTCAGGACAATACCAGCTTAGGAAACACTCAGAGGTTAAATTCCCATCCATTTGTCAACTTGCTGCCTGAGGGTAAAAATGTAGACAGAAACCTAGTCCTACTTTAACTGGTAATATACTTCCTTACATTCTATAATTCCTCAAAATGATACAAAACAAATAAATTAAAAAATACAATGAATAAAGGTAAATCACCTAACACAGAAAGACATAGCCGAGACATAGCCTCTGTAGTATTATGGACTGGAAAGATACTCTGTGATGACATGGGCTGTTATGCTTGATATTTTTTTCTTTCCCTGTTTTTAAAACATATTGTTTCTTTAGGTCTCCAAGCTTCATAAGGAGATAAATGTACATGTGATGCTTCTTCTTTTTTTTTTCTCGACAAATACAAATCATGTATATCCAGATAAAATTTTCATTGATCATTGCAACTTGACACATAGATTCAGAGGTAGAATATTATGAAACTTTAAAACATTTATGACATTATACATAATAGGGCATTATTGTACTCTAGTGCTCAAATAAAAAAATAATTAATTTTAATTAATTAATTAATTAATTATTTACAAAAATTTTTAAATTTATTTTTGAGAGATAGGGAGAACCGAATGTGAGTGGGGGAGGAGCAGAGAGAGAGGGCGACATAGAATCCGAAGCAGGTTCCAGACTCTGAGCTGTAAGCTCTGAGCCTGACGCGGGGCTGGAACTCACAAACCATGATATCATGACCTGAGCTGAAGTCGGTGGCTTAACCAACTGAGCCCCCCAGATGTCCCTTTTGCATATCATTTTAAATGTTCCCAGGCAGACAAGCATTTGATTTATGCTTCAAAGTTTTTCTTTTAGGATTTTAAAAGATTTTTTTTAGATTTCTTTTTGAGAGAGAGGGAGAAAGAGTGTGAGTGGAGAAGAGGCAGAGAGAGGGAGAGAGAGAATCCGAAGCAGGCTCTGCGTTGTCAGATGTCACAAATCATGAGATCATGACCTGAGCTGAACTCAAGAGTCAGACTCTTAACTGACTGAGGCATCCTGGTGCCCGATATGCTTCAAGTTTTCTAAACTAACCTTTTCCTCACTCTTTTTTTGGTATGTTGTCTATAGTGCAGAAGTGTGGTGCTAATACATACAAGGCACTTTGTCATCAATATGATAGATTTTCATGAAACTTAACAACAAGAAATCTAGAGGGCTAAAGCAAAAGTAGGACCAATGGGGCTAAATATAAAAGGTATTTTCTTAAATTTTCTTATTTGTAAAACCGCAGACCTTTATAAACTGCAAAGACATTATAAGACACAATATTTCATATTTATAAATAAAAACCACTAAAACTCATCAAAATAAAGTAACTTTTAAATATTCTTTAATACATATTCAGTTTTCAAAGTGGTTTTTGGTTGTTGCTGATTCACTAAGACAGTGCCATCTAAACTTTAGTACGCATAGAATCACCTGGAGATCTTAGTGAAATAAAGACTGTTACACAGCAGGTCTGCTCTGTGGGGCCTTCGGTGTCGAATTCCTCATAGGATTTCAGGTGTGTTGCTTCTGCTACGCAGACTGCGCCTTGATGATCCAGGCACAGAGACACAGCCATCGCTTCATCCCAGGCCTAATGCACAGGAGTACTTTTGAGGAGTAAAAAGCAATTTTCCCATGCTGGTCATAATTACATAAATAAAGTATATACTAAATGCTTGGTTCAATTAGTGTCAAAGGTGGGGGTCATAGCTGCGGGTGTTGACTATGTAGTCAGTTAAATAGGTTTGATACCTAGCTTCATTCTCAACTAGCCATGGAATTCATATCTGTGAGTTCTCCCCTGCAAATCTGGAATACTATAAAATTTCTCCATTCATTGTTTGGGATGCTTAAATGAGATAAAGCATATACAATACTTAGTTCCTGGCACATTATCAGCCCTTAATAATTATTATGTGTATTAAGAGGCAAAGGTCACTGACCTGGAGCTGGGAAACTTGGAATTTAATTTCAGCTCTTTCATTTAAAAATTAAAGATATCCTTAAGTCTTTAAAATTACTTAAACTTCTGTTCCCAATGTCTTCATTTATGAAATGGGAACACTTATAGGCATTTCCAAGAACTGGTAAGATTATTATTTTCTTTAATTTTTTAAATGTTTATTTATTTTTGAGAGAGACAGAGAGACAGAGAGTGAGTGGGGGACGGGCAGAAAGCGAGGGAGACACAGAATCCGAAGCAGGCTCCAGGCTCTGAGTTGTCAGACAGAACCTGATTCAGGGCTTGAACCCATGAACTGTGAGCTCATGACCTGAGCCAAAGTCAGACGCTTAACGGACTGAGCCACCCAGGTGCCCCAAACTGGTAAGATTATTAATATGATACACATGAAAATAAGATTTTAAGCCCTAAAGTTTATGCAACTTGAAAGTATAATTTGTACTCCTCAAGTATTAAAGTTTTTGAAAGGACTGTTTAAATTCACCAAATATTGAAAGAGATTCAACAGCAAACAAGTAACTTGATACATTTTTAAATCTCACCCTTGTGAGTTCCCCAAGAAAACTTTGGCAAAGTGTGGGCAAATGAAAAACTAGTGAATTCTACATATATTTTACTACTAATTAGAAATGCAAATAAAAACAGAAACATATACAGCTTTTCCTCGTCTTGAATAATAATACATCAATGCTAGTAATAATCTATGTCCCTTTACGTGCTTACAAAAAACCTCACATATATTATTTGGGAAAAGAAAAGGAATTAATTTTGTCATACCTGAGCTCTGACAAAAGAGACACTCAGTAAATAGCTGTGGAAGAATGAATTCTAAGTAAGTTTATTCCTGATTCTATTTCTCTGTTGCTATGTGTCCTTAAAAGTATACTTTGTCTCTTTTTTCCTTAGAGTCAGTGTAAAATGGGACTATCAGTGTAGAACTTGCTCCTTGGAAACATAACAGTGAACTCTGAGAATTAACTAAAATGATGACAGGTAAGAGTTTTGAACTGCTTTTTAAAGAAAGGTTCCATAGAAACACAAAACTCTCAAGGCATAAAAGTACTTTTGAAAGTGGAGAAAAAATAGCTGAGAGAGAGAGAGACATTGGTAATGAGGAAAAAGAAGATCAGACAGGAGGGAGGTTAGAGAAAAGGAGTTACAGCCTCTTCCATTTCACAGAAGTAGCACCAGGCAGGCACACAGCAAATCTCTTCTGGAAAGGGGCTTGTATTGCATCTTTATTAGTGACTTGGAAAGGGAATAATCACCAAAAATTAAACACAAATAGTCAGGAGTTCTGGACGCCCATAGGTTAAAGCTGTAGAGATCTGAGAGGCAGGCTAGAAATAACTTAATGAGAGTCAATTTCAACGACTGTAAGTTAGTGCACCAAAGAAACACCACGAGGGCAGAACTAAAAATGTGATTCCAAAATCAACAGTGTCGTTTTAAATATCAGTGACTACATCTGAAAAAAATCAAAATACGGGGCAATATGAAAAGAAGGCCTGCCATTTAAGATCATTTAATTTGGGAGTTAATATGATTTCTATAATTCTAGATATTTTTGTGTATTTCAGATGAAGTGATCATGAGAAATCTAATCAAGAGCAAGTTAGGTAGATTATGGCTCAGTTCACTGAACTCTATGTACACAGTGTGAGAAATGATATTAAGAAAGTCAAAGAATGTCTCCAGAAAATGATAGAAAGCCTGCTCTCAATACAGGCAAGGGGGCAGTTACTTAGTAACTATCTTAATCTTACAGCCCTTCCTGGTTAATATTGCATGAGTATACCATCAACAGTGAAGATTATCATACTGGCCTTTTTTTGTTAGGGGAAAAAAGAAAAAAAAAGTCTGACCTCTTTCCAGAACACAATGAATAAAAATAAAAGAAAATAAATTGTCAAAGAGTATACAGAGTTTTGGAGATTAATAGTATGGTATCTAACAAAAATACAAATATGTATACTTTTAACTATTGAAGTTTAATCCTAGGATACCCCAAACAATTATTTATATAGGTGTGACACATATGGGTAAATTATATTTCTTACAACATTATTTACAAGAGTGAAAAAAATCAATAACCACTTAAATGTACCTTAATAAGGACAGGACAGTGTAGTGGTGGTGTAGAATAGTGTGCGGTAAGCTAAAAAGATAAAAGGGTATTTGTAGTGCTAACTTGTTGAGTAATAGGGTGAGGGAAATAAAAAACTTCTAAAGTTTCATAAATCTAAAATAATCAGGTTAGAATAAAATGCAAGCTCATGTAGGTATGCGTTCTGTTTGTAGACAAAGATCTGAAATGATAAACATCAAAAATTTTCAGGGCACCTGAGTGACTCAGTTCAGCTTCGGACTCTTGATTTTTAACTGAGGTCATGATCTCGCTGTTCATGGGATCAAGCCCTATGTGGGGGCTCTGTGCTGACAGCCGGGAGACTGCTTGGGATTCTCTGTCTCTCCCTCTCTCTCTGTCCCTCCCCTGCTTATGAATGCACGTGAGAATGCGTTTTCTCTCTCTCTTTCAAAAGAAATAAATACACATTAAAAAATATTTTTTATTATAGTGAGTCCTGGTGGGAATGGTTGACGTGGGAAGAAAACAGGTAGTTGCAAAAACGAAAATATTATTTTTATTTAATCTTTTACTTTAGAGTTTTCTGTCGCTTGAATTTTTCTGTACATCACTTGTATAATGAAAATATGGATAATTAGAATATTGAAATGTTATGCTGTGAATTTTAAAGAACTACACCTGGTTACACGCTTGAACACGTAAGTTGAAAAATATTCATATAATGACAGCCTTATCTAGTTAGAATGAAGTACACATATGAAACACTGTTCTTGGAACACTAAGTAGAAAAATTGTGAAACGATAACAAAAATAAAATAATAAATGAATAAAATAGGGAGGAAAATAAAAGTTTAATTTTATTGTTTTTAATAAGACAAGTATAAACTTTGTCATTCATCCTCAACTGACCTTATCAGATCACTCATGTCATTAATGAAAACAAAACAAAACAAACCTGAGCCTTTCCATTTCTGTCAATGTGTAAAATCCTGCATTTACCTCTAGCAAATCCCATCTTTTAATACATAGATTTATTGTTTGGGGGCAAACTGATTGGTAGTTTTCTAATAGACCTGAGCACAATCATCATTTGAAATCTCCTCACGCCATTAATGACATTAATTGGAGTTTGGTCTCTGAAAAAAACATGAACTAAGTGTGTGCCCAAAGGTTTAAAATGTGGAAAGATTAAAGAGACTGACCATAAAATGTAAAGTAAGGAATTAATATTATTATTATTATTATTGTTGTTTTTTGCCATAGACTTGGTCTTTGCAAAATAAATAGGGGTGGGAGGTTATTTTATTTTGCAAGAAACTTATTGGGAAGAAAGATAATAGTAGATATGCAAATTTATCTCAACGGGGAAGATGTAGAAGGAGATTGAGAGAAAGAGAGAGGGAGGGAGAGAGAGAGAGAGAGAGAGAGAGAGAGAATCCTAAGTAGGCTCCACACTCCATGTGGAGCCCAACACAGTGCTTGATCTCAAAACCCAGGGATTATGACCTGAACCAAAATCAAGAGTTGGATACTTGCTCAACTGATTGAGCCACCCAGGCACCCCATATCCTAAATTTTATAAAGAAATCAAAAAGCTCATGTCTCTAGAACAGTGCAGTGTAAGAGCCTGGGCATTTTGCTTGGCCTTCATTAATCTATCCCTTTAGCATTTGATTTCTTTTTTTTTTTTTAATATTTATTTATTTTTGAGACAGAGAGAGACAGAGCATGAGTGGGGGAGGGGCAGAGAGAGAGGGAGACACAGAATCCGAAGCAGGCTCCAGGCTCTGAGCTGTCAGCACAGAGCCCGATGCAGACGTAGCTCGAACCCACAGACTGTGAGATCATGACCTGAGCCGAAGTCGGACACTCAACCGACTGAGCCACCCAGGTACCCAGAGCACTTGATTTCTAAGTGCCTCTTTCAATATATGTATGGACCAAAGTATGTTATTCTGTTAATGTGTTTTTTTAGATTTCACAAATAAACATTATAGTGTTTATGGGAAAAATAGTTTACTTTCCCACTGGTGAGTAAAGTTTTCAGGGAAAACCCAGAATATAATGATTATTGCATTATTTATTCTATATTCCATGTCTTCTTAGCAGCATGTTCTTTCTGTAAAATCATCTTCCTCCATATAAAGTTCTTTTGTTTTTTCGACATTCTCATGCATATTCTCTGTCTCTGTCTCTCTCTCCCTCTCTCTCCTCCCTGTCTCCTTAACTCAGTCAATGATTTTCTAGTGTTTCTCTCTCCACAAGCATTTGTATTTTATGGGAAAAGTTTCACATCTCCAGAATAATGAGGATAAAATTCCTAGCGAAATATAAATGAAAAAGAAATATGATATTTATGATTCTCACTGAGGTGGTTACTATTAAATATAAAGAGGGGATTTATAACATCATTTTTTGATAAACAAAAGTTTGTTTTATTTTATCTGACTGCATTAATATAAATTAGAATCACAGGGTTTAAAAAATGTTTTGTGACACTGTTGTAAGACTACATCCTCCCCTTTGAATAGTCACTCACTTATCATGCTCATCGAATCCATTTATACTAGAATATGCATGATCAAAAAGAACTGAGTGCTTAGGATTTGCTATTCTGAAATATATTCTGTAAAAAAAAGGTATTTGTTTATCATACAATATCTGAATGTGACTAAAAAATGAAATTAATAATAACTAGCTTGAATAAAAAAGTAAGGATGTCCAGACTGTTTTTATTATATTGACCACTCAATATGTAAATTCCCTTCAATTACCTAGCATATTAATTTATAGATTCTTTCTGAAGTTGTATTTGTTAATTTCTTTTATATTGATCACTTGTTTATTCCTTCATGAGTTTGAATAAATATATTAAATACTTCTGTGATTTAATTTTATTTTTTTCATTTCTAAAAATTAATAAAATTAAAATTGCATATGTTTCTGATGAAAGTTGCTACTACATTCATTTTTCATACTATGTAGATGAAATAAATGATGATTATATTAAGTACTAGATAATGCTTGTTTGAAAAAATACCAATCTTATGTGTTTTACCTTCAGAAACTCACCAGATTCTTAAGGTGAATATCTGAGGAAAATTTCTTAAAGCTTCAGTCATAGATAGAGGAAAAGAGCCATTGAAGTAAGCCCAGAGTTTTCTGTTCTCCTTTATAAACACCTGAGTCAATGGAAACTATTTTATCAAGTCTAACTGACCTGGATATGTGAAGTACATAATTCTAGCCCCCAACTTGCGTATATATCTCACTTAAGGGGAAAAAAGTGCTTAGTATTACTTGTGAACGTTAGAGCTCACAGGTACATATCTACTAAAAGACTGAGACCAAATAATAGGATTAGATTAAACCTACTCCCCAACATCTTACTAACACATGTTTGTTTAGAAAATTCCAAAGAAGCAACCAAAACCACTGAAGCTAATAAGCAATACAAAGTGAGCTATTAAACTTGAAATTTAAAAAAGTAGCACTATTTACACTCATACCAAAAAATGAAATATTTAGGTATAAATCTAACAAAATGTGTACAAGATCTGTACAAGATCTTTATGGGGAAACCAAAAAACTATTGTACAAAAAAATGTAAAAAATATGTAAAAAAATGAAAACATTTTCCACATTCACGAACAAGGTGACTCAATATCTTAAAGATGTCAGTTTTTATCAATTTAATATATACATTTGATGCAATTCCAGTCAAATCCCAAGCAAATTATTAGTGGATATTGATAAACTGATTCTAAAGTTGTATGGAAAGACAAAATACCCAGAATAGCCAATACAATATTAAAGAAAAAACAAAGTTGGAGGAATGACAATAGCCAACTTCAAAACTTATCAAAAAGCTACAGTAATAAAAACAATGTGATTTTGGTGTAAGAATAGACAAAGAGATCAATAGTACAGAAAAGAGTTCAGAAACTCAACACAAATGTAGGTGATCTTTGACAAACTAGCAAAATCAATTCAATAGATAAACGGTCTTTTCGACAAAAGGTGCTGGGACAAATGGATATCCACATTGCAAAAACAAAAACAAAGACATAAATCCAAAAGAACATAAACACTGATGTATACTTTTTTAAGAAAAAAAAATAATTTGAAATTTACGACAGAATTAAATATAAAAATTAAAACTATGAAATTTTATAAAATAATAGGAGAACCTCTGCATGATTTAGGATTTGGAGATTCCATTTTAGATATAACCAAAAGTGCAACCCATTCGATAATAAGTTGGACATCATTAAAGTTAAAGACTTCTGCTCTCTGAAAGACACTGATAGATAACAAAAACACAATTCACAGACTGCAAAAAAAATATTAGAAAAAAAACGATATATAATAAAAGACTTGTATACAAAATACATCAAGAATTCTTCAAACCCAACAATAAGAAAACTAACCAATTAAAAATGGGCAAAGATCTAAACAAACACTTCACCAATGAAGATATACAAATAAGGATATGAAATAATGTTTGATATCACATGTCATTAGAAAATTACAATGTGACACAATAATTAATTTTTTTTATGTAAAGTGTGCTTTATTTTTTCACAGATATTCTGTTAAATAAAATATCATTTATATATTGCCAGGACACAGCTAAAGGAACTTGTTTACGGAATCAGATTTCTTGTCGTTGTTCCATATACGAGTATCTAATTGTATCATAATTCTTTTTTTTTTCAGTTTTATTTATTTATTTTGAGAGAGACAGAGGCAACATGAGTGGAGGAGGCACAGAGAGAGGGAGAGAGAGAGAATCCGAGGCAGGTGCTACACTGTCAGAATAGAACCCTAGGTGGGGCTCAAACTCATGAAACTGTGACATCACGGCGTGACCCAAGAACTGAGAGTTGGAGGCTTACCCAACTGAACAACCCAGATGCCCTAATTGTATCATAATTTAATTATACCTACGAGAATGACTGAAATTCAAAACATTGAAAATACAAAACACAGATGAAGATGGGGAGTGACAGGATCCTCACAAAATGGAGTGGTAGAAATGCCAAAAAGTACAACAATTTGAAAGAAATTGGCAGTTTCTTATAAAGTAAAACCGTCTCACCATATGATCTAGTAACCATACTTCTAGGTATTTACCGAAATGAGTTGAAAATGTATGCCCACACAAAAACCTGTACTCATTATAGCTTTATTAATAATCACCAAACATTTCAAGTAACCAAGAACCCCTTTATTCTGCAAGTGGATAAATTGTGATGCATTCTCATGAGTGAATATTATTCAGTGCAAAAAAGAAGTAAGCTACCAAGCTTTTACCAGATAGAGGAACGTTTAACCAAAAAACTATTCTGTATAATTCTAACTTCATGACATTCTGGAAAAGACAAAACTGTAGAAGTAGTACAAACTCTGTGGTCGCCAGAAATTTGAGAGAAAGGAAGGAAGGATGAACAGGTTGAGCACAGGGGAATTTTAAAGCAGCAAAAGTATTCTGTATGACAGTATGATGGTGGATATTTCACATTGTGCACTTGTCGAAACCAATAGAACTGTACAACACAGGAGTAAACTCCAATATACACAAAGAGTACCCATGTAAACATTGGAGCATATTCCCTATGTTGTACTTTTCATTCCCGTGACTTATTTATTTTATAACTGGAAATTTGTACCTCTTAATCCTCTTCATCCATTTGCCCATACCCCAACCACTCCTCCCTCTGGCAACCACTAGTTTCTCCTCTATATTTATGACTCTGTTTTTGTTTTTTGTTCATTTGATTTTTAGATTCCACATATAATTGGAAACATATGGTATTTATCTTTCTCTGTTTGACTGAATTCATTTAGCATAATAACCTCTAAGCCCATCCATGTTGTCATGAACGGCAAGATTTCATTCTTTTCTATGACTGAATAATATATATTATATATACACATACATATATAATGAAATATATGAATTGAGTATAATGAAATATTATATATATATGTATGTATATGTATGTATGTATATGCATAATGTAAATGTGTGTATTGTATATGTATGTATACACCTCTCTTATCCATTCATCTATCACTGAATACTTACTTTGCTTCCATATCTTGCCTATTATAAATGATGCTGCAATAAACATAAAAGCCCATACAACTTTTTTCTTTATGTTTATTTATCTTGAGAGAGAGACAGAGAGAGGGAGAGAGAGAGAATCCCAAGCAGGCTCCATGCTGTCAGCACAGAGCACAATGTGAGATTTGATTTCATGAACCATGAGATCATGACCTGAGCCAAAATCAAGGGTCCCAAGCTTAACCGAGTCACCCAGGTGCCCCAGGAGTGCATACAACTTTCTGAATTAGTGGGTTTTTTTATTTATTTATTTTTTCTTTTTTTTTATTTTTTGGCTAAAGACCCAGTAGTAGAATCATTGTATCATACGGAATTTCTATTTGAGGAATTGTTTGAGGAAACTTCATCCTGTTTTCCATAGTGGCTGCAACAATTTGCATTCCCAGTAACAGTGCGTAAGGATTTCCTCTTCTCCACATCTTCACCAACACTTGTTATTTCTCATCTTTTTGGTACCAACCGTTCTGATTGGTGTGAGGTGATTTTTCCTCATACCTTGGATTTGCATTTTTCTGATGATTACTGATGTTGATTTGTTTTTAATGTGCCTGTCAGCCATCTGTGTGTCTTCTTTGTAAATAAGTGTCGATTCAAGTCTTCTGCCCATTTTTAATTGGATTATATGGGTGTTTGATGTTGAGTTGTAGAAATTCTTTATATAGTTTAGAAATTAATCCCTTGTCAGATATGTCATTTGCAAATATCTTCTTCCATTCAGTAGGTCGTCTTTCATTTCGTTGATGGTATTCTCCATTGTGCAAAAGCTTTTTACAGTGATGTGGTCTCAATAGTTTATTTTTGCTTTTGTTTCCCTTACTTGAGGAAACATATCCAGAAAAATATTGCTAAGGCCAATGTCCAAGAGATTACTGTATATATTTTCTTTTATGAATTTTATGATTTTAAGTTATACATTTTGTTACTTTAATACATTTTTAATTTATTTTTGACTACCGTGTAAGAAAACGGTCCAATTTCTTTTTCTTTTTTACATGCATCTGTACAGTTTTTCCCAACACCGTTATTGGAGAGACTATCCTTTCTGCATTATATATTCTAACCTCCTTTGTCATAGAACAATTGACCATGTAAGTGTGGCTTTATTTCTGGACTCTGTAGTCTGTTTCACTGTTCTTTGTGTCTGGTTTTGTGCCAGTACTGTACTGTTTGGATTACTAGTAGTAGTGTGCTTTGTAGTACCGCTAGAAATCTGGGATTGTGATACCTCTAGCTTTGTTCTTACTTCTAAATATTGCTTTTGCTAGGGTCTCTTGTGGTTTTATAAAAGTTTAAAATTATTTGATCTAGTTCTGTTACAAATACTATTGGTATTTTGATAGGGATTGCATTGAATTTGTACATTACCTTGGGTAGTATGGATATTTAAACAATATTAATTCTCAATATTTTTATGTTTTTGATGAAACTATAAATGGGATTATTTTCTGACTTCCTCTTTCTGTTACTTTATTATTAATGCATAGAAACAAAACAAGTTTCTGTATATTAATTTTGCATTCTGCAAGTTTACTGAATTTATTTGTTTAAAGGTTTTTTGATGGAGTCTCTAAGTTTTCTCTTTATAGTATTACTTCATATGCAAATAATGACAGTTTTATTTCTCTTACTAATTTGAGTAAGTTTTATTACATTTTCTTGTCTGATCACTATGACTTTCTTCCAGTACTATGTTGAATAAAAGTGGAGAAAGTGGGTATCTTGTCATTTCATATTTCTTTAAAAGATTTTAAATGTTTATTTATTTTTGAGAGAGAAAGAGAAAGAGAGAGCATGAGCATGGGAGGGGCAGAGCAAGGGAGACACAGTACTGGAAGTGGGCTCCAGGCTCTACCTTGTCAGCACAGAGCCTGAGGCAGGCTCAAACTCAGACGGCGAGGTCATGAACTGAGCCGAAGTCAGAGGCTTAACTGACTGAGTCACCCAGGTGCCCCTTTCATTTTATAATTCTATCATTAATTTTCAATATTTTTGTTGCAGTTGAGAAATACTTTGAATGACTTTTTTTTTAACGTATTAAACTTGATTTAAAGTTATGGCTGAAGGTATTTGATTTAACACACGATCTACCCTGGAGAATGTTTCATGTCCACTTGAAAAGAATGTGTAGTCTACAGTCATTAGATGATGTTTTCTATAGGTCAGTTTAATAGGGTTGATTGATAGCGTTGTTAAAGTCTCCTATATTCTCACTGAGAGAATTTTCTTTTCTGAATTCTGACCTAGCTGTTCTTTCATTCATTGGGAGTGGAATATTGAAATTTTTGACTAGTATTGTTACCACATGTATTTGTGGCTCTATTATTAAATGAATAAATATGTGTTATGGTTACATCTTCCTGACTTCTTAACCTTTTCATCATTATGACATGTAATTCTCCTTCCCTAAGAATATTTACTGTCTTAAAGTAAATACTGTCTTAAAGTATTTTTTTCTCTGATATTAGTATAGCGACATACCTTAGCTTTCTTATCTTTTTTTGGTATGATATATCTTTTTCCGAACTTTCGCTTTCAGTCAATGGATTCTTTGAATTTAAGTTTTATCTCTTATAGACAGTGTACAGTTGGATGTTACTTTTTATCTTTCCTGTCAATATGTGCCTGCTCTATTGCTTTGTTTAGAGATTCACCTTTAATATAATTATTGATATAATTTGATTTACATTTTCACCTTTGGTCTTTGCTCTCTATTTCTTCTATTATTTTGCATTTCTAGGCTCCTTGACTGCCTGCTTTTGTACTAAATATTTAGTTTCAATTTTAGTTCCATTTTGAAATGTTATGTTCTTCTGAGTTTTCTGACTCTTGATCTCAGGATTACAATATTAATCTTAATCTATTGAATTCATTTCATGTTAAGGCCAATTTGATTCCACTATAATATAGAAACTTTGCTTCAATATAGCTGATTCCATATATATATTTATTTGTATATTTATATTTATAAAACTTAAATATAGTACCTCCCTATATGGTATAAACCCAATATTTAAATATTATAACTATTGTCTTATAATATTTATCTTCTAAAGACATTTGGGCAAATATGAGAAAATACACTTACAGAATCATTAATATTAAACTCATATTAACTGAGTTATTTAGTATTCTATTTCTTCCTGTGACTTGAGTATGTCTCATGTATTATCATTTTAGTCTGAAGAATTTCTTGCATAATTTCATGTAAGACAGATCTGCTAGGAGCAGTTTCTTTCAGTATTTGTTTATCTGTGGGTATCTGAATTCCACTTTTATTTTTGAAGAATATTTTGGTGAGTTGACAGATTTTTGTGTGTTTGCTTTGCTTTCAATCCTTTGAATATGCCATTTCACTGTCTTCTGGGTTTCTAAGGGTTTATTATTTATTTTACTTTATTTCATTTTATTTTATTTTAATATTTTAAATGTTTATTTTTGAGAGTTTATTTTTGACAGAGAGCAAGTGTGGGAGGGGAAGAGAAAGAGGGACACACAGAATCTGAAGCAGGCTCCAGGCTACAAGCTGTCAGCACAGAGCCTGACGTGGGTCTCAAACTCACAAACTGCGAGATTATGACCTGAGCTGATGCTGGGCAGTTAACTGACTGAGCCACCAAGGTGCCCCGTGTTTTCCATGGGTTTAGGTGAAGTCAGCTCTTAATTATATTGTGTACTCCTCTATAAGTCATTTTTCCTTTGCTTTATTCAAAATTTGTTTTTGTCTTTCAACGGTTTGACATGGTTTCTTTAGATTCTACTTTAGAGCTCTCATGAAGGTTACGCTGATGTATGTTATCAAGTTCTTGCTTGTTAGCTCTTAAAAAAAAAGGTTTATGTTTTATTTATTTATTTGTTTGTTTGTTTGTTTATTTTGCTTTTCTCTACCTTCTCTTGCTCTGGGAGTCCCTTTTCACACTTATCAATAGGTTCGATATCCTACAGTTCTTTAAGGTTCTGCTAATTTTTCTTCATTCTTTACTTTTTGCTCTTCATATTGAATAATTTATATTGGTCTTCTTACAGTCCATTAATAATATTTTCTGCTATCTCAAATTTTCTGTTAAAATCCTTGTTTTTTGTTTTGTTTTTGTTTTTTGGTTTTTTTTTGGGTTTATTTTTTTTTGCTTTTTTTGATTTTACTTTCAGTTATTGTAATGTTCAGCTACAGAATTTTCATTTGGTTCTTTCAAAATCATTTCTGTATTTTTATTGGTAATCTCTTTTTGTTGAATCATTATTCTAATACTTTCAGTTTTTATTTTTTGAAACTTTTTTATGATAACTGCTTTGAAGTCTTTGTCTGCTAAGTCTTGTATTTAATATCTATTGAATATTTTATCTCCCAAAATATGATTTATGCTTTTTCTTCCTAAGTTAATGTTTATTTATTTTTGAGAGAGCCTAACTCTAGGCTTGAACTCATGACCAGCAAGATCATGACCTAAGTCAAAGTTGGAAGCTTGACAGACTGAGACTCCCTGTGTGCCCCCTTTTTTGTTGTTGTTGTTTTTCTAATTTAAATATCTTATAATGTTTTGCTGCAATTCAACATTTTAGCAATTTCTGATTTTGATTTACTGTCCTGTAAGTTGTTGTTGCTCTATTTTTTTTTTATTATTTTTTCAGTTTTGCTTTTGCAAGACCTGCAAAATTTTGTTCATCTCTGGGGAATGGCCACTATGGCTTTCTTTGCTCAGCCTTTTTTTTTTTTTTTTTTAATTCTTGCTTTTATTTTTAAGATTGGTGTATTAGAACCATTGTTCTTATGCAGCTCGAAGGTCAATCAGTGATTAAATTGATGTTGTGTTCACCTACTTCTAGCCAATATGTAGATAGATCTGTTTACAAGAAGTAAAAATTTAAAAGTTCTATTGCTTTCAAGTCTGTCTCATCTTTTATTTTCTGCTGCACTATGTTTTTTTGTCTTCTGTACATTTACAGGAATCCTTAGGGTCAGCCAGAGGTTTGGGTTGTTCTTGACCTTTTCTTTGCTGTTGCTAATGCCTCACCCCCAACCACAATAAGCTTTTCCCAAATATGAATGTAACCCTGAGCTGGTACAACAATTGGCCCTTCTCACACACCAATGTATGAGATTGTTCCTCTCATCAATAATGTTGCAGGGTGTAGACTCTGCCCATATCTCCACATCAAATGAATCTCCTTTGACTGTGGTCAAGAAGCAACTGGTTTATCCTGTCCTGCCCTGGCAGAATCTCTGCATTTTTCTAGGTCTGGGACAGGTATTGGGGGAGTAGAAGAATCACCAGATAGGATTCCCACAGATTCTTATCATTCTTACTAGATGCCCAGTATTCGTTGAAATATAGACACTTGTTACATAAATATATTGTCAATTTTTAGAGAACTGAAATAGTTGTTTTTTTCATTTTTGTCCTGCCTCATTGCTGCTTTTAGGGGGGAGAACTTAAAAATGTCATTGCCATAGAAATAGCTCACCTGACACCTAAAATTGTTTTTAAACTTTGTACAAAGAGATTCTTTGGTGTTGTGCATGTTATAATTTTATATGAGTTTCATGAGCAACTTAATATGATTTCTTTGAAGATTTACATAAATGGGGAGACACAATATCTCATGTTTGGAGTTTTTGATAAATCATGACTAACTGAAGATTTTGGGGTACGAGAAGTAGGAAAGAAAAAATGCAGAATAAATAAGCACTGACAGCCAGAAACTAAAAACCAACCAAAATGTGTTCTTTGTGTTGGAACATGGTGGGAGATGCCAATAAGATTATTAGAAAGATATAACTGTGAAAATACTATTTCTTCATATTTTAAAAACTGGGTCCATTTGTACCTCAGAGGTGTGCATTGATGTTTTATACTGATGTAGTGATTATTAGATGTGACAAGCAGAATTCTAAAATGGTTGCCAAGTTTTATGCTTCAATACTGTTATGTTATATGGCAAAAGTGAAGAAATCTTTCAGCGATACTAGTGCAGATAGAATCACTTGACTTGAAGTTAATCAAAAGGTAAATTGCCCTGGCTTGTCCTAACATAATCCAATCAGCCCTTGGAAAGGAGGTCCAGAGGTAGGGGTACAGGCATGGAAGCAACAGCCACAGTATTCTTTTGACCTTGTAAAAGCAAAATACTATGACATGTGGCAGATAATAATGAGAAGCTTCTAAGACCTAAAAGAGTTAGTTCTACATTCATGAAGAACTGAAATCTGTCAACAGTCATTGAGCTGGGAGAAGACTGTAAAAATTAGATTGCTGCTCAGGGCAATATCTTTTTTCCAGTCTGTGAGAACTGGAGCAGAGTATCCAGTTAAATTATTCCTGGACTTCTGACCTTCAGATATCACAAGATAATAAAGGGGTACTTTTTACAGTAACTAAGTCGGTGACAATTGTTCGTGCAGCAATAGAAAACTAATAGAAGGAAGATTATAAAAATAACATTTTAGTTGGTATCTCCTGTTATCATGACCATTTGTGGTTTCACCCTTTTTAAGGTAAAAACGTCCTGAATTTCCTTTCACTTCTTTTCCACCATTAGTCCATGTAATTCTGTTGGACCTAATTAACCCTCCTCTACTACAGTGTTGTATTACGAGTTGAACAAATAGGAGTACCATATAATTTATCCTGTAACTAGAAAGATGCTTTTTCCTGCTCGGGTTTACAAACTGAAAATATAAAAGCCTGAAGAGGTTGGTGATCACGTTTGACACTATAAAGACAAATTGCACATTGAAGTGAGGCAACACAGACGCAAAAGAGAGATTATAGAGATTTGAGAAAGTCCCCATACCTGCCTGTTCTGGAACAGAAATATAACACTATGTCCATTCTGAGTTCTTTTCTATTTCTTATAGCTGTGAGAAGCTTCACTAATAAAGAAATAATGAACCACAAGAGAAATTGAAAATGGGAAAAATGTAGTTTGAAAGTGAATTCACTGGGCACGATTAGTACATGGTATGCATGTCACTAGTTTTCTTAACACTCTTTCAGCAAATACTGCTAATCAATCTCCTTACTTTGGTTCACGGCACAATTTTGGATCCTCATTATAATTCTCCAGATTTAGCACAAAACTTAGAACCTATTCCATCCCCAATATAGAATAATGATAATATTCATGAATCAATCAAGACCAGCTACTATTAGTTGCATGCTTCCTATTTTCTGAGTATTTTTTGTTCATGTAATAGAACATTTTTTGATAATAAGAAGATAAGAATATCAGAATAATGTTAGGAATTGTGTTGGTTACTAAAAGTGTCACAGTAATTTGTAGGACTTTACCACTGTTAAAATAATTTCTCATATAAAAATTAAAAAAAATAATATCTTGCAGTTCTCTGACAATGGAGGTGCATGCTACTGAATATAATATTAGATAATTATTAAAATATCTGATAATGCCAAAATAGAAGCAATGTGTATGCTGTATATTAAACCACTCTGTCACTAAAACTCAGAAGATCATGGTAAATTCTAATAGTTTCCATCATTCAAAACAATACGTCGTTAGTTTTTCAGGTGTCAGAGGTCCATGATCTAAGAAATATATCCCAAACTCTTGCCATGAAACAGAATCTTATACTGGCAACACATGACAAAAATCTCCCAATTCTTTTAACTGAGTCTTTACAAGAAAATATGACATATTGTTTAAAAATGTGAGATCATGTTTAGAAAATAAATTAATAATTTTAAATTAAAGGTATATATTTAATTTCTATGTCACTTTGGTCCAATGAAGAACTCAGAAGAGATCATTTTGGAAAAAATAAAATTAAAACTGAATGATTCTGCAGAGTTTTTCCCTAGTACTTTTCACTTAGTTTGCATTTAATATCATTGCAAATTAGAATAATTTCCCTACAGTCATAGATATAAAATTGAAATTATTTGCATTATAAAATCACCTCTAAATATCTTAAAAGATGGTTCGAGGCAAAAGAACCCTATTAGCTCTATAAAGAGTGATAAATGACACTGTGTGCATAGTGTAATCATGGAATTGAAAGGGTAGGCTGAGTCTTTGTTTGGAGAACTGTTGAATTGAGACCTTAAAAAGGGGAGAATAATGAGAAGGGATTCTGGGAAAAACAAGGAAACTTGAGTCAAAATAGTTATGCTTGAATGCAACTTAAAAATGATTCTTAGACTCTCAAAGACTAAGAACTAAATGAGGGTGAGGGGGATGGGGGGGGAGAGGGGGTGATGGGCATTAAAAAAGGGCGCATGTTGGGATGAACACTGGGTGTTTTATGTAGTCCAATTTGAAAATAAACTATTATAAATGAAAAAAAAATGATTCTTAGATTTAAAATCTTAACAGCATTTATAATGTGCGCTTCAGTATTTCAACTTGGTGAATTCTGCAAAACATATTTGAAGATGTAAAAGGAGTTAACGCAAAATGGACTTGTTTGAAGTTACAATTATTAAGTAATAACAGTAGCTAACATTTGTTTAACGCTCAAATTTTAAGAGTATATACATTGCCTAACTTAATTTTTCTATTACACTATGAGATAGATACTGACTACTATGTGCACTTTAGAGATGAGTAACTGAGGCCTGCTCAAATGTTAAATGATAGTGTCAGGAAGCAATAATATTCAGTCCCCTTCAGGGTCCTTCTCATTGGACTAAGAATCAAATTGACACGAGACAGATCAACAGGAGAAATGGTGAATCCACAGATATATGGAAATTCTAAAAACAGTCAGGTAAAATGAAGTATATATGTCATCTTGAACTAAGGAGAACGGGGTAGTGGTCTGGGACTTCATGGGAGAGGCATGCACTTCACAGAGCAAGAAGAGCTGATGTTTGGTAGTTAGATGTTTGTGCTGCCATACTTGTATCACTCAGATAAAATTTATCTCTAGTAATAATCATTATTAGGGGAAGGATTTCCAGTTTAGTTTCCTCTGTGTAGTTAAGGGAGGAGCTAAAAGTTTCCATGAGTCTGCAGGGTCTTGAATTCCTGTAGCTCAAAACAATCCTTACGCCAAGTAGCCCATCTTGGGGCAGCCTGTCCTGGACCCCAACGGTAGATGAGTTATGGAATAATCTATTTATTTTATTTTATTTTTTAGAGAGAGAGTGCAAGTGGGGAAATGGGGCAAAGGGAGAGACAGAGAGAGTATCTTAAGCAGATTCAGTATAGAGCCCAGTGCAAAGCTTGATCCCAAGTCCCTGGGATCGTGACCTGAGCCAAAAGCAAGAGTGGGACGCTCAACTGACTGAACCACCCAGTTATGGAATAATAAGTCATAAATACTATGAGGTCACTAAAAATGCTATTGTAAAGTTATATTTAATCTATGGAAAATATTTCTAGTAACCAAATAAAATAATTACAATAAAAATAATAGGTGTTTGTGAGTTCTGGTATTATGAACAATTTAGATTTCATTCTTCACTACTTGCTATGTTTTCCAAATTTTCTACAATTGACTTGCACATCTTTTCTAACCAGGAAAATATTTTCGTATGTCATTTCATAAAAACATACCATTTTTTTGTTTTTTAAGCATAAAAATTAAAGCTTTGTGTCCATTATGTCCCAGTTCCTGCTTTAAGTGTTTTGCTCTTCTATTATTTCTATGACCCACATGAACTTGATGAAGTAGACACTATTGTTTTTACTATCACGATTTTATTGTTGACAAACTAAGGCACAGAAAGGTTAAATAACTTGCCTAAGATCAAGGGTACAAAGGATAGGCTAGGATTCAAACAATGAAACACTGTTGCTCCTTTGGCTAATCCACTGCCTGCCAGCACTAACACGCTGTCCATCTTGATGCCTACTCTTGTTTGCCAGACACTGTTTAACTCAGACTGAAGGGCGTGTCTTTAAAATGTCTGGTTCACTGTTGCAAGTGGCAGAGCACAAGATGGCAGTTCCTGGGTTTGAAAGGAGTGTGATGCAGGATACTCTACATGTACAAAGAAAATCTGCATAAAAATTACAGTCATCATTACATTTTCTGCATTCCTGCTGATCTCCGCGCTGTCCCTTATCATATCACAGTGGCATTGCCAAGAGGAAGGGTAATAACCTCAGCCCTTTTAACACGATCGTCCTTTCCATTACTTTGGGATTTCATTTAATACTCTCCACGGTTAGAATTATTGGAAAAGCAAGAGGAGGCAGAATTAGCAGTTACAGATATACGCTTACTTCTTACTATTTTTTAAATTTAAATTAAAGCACAGTTCCCATACCTGAGTAAAAATGCAAACCTTGGTTTATATGTTTAAATAGATTTTGAATTTGCAGTTTAGACCCTTTATTTCATCTCTTAGCAGGTCATTCAATCCACCTTATAATATGATTAAAAGAGCAAAGTTGCCAATAAATCCTAAGCCTAGGACTTTGCAAAGATGTGTAATGTTTTATTATTGTTTATAAGAGTTAAATGTGAAGCTTATTTTGGAGCAGTAAGTTAATTAACGAAATAGATACCAAATATTATTTTTATCTGATATTTAACCAAAACAAAATATTATTAAAATAATTTCGATTTATTGTGCAGGGATAAGCATAAATCAGACTTTATGTTAGTCAAGGAAGTATGACAGGAATTTTTTTTAAATGAAGATTTATTTTCTTTTTTTTTAATTTTTTTATTATAATGGTTTATTTTCAAATTGGTTTACATATAACACCCAGTGTTCATCCCAACACGTGCCCTCTTTAATATCCGTCACCCCCTCTCCCCCCTCCCTCACCTCCCTCACCTCCCTCACCCTCAGATTGTTCTTAGTCTTTGAGAGTCTCTTATGTTTTATCTCCCTCCCTCTCTGTGTCTTTTTTTCCTTTCCCCTCTAGCCCTCGCCCTGGTGTTTGCTTAGTCTCACAAAGTCCACCTATTCGTGGAAACATATGGTATCTGTCTTTTTCTGACTGACTTATTTCACTTAACATAATACCCTCCAGTTCCATCCATGTTGCTACACATGGCCAGATTTCATTTTTTCTCATTGCCATGTAGCAGTCCATTGTATATATGTACCACATCTTCTTTATCCACTCGTCAGTTGATGGGCACTTGGTTTGCTTCCATGATTTGGCTATTGTCGAAAGTGCTGCTATGAACATTGGGGTACACGTGCTCCTATGCATCAGCAATCCTGTGTCTCTTGGGTAGATTCCTAGCAGTGCTATTGCTGGGTCATAGGGTAGCTCTATTTTCATTTTTTTGAGGAACCTCCACACCGTTTTCCAGAGCGGCTGCACCAGTGAAGACTTATTTTCATTAATATCCTAAATAAAGTCAAAGATCAGTTATGAGCTTACTAGTTAAAAAATAAATAGATTAACTTTGAGGTGACCTTGTCTAAAATGTATATGTATATGGATTTTCTCTCACACAATTAAATCTCAACTATCTGTGAAGATAAAATACCTGAAAAGTATGCAAACCAAAAATTAAATTTTTGTAATTTAAGTTTAATAATTTCATTATAACTAGTAATTTCTTGAAGGTTAAAATTTGCCTGTCAGTTATCTATTTTTCAAGAAGATGAATGAAAATTTTAATTAAATAGCTAATTCCAAAATGACATGATATTTTATTTTAGACCAACTAGTAATTATCTTGAAAGTTTAAGATTAGTATCTTCAAATTATCAACCTTAATATTTGAATTATAAAAATATAGCAAATCAACGTTCCGAAGTTGACCTAAAAAAGTTAACTCTTTTTGAGAACATATAGAATGTAGCTTTGGCAAGAATTAGATATATTTATTTCATAGTGAAATATTATGCTACCTTGATGTTTCATCACACAAAATAATACATTTGGGGCACCTGGTTGGCTCTGTTAGTTAAGCGTCTGACTTCAGCTCAGGTCATGGTCTCACAGTTTGTGAGTTCAAGTCCCGCATCAGGCTCTGTGCCAACAGCTTAGAGCTGGAGCCTGTTTCAGATTCTGTGTCTCCCTCTCTCTGTCCTTCACCTGCTTGCACTCTGTCTCTGTCTCTCTCTCTCTCTCAAAAATAAAATAAAAAAAAAAAACATTTAAAAAATGTTGTACATTATTCTTTTTCAGTATTAATGGTGTTATGTTTTGTATCACTGGAATTTCTCTAAAGGAAACTTTTTATACTAATGCACTAAAATTAAATAAATGCATATGATTTCAGAGTGAGAAATATCACATTACGTTAAACCAGTGTTTCACATAGCCAAATTTTAACCTCTAAACATTGTGCCAAAACAGATATAAAGGTAGGAAGAAGAGAAAGGATGAAGATGGTATAAAATTGAAGCAATAAAAATGAAATTATGTGAAATGAGACTTCTTGTTTAAGAATGATAGGAGGAGCCCCCAAAAGAAGTCATTTAGTTGCAAAGTCTAGAAGACAATGAATGAGTCTGTTTGTCAAAATTAATCTGATGACCCCCAAGGAAATAACCAAAGCCTTATTCTATTCAAATAAATATTGTAATCAGAAGCCAGAAGCAAGTCACAGTCCCTAAAAAATGCATATTTAGAACAAGGTATCCTCCCATATACTATTAGATTATCTTTTTACATTAATTATATTATTAGACAAAATAGACACAAAAAATAAATCCTCACTGAAATGAGAATCAATATTTTAGACAGTCTCCTACTTCCCCATCACCTGGAACTGTCCACATGACTTCCTTATAGCATGACATGTGCACACTTTCAGAACCAGTGACAGAGGAGAGCCCGAGAGGAAAATCGCAGCATGTTATAAGATAATCAAAGATATCTCATACTATTTCTTTCTTGTTCTATTTATTAGTAATGAGTTACCAAATGCAGCCCACACTCAGGAAAAGGGTATGATTATGAGGGCATGGAGGTGGAGATCACTGGAGATCACAGGGTACCCGCTATACTAATTTCTGTCTACTTCTAACAATCCACTTGACCAAAATCCAAGATAGGGCTCAATATAATTTAAATCTTACACATAAAATTATAGAATTCTGAAGAAAACATCAGAGGTGAATTACTTTGTTGTATCTCTGCATTTTACAAAATTAGAAACTAGAAAGCTGAAATATTAGATTTAATTCTTACATGAATGTATTATTTTCCTGCCTACCTTCATTGTGTGAGGGCACACACACACACACACACACACACACACACACACACACACACATCAGTATCTAAACTAAAAATAAATAGTAATGAAGCTGATGCTGATTATGTGTGCTTTGACTCTTGGCTGCCTGTTCATGAGTACGTTTTGGACATTTTGAGTCTTGGAAAATATATATATACTTTTTATTTATCCTATCGTTATTTAAAAAATAACAATGTTGGGGCCCTGGGTGGCTCAGTTGGTTGGGCGGCCAACTTCAGCTCAGGTCATGATCTCACGGTCTGTGAGTTCGAGCCCCGCGTCGGGCTCTGTGCTGACGGCTCAGAGCCTGGAGCCTGCTTCAGATTCTGTGTCTCCCTCTCTCTCTGCCCTTCTCCTGCTCACGCTCTGTCTCTATGTCTCTCAAAAATAAATAAACGTTAAAAAAATTAAAAAATAAAAAAAAAACAATGTTAATTATTTTTTTCAATGATTCCACCAGATTTTGAATTATTTTTGCTAAATTCAGATGGAAATCACTAATAAAATTATCCAATAAGTGGACTGGCACAAAAACTTATATTTTGGAAATATTACCAATTTTTAATGATTGAAAATAAATATTGCAAAGTAGATGCCATTAAATGTATTTCCATGAAATCTGTGAAAAGACCAAATAAATTAAGCAGTAAAAATTTACATAATTTAATATTTAATTTTAAAAGACTACAAGTGGGCTTTAGAATATCTCTACATGTGGGAAGACTTTTTTGAGGGAGTATTCTTTTTTATTTGATAGTTTCTATTTGATTCTGGCATGAAATTAAATGGAGAAATCCTATGCTTTCGAAGCATCTATTTTCGGCAAAAAAGACATACAAAGGAGCATTCAAATGAGTCATATACGGAGCAACTTAATTTAACAAATTTTATCTTGCAAATTATTAGTTATAAATATTAGTGCTCTGGGGGAAGGCAATAGGACTAGGGAAATCCTCTAGGGAAAAAAAAATATGTTCACATTTCATGAAATAACAAAACAAAACAAAAACCAAAAACTGAAATTGAAACTATTCACCATTTTTAAAACTTTGTTTCATTTTTATCAGTTACCAAAAGAGTGGGACAGAGGGAAATGTTCTCAGTTGAAAACGTTACAGTGTCCAGAGAAGTGACAATAAAAATGTCAGCATTTCAACGTTATTAATTAAAAAATCAACTTTGAAGAAGATTGTGGGTGATTTTAGAAGAAAAGGAAGAAGAAGGAAGATGAGAAAGTGGAGGAGGGAAGATTTATATATATATTTTTTTTTCCAGAAAAATACCAGTTACAAGGTATACTAGACAAAGAAACCAAAGTGCATGAATATGTAACCAGAAAATTCTTCTGTTTACTTCACTTAGAATACAAATGATATGTTTTGCTTTCATTGATATATTTTAGCTGCAATGCATGTATAATTAATTCAAATATATGTGATTTTAAGTTGTTTTGAGTTAATTTTATTTTCAAAAATAAATTTCAAATAATTGTTGACCATCAGTAAAACAAAACAAGATTGTTCAGTTACTGAATAAATACCCTAATGTAATTCTTTACTTATATGATGTCCTGATTTGAACAATAAAATCTATATTTGCTCTCTGCGAAACATCTAACTTTTATTGTTTTAATATAGCTGTAGGTCTTTATGCACCTCCTTACAGGAATGAACATCTTCATTCCCTAGACATTTTTATGGTTGGGTTCTTCTCATTACCATGAATTTTCCTCAAATGTCATACTCTCCTTTTGTCAGTCACATTATATCTTATTTTATTTTTTTATTGCCAGCTTTGTATCTGAAATTATTTTGTCATGACTATGTTTTTATGTATTGCCTCCCTTCCCTGGCATGGGAGTGGGACAGAACTTTTTGTCACTATAACCCTGTGTTATCTCGCTCCACCTGGAATAAATAACACCTGGGAAAGACTTGAGAAGGTGACCATCTACTCCAAGGGGCCATCGTTATCTATGTGAATAAATGGAGAGTTTACTTCAAATATTGTAACTGATTAGTCTACTCACAAGCAATTATTTAGTATTTTTTCATAACCTATCTGTATATAGTTTGTAAATATGCCACTGGAAGATACAGATATTTTAGAAACCTTTGTGACCTCCAAGGACCCCGACGTGTCCGTAGTTTTGTGACATTTTCTCTCATGCTATTCACTCCGCTTGCATGCCATCGACCCTCTATTCCGACCCACATTTTGGTCACAAATTAATCTTACGTCTTTTTTAAGAATCAAATCAAGTATTACCTCTGTTAAAAAGAAATCCGTAAGCCCCTAATGGTGTCACTTACGTCGGCACCAAACCTGGCCTAACACCTAACCGAATTGCAGTTTCAACCTCCCCTATAAATGTGAATCTTAACCAGTCAGTCAGGAATTTTGTGATGGGTGCCAATGACGTAATATCACATGGGTCATAACCATCCCCCAAAGATGAGGTAATCCACTCAGTAAGACTCCTTGCCCTTCCACCTAAGGGCAAGGGAACTTGCCAGGAATAATCCTTTGTTTTATTAGACTAATAACTTCCTTGCCCCACTCTCCTTCCTATTAAAAATTTTCCACCTTGTATAATTCTTCAGAGCTCTACTCTACCTGCTGGATAGGATGCTGTCCCAGTTCAAAAGTGGCATAAAACAGTCAATTAGATCTTCAAGTGTATTCAGTTGAACTTTTGTTCTTTAACACCTACTATAAGGTGTGTGATTCTGAAGCAACCTAAATGTCCTTTCCTCATATTCTTTGATACTCTGAGTGTGTTTGAGCATAATGTTACATTTCATAGATATATCTTGTTCGTTCTTGTTTATCTAGTACCTAATGTATAATGATTGTTCTAGACTTTTAATACATATTTCCTCCAAAATGAAGTTAGGCTTGTCCACACCATGTGAAAACAATTTGGCATTCCATGTACTCTTGAAACATATGAAGAATTGTCAAGGGATAGGTAAAATAGAAATTTTTCAGACTTTCCCAAAATACAGGTGCTTTCTACATCAAAATTATTCTCTCATCCTTCTGTATTGCCAGGGGACTAAACTCACAACCAAGGCCTAATGAGAATGAGATTAATATAGAGCCAAAGCTAACTCTCATTCAGTAGTATTGATGCTGGATGGGCTGAGGCCCCAAGGGAGGACCTCAGGTCCCTTGCCAAGAGGGTCCCTGGCTTTGCATGAGAAAGAATTCAGGAGCAAGACCTTTAGAGAAAGGGACAAGGGTTTATTAAGTATAGAAGTAAGAGGGTATCTACTTCTCAAGGTAGTAATCTCTCCTCCTAGTGAAGAAGAGATCCCCATTGCCTCTAATGAAGGGTTTTATACATTTTGTTTGTTTGTTTTTAATTAGCTAACTGTATAGGTAGTGACTTACTTTTTAATTTTGGTTTATCTGGCTGTCAGTTTTTCCATTGTCTTAGGGTTGTGAAATGACCCACAGGGAACAATTTTAAGAATGTCCAGCATTTGCTGCTTTTACTATCCAAGGAAGTAAGGTCTTATGATCTTCCATGAGTTGGATTTTGTAAGTCTTTTTATAACATGTGGATTTTCGGGTTAAAGGTTGACTTAAAACCATTAACAACTTTATTTCGGTCGACTCGTCTACCCAGTCTCCCTTCTCTCCTACCCTGGTGTCTGATAGTCAGGGCACCTTCTTTTGTAAAAAATCTATGCCCCCTCCCTCAACTTCTTAGAATAATTGGCACAATATAAAGTGTATATTATATTCTTATAGTAGAAAGAATAATAGCCCCCAAAGGTGTGTGTGTACCTTAATAATCTCCTGAATCTATGTATATGTTATGTTATATGCACAGAGGAATTAAATTTGCAGATGTAATTAAGGTTGTAGATCAGCTGACTTTAAAATAAAGAGATTATTCTAGATGACTCAGTGGTCCAGAGTGATCATGAAGGTCCTGAAATGTGGGAGAGGGAGGCCTCAGTGTCAAAGTCAGAGTGATGTGATGTGTAAGAGAGGAGAAAATAATTTTCTTTCTTCTCTTCTAGTGTTTGTCTAAGATCCCCTGCAGTAAACGACAAATTAACAGAAGAAACCAATAGAAGTTTATCATTTATACATGGGCGATAACCCAGGAAAAGTGAGTAACTCCCCCAAATGTTCCAACCCGTCACGTTAAATACCATCTTTAGCTAAAGATGTTGAAAGAAAGAGGTTGGGGAGAAGATCCCAGTTATGAGACCAGGAAAAACAAAGTAAACAAGAGTGAAGTTTGTTACATTTCGTTATTTAAATTTAGGACTTCTCCATGGAGGAGAGATTTGGAGTCATCTTTCTCTCTCTGGTACAAAGGGGGAGACCCTCTTACAAATGGAGATTTTCTTTATAAATGTAAATTTCCTTTACAAAAGGGTAACTTCTACTTTGTTTTCTGAGCTTCTCTGTGCCTGACATTTTTCAAAAATAATCAGCTCAAAATAATCCCCATGCCAAAGAAGCACATTCTGGATGGCATATTTTGCTACTTTTCAGATATGAAAAAGACTCATCTATTCACTGCTCCATTGATGCCTCTGAGGATGAAATGAAATGATTAGCTATTGAATTCTGGCAGTCTCTAGAAGGTGGAAAATGCAATAAAACAGATTCTTCTCTAGAACTTCCAGAAAGGAACTCAGCACCACAGACACCCTGATTTTAGCCTAGCGAGATCTAGCCCATAATTCTGATGTATGGAACTGCAGGATAATAAATTTATATTGTTTTAAGTCATTGAATATAGGATAATTTTGCGCAGTGGCAATAGGAAACTAATATAGTTCTAAAACAATAGTCACTAAACATAATTCCCCTGTGAATTCTCTCTTTCTTACAGTTGATTTTTTTCTCATTTATGTGTTGCCCTGAAAGGACTTACCAAAGGTAGAATCTATTTTCTGCTTTTTATGATCAACCTAAATAAACTACATAAATTATATAATATATTTTAAAGGGTGTGTAGGTATATCGATGATGCTTCGTTCTGAATTACTGATTATAGAGTTCAACTACTCTCTATATTTTAAAACGGCTCACACACACAGACGCACACACAGACACACGCGCGCGCACACACACACACACACACACACACTAAAAACTGCCAAATCTTAGGGGTTATTGATATTAGATATGTATTTGTATGGAGAGGAAAATATTACAAACATGGCAAATTTTGACCAATGAAATTTCTGACTTATAATTTGGAAACTGGCAAATCAAAGATAACATAGCTAGTCAAGGAAAAAATTAATCCTGTTCGTCAACTTTCCTAATAGCAAAAGAAAATCGTGACTAATATCTGTAAGACAATTGAAAGCACATCTCACACCTTTGCCTCAGAAAATGACGATTTAACTCATTTAAATCAGTAAAGTGTGAATTTTTCTTTCTCTCGCTGACATAGGCAGAAAGAGAAATGGCGAGGCACGTGTTTATTTTGGCAGAAAAACACAGTTGCAAACAGTAAAGAATTGCTCTTACTGGTTTTTGTTTTGTTTCGTTTTGTTTTGTTTTAAGTAACAGTACCTGCTACCTATTCCCTTTCCACTTGAGCAATACATTTTTATAAATCTTTTTTTTTTTCCTGGCTGCTAGCTTACAAAGGCTTGTAGGCAGAGCAGAATTCACACCTCACATTTCTCCTCTCCACCCTCCCTGACAAAGACGCACGCTCTTTGTGTTTGATGTATTATTTCCTCCACAAAATACAAGGGTGCCTCAAGAAACAGAATATGATACAAAAGTCTCCCCTTGGCCTGATGAATGGGTAGCAAAACTTCAAGGAGACGAGGCCAATTAGGAAAAGAAGAGCAACTCTATACACATTGGGATAAAATGAAAAAAAAAATGGTGCATAGTTTCTAGATGGCCTATAAGTAATTAGCAAAAATGCAATTTATTTGATAATATGTATATAATATTGTTGGATTGCAAACTGGCCCCCGTACACAGAAGGCGAGGAGAGAATGAAGAGGCAGAACATTCCAGATTGGCAGGTGGCAGGTGTAATAAGCAAGGGAACTTACAGTGATAAGTAGATCTCCAAACGCACCATCTAGAATTTTAAAAGCTCATATAGAGGCCTTACCTGGCAGGTTCAATTATATGCACCATCCAGAGGGTCTCAACAGCACATTGTGCTTTCAAGTCTGTGTCCTTGAAAACAGTTTCCATTGTGAAATGGAAGGCAGATCTTATGCTCCAAGGATAAGAAGCAGTGAGGAATCTCTGATTGCTGGGATCCAGCTTATGAATCGACCATTAGTCACATTCTCTGGATGACCTTCTCCAACCCCCTACTCTCCATAAACAGCTTTTACAATCCTACAGCCTCCCTTCCTCTGCAATGTGCCCTGAGTGGCCTAGTGGGTTTCACTAACTTGGAGGTGGCTCATTTGGCACCTTTCTGGCTACATAGAGACAGATAGTGCAACAATGATGTGGCTACATGAAAGAGAAAACACTGGTTAACACAATAATTCCTGAAATAAGCAACATTTTTTTGCCCACCAAGAGCCTCACTATCCAAACCACTGATTTATTAAGTGCTCTAGTCTGGGTGTTGGATTACTCAGGGCATTAACATGTATCCTCATGTGATTTAATAAAAATAATACATTAAGCAGATTCATCAGGTGTGAACTCACAAAATTCTATTTGGAGAAAGGTGCAGGTGTCTCGTTGCAAGGCAGTGATGATGCCCGAGGCCATCCTATTGTGGAGGACAGTTCTTCTCATTAGAGACAGTCCAGCATTCAGTAAGGATAAGCTTTGTTAGCTATCATTTAAGATTTACTGGATAAATTTAGTAAGGGTTTCTATAGGTGTAATAATGTCGTCCAGGCCAATGGAGGGAGCAAAAATGGCAACCAAGTAACTATGTTGGTGGAAACCAGAACTTATACATCTGGCCTTGAGGAGAAAGAGGTTGGCAATTTTTATTACTATGTAACCAGTTCTCCTCTCTTTCCAGGGAAAATCCAGAGTAAAGCAACCCAGTCACCCAGGTGGAAGCGGAGGTCAAAGATTTGAGCCAAACAACCATTGGGTCCCATTCAAACTACCAATGAACAGAAGTGTGGTACAACCACTCAGTGCCAAACCAGTCACTATCTTAAGTGTGACTACACAACTATAGATATCCATTCCATATTTCTGGGACAATTGGGTTGGGTCTGTTGAGAGTGATTCTTCTCTTCCCAAGAAAAATATGTCCAGGTGTTCAAATGTCCATAACCCTGGATGAGCCGCACGAACCCATTCCAAATATGATCGTCTCTAGTCATGGCTCTAATGATGGTATTTTAGGACCCTTCTGGACAGAAGTTTGATGGGCTACATGTGTAGTTTGGCTACCAGAAACAGAATATCTATGCCCAGTGTTATTGAGAGTGTGTGACACAAGCTACATTTCTGCATCAGTATTTGTAATACCAGATGTATTAATAGGAAGAGCCCTAGATTGTTCTTCCTTACTGTACTGCTCTTTGGACTTCCAGTCCCCTCCCAGCATGTTGATAATCACCATGGCAATCCTGACAAGCTAGAAAGGGGCACCTGCCCACATGCCTAACAGTTGGATTGATTCCTTTGTTGGGCACACAATGGACCCATTGTACAAAGGTATTTCCATCAGGTGCCCATCCCATTACTATACCACAGGAATGGCAGTCTAAGGTTGAAAAGACTGATATTTTAGTAGGAACTTTTATGGGGAGGTCTTCCTCTTCCATAAGAATTACACTTGGGGTTTGATCCTGAGAAGTTAATGTGACTGCAGCTTTAGGAATTTGACTAGGTTGTGTGTACCAGGAGAGGCCAGGAGAGGCAGAGCTGTAGATGTGAGGAGATGGACTGGGATGAGATGTGCTGGATCAGGACCCTCACCATTAGCCTTCTTTCAATGGTGTGTGTTCCATTCCAGACACAGTGTGCTTCAAAGGGTAGTTTGCATCATGACCTTTGAAATATGACCCCTAACTGTCTATTCAATGAGCAAGTCTATCCATAACACTCAACTTCTTCATTCCTTAATTATGATAGCCTGGTATGTGCAGTGGCAGAGGAAAGCTCGGGTTAGGACAGATGAGATGTCTATACATACAAGAACATATTGAGAACCTTGCTTGCTGGGAGGAAACCAATATAATCAATCTGTCAGTTCTTCACTGGTTGGTAACTCTGGTGGATGACTCCAAACTCCCTTGGCAATTGCTTTGAGCATTATTTAAAACACATGGGGCATGCTGTTACTGCATTAACCAAGGCACTGTACTTCAAGGACAATCTGGCATCCTTGTCAATATGTCATCCCACCCAGGCACTCTGGTGGCTGCTCTTCCTGTGCACTCAATCTGCATCTTTATTGAAAGATGAGTTTCTAAGGGCTTGCACCTAAGCTAGGACATTAGCTTCCTGATTGCCAGGGACTGTCAGTCCCTTATAAGCTGAGACATGGAAGACAGCAAGGACCGTCTTAGGCTCTTATGAAAGAGCCTTACACATATCCTGACCCCACGAGGGCTAATTCATGGTCATGTATCCCTCAGCTTCCCAATGCCTAAGCCATAGGGTTAGTCTCTTTAGAACAACCTGTCAGTGCAAAGGGTTAATGGCTAGTTCTCATGAGTGATCACCAACCAAACTGCTTTTAGTTCAACCCACTGGTTGTTGTAATTCATTTCTATTTCCATCCAGATGGGGTCAGTGTTGGGCTGAAAAGAGGCCACTGCCCATAGGGGCAGGTTGCCTAGAGTAGATCCACCTGTGTGCCAGGCAAAGGCAGGAATCCCCTCCAACCTCCACTCTCTACATCCACAAAGACCACCAAAAGAACAGGGGTGGGATGTTTGGAGAATCTACATACTCCGTAAGACTTTTCTTGCCACTTGCATTTCTAGAAACAGTGTACTGGCAGACAGGGTGCTACTCTATTACAAGACATGTCACTTAGGTAGGAAAGTTCTTACCATGATAATGCTGTTCCTTCATGAGAGGCTGTACCTGAAGGAGCAAGTGCACACTGCTAACAGCTGTTGTTATATGGGGTTCCTCAGGTTTCTGTCCCTTTCCAGAGCTGGTACTCTCTTCTTCTATTGTCTCTGCCACAGTGTCCAACCCATACCTTCCTCATTTGGTAGCACTGCGTAGGAGATGCCCAGAACTCTACTCTGCTTCACTAGTAATTTCTGCTTGTTTGTTTACTTATTTTACTTTGAGAGAGAAAGAGAGAGAGTTCAGGTGAATGGAAGCAGGGGAGGGGGCATAAAGAGAGAGGGAGGAGAGAATGCTAAGCAGGCTCCACACTATCAGCATAGATCCAAAGGCATGGTTCAATCTCATGAACCATGAGCCAAAATCAAGAGTCAGACACTTAACTGACTGAGCTGTCCAGGTGCCCCACTTTACTATTGTGTTTGCCTTCTCAAAGGCTGTCTGCTGCTCTGACGCCCAGTCCCTTACATGCCTGTCTTTACCAGGTGTTATAAAGAATGGAGGCACCATGACAGGCAAGGAATAAAAGTCCTTTCCAAATCCTTAATCCCTATAATGTCTTGTACCTTTTTTGGTCTTGACCAATCAAACAAGTCTCTAAAACTTTATAGCAGTGCCAGGGGCTTGAGTTTTCTGTAGGTTCAGCACCCAGCCTCTACCTCACAGATGTACCAGCACACTCTGCAGAATGTCCTGAGGCAGAGGCAAGTCTTCACATGTTACCATTATGTCAGCCACATGATGGGCCCAGTTACTGATGTAGAGAAGGAAAATAGGAACAGATCTCAGGCTCCCATCCCATGACATATTGTGGGAGTTGTGCAAACAGCCTTTGGAAAATGCTTGAAGAGTCCATTGTTGTCTTTTCCACATGAAGACAAATGGATCTTGCAACTCAGTGCCCAGCTGATCTTGTGACTTAGTGATACTGAAAAAGTATGTGCTAAGTCCACTATAGCATAGTACACTCCTAGGACCATGTCCAAGGTACGAAAGATGGTGGCAATCTTGGGCACAACTTCATGGATGGGGGCTGGCGGCTATACTTTGTTCAATTCTTGGTAATCTACTATCATCAATATTGAGCCATCTGGCTTTTTTTACTGGCCATACTGGGCTGTTGAAAGCATTATGAGCAGGACATACAATATGCACTTGGTACAGTTCTTGAATAGTTCCCCCTAACTCCTTATGATTCCAGGCAATTTTATATTGTTTGGCATTTACCAGTCTTCATGGGGGCAGAAGACTTATACGTTTCCAGTTGACATTTCCCCTTGACACTGGATTGATTACTCTAACCTGGAGGGGAAATTCACAAATAGAGGTTTGTAGATTTGGCCTTGTAGGATATCAATGCTCAGTATGCTCTGGTATGAAAGAGATAAAAATTTTGTATTCCTGTTGGGGAAGAACACCAAACTGCAATGCTAAGGGACTTTCCTGACATTAATATCTTGCCCTCTGTGATTACCAATGGCACTGAGGGGGATGGAAACTTCTGTGTGTTATCATGTATTAGAGTATTCTCAGTATCAGTACAAAGCGAAGTCACTACTGTTTGATTATTTCAGGAAGACCAATGAATAGTGAGCTCAATATTAAGCCTCTGATCACCTCCAAAAGCATTCACCTGGGGACAGTCTTGGCCTGCATCCTTTACCTGGGTGTGAGAGGCACCCACCCTGAGGGCTCTGCTCTAGCAGATGGAGGATAGTAAAGATAGGTGGGGCAGGTCCAAACAGTTGTTCGTATTTTAAGACCTCCTACAGCCTGACCAACACAGAATCAAGCTGCTTGTCTCTCTTTTCAGGTGGAGTCTGTGCAGCACTGAGGTCAACCATGTTTGCTTCTGGGTTACATTTGCTAGAAACTATAGGTGTTTGGGGTTGGGATAGCCTATTGGCTTCCGAAGCTCCTTCTCTTTCTCAGGTCTTTACCGTAGGCTTACTACTCCTGGAAATGGCTAGTTTCCACCAGATCAGCAGCAATGGATTGCCCAATATCATAAATGTCTTGTTCCATGATAGGGCTCAGCATGGATGTCATAACCCCAAACCGGGTCTTAGGGGTAGACTAAAGTATCTTAGCTTTCAGTTCTGTGGTGAATATGTCCTGATAAAGAACTTCAAACACAGGGGCACAGACTACCTGTCTCATTCCCAGCTCATAAGGATTTGTTGTACCTCCTTCGTGGATGTCTAGAGTCCCTGTGTGCCCAGAGAGATCCCTGAGTTGGGCTGCACCTCCCTGCAGGGTAGAATAATCCAATCTATAAAGGAATGAGCAATTTGAATTTCCTCGGTGCCATGGAGAGATTCCGAGAGCTGGACAGGTGGTGATATTGTTTGCTTTCTCCACTTCTTGCCTGGTCAGAGAAATGTCATCATACCCTGCATCCCAGAGTCACACTAACCACACCTGGATTTTTCCCCTGGCATTTTGCTGAATCTTGGCAGCTATATCAGTAAGCTCCATGAGTCTAGTCTGTCATCATGGATCTTTCCTGAACTGAAAGTTGCCCCACTGACCGGGGTTGTTGTTGTTGCTGCACTTTTACTTTCCTTTGTATTAGGGGTCAGAAAACAGGGGTGTTTCATCTGTTTCACTCTCAATCATCATGGCATCCTCCTCTTCACTCTCCTCACTTTCCCTCAGATTTCACCTCCTCGCATCCCAATCAGACCTTAATCTGTGGCAGTTCGCATTCCCCCAGCTTTGCAAAACTGCACACTAAGGTCTCCAACTGATTATCCTGCTCTCTACTCTCTCTGCCAACCCCAAAGTCAACAAAGAAACACGTATATGTTTCTCTAATCTCAGTTCTTCTAATTTTCTAACCTGAGCTTCAGTCATCAGTTGGGCATTGGCGTCCAGCCAATCTGCCTGCAGAGAGGCCAGCTCACTATGGCAGTCATTTGTTTCCCTCTTCTATTTTAGTACACTCAGCACAGTTCTCAAACCGGCCAACATTTTTGGGTCATCCACAAGCATCTAACTTATAGGACCCCATCTCCACACATTACTCAATGGCCAACGTGGGATTTCCTCTGTGGATGACTCTTCCCCAAGGTCCATTTTTTTCTTCCTGTCTCCTGCTTGGTTGACTAATTGTTGGTTCACAAACCAGCTCCCATATACAAAGGGCAAAGAGGGACCAAAGACAGGCAGATCACCCCAGATTCGTAGGTGTCGATTATAATAAACAAGGAACTTACATACAAAGTTTATCTTTGGCAGCCCCAAGATTAATAGACCTTTGCCACTGCCCACTGGAATCTTAGAAGTTTATATACAGGCCTTACCTGGGTTTAGTTGCGTCTATCATCCAGACAATCTCAAACAACACATTGCTCTCTCAAGGCTATAACTTTGAAAATGGCTCCCATTGAGGGGACAGTGGGTGGAAGTTACATTCCAAGGACAAAGAAGGCGGTGAGGATCCCTCACCTACCCAGATCCAGCTGATAGGTCAAATTGTAGGCACATCTTCTCAAAGACCTCTTACAAAAAATATAGTGCAATGATATAAAAATTCTTAAAAATTTTTGTGACAATATTCCCTTGGACGTTATGATGAAAGTTATGGATGCTTTCGATGGAAATCACACACAATCACACACACACACACACACACACACACACACACACACACACGGCAGACAATTTACAGTGTTCTCAGAATCCCTGCGTCTAATCCATGGACTTTCTACGTATCCAACAAGACTAATCTAAGACTCACTAGTTGAAATAAATGTGTTACTGTTTTTTTATTATCATTATTATCCAAAAATGAAGTCTGAAACAAGTGTTATACTAGTAAACTAAACTGTAAGTGAATAAATTGCTACATGAAATTCTATGAGTGGGTTTCAGATGAAAATGCAAGAAGCAAAATAATTACATAAATGGAGACAGTGAATCAGACCACTTGCCAGGATTATTACAGTCATGTCTTAGGTGAGGCAGAGACGAGCAGGGAAGGACTGATACCCATAAAGAAAAAACACAAGTAGGAGATTTCTGAGGCTCTGAGAGAAGGGAGAGGTCCATTCCTCGAGATGATTTGAATAATGCCAGGGTAGAGTCTGAATCATAGCTGGAGATCTCAGGAGCATATTCAGATACTCAAAAATAATGCAATAAACATGAACAGAATGGTGAGAATCTGTATTTGTGAGAGTGGTGATGAAGAATCTGATGAGGTAAAACTTTGAGATTTGGGAGAATAGTTCATGGATGTGCCAAATAATACTCAGTGCCGGTGAGGTGCCAGGCGGATCTGTACACCACCGCTTACCTCTAAATATCTAAGCTGCAGATTGGGGTGGCGTAGTCCAAAACAGATTTTAGAATAAATTTGATATGGTTCAGCTCTGCTATGTAAACACTTTCTTAACTTAAGCAGATAATTTAATCTCACTAAATTTTAAGGTTTTTTAAATGTTTATTTTTGAGTGGGGAGGGGCAGAGAGAGAGCAAGTCACAGAATCTGAAGCAGGCTCTAGGCTCTGAGCTGTCTGCACAGAACCCGACACGGGACTCAAAGTCACAAACGACAAGATCATGACCCGAGCTGAAGTCAGCCGCTTAACGGACTGAGACACTCAGGCACCCCAAATGTTGCTAAGTTTCGATTTTTCATTTGTACACATGGTGAAATTATTGCAAGTAGCTCATAGTATCTATTTGAAGATTAAACAGGAAAATGTACATTAAAAAAATTACCATAGTGACATAACATAAAGGCAGAAGAAAAATGCAGCTATTGATATAATTACCATATAAGAATGTGCTATAAAAATGAACTATATTAAAGGAAATTACCTTGGTAATCAATGTACAGGTATTAGAGTTTACAATTTAGTTCTAATCATGAATTTTGTTACATTCCTAATTTTGCTTACTTATTCTGCTGATATTTATTCAGAGTTTATAATGGATCAGAAAACTCTAGGCACTTGAAATGCAGTATTGAAGAAAATAAAGTTCCTAACCTCACACTTTCATTATGTTATATCTGGGACGATAAATAGTAAACATGGAAATGTAACATACCACATGGTTATGAGAGCTTTTCAGAAGACTAAAGCATCTAAAAGGGATTTGGAGGGTGAGTGTATTGGTAATACCATTTTGTTTGGAACGATCAGAAAATAATCATTGTGGACTTGGCCCAGAATAATAATATGGTCTGAAATATTTTTAACAGATCACACCGGCTACTGTATCAGAAATAGATGCTTGGGAAATCAGTCAGAAGGCTCTTGCAAGAAATGGTGTGTGTTTTGTTACTACTGTGGAGCCTGGTGGTAGCAGGGAAGATGTTGAGAAATGATGAATTCTGGATATATCGAAAAGGTAGAGTTGAAAATATTTGCTTATATGTCAAATATATGTGTGGGAGAGAGGCAGAGAAGTGTCAAGAATAAAACATTTGGCTACTTGGAAAATGTGATCTTTAGCTCATGATTTAATTTATATTAATGATGATGTGTCTACCATTAAGACCGTGGCTTTTAAGTTATAGTGAAAAAATAGTCATTATCAACTCAAATAAAGCAAGGTTATCACAGTCCAATAAGAAAACAAACGTATGAATATAGGACTATTAATGCAAAAAATATATAAAAGTATGATTTTTCATACAGACTTTCCCATAGTGTGATTGAAAGATGGGCCCCACAATTCTTGCATATACTGGGAATGACTCAATCATTTTATGAAAAGCTCTTTAAATATGCATGGAATATACAAAATTTCATCTCTGTAAAACATAACTAATGTTTAGATAGTCATCTCACATTTCCTTGGAGACAAGCTAAGAAGTAAGAAGTCAGCAACAGTTCATGACAAATATTAACCTTACATTTTCTTCTGGAAGAAAAATGAGTGGAAAAAAAAAAAAGATGTTACCTAGAAACAATGAAGAATCTTCAGAATAGGCTGGGAACGAACATTATATTTAGTGGCTTTCTGTCCTATAATCTTCAGGGAAATATATCCCAAATATATATAAGATAGCCCTCTGTCAATTTCCATTTGTTCTCATTCATCAATTCCAATCTATTAACAGTATTAGTAAAAACCACTGTGCTTATGTTTGGGAGAAATGGCTATTGTGTATTGTAAAATTATTTGCATGGAAAATTATTTTAAGGTCCTATAACAGGCCAGTTCTTGCTTTATTAATTTCTAACAGAAAAAATAAGTGTTTCTTTTTTGCCTCTCTGGTCGTCTCTTTCAAATAACTTTGCTTCTTCCATTTTTATGGAGACTTCAATTTAGCTTTCACATCTCACATTCAAAATTCTGAAGAATTGCTATCTTCTGTTCTAAATATTTTAGGCTCAAGCAAAAAAAGGAAAGAAAGTAAAACAAAATCTGGCTTATACAGAAAAGAAGGGGGCATATGAAGAAAAAGAAATCTTTAAGAACCGTCATTCTATTGTCTGCTATGCTAGTCTATTTTAACATAAAATGTTTGGAAAATCAACTTGCCTTAATATTCACAGCAAGTGCTTTATTTAATTTTCCCCTTTCAGAGGATTTGCAAAAGTTGGAGTAGAAATGCTGATTTTTTAAACCTATATCTGGAAAGATACTAAATGCCCGACAGCAGCAGGAAAGTCCAGCACCCAAATAGAAACGTGATAACCCATTATGAAGGCACATGAAAAATACAGATAGATTTGCCGCTGGGATTTCAGGAATTCTGATCATGTTTCTGGTATGCATTTCCAGCCCTCTGCTTAGAACTGCTCTCGTGGCTCTGAGAAGAACATTTGCAAACTCAGTGTGTTTCACGATAATAACTTTTCAGCCTTTCTACTGTCAAACATTTTTAGTAAAGTGTACAATATCTGTTCTTTCCAATCATGCGAACAGACAATACTACATACTTCTGTGTAAACTCAGCGTCCCTTCTTTGTTATACAGAGATAATATGAACAAAGTGATTTCATTATTATGTGGTAATAAATGAACAAATTTATTATAAAGAGTTTGCTGGCTTTCGTTTTATATACTCACTGTAATATTGAGTCTTTTCATCTTGCATGAGTTTATCTATGCATATGTCCATAGGCATATATGTATATTATATCTCGTGACATTAATGTAAATGTAATTTAGGAGCTGCCTTGTATTTTATGGCTAATTTCATATTTGTTTGTAAGAAAAATTGATATAAGAGGAGCCTCTCAGGGCGCCTGGGTGGCTCAGTTGGTTAAGTGTCCGACTTTGACTCGGGTCATGATCTTGCAGTCCGTGGGTTCGAGCCAGGCGACCGGCTCTGTGCTGACAGTTCAGCGTCTGGAGCCTGCTTTGGATTCTGTGTCTTCCTTTCTCTCTGTTCCTCCCCCTCTCATGATCTATCTCTTTCTGTCTCTCAAAAATAAAGAAATGTTAAAAAAAATTAAGAGGAGTGTCTTGCTTAATTGCTACTAATTTTGTCAGAACCTCCATTATATTTCTGTCACTGAATTCAGTCCTTCTTTTATAATCTACGTCTGTATGAACTTTTTTCCCACATGTCTGTAATCCATTAAAATCTTTTACTTTCATAGTGTTAATATTGAAATGTTATCATTTTATCATTTGAAAAGAACTGTAAAGTATTTGGAAGAAGAGAATATTTAAAATAGGCATTGATCTGCTGAGCAAAATCAGTAAGTGATCCTTGTCTTTAACAAGGCAACACAAATGGAAAAATTATATAGTTATTTAGGTTAAATGTAGATCATTGTATATTTTAATCAGTTAAAAGAGTTCAGGTGAAAATTTTTTGTCATTTTTTAATGTAAGAATAGATACAGAATTAATATATAAACGTTGAAAAGACTATAATTACAAAACGAAAGGAGTTCTTTCACACCTTGACTTTTCCCTAAACTTGATGTCTCGAAGCCACATCCAGCATGTGAATGTTAATCAACATAATAATTCTAGCACTGAGCTTTCGTGCAAAGATATATAAGAATAACTTTTAATTCATATTTTAGCTTTGGGAGAGAGTTTAGAATCTTAAGGGAGAGTATTGTAATTGTCCCCTTTGAGATTATTTTCTTAAGAAATAGATTGGTGCTTTATAGTTTCTAGTAACTTCTCTGCTTACTTTTGGTCAGACTTAATAAAATCTGTAACATTTAGGCTCATTTGGTGGCCAGTAGCAAATAAACAAACTAATCAAAAAAAATACCAAAACAAACAAACAAACAAAAAAAACAAACAAAACAAAACAAAAACAACACACCTCGACCACCTTAAGAAAAACTAACACTTATTTTAAGGGTTTCGTGGTCAAGGAAGAGATCTGACTGGTAGAAATGGAATAGGCAGTGTCTGTCTCTTTCTCTCTCTAACTTATGTATTCTATTACTCTTCACATAACATCAACTGAGTCATGGTTTGCTCACTTATTTTAGGTTCCTCAAAATGACAAAGTTTAGTCATGCTTACAGATTAAACATTTGCGATGGTTGGTTTTATGTGTCCGTTTGTCTAAGCTACTGTACCCAGTTGTTTGGTCATATGCCAATCTAGATATTGCTATAAAGGTATATTTTAGATGTGATTAACTTTTAAATCAGTAGGCTTTAAGGAAGGAAGATTATCCTTCATATTATGGGGAGGTCTCGCCCAATCAGATAAGGGTCTTTAAAACAAAAACTTAGAATCCCCAAAGTAAAATAAATTCTCCTTCTGAGACTGCAATATCGAAAGCCTGCCTGAGTTTATACCCTTTGGTGGAAAAAAAAGGTCTATATATCTATATCTATATCTATATCTATATCTATATCTATATCCATTTATCTCATAATGGACTATATTTTTGTAGACACTAGAGTAGCTACTTCTGATTATGTTTATTAAGAATTAAAATTAAAAAATATTCTGTGTCCCATTTTTATTTTTATAGAGGTGGGAGTATCAAAATAATAATGTCTAAAATTCAATTTCTAAAAGAAAATCACTTAAAATTCTGACTTCTCTATTTATAGGCAGGGTGATTTTGAACAAATCATATGACCATAAAATCACAGTATTTAAACCTTATCAGATAATAGTAATAACAATGATACAAAGCTTGTAAAGTTGCTAAGATATTTGAATAAAATACATAAACTGATTAACACAGTTACTGGAACAATAAAACAGATTGGATACTTTTCAGTAAATATTTACTCCTAATATTTTATTATTAATGCTAATCAGGAGATTCTCTATAGACAAGTTGATATGAGCATAAATATTTAAACAGTTTATATAGTATGTCAATGTTACTAATTTGCAACACACTTTTTAAAAGTTTAAACCTGTGAGAGAGACCTGACTTTTTTATATGAAATTAAAAGATATTTTTTTCTTATTTCACCAATTTAATTTTATAAATTATTCTTACTTTAACTTACTCCTCAATTAATGAATTGGCTATCCTTGTACATGTCCTTGTTAAAGTCTTTATCCTCTTGAAGCATGTGTGTTCTTTATTAAATATAAAGTAGGAAAATATTGTTTCAGAAAAATATGCTATACTTCTCTATGGTAAAGGCAACCTAGGTGTTTCAGATATATTTTGGTAAACATTTTTCTCTTTGGAATATTCTTTTCTATCATGGTATTATTTAATGAGAATGAAAATAATTTTGCTTAATTATATACTTGAAAATTCACATAAAAGAGCAATCAAAAGATAGGTCTCATTTGACCTAATATTGAGATGAATAAATTAAAAGATTACCCTTTGGTCATTCACTTTGCTTTTATCATTAAGGTGTGCTTTGGTGTTTCCAGCCACTAAGTTTTAAATTCTTCCGCTTCATCCCTTGGTCAAATGATGTTTCTTTTAATATCAGTTGGGCTTACTTAAATTACCATTTTCACAGTTAACATTCACCCCAAGTTACCTGTAATATGTCAAATCTTCACAACTAGGATTATGTTGAAAATGGATTACAGGCAGACAACTGATTCGAGAACTGTCATTCATCTTCTCTAGAGAGCTCATTAACCTTTAAAGGTTTGTGCATGATTCCATAATTATCTTGCAATGGGATTTTTATTTCTCTTCTGTTTCATCAGGTTGCCTCTTTGTATGGACTGCTACGAGGCTGACATTCTTCTTAACTCTTTGAGCTGGCAAAGCAGTTGGTGACACACAGAGGGAACGGATAAACCAAAGACTCGTCCTCTCATCACCTTCCATGTCTTTAGCATGTCTTTCAGACCTGAGAAGAAGGAAATACTATGCTTAGAGAATCATATACAAATGAAGAAAATGAATATTAGTATAATATTTTTCATATTTTTCCCTATTCTTATTAAAAACCTACTTCTCTTGTAAGCCTCATTGTTTATTTCTCTCTCTCTGTAAAACTTTTTCTTCCCACCCTATTTAGCTCCATTGTGCCAAATTCTTTTCAGAGGGGAACCTTGTATAAAATATTTTAAAAATCCTTTTATTTAAAATACCAGTATATTTCTTATAGTGTAACAGGGAGAAACTTAGCATGTCTGACTCCATAAAGCTTCTATTTCCCTTGCTGCTGTGAACTATAGCTTAGAAACTTCTGCTTAGCCCTGCACAAAGAATAAATTTTGCTTACAGCTAATATTTGGAAAAACTGCTCTTTCCAAAAAACTACCTCACCTGAAGGGATAAGAAAGTACTACAGAAATGACTTCGCTATGTTTAAGATTTATAGGACCCACATGACCAGATTCCTATACACAGAAATCAACTGACCAAGGACAAATAAGTTACCTGATATCCCTTGGATGTCAACGGATGTCAGTCCCCCCCTTCTTTCCTCTTTTGCTAACAAACAAACAAACAAACAAACGGCTTGAATTTTATAAAGGGAGATGATTTTTTGGGAACAGAAGTTTACCATTTCCTCAGTTTGCTGATTTTCTGAATAAAGTTGATTCCTTATCCCAACATCTTGCCTCTTGGCTCATCGGCTGGTGGTAGGTGACAGTTACAATAGCAGTGTGTTTCAATATTAGACCTATCAGAGGTAGACTTCAGAAATTTTGTCTAATTTTTTTCAGTTTCCATTATAAACATCAACAGATTAAGAACACAAATTTTAACCTGTTATGGAATGAGTTCATCATATAGGCAGAAAGACAAAGATCCCAAAGCAAGAGAGTATAGTTGTCGACAACATCATAATCATCATAATTCCAAGTATAACAATGAAACCTTTTCAGATTTGAAAGGTGGAGTTAGCTGAAACATTTGGTGTTAGTGAGATTATTTCTATTTTGTTTCATCTCTGATAACATATGTTCGATATCTTCCTGCCCCATTCTAATTGCCCCAAATGGCTCACTCATTTTTTTTCATTCATTTCTTTGTTTTTTAATTTCTTTTTTTAAATGTACATCCAAGTTCATTAGCATATAGTGCAATAATTATTTAGCAGTGGAATCCAGTGATTGATCCCCTACATATAACACTAAGTGCTCATCTCAACAAGTGACTTCCTTAATGCCCCTTGCCCATTTAGCCCATCCCTCCTACCCACAACCCCAGCAATCCTCAGTTTGTTCTCTATATTTAAGATTCTCTTATGTTTTGTCCCTTTCCCTGTTTTTATTACTTTTGCTTCCCTTCCTTTATGTTCATCTGTTTTGTATCTTAAATTCTACATATGAGTGAAGTCATATGATATTTGTCTTTCGGTAACTAATTTTGCTTAACATAATACACTCTAATTCCATCCATGTTATTACAAAAGGCAAGATTTCATTCTTTTTGATTGCCCAGTAATTCTCCATTATATATACAAACGTGTATACCACTTCTTCTTTATCTATTCATCTGTTGATGGGCATTTAGGCTTTTACCATACTTTGGCTATTGTTAATACCACTGGTATAAACATTGGGGTGCATGTACTCCTTCAAAACAGCACAACTGTATCCTCTGGATAAATACTTAGTAGTGCAATTGCTGGACTGTAGGGTAGTTCTATTTTTAATGTTTTGAGGAAACTCCATACTGTTTTCCAGAGTGCTTGTACCAGTTTGCATTCCCACCAGCAGTGGAAATGGCTCACTCTTAAGAGACATCAAAATAACATTGGGCAAGTTATCCAACAACTCAGACCCTCAGTTGAGTAGTATATACTAAAATGAGGGTAAAAACAAATGGACTGGGTTTGTTTCATAGAGTAAGGAAATATAAAACCCTGAACACATATCCTGAAATCTAGTAAAGTCTTGGCAAATATTAAATTGTAATTAATATTCTATGTCTTATGACTTTTTCCAAGGTTTTAGGGCTCATCATGTTTAAGTAATTATTATGGATGAATTGTATCCCCTCCCCTCCCCACTAAAAATGTGTATGTAAAGTTCTTACACACAGTATCTCAGAATGTGACCATATTTGGTGATAAGGTCTTTATAGGTATTTAAGTTAAAATAAAGTCATTTGAGTAGACTTTAATCCAATATGACTGGTATCCTTTTGAAAAGAGCTGATTAAGACACAGACTCACAGAAGAAAGCCTGTGAAGGCAAGGAAGAAGACAGCCATCTAGAGGCCAAGGAAAGAGGTCTCAAAGGAAGCCAACCCTGCCAACCCTTTGATATTGGACTTCTGATCTCTGGAATTCTGAGAAAATAAATTTCTTTCTTTCTTTCTTTTCTTTAAGTCACCCACTCAGTCTGTGGTACTTTGTTATGGCAGCCATAGCAAATTAATGCAGTAATAAATAAAAGAAAACCACTTAAAACCACACATATATATGACGGTCAGCCGTTTTGTTTACACACACACACACACACACACACACACAGGGAAAGAAGTAAAATTGGGTTTTGTGGGAGTAAAAGTTACAGAAAAGTGTTGATGTTTTAGGGCTCACATGGTATTATTTCTATTTTTCTTTACATGTCTGCTTCATTTTCTGTGCTCATAAATTAGAAGCCATTGCCACATTACTCAAGATTTATCCCAAAACCCCCAGTGAATCAATTTTATACATTTATGACAGGAAATGATTTAATATAGGGACTTACATGCTTACAAAACTATGGAGGTGCTAGAACAAAGGCCACTTACAAATTCCAATGTTCCCAAATATCAGAATGTTTCAGGTATCACAAAAAACCAGTGCTGTTTCTTTCAGCTCTTTTCAGCAGTGAAGTGTGATACTAATTGAGGATAATGGAAACCAGTGGCAAGTTTTACATCTGGCATTTGCAGACCTCACATCCCTGCTCACCTTTTCTGCAACAATAAGGATTTTCCTTACACTTCTATTTTCTAAATATCATTCACCTTCTTCATACTGGAAGACTCCTGCCGGCAAGATAATTGGCAACCTATATGTTCCTGGATTTTAGCCTCTGGTGAGGATGCTGTCTCACATTTGCTTAGTTGTCTTTTACATGTTCTGTTTAATTTTCCAACCCAACCTTCCATCATCACAATCAAGGGATCTTGAAGATACCCAGAGCAACATGCGCTCCAGTTAAGACTCCCCTCATCCCAGACACTCACACCTGCATTGGCAGCCACCCAGAAGGTTCTCAGTAACTTGCATGCTCTGGATAAACCTGCCCTTCCCAAGATCGATATTTGCACTTAGTAAATTAGGCAGATATCTCAGAACTTTGTTTGCTGCTGGTAGCCCAACCCCAACCTCTACTTTTCCACTAATACACCTCATCTCATCCTCAGTATCTGTTTTATTGGTCAGTGTTCTCTAGAGAAACAATATATATACATATATATAATTTATTATATATCATAATATATATATATATATATTTAACTATATATTTAATACATAAATATATAAACATAAGTAAATATATAACTCATTATAGAAAATTAGTTCACATGATTAAGGAGGCTGAGAAGTCCCAAGATCTGTAGTCGGCCAGCCAAAGACCCAGGAGAGCTGACGTGTAGTTGCAGTCTGAATCCAAAAACATGAGAATAAGGATACTTGTAAAGCTTCTAGTCCAAAGCCAGGATGCTAGAGACTCAAGAAGCCTTTTCATTCTTACCCAAAGGCCAGAAAAGATCAATGTCGTGGCTCAAACAGTCAAAAGAAATTCCTCCTTACTGGAGGGAGAGTCAGCATTTTGTTCTATAAGTCGTCAACTGATCGGGGAAGGGCCACCCACATTAGGGAGGGCAATCTGCTTTACTCACTCTATTAACTCAAATGTCAGATCTCACCCAGAAGCTTACTTCCTTACACACACAGAATGATGTTTAATCAAATATCTGGGTGCTCCATTGCCTGGTAAAGTTCATACATAAAATTAATTATCAGAGATCGCCTCTTGTCATCCTGGAATCCATATGCATTTTCTTAAACGATATTTAATCTCCAAATAGAGAAAATAACAAGTTATTAATCCTACATAACATGTCAACTATTCTGAGTATAAATGAATATCATTAACCATTTCCCCAGAAGAGGAGGTAAAAATCTTGGAGTAGTGAGTGCTGTTTATTCTCACCTTAAATACTGCCACATAAATTAAAAATACTTAAATACTGTGAGATAAGTCAATACATCTTATTTTACATGATATGAGGAAAAAGAGGGCGAAAAGAAAGATAATTGCTGCACACATAAACTCATGCAAATGTATGCATAACATAATAAGAAAATAAGACAATTACACTTTCTGATCACATGGATCAGTTACAGCTGGTATTTATAGTTATCTTTTTCCATTCCACGTTTTTTATTTCTCTTTGCCTTCAACAAGCAACTCAGCTGATCATGTGTTCTTTACTTAGGAGGGGTGACTCAAACCTTCATTCCTAAATGCTCTAAGCTGATAGTAGTTCTGCTTGAGTTACATTGCAATTTTCCAGTGTCTTTATTATTTTATTTTACTTTGTTTATTTTATTTTATTTTATTTTATTTTATTTTATTTTTTTATTTTATTTTATTTTATTTTATTTTATTTTATTTTATTTTATTTTAAACCCAAGTTAGTTAACATATAGTGTAATAATGATTTCAGGAATAGAATTTAGTGATCCATCACTTACATATAACACCCCGTGCTCAACCCAGTAAGTGTCCTCCTTAATGTCACTTGCCCATTTATTCCATTCCCTCTACCCAACACCCTTCCAGCAACCCTCAGTTTACTCTCTGTATATAAGAGTATCTTAGCCAAGAATTCTTTATTAAGCAAGGCTATCATTCAAAATAGAAGGAGAGATAAAGATGTTCCCAGACAAACAAAGACTAAAGGAGTTTGTGACCACTAAACCAGCCCTGCAAGACATTTTAAGGACTCTGAGTGTAGAAAAAATGAAACAAAACAAAACAAAAAAGACCAAAAGCAACAAACACTAGAAAGAACCAGAAAACATCACCAGAAGCTCCAACTCTACCGGCAACAAATGGCACTAAATTCATATTTTTCTGTACTCATTCTAAATGTCAATGGACTAAACACTTCAATCAAAAGACACAGGGCATCAGAATAGATAAGAAAACAAGATCCATCTATATGCTCCTTGTTGTAAGAGACCTACTTTAGAACTAAAGACATTGAAAATTGAAAGTAAGGGATAGAGAACCATCTATCATGCTAATGGTCATCAACAGAAAGTCAGAGTGGCCATACTTACATCAGGAAACTAGATTTTAAAATAAAGGCTGTAACAAGAGATGAAGAAGAGCATTATATCATAATTAAGTGGTCTATCCACCAAGAAGGTCTGGAAATCTTAAATATTTATGTTCCCAATTTGGAAGTATCCAAATACATAAATCAATCATAAACATAAAGGAATTCATTGATAATGATACCATGATAGTAGAGGACTTCATCAACCCACTTACAGCAATGGACAGATCATCTAAGCAGAAAATCAACAAGAAAACAATTGTTTTGTTTTCTGGACTGGAAGGATTAGCAGATATATACAGAACATTTCATCCTAAAGCAGAAGAATACATGTTCTTCTTGAGTGCACATGGACCATTCTCCAGAATAGATCACATACTGGGTCACAAATCAGCCCTCGGCAAGTACAAAAAGATTGAGATCATACCTTCTGTATTTTCAGACCACAACGCTCTGAAACTTGAAACCAACCACAAGAAAAAATTTGGAAAGACCATAAAAACTTGAGATTAAAGAACATCCTACTAAAGAATGAATGGGTTAACCAAGAAATTAAAGAGGAAATTAAAAAGTACATGGAAACAAATGAAAATTAGAACACTATAGCCCCAAAGCTTTAGTCTGAAAAGGTAGCCATAAGAGGGAAGTATATAGCAATCCAGGTCTTCCTGAAGAAGGAAGAAACATCTCGGATACACAACCTAACATTACACCTTAAAAAGCTGGAAAAAGAACAGCAAATAAAGCCTGAAAACAGCAGAAGAAGGGAAATAATAAAGATTAGAGCAGAAACCAATGCTATTGAAATAAAAAAAAAAATGGTGAAACAGATCAATGAAACCAGAGGCTGGTTCTTTGAAAGAATTAGCAGAATTGATAAACCCCTAACCAGACTGATTGAAAATAAAAAGGGCAGTACCCAAATGAATAAAATCATGATTGAAAGAGAAGAGATCACAACCAATACCAAAGAAATGGAAATAACGATAAGAGAATGTGATGAGCAATTATAGCCCAACCAATTGTGCAATTTGGAAGAAATGGACAAATTCCTAGAAACATATAAACTACTAATACTGAACAGAAAGAATCAGAAAATTTGAACAGACTCATCACCAGTAAGGAAATTAAATCTGTAATTAAAAATCTCCCAACAAACAAGAGTACAGAGCCAGATGCTTTCCAGGGGAATTCTACCAAACATTTAAAGAAGAGTTAACACTTTTTCTTTTGAAGCTCTTCCAAAAAATAGAAATGAAACTATTCTACAAGGCCAGCATTTCCGTGATTACAAAATCAAAGAACCCACTAAAAAGATAATTCTATAACAATTTCCTTGATGAACATGGATGCAAAAATTCTCAACAAGATACTCGCAAACCAGATCACAATACATTAAAAGAATTATTCACCACGATCAAGTGGGTTTTATTCCTGGATCCGGGGCTTATTCAATACCTGTGAATCAATCAATGTGATACATCATATTAATAAAAGAAAGGATAAGAACCACACGATCTTCTCAATAGATGCAGAGAAAGCATATGATAAAATACAGCATCCCTTCTTGATAAAAACCCTCAAGAAAGTAGGGATAGAAGGATCATACCTCAAGATCCTAAAAGCTATATACAAAAGACCCACCACTAATATTATCCTCAATGGGATGATGACAGGGATGTCCACTCTCACCGCTGTTGCTCAACATAGTGGTGGAAATCCTAGCCCCAACAATCAGACAACACATAGAAATGAAAGGCATCCAAATCTGCAAGGAGGAAGTCAAACTTTCACTCTTCACAGACGACATGATAATCTACGTGGAGAATCCAAAAGACCACCAAAAAGTTTCTAGAACTGATACATAAATTCAGAAATGTCATAGGATATAAAATCAATGTACATAAATCAGTGCATTTCTATACACCAATAATTAAGCAGCAGAAATAAAAATCAAGGAATGAATTCCATTTATGATTGCATACATAGGAATAAAACTAAAAAAAAGAAGTGAAAGTCTATACACTGAAAACTATAGAAAGCTTATGAAAGAAATTGAAGAAGACACACACACGCAAATGGAAAAAAATATTTCATGCTCATGAGTTGGAAGAACAAATATTGTTAAAATATTTTTACTACACAAAGCAATCTATGTATTCAATGCAATCCCTATCAAAATAATGCCAACAGTCTTCACAGAGCTAGAACAAACAATCTTAAAATTTGTATGGCACCATAAAAGACCCCAAATAGCCAAAGCAATCTTGAAAAAGAAAATCAAAACCTGGGGAATCACAATTCCAGACTTCAATGTTTTCCATTGACTTTAATCCGTAGGGCGTAATAATACTAAGAGATGCCATAACGGACTCTAGACAAACTTTGTTGTCTTTGCTGTGGAGTAGTATTCTAATTTCTCCCTGATAGTTGGGATCAATCACCCTAGCCAGCACTGAAGCTTCTTTTGCCTGTTGATTCAGAGGCCTGAGGAACTGAAACTGCCCTGGAGACAGTCTTACCTTCCAGTCCAATGGAATCTTTGTTGTGACTCCTAACAGAAGCATTCTTCTCTTTGGAACTAATGACTCTAAGCTAACAAAGCATAAAGCCGTAGGAACAGGAAACATACATATTGCTAGAGGGTTACCAGGAATAATAGTAGGTGGTGTCACATCCACTTCTGCTCTTTTCTTCCTGGACCCGTGAACCCTGGCTATGGGAGAAACAACATCATATATTGGGTACAGATTCAAAGAATATACAGTCTTCTGGAAAACCTTTTCCCAGCACTGATATGTAGACCCACCTAGCTAGTTTTGAAACTAAGTCATCAAAAGGCCATTCTATCAAGCTGCTACTGCTTTAGGATGGTGAGAAACATGGGATGACTAGTGAATTCCATGAGCATGAGCCCATTGCTGCACTTCTTTTGGTTTGAAGTAAATGCTTTGTTCAGAGGTAAATCTATAGAACACCATCCCAATGGATAAAACATTCTTTAAGTTCATAGATGATATTTACTGCAGAAGAATTGCATGCAGAAAAGGCAAATCTGTATCCAGAGTAAGCATCTATCTCAGTAAGAACAAAACACTGCCCCTTCCATCATGGAATTTGTCCAATCCAATCAGTCTGTTACCAGTTACCTGCCTAATAACTCAAGGCATTGTGGCATATTAGAGACTCAGTGTTGGTCTCTGCTGCTGGAAGATTGGGTACTCAGCAGTAATCAGATCCATGTTGTCCTAACTCTTTGAGGATCATGCTTATCTAATCGATTGGTTACAATTCAATGGAGTCAAGTACCCACACTGATCCAATCAGTGGGTGATCATAGTTCAAATAATAGTTTATATAGTACTTAGAATGCTACTAACTTCCTGGGAATTAGGTGGAGAATTCCTCTAGAAGATTCTGTTGTCAAATAAATATATATTTTAAAAATACTAGTTGGTTATCAAATAGGTCTGGCCCATCCTACTCTGTAGAAAGAGAACCAACCCAGTAAAAATTTTTAAAAGTGGAAAGTAGAAGTATCATAAGAACTGGTGACAAACATGTACTAAGCTGCACTTATTCTTTTTTAATCCAAAATGAGAATCTCTGCAGTACTCTTATCAAATACTAAAAATCTAGGGATTAATTTAATGATGAACATCTTCAACAAAATGATTATTTTCTGCCATCAATTAAATTCTTCCATTAATTAGATAGTTTAGGGCAAAAAAGAAAAGGAACAACATTTTGTCTTAATAATCCTTTGAACAAAATGAGATCACCTCTTCCAGGTATCTCGCGGGAATTTATGAAAATGAAATCTGAGTATTTTAATAAATGTATTAATCATTTAGTGACAAGTCACCTATGAATGGATCGGGCAAAAAATTAGGATAGTTAGACTTTCAGTGTTACTTTCAAACAAGAACCGAAGCACAAGAGTTACTTAAAAATTAATAGCAAAATTAAAATAACATTTTATTTATACCCTTGTGCACTGATAATTGATGAAAGGCATGGTAAACACATTAACATTTTTTAACGTTTATTTATTTTGAGAGAGAGAGACAGATAGATCATGAGCAGGGGAGGGGCAGAGAGAGAAGGAGACACAGAACCTGAAGTAAACTCCAGGCTCTGAGCTGTCAGCACATAGCCCGATGTGGGGCTCGAACTCATGAGCTGTGAGATCGTGACCTGAGCTGAAGTTGGATGTTTAACCGACTGAGCCACCCAGGTGCCTCAACACGTTAACATTTAATAAATACTAAAATATTGATTATTCACCTTTTATCCATTTAAGGTATTTTTAATATTACTTCAAAAAGATATAATTGGTGGTGTGGATAAAAGGTATTCATTGAATGCCTACTATGTAATAGATGCTGCTTGATGCACTAAAGAAATAATAGGGATGAAAACAGAACAATTTATCCTATCAGAGAGTATCATTCTTGGGATGGAAGTGGTGAATAAATAATAGGGAAATAGATGGTTGATAGATCAATAGACAGACATTATCTACAGAGAGTATTAAGGATATTGGAAAAAAATGATGATGGGAAGTGGTAAATAGATAAACAGGACCTAATTTACTATTATATAGAGAGAAATCCAAGAAAGTCTCTTTGAGAACGTAATGTTAAAAAGAATTTGGAAAGAAATGGGAGAGCAAAGGATGCAGGGTGTGCTCTAGGCAGGGAAAACACAGGTTCAAGCATGGACTGTATATTAAAAATGTTAGTGGAAGACCAGAGAGAGATCTGAATTTTGATTTTAAGAATATAATGAAGATTTTGCTCAAAATGTACGTAATTCTGAAGAAATTATTAGATTCTTTGTAATGAGGAATTAGCCACAAATTCTTCTTATGTGGACATGAAATATAAAATAACCATTGAATATATTTTTTCTTTATTTACCAATTTAAGAGTGTAAATTATTTAAAGCATTTCTGATCATTTAATAAAGTGTTGCTTTTTTAATGGAGTGATAGTAAATAAATAGAACATGTTCTTTACTACTAAAGGGTCAAAAATATAATTGAGAAGATAAAATATATACAAATGGTTAAATAACTCAAAAAAGAAAAGTATATGGATGCCAAAGAGTGGCTACATTTAGCAATTATATTGAGCATAAGAAGAGATGACATGAAGCAAAAATAGTCATATAACAAAATATTTGGAAAAATGACAATGTCAAATGTTATCTGGAGAATGTGGGCTCTGTAAGAATTTCCTCGAACCACTAATTTTCAAAAGATAAAGTAAATATAAATATCATTCATCCATTAGAATTATTTGTGTAGTACAAGAACTTAAAGTGAGAGGTATTTTAGGAAATTTCTATAAAATTTTTCTATAAAAATTTCCTAAAATATACTTCAGATTTTTTATTTTTTGGAATTGATGAAATTACAGACACCTATGGGGAAAAATATAAAGTTAATTCCTATGTATGACTATAAAGAGCAAATCAAAAAACCCAACAAGCTTAACTGTAAAATATGTGCCTATAAGGATTGGAGCAAGTTCAGGTAAACCTTGCAGATAACGCATCTGAGTGTGGAATTCATTATGAATTCATGGGTAGCGCTCTGTGTCTGCCCTTGCCTCCAAGGCTGTGGGTTCCTTTATGGGGAGAAACAAATGTAAGTTACCTTCGTTATTCATAGTTTCACAATGAAGTGTGTGCAAATGGAAATTTAAGAAGCTTATTGAACAAATGAATGAATGTAATACACCTTACAGTGAGCTAAAAAGGAAACTTGATTTCATATGATAAGTCCTGACTTTAATTCACTCCTCTAATTATGTGAAATAATACTTTTCTGAGGTTGGATGGTTTTCAAATGAAAACTTGTATCCACCTCTCACATGTCAACACTTTCTAATATTGTCTGAAATAAAGTAGAATGACAAAGGCTGGGATATGATATTTACACCTTGGATAAAAAAAAAAAAAAAAGGCTTCAGCATTTGAGAACTTCTCTTTTTGAGGAACTTGTAAGGATTTTTTTAAAAAATATATATTTGTTGCTCTTATCCTTTTGGGAAATAATACGTATTGTGTATATTTTTCCATTTTCTTAAGTTGCTTTATTTTTTTCTTATAGCATTACGAGTATCAAAAATTATAATATTTTCTTACTCGTTCGCTTGTTTGTTATCTGTCTTATCTTCCAAAATGTTTTATGAGCACACAGACTTTGCCATTCTTGTTCAACTAGTTAAGGGAGCATTGTCTACAACATAGCAAGTATATGCTAAATATTTGTAAACAGAAAAGGATAAATTGGAGTTCTAAAATATAGCTTTAAAAATGTTATGGATTTTTTGTTTTCTACTCAATAATATCTTATTAATAAAGACAGATACTTAACATGTTTAAAATTATTTTTAGCAGAGTTATATAGTGACCTCAACAAAATCAAATATTAGTGGAATGATCAGTAAATTCCAAGTTCAATGTTGGTCACTGTAGACAAAGACAAATCTCTGACTTAAGAAACTAGTTTTCTTAAATATAATTTGGTCAAACACTACGTCTCTATCTAGAAACCTTGTTTAGCATATAACAAAATGTCCATGCTAATTGATATAGTTTGGAAATTAGAATTAATTTCTGTGTTAAAGATACGGAAATTAAAAGGGATATTATATATTTTAGACTGAAATCATTGGAAAGGATCCAAAAATAGAGACGAGCCTTTAGTTGGACTTTAAAGGAGAGGGAGCAGTCAATTTTGAGGAGGAAAAACATCAAGATTTATACATCAGAGAAATCTTTCAACAGCAAACTCTAGTGTGAAAAGGATAAGCAAATGTATTTATCTGGTCTTATAATGAATCTATGTTGTATATGAAAATTAAAAAAAACCTACTGTTTATTTTTGGAAGACAGAAACAAAGCATGAGTAGGGGAGGGGCAGAGAGAGAGGGAGACACAGAATCTCAAGCAGGCTCCAGGCTCCGAGCTGTCAGCACAGAGCCCGATGCGAAGCTCTCGAACCCAACGTACTGCGAGATCATGACCTGAGTCGAAGTCCAATGCTTAACCAATTGAGTCACCCAGGTGCCACTATGTTGTAAAAAATATATATATATTTTTAAACTCTGTTATATTGTCTACCTCAAAACTGTCCCTCTTATATTATGTTGATTTTAGCTCAGTGCATTTATGATAGAATTAGTGTGTGGATATATGAAAAATAGAGGCAGCCCGGTGAATTCATTTCTTTGAAAATTAATTTGTTTCTGTAGACAGTAGAATACAGAAGAATACAGTAGAATAGAACAAGTAATGCCTCCCTGCCCTATTGGAGTTCACATTCCGACACAGGTAAGAAACCTTTTTCTGTGAAGACCCATACATTAAATACTTTCAGTTTCAGGGTTCCTATGTTTCTGTTGAAATTCTTAACTCTGCCGTCGTATCACACAAGTAGCCTTAGATAAAACATACTTCTATAAGTATGGCTTCATTCCATTAAAATTTTGTTTACAAAAACAGAAATTGGGCTGGACCCGACACCGACTCAAGTTGCAGTTTGCCAACCTCAGTTCTAGAGTATATTTTATAATATGCTAGAAGGTGACAAGTCATAAAGGGAAAACAGAAAAGGACAGGTTAGGAAAAGAGAGGAGGAGAGTGGATTGCAATAGAAATAGCATGGTCAGGGTGGCTATCATTAAGAAGGTGTCTGTACGTGAAGAATTGAGGGAAGGGAGAGAGGAAGCCATGCATCCCGCTGGCAGAATTATTACAGGTGCACGAGATGCCCAGTGCATAGGAGTACGCCTGTCCTCCTTTGAGACGAGCAAAGTGGCCAGAGTTTCTACAGTTGAACGAGAGACTGGTAGAATAGAAGGAGCCATAGAAGACTTTTCAGTGTGTAAGACTGTATGGGTCTTTATACGCCAGTGCATAGCTGCTTGTTTTTACTTTGAGATATAGAGCTGTCATTCATAACAGTATAATATAAAAACTGTACAATTATTCAATAATAAGTTCATGTTATGTTTTATTTACTTCATATCATTGCTGAAGGTAATAAATCAGGTAATGTCAGTAATTTTTTTTTTTTTCAGAAAGTCCAAGCAGGGGACAGGGACAGAAGGATAGAGAGAGAATCTTAAGTAGGCTCCACATTCAGCATGAAGGCCCACATGGAGCTTGGTCTCACACACTTGGGATCATAACCTAAAGTGAAAAAGATTCATCACTCAACCAACTGAGCCATTCAGGTTTCCCTAGTAAGTAAACTTTTGAATATAAATTTCATATATTTCCATGCGAGTTGAAAAAGTAAGAATAAACCATCCAGTATAGTCTGAGAAATTACTACATAGTAATTCACAAAAACATGTAGTTTCTCTGTAGTGACTTATTAACTCAAACTATGTTTATACGTATATATATATATATATATATATATATGTATATATATATATATATATATAAAGATATATATAAATACACACACACACATATATATATACATATATATATATATATATATATATATATATATATATATATATATAACTCCTATTAGTTGAGTCCAATGTATTAATTAGATATTTTGTTCATCTTTTAGGCTAATGATAAGGAAAGGAAGTAATATACATTATATGTAGTTTATATTATCATGTTTTAAGTTTATTTATTTTGAGAGAGAGCATGCACGAGCAGGGGAGGGGCAGAGAGAGAAGAGAGAGAATCTTAAACAGACCCAGTTGAGATGGGGCTCGAACTCATGAACTATGAAATCATGAACGAACTGAGTGACACAGGTACTCCTATACTATCTTTTAACTATTTTACACATATAGGTTTTATAAACTATGTTTCTACTATGGATTAAAGTATTTGAAGAAATTTTAGATATAAACATATAGATTCCTCAAATTAAAAGAATGTTAGCAAATTAAATTATCAATAAATACATATTAAGTAGAAACATATTTAGGGCTCTATTATTATGGGGTAAAGTCTTGATAGAAATTATAATTTTTAAAGATGCAAAAGTTATGGGTATTCTCCTAAAGAAGTATTTTGATTATGTCCCTAAAACAAGGAAACTTTTATTGTCTTTCACAGTTTCTGTGGGTCAAGAATTCAGAAAACCCTCAATTGGTGTTTCTGACTGAATCTCTCATGTAGTTGCATTCAGGGAGTGGCCAGAGCTGAAACAGGCAGGGGCTGGAGCATCTATAAACTTAGCAGGCAACTCTTCCTTTTTCTCTTTCTCAATCTCCCTGCCTCATACCTTTCCACCTTCTCTCTCTCTTTCTCACATTTTCTTTATATTCATGTAGTCTAAAAACCTCTCCATGTGGTCACTCCTCATAGGCTAGTTTGGGTTTCCCCATACGTGGCAGACACAGAGTACTAAGGTCTCTTATATAGTGGTTCAGGGCTCCAAAATCTGTGTCCAAACAAAGGAGACAGAAATTAGATTGCCCTTTATGACCTTGTCTCTAAAATCATGCAGTGTCTCTTCCGCTACATCCGACTGACTGCAAGGGAATGACAGATGATTCAGTCTCAAAGGGTGAAGGATTATCCTCTATCCAATGTAGAAATAGACAGTCACCATATAGAAGAGCATATGATATGGAAATTATTGCTGTGGCCTTCTCTCTAAAACACTGCTTGACACAAGAAGCAATGCAATCAGTCCAAATATTATAAATAAATATCACTTTCTCTCTGCACAACCCAAGGTGGAATTGCTTCCCCCAAAGGTGCGTTGAATATTATCACAATTTTAAGATCTCACACACTCTTTTCAAATAATATCTCTCTTTTTATTCTAATTTTGTAGCTACTTTGAAAGCTCCAAGTATCTGAAATCCATGTTATCTCAACATTATGAAACCATCTAGATACTGGCACTAGCAAATTAGCAAGCTGGTTAGAAATATCTTGGGGGATCCTGGAACAAGAACATTAGATACAAGGGAAACTGTACATTATTTACTGAAATAATTGCATCAGAATTTAAAAAAAAATATTTTTCTTTGTTTTAGTTAATTATAAAAATATTCTTTCTTTTTTCATGGGAGATGTTACAAGATTTGCCTCCGGTATTTGAACAGCACTTTTTTCCTCCATCATGAAAAATACTTGAATATGATAGTTGTTTTATGGAATTTAAAATCTATGGAAATTAAAATGATAATTTTAGTATTATTAATTAAGATGATAAATTTAGGAAATTAAGATGATAAATGTAGTATTATTTTGAATGCCTATGAAGCAGTAAAAATCTAATGTGTCTTCAAAGGAAATAATTAAAAATACACTATTCTAATTTTTAGTTCTGGAAGGATACTATTAAAGTTATATGTGGAAAATTTCCTACTCTTTTCAATAAATATACATATCAGCATACACATGTTATATTCTGATTATGAAGATATTTATAAATAATTTAATAGTAATATCTTAGCACTGCTATTTCTCATCACTAAATATTGGTGCAATTTCCTGTGTTTCCCTGAAGGCAAACACTGCTGTAACAGAGGTAAATGCTTTTTAGTGAAAGGTTTATTGCAAAACTTTGCAAATTATTCATAATTTGAATTCCTAATCAAATAATAAAAAGAAGTGTTTACCCAAGTGTTTACCTAGCTCAACTTGAACATTTTATGTTACTGGAATAGAAGTTCACAAGGGCCAGGATTTTTGTTTGCATTATTCACTCATGCATCCCAAGCACCTGGAGTCACCTCTGTCCTATGGAAAACTACTGTAGCAGATATTGTGGCTACCAGCATCACATCCCTTGAGCCAATCTCTGATTTCAGCTCAACTGTGCCAGAAGGTACTGATTCACGTTGGCTACTGGTATCAACTTCAAAGTACATCTATGAATTTTCCATGTGTTCTCCAGGACCTTTCCCCAAAACTTCTAGAGCTCTGGATTATAGTGAAATCTTAGTTCAGAAGTGTGGGGCACAACTCTCTAAGGTTAATAGAAGGAAACTTGGACAACGCTCCGGTCTTTCATCTTTCAGCCGAATGCTCAAGAAGGTATTTCTTATGCTTCTCACTGGAGCACACACACTCTCAGTAAATCACATAGAATCACCTTCCAAATGGATGAGTTCAGCCTAGTGCTTGTCTTAGATACTGTTTGTCTGTTTTTCTGTTTGTTTGCTTTTGTGTGTGTGAGTGTTTTGTTTGTTTTGTGAAAGGGGGGAACAGGAAAGTATGGACCTAAACTAAAACAATGTTGTTCTGTAGCTACATATATTTAATGAAAAGATTTGCTTTTTTTGGGGGGAAAAATACTTCTGGCATGTCAGTTATTTAAATGACATAGGATATCTTTCATTTTTAGAATGCATTCCCTAATCAAAGTGAAGATGCTCAAATTCACATAGAGAGAGGTGCATAAAATACACACTCTTATATAATTGCAGTAAAACACAGTTTGAGATAAGTGCTTCTCTGCCCTTTTTGTAAAGAGAAAATGTTTGAGAGAAGAAATGGCATAGAGAATTTGCAGTTTTCGCTTCCCTAGTTATTTAGCAAATTATAGTATACAGATCAACTATCCAATACTTGAATATAAATCAACAACTTAGAGTCTATTGGTCAAAAGAAAGTATAATAGTTATCTCCCCCCTTACAGTTTAATAAATATGTCCAGTTCTTTCTTTCCACTAATAAAGCAAATATTAATTGAACTCATTCTTTTTTCCAGGTACTAGGATATATAAATACAACTTAATCCCCAAGAAGTAATAACCATGTGAGACTAAGACATGTACAGGTCCTCTTCACATCAAAACTATATCAACTCGTATTCATATTTTAGGAATTTAATCCAATTAGGACAGTCAATTTTAGAAATGTGAATGCATGCAATTATTCCATAAGTGGTTTATTTAGAAAAATAACTGGGTAAAAAGTACAATTTATTGTACTATAAAGAAAGAGTATGATACACATGTGATTAAGATTTAGCTCAATGCAGAGAAAATGCACCGTGAAGGAGATGAACATATTTATATATAGATCATAGATTGAAAAAAAAAATTTGGCCGCACCTGGGTGGCTGAGTCTGTTAAGCGCCCAACTCTTGGTTTTGGCCCAGGTCATGATCTCGCAATTTGAGGCCCACAGCGGGCTCTGTGTTGACAGTGCAGAGCCTGAATGGGATTCTCTCTCCCTCTCTCTCTGTCCCTCTCCCGCTCTGGTGCATGTCTCTACACACTACCTCCCACTCTAAATAAATAAATAAACAAACAAACAAACAAGCATTAAAAATAAATAAATTAGTTCATTAAAAAATAATTCAATGCAGATGGTGAGTAGGCAGTGAAACCAAAAAAATGGAGGTCTTATTGAGACTCAGTTGACATTTCAACATAAGAGTTGTATTTCAAGAGAACATTTTCCTCATAGGGAATGTCGACTAGTTCTTCCATAATAAGTATCACCGGAATATTTCCAAACCATATTTATTTTATTAAACATTAAGTTTAATACATTTTTAGTCATTGTCTTACTGTCAAGAATATGAAATGTATTGGTTTAAAGGTGAATTAATTGATCTAGAAAGATCATAATACTCTGTACAAACAAAAAAAGGGTATAGATATGGTAAGTCTAAAGATGCTTTCAAATCTCACTAGAATCAGCGTATATTTGAATCAGTAACAGTACTTGGCATATTCTGCCATGGTCGCTTGTTTAGATGGCCCCAGAGAGTCATTTCTAGATGCCAACCTCACATTCCCACGTATGAGGTTTTTTGGCACATAAAGGAAAAAAAAAAGAGTTCTCACCAGTTTTCTATACTATATTGTGAATGTGTGTGTGTGAGAGAGCGTGTGTATGTATTCCACTTGTGGAAGATTGAGTGCCTAACACTCTGTCAGCTGCTGAGGTTTCAAAAACTAATGGGTGATTAGTGATTCGTGATTCGTGATTTTTAAGGTCTACTGGGGCAATGCAGATGAGATAATGGGGATTTCAGTGGTTGAAGTATTACCATTGGTCCAAATACTTAATGTTATGGGGCTAGGCAAGAGAAACATTGACTCTCATTTAAAATGTCTGCAGAACAATTATCTGAAGGGACATGAAACTTTGGAAATGTGTAGATGGAGACAAAGTGAAAGAGAAGAAAAGGGGATTTAAGGCTAATTGAACAGTTTTTCACAAGGGCTGGAGGCAGGATTATGGCATAGTTGGTGAGTTAAAATTCGAAATAGTTGAAGCCAGGAATTTGAAGTAATCAGTGGTAAAACAAGAGCTAGAGAAATCAGTAAGAGTCCAATTGTAGATAGATTTATAAGACAATTTAAAGTGTTTTATATTCTATCCTGAAAGCAAAGAGGACGCACAGAAAGATTTTAAGACAGGCGGTAATATGAACTGATTGTGTTTAGAATTAAGTGTTTAGCATTTAGTCTATACTTTTATCTATTGAAATATCTTTATCATTTCTGACAGGTGACATCCTAGCCTCATTTTGCGTAATTGCAGGGATGGGCAACTCTCAATACTACAATGGAGCCCATTTCATTGTATTAAATTATTATATATCCTAAGCAATAATTAGAAAAGTAATCATTGGTATGAACAAATAATTTATATAAGATTCTGTTTGAAATGTAAAGGGAATTTTATCAATGACCAGAATTCTCCAACCCAGTGAGTTTGTTCTTTCTCAAGTCTCTTATTATTATAATTATTTTAGGGGCACCTGGGTGGCTCAGTCGGTTAAGCATCCTACTTCAGCTCAGGTCACGAACTCGCAGTCTGTGAGTTGGAGCCCCGTGTTGGGCTCTGTGCCGACAGCTCGGAGCCTGAAGCCTGCTTCAGATTCTGTGTCCCTCTCTTCCTCTGTCCCTCCCCTGCTCACACTCTGTCTCTATCTCTCAACAGAAAATAAACATTAAATTTTTTATTATAATTATTTTAAGTATATGACTCCTGGAAATATCCAGATAAGTATTAAAATAATTCATTTTGATATTATGAGCTTTTACTCTTGTAATTCTGTAGGTAATTTTGAGCAGCAATTCTCTTCCCAGCTCTATGCCATGTTAAAGAAATAAAACCATTAATAAATCTCATGCATCATGATTAGACTATATGTTATACATTTATACAGATAACTTATCAAAAGACAAATGTCTCCATTATCAATCATTAGTTCTGTGTCAAAGGCAAGTATAAGTCAGAAAGTTCGTAATAACTCCATGAATTTTAAACTCTACTCGAGAGCCTAAATCACAAGTGAAATCAGAAAAAAGAATCAGCATTTAATTTCACAGCATTGAGATGTATATTTTTCATGTAATTGTCAAAAAAAAGGGGAAAAATATTTGCCTACTTGTAATGGAGTTTTAAAATGGCATCAGAAGCTTCCCGGTGACAATATCTTAGGCCTAGAATGTTGTTTAAAAATGCCTATTATTATGTATTATATAACAGTTATATATACTCCTTATATACATATTTACATATTTTTTGAATAAGGAGAAGAAAGATAAAAGAAGAGCATTGATGCTGAAAAAATAAAGAAGGCTAAGAGAATCAGAATTTAAAGTGTTTGGTGCATATAAATTGCAGGTCCTGCTTTATGAATTAATAATAGTGTATATTGAAAAGTAGTTAATTTTCTTTTCCAGAAAATCCATTGAAGTATAAGAAAAAAGACAATTGTGAAAAACTATTGTTTAGCTACATTTGAAATCAATGTAGAATAATGACATAAAACTTTCTCTGTTTTCTTCCTTTTCCCCTTTGGATATTGAATTAACAACTTAAAAATATAGAATATTCTTTTCATAAATTTCTTAGTCCTGTGCTCTTAGCACCGCTGAGCAAATCTCTTTGAAATCAACGAGGAGGTCAAGTACAAAAGAAATACACGGACAGGTAGTAGGAAATAAAAACTCACTGTACTTTCTTTTATTTGACTAAATACTAAAATATTTTGTGAAATATTCTTGGTAGAAGGTTTGGAACAAATATAATATTAATTCAAAGTAAATATATATATTAGACAAATGGCAAAGCTTCATTTACTATGTGTTTCCTTTTAGTGTGTGTGTGTATGTGTTTGTGTGTGCATGTTTTCAACTCACATTTGCTTACTAGGCATTTTACTACATACCATGCACTGGGCCAGGCAATAGAGGTAAAAACGATTAAGACTTAGTTCCTGTCTTCAAGCACCAATCAATAAACTCATTGTTATATCATCTCTTGTTCTAAATAGAAGTATTTTCTATTCCCATTTGTTTTTAAAGGAGATAGAGAGGTCTCTGTTGGATACCTTTAGTGCCTCTGTGCACTCATTTTTAGGTCTTCAAATGTCCATGTTTTGCTTATAATGGCTCACTTTATGCTGCCAGAGCCAGTTTTTCACAAAGAGATCTGAAGAGCAGAAGTGTCTGGAGGGTTAGTTTCCACTCCCAAATGGGAGAAACTAAGAAGTATAACAAAGCAGCAAAACTCCCTGCTAAACCACAAGAGGGTTGATGCTGGGTCTTAGTCAACATCACTTGACTTCTTGGGAGCCATTCATTAGGAATTTACATGCACATGAATCCTAATATCAGGGTCGATTTCAGGGAAAAGAAAACCAAAATAGTGTTCAATTTGTATTTTCAATATTTTCTACAATGTTTGGAAGACAACTAAAGATGAAGTCTAACATGCATTCAGCAATTCTTTGCAACATATTCATCACTAAAAATATGAACTCCAGCCCCCAAAATCAATGCGAATCACATGCCATCATAAAATAAATATATCTATATTGTGTTTAAGTTTTGAAACTTATGAATATCTTATCTACATGGTGGAGGGTCTTTAGGATTATATATGTATCTATCTATCTATCTATCTATCTATATACACATATATATGTATACGGTATATATACATACATGTATACATACACACACTTACATATATAAGGTGGAGGGTCTTTAGGATTATATATGTATGTATGTATGTATCTATCTATCTATATATATATACACATATATATGTATATGGTATATATACACACATATATACATACACACACATATATATATGGCGGAGGGTCATTAGGATTATATATATGTGTGTATATATATGTATTTCATTTTAGAGATGCTGTATATATATATATATATATATATATATATGGTGGAAGGTCTTTAGGATTATATGTATATCTCTCTCTTTATATATATATATACGTATATATGTATATATACACATACATATGTATATGATATATATACATACATATATATATATACACACATATATACGGTGGAAGGCCTTTAGGATTATACATATATATGTGAATATATATGTATTTCATTTTAGAGATGATTATCACATGACTTTGTAATGGGTAGTCCCCAGATAACTTAGTTTGGACCCTCCTGCAAATAGCAGCGATAATTAAGATTTTACAAGTGAAAGGTTTAATACACTAGATTCACTGACCAGGTTAAAGAAGTCACTTAATGCTCATTATTTTGATTGTTCTGTTTCATCAGAAGAAATTAAGCTAAAATAACTTGGTTATTTAATCTCTAAAGAGAATGTTTGCATGATGTAAAGCTCTAGCATACTTCAATTCTGATTCCGACTTGTTTTGTTCCCACTTTGTAAATTGCAATTGCTTGTAAACTCATAAGAAAAGGAGGAGTCTGCTGAAAATAAATGAGGTAATTCTGATGAATTTTTTTAATAGACTAAAAGAATAAGATAATGCTTTTATTTTTTTCTATCAGTTCAATGTACAATATATTTCAGAGTTCTTTTTATAGGCCAGTGTTTCTAATTCTCTAAATTTTTACTTCTGTTTTCAGAACCATACGAGGGTAGTTGAGTGTGTGTTTCATGAAAGAGACTGTCGAATGACTTCGAATAGTGTCGAAGATCTACTGAATGAAGAAGTCCATGATCATGTTTTAGTCACACTTTGATGTCACACAGTTTACCAACTGTGAGGCCTTGAGCAAATCACTGATACCCAAATGTTAATGCAAAAGAAAGTTAAATAATTTTTATCTTTATTTAAAAGAGACATATTTGAAGTAGTTCAAGCCCTACATTATTTTTGCCTCAATAATGGACCATTTGTCTAGTTATCTGTTAAAATTAATATAATTACCTTCTCTGTTGGCTTCATTCACTTTCAAATCCTTTTGCATCATTTTTTATTAATTTTTTAAATGTTTAAATGAGAGCGAGAGAGAGAGAGAGAGCGCTCAAGTGGGGAAGGAGGCAGGGAGAGAGAGGGAGGCACAGAATCTGAACCAGACTTCAGGCTCTGAGGTGTCAGCACAGAGCCCAACACAAGGTTCACACTCACTAACCACAGGATCCTGACCTGAGCCAAAGCTGGATGCTTAACTGACTGAGTCACCTAGGAGCCCATCTTCTGCATCATTCTTAACCCCAAACAAGTCTTTATCAAGTGTTGTTTTTAATAATCATGTACATTTAAGACAATTGGCATTTGTAGCCATTTAAAAAGTTATAGCTTTTTTTCTAAAAAAGAGATTTTCTTGGTAAATTAGAGTGACTATTTCAAGAATCCTTGACACATCAAAGGCAAGAGATTCAAAGTTTAATTTATTTCAATAAATATTTGTTGAGTATCTCCTATAACTCAAATTTTGAGTAACCTGTCTCATCTACTAAACTAAATATATTGATACAAATAATCAGGTTATTTTTGTATATCAAATTTCTTGACCCTGTTACACCAATAATTTTATGAGGACATAAAATATCCTATTAAACACTTATGCATGCACAGAACCTTAATAATGCAGCTAATTATTATAGTTATTGAATAATTGCATAGTAATAATTTTGTTTTTATTTTATTTATTTTTACAAGTGATGCAGGCCCATCAATAAAGACCAGAATTTTTGTCTAAATATGGCTAATGTTATTATTAACTGAAATTAGCACAGAAGGCAAAAAGTGATTGCTCTTTATGTTTTATAAGAAACCACAAATCTGGGGAACCTGGTGGCTCAGTCAGTTGAATGTCCGAATTCGACTCATGTCATGATCTCACAGTTCATGAGTTTGAGACTTGCATCACGCTGGCTCTTTCTCACTCTCTCTCTCTCTCTCAAAAATAAGAAAACTTAAAATAGTAATAATAAAAAAAAACCCACAAATCCCATGTAGACAATTTTCACTAAGAATTTTTTAAGTGGGAACAGAGACCCCATTCTGACTCTTCCTTTCCTTGTATAATTCATGCCACAGGAAATAAAGGGGAGAGTGGAAGGAGAAAAAACTTCAGCATATTCTAAGGAACTTTATAGATTAAAGAGTTAAATTTTAGAGGTAAAATTAAGATACTAGTCTATAAAATTTTCAAATAATAGTGATGGCTTAGTGGAAAGCAAAATAGATTAAAGTCTTTAAACATGCTTTGGGCAGGTCACAAGAGACCTAGTCAAAAATGAATCAAATCAGAGAGGTAGAACATCCATAAATATATAAATACATATGATGAGTAGAATATGTATTTTTAAAACCATAACAGAAATTTCCAGTGCCCATCAGGAAGAGTCCTTACGCTAACCTGGGTGCTGGCCTGAAACCATCACATCTCTAACTTTCTAGGTGTGGTCATGAGAATACATTTTTGTCAGTGGTTAATGGAACGTATGAGTGAAGTTGATGGGCATCACTTCCACAATTGTCTCATAAATACTTCCTTTCCAGAATTCTGTTGTTCTTTCTCCATCTGTTGACTGAATGGAGATGACACTAACATATTTCGGAGGGTGGAGGCACAACATGGGAAAAACTTGGCCACATATACAGTGGAGTCCTGGCTCACTTACCATGCCTTCCTTCTACACATATTGAATGGTATATAAAATGAGGAATTCATTTTTATTGTGACAAGCCAGTGAATTTTCAGATTTTTTATGTTAATATAAATAGTATTATTTGCCATTCTCTGATAAAGATGTGCTTCAATTTCAGCCTAGTAGAATTTGTGGACAACACACATTTTTGAAAATCTGCCTAAGTTTCCAATTCCAAATTCCTATGACCCCAAAGACTTCTCTTATCCATTTCCCATTGATAGACTATAGAAAGATTAGACAACAAAGTGGACATCAGGATAGCTCTGCTCATATAAACTCATTTCCACTATTCTTCGTTTTAATAAGATAGAAGGGAAGTAGAATACAAATATGAGGGAAAATATGCCTAAATGACTCCTTGCCTGAGGTAATAAGCAGAAAAAGTCATGCATAATTGCATAGACAAGTCAAAAGATGAACCTTTGGGTGTCTTTTTAAATTTGGTTTTGTGTAATACAGATGCTCTCTGCAGCTAGGTCTTGGCTTCTGTAAGAAAGTATGAGTAAACTGAGCAGGAATTGTTTCCTAGCATAGAAGGCTACCCTGACTGATACACTCGGTTGAGGTCTTTGGGTTGGAGGATTAGGTCATGGAATGTTGGCTATACTAGAAGCTGGTTCTATAAGTGGCAATAATAAGAGATTTGAAAAACTTAAAAGAAGACTTAAAATCTATAAATCATATACCATAAAATATAAAAGCCCTGATGCTTTCTAAGAAGTTTACCATCTATTTTTAAAGAAAGAAAAAACAGTGATTTATGAAGAATTAACTCAAGCTTAACTCAATTAACTTAAATCTAGGAGACCTTCTGAGAAGGGTCTACCATAAGATTCTGTATAGTTGGGATAAATTACAGTCTGGAAGATAACCTCACCAAATCCTAATTTTAAAAATGAAATGAAGTATACATGAGTTTAAAAAATCAAAATATCCATCTAACATTGAGGCGCCTGGGTGGCTCAGTAGGTTAAGTGCCCTACTTCAGCTCAGGTCATGATCTCACAGTTCGTGGGTTTGAGCCCCACATCGGGCTCTGTGCTGACAGCTCAGAGTCTGGAGCCTGCTTCGGACTCCGTCTCTCTCTCTGTCCCTTTCCCGCTCACACTCTGTCTCTCTCTGTCTCAAAAATAAATAAATGTTTAGAAAAAAAATTTTAATTAAAAAATTCAAAATATCCATCCAATATTAACAAATGTAAATGTGTCAGAAATTAGGTTTACATTTTTACCTTATATTTTTGTCTTACATTTAGCCTTATATTGCATTTTAGCCTTATATTTTAAAATGTCATCTTCTTAATGCTAAAAGTTCACTCAAACCCATGTACTTCAAATTTAGAATATCAAATTGAACCAGAAGATCAGGAGGCAAATAATTAAATTTTGCAACTAAAATTGGTATTCAAGAAATAAGTATATTTGACATTCTGTTTGTGAAAACAGGTAATTTAGGGAATATATAGGCATAGTAAGTATGTTAATTTTACATAACCAGATATAAGTAAAGCTAAAATTTTATTTCAATAATGGGAGGTAGCATGGCCCAACCAAATCTTTTTTATTATTTAGTATTCCATAAAATATATGATATAACAAAAAGATGTGATGATTTGAAAATGAAGATAAAATAAGAAAGACATATGAGGGTAATTCGGAATAGGAAAAATGTCATAGTTCCACGACAATCATTCCTTATTCAATTGCAAAAAGTGACCATGACTGTGATCGCTTATCATGTAAACTTTTGTTATCAGTCACTGTCTTTATGCTACATAATTATATTTGCTGCCGAAGTGGAGAAACTGACAGTTACATTTATAACTACAAAGGTATTCAACAGTATTATTACTCTTCTATAATGAGGTTTTATTTTCTTATAAGAACCAATGATAAAGATCATTACATCTTTTCTGAGGCATGGCATTTATCAAATGAGAAAATTATAACGTCTTAAATTAAAAAAAAACAAATAAGTTTTCCTAGTTTTTAATTTTATTTTTGCAAGATTTGCAGTGAAATAAAATATTACAACAAATAAGTTGCAAATCCATTGTTGGTAGTACGACTTGGCAATGAATCGTTATCTAATCAGATTATGACAAAAGTGTGGAAAAACTATGCAATAGACCCCAATGAAGAAAGTCTACTAGTAAAGGTAACAAAAAAATATATATTGCTTTCTTATTATCCATAAGTCAGCTACATTTTTCTTTTTAAAGGTCAATCAATGACAGCATGAACTTTTTCTTTTCCAATACTGAAAAGCAGCAATAAATTGCTTCCACTGTACATGGTGGAACTGTATACTCTTGGATAAGTTTTAATTCCAAAAATCACAGTAAGTGACCTTCTTTATAATATCACTATTGTTTGTCTAGTTTCAAAGATAGCCTTGTGACAATATCCTCAAATTTTCACAAACCGGATACTTCTTGTCAAGCCATCAGTCACAAAGTGAATTTACATTAAAGTAGATTTTTCTTCAAGAACTTAGAGTTAAAAAGTTCAAATACAATGCAAGTGACAGAAGGGTCCATAAAATCTAAGTTGAGTCACATAGATTTTTAAAACTAAGATAGGTAAACACTTGAGGAAATGGAATAGAACAAATATACACCTGATACGTTTACACTCTACCAAATAGTTTGGAATATTCTATTTCCAATGTGCAGACTCTTTCTACTTATCCCTTGGTCACATTACATAACAGATGGTGAATGCAATTTATAAGATTGATACTGTCCAATCTGCATGGACTACCTGGAAACACACTGCAAAGGAAATTGCACACTACCTAGGTCAGAGTTGATAAAGAGGTTACAAAGATAATTTGGTTTATTTATTGGTAGATGTCTTGCCCTTAAAAGAAAAGAATGTGAGCTAGAATTTCAGCTAATCTTGTATAAATTAATTTCCCTTAAAGTCAAATTGCTTTTGGGTGATATTGGTCAGGTCCTTTAAAAGCTTACCCCAGAGATTGTTAGATATTATCATGTCAGAATTGCTTATGGGACTTTTGCTTGTAAAATAGATTCCTGAGCTCCAAAACTGAATTAATGAATATAAAATACAGGGGTTGGGGGAGCAACAGAAGGCTTTAGAAGAAAAAATTCCATTGCTGACTCTTCTATCACCCAGATGCTAAAATTGCTGATTAAAGGTGATAATATAGTCAGCGGCACCTACTTGGCTCAGTTGGTAGAGTTTGTGACTCTTGATTTTGGGGTCATGTGTTTTAGCCCCATGTTGGGCATAGAGATTCCTTAATAAATGTTTCAAAGTAATAATATAGTTAGTATTACAGTTAGGCCATTTATTTATCTCCCTTCACAGGCTTTGGAAACAACCGAAGTCAGTAATAACTTGTCTTGAGTCGTTTCAGAATCATACTTTTCAACTTATTAGAAAACTGGTTTACTATTTGCTTCCAAATTCAATCTGATCTTAGGATACTCCAGACAGACAGTAGAGAAAATAGCATTAGCTTTTGAGACAAATGGCTTTGATACTTAAATATTAAGTCATCTATTTCAAGCTGTTGAATTTTGTCAAGTTACTCAGATTTTCTGAGACTCAGTTTCCTCACAATAATAATAATATTCATTCTGTATAGTTATCATGGAAACTAAAGAAGAGAATATATCAGTTAGCACAATAACTACAAATAATAGTCACAAGGAAAAGTAATTTTCACTAATAATTATATATTTTCTGACCTTGGATGTGGCAAAAATCATGATTTCCAGGATTAATATAAAACTATCTCATCGACAGGATGCCAGGGTGGCTCAGTCAGTTAAGAGGCCGACTTCAGCTCAGGTCATGATCTCACGGTCTGTGGGTTCGAGCCCTGCATCGGGCTCTGTGTTGATGGCTCAGAGCCTGAAGCCTGCTTCAGATTCTGTATCTCCCTCTCTCTCTCTGCCCTTCCCCTGCTCACGCTCTGTCTCTATGTCTCTCAAAAATAAATAAATGTTAAAAAAAAAACACAACTATCTCATCGTATAAATTGTTTACTTATTCTCTTCCAAATATCCATTTAGCTTGCAGATTCATTTCCCACACGAATTTATTAAAATGTTAGGATTTTAGTAAGAACTTCCTTAACTATCCTATCTCATATTGACCCCATCATCTTCCTCCTCCCTTTTCTACAAGTTATTTTATTCCAAAATTGTGTCACTACCTAACATTCTAAATGTTTTACTCATTTTGTGTATGTAGTAACTCTTCTACTTTGAAATGTAAGTCCATTGTAAGACCTTTTCTATATCACTGCTGAGTTCACAGGACCTAGAAAGATGCTTGCCCATGACAATTACTCAGTGATATTTATCTAAGGAATAAAAACTGATAACCAAGAGCCACTGTATTTCACAAATTGAAGATTGGCTTCAAGTCCTGGAAGCCATGATTGACACTGATATACCAAGAGTATCTTACAAGCAAGTGCTTTTCCAACTTTCATGTGCTCACGAATCATCCAGACATCCTGTTAAAAATGGAGATTCTTGGGGCACCTGGGTGGCTCAGTCAGTTAAATGTCCAACTCTTTGATTTTGGTCATGCTCTCACGGTTTGTGGGATCGAGCCCTGCATCGGGCTCTGTGCTGACAGCACACAACCTGTTTGGGATTTTCTCTCTTCCTCTCACTCTGTCCCTTCCCTACTCTCTCTCTCTCTAAGTAAATAAATAAATAAACACTTAAAATTGAAGGTTCTTATTCAACAGGTCTTGACTGGCACTTGTGATTCTGAATTTGTATCAAATCCAGTTGATGCCAATAGTGCTGGTATTCAAATCTTATGTTGAGTAGCATGATTACAAACTATTGCAGATTTGTCACAGTCACAGAAAACAATAAAAATGATTATATAAGAAGACACAGGTAAATTAAAAATTGCTTTGTTGTTTTGGTTTGAGTTATAAGTCTGGTTTTTCATGGATAAATGCTGTGTTACTTACTGAAAACTTCTAGACATTATAATATGACAGAGTGATCCTGCTTTTCTGCTTAGATAAGTCTTTAAATGCTAGGGCACTGTGTGTGCTATCTTACTTCATATCAGCTAGGCTGTAGGAGACAAAAATGTGGTCAAGTTGATTTCTGTTGCCCTAGTTTGTCCTCCACATTGGCATCTCAAATCAAGTCTAGCAAACTTCGCTTCTGTAAAGATTGGGAAATCTACCAAATGAGAAGAAAAAATCCAGGACTTTCCCAGGCTTCCAAACTCAAAAGCAAGAATGAAGGGGTTGAATGGAATTATGTTGGGTGATACATAGAAATATTTTGTTGGTGATTATGCAATCTTAGTTCAAAGGCGACTGACAAAACAATAAACTCTAAGGATGGATGTTAATGGATTTTTAGTGTCAAATTTTTAATAGTTTAAACTCATCAAATTTAATTAAAGTGGAAAAATTATATGCATGAACTTAAAGAACAAAATGCTTTGAATTATTGAGTTTAGAAGAGAGACTAGACCACAGTACTTTCTACGTTTTTGACTCCTGTGACAAAATAAAGAATTTTAGAGAAAAGGGGACATGGGGGCTTTGGAGCAACAATTGTTTTTTTAAAGTAGATGGAAGAGTAATAATTGACTTTTTTTTTCTTTTTAATATTTGTTAACCTTAAAAATAAAACTGCCAGTTATTTTACTTGTAAAGGATAGATTTAATTGGGCATAGCAGAGAATTACGATACAGCAAGGCACGGGACAAAAGAAAGGAATGCCCTTTTATAGAGGAAATTGGAGAGGTAGGAGGGGCTATGATAAACAAAAAGTCCCTTAGAGTAAACTGGCACTTCAAAGTACAGTGGCTTCTCATTGGCTGAGTTGTGACAGTCTCTCCTTGTTGGGGCTGTTGCCACAGGAGGAAGAAACGTTCCTTCCTAGTATGGTGATAGTGAAGTAGAAACCATATGTAAGGTCTCTCTCCTCCTCTTGAATTTGCAACTGACAAGTAATATGGTATGAAAACTTCTCCTGCTTACCTCCCCACTCCATTTTCATGAGGTTTCCTTTATCGATTTTCACATATCGATTTCCTTCAATACTGATCTGTTTTACCTAACAACTACTAGTCTTTTGAGCTATCATTAGGTCAAGAGGATAAGGTCATAGCTAACCTTTGAAGAAGAAGCCATTTATTTTATCTGCAACTGCAAGTCTTCAAGTATTTCACATAGAATAGAAAAATTTGTGGAACAAACTATCTCCTCGAGGAAGGAAACTTATTTTTGCTAGCTGCTTGACTGAGTAGAAGAGACATGAGAGAATAATCCCAGAAAAAGAAAAAAAAATATGATATTTCACAATTACAATCAGACATATATTTTATTAATTATTTTGTTTGTATTATCCCTTATCGAGTTGAAATTTGTGATCATCATGAAGTAGACTCTGTGCGCATACTAATAGCTTTCATTTTTTCCCATTAATCATCAACTAGTTCCACAATAGATAAACTGGACACATCAACATTTTTAAGAGTTGTTTTAGCATACATCAGTCTGAACCAGGCAATGTCAAACCCAAAGTGATAGGAGTGCTTCATAGACTGGAACTAGGGGAGGGTACTTTACAGGGAAGACATGGAGGTAAACAATAACATTGTTTGGCTATAACTTAAGCAGTTGTGTTATTTCGGAAAGCTTCACTGACCATCTGTGAATAGTTGTTCTTAAGTTTCATTTTCTCAAACTCAGGTGCATTTACTCTGGCTTAGGTTTGGATTTGCTTATGGAGGCTGCCAAGGCACTTGTTTAATTATTTTAACAATGTGCATTGTTTCCTTACGTAATGCATCTATTTCTATATTTATGTCTATAATATCTATTTAATCCCTGTCCATGTAAACATTGTGTATACACTCAAACACTTTGAAACCTCTCATAAATGTATATTCTATTTATTCTATGTATGTAGAAATGTATATTCTATGTATTCTATGTTTATTCTAGTGTTTGCTGGTGGCACTGAGAATCACAAAGTTCCATAGGCTCCTATTCAAGGTGAGGAACTGAAGTTCTCATGCCCACTCCTCATTATTCCTCAGGAAGAAAGAATATGAATCCAATTGATCGTAATCTGGACTCAACTTGGGCTATGTTTGTTGAAGAGTAGGCTTTCTGTTCATCGTTTCACACAGGGGTGTGACACTCTCTCCATTTGCCTTATATATAACATTTATGCTAAGAAACAGTAAGTGGAAAGCTTAAAAGACAATCCCAGCTGTGTTCCATCCTGCTTTCTTTTTCAACATGCCAAGATTAATAAATGCTCTAAATAGAAATCACAGCCACATTTACATATGGCGCAAAGTCCAGCAAACTAATTATCTCCTTTTCTAATCCTCTTTATTTATAATATTTTACTGATTTGTCTCCTGACCATAATGACTAGAGAGCAGATGGTTAAATTTTGGTGGGAGGAGTTCACATGTAAATCAGTGATCTGTTTTTGTTTTTCTGAAAGCGTTTCACTTAGGTTTTTACATATCAGGCGTGAGTAAAACTTAAAGATAGGATTTTACTTTCTTTTTATCATTGCCATTTTTAAATTTTCCTTAGGGACCTTATATGAAAGGAAGACAGCTATCCCCAGGTATACATGGGCTTCCCCCAATCCTCTAAAACTAGAGGAAATAAATAGTCTTAATATCTACATAAAAAATGCCCATATCTTTTATTTCTTCTAGACACTTGACTTTGGATGATAGAGTTGCTTTGATAGAATCAGATGAGTTTCCACAGATATCAACTCTTTTTAAATATTTTCTTGTTCTATTAACTGTATTTAGTGATAGCAAAGGTCTTCTTTCAGTTCCTGAACCCACTACACTCCTCTTGCCACAGGGTTCAAGGACATGATATTCCCTCTTCCTGGAGTGTTCTTTTCTCCTTTCATTGACTAATCCCTATTCCTCATCCCTTTTCTTCTTTATCCAAGCATTACTTCCCCCAAGGAATCCTCCTCCTCCTCCCTAACTAGGCCATGATCTCCTTCCTTTAGACAATTTAATCAAGTCACCACTTTACATTTGTTTGACCAATGGATGAAGGTGTGCCACACCCCTCCCACACCTGGGGCATGTAAGCTTCCTGAAGTCAAATTAGACCTGATGTCATTCATCCTTGATTTCCTAATTACCCAGGAGTCTGGCATGTAATACATGTTAACAAATGGTTGAAGAAATGAATTATTTTCTGTTATAATATTATAACACATTCTTTTCACATACTTAACACTTAATTTATTCTGATTGATGTAATAGCGATTTTTTCATCTTTTGCCTCCTATCCTCCTTTTTGATTCTGGTTTTCTTGGTGATCGGGAGTTTTGTGTATAATTTCTCATGGAAATAGATGTTGGACCCAAATGTTGACTCATAATGTAAATTTGTAAAACTTTAAATGGATAGAAATTGTCGTTTTTAATAATTACTGCCTCTATATTTTATGTAAAGTTTATTAAAAAATATAATGACATTTATATGTTTTATGTACCCATCACAAATAAAAGTATCTCTACTTAACTTCAAAGCTTTAATTATTTAAGATAAAGTATGAACGACTACCATAGGTTAAAGCAGTATGATGAATTTTGTACTGTAATATGACATAAAATGATATTTCCTTTGAATTTGAAGGTGATAGAACAATAAAAAATGAGCAATTATTTCTTTGGGACTTATAAAATTAAAGTAATTAAAGGCTTAGACTTAACTATGGAGAATATATTAAAACAACTGATTCAAAGTGTCTGCATCACAGTAACTCATAACATTGGAATCTGGTTTTTGACAAGCAGCTTAACAATGGCAAGAGAAATCAAATTTCTAGCAATTATAGTGTGTTATATGGTAATATTAGATATTTGAATACATTCATTGATTTTTTAAGGCCCTGACAATCACAGAGGAACACAGAAATTATAGGTAAAAAGCAGCTGTGTAAAATGATCCACAATCATCTGTGAAAATGTAGCTGAGTAATTGCAGAAAACCGACGTAAATTTGTAGAATTATTTGGCCACTATGTCTTTTGAACCAAGATATAATCCTAAAAACTTCTGTCTCTTCACATTTTATCTACATGTTTTATTTTGTTTTATTTATTATTATTATTATTATTATTAATTATTTCATTGGGCACAATTTGTCTAATGTCATCAAGTTATTTTCCCATGGATTTCCCTGATACAGACTTAAAAATGTCTGTGGGAAGTGCCTGGGTGGGTCAGACAGTTACCTGCCTGACTCTTGATCTCAGCTCAGGTCATGATCTCATGGCTGGTGCGTTCAAGCTACATGTCGGGCTCTGCACTAATAGCACAGAGCTTGCTTTGGATTCTCTCTCTCCCTTTCTCCCTGTCTCCACCCCACTCATGCTCTTTCTCTCTCTCTGAGACTCTCTCTCTCAAAGTAAATAAATAAATTAAAAAAAATATGTCTGTGAAAAAGGACGATGAATGTATCTTAAAACATCTTCGTATTCTTCATTTCCCATCCTGGGTGTAGGTATAGAGATATGTTTGCAGTCTTTTGAATGTTCAAACCAAGAATGGGATACATATGAAAGGATTGACTTTTGATCTCCTCAGCTGCCTCATGATCCCTCCCAATTCCACAGGAGCAAAAAATGATTCTCCCTTCCTCCCTGCTTCCATCTTGGTTGATATTTTGACAATGTTAATTTTGTTAACTTGGAAGCCAAACTTAAACATTCACTTTCAGATTTATTCCTGTTAAAATATTCTAATAATTGTACTCTGTCCTCAGAGGAACATGGGTCCCTTGAAGTACGGGGACATAATCTCTATGAAGACAAAGGTGTTGTCTTTGTCACTAGTTTTAAAGTCTTCTTGGTCACTTAAATATAATAGAGACTTCTAGTGCTCGCATATACTCTAACGTCTTAATGGGTATATTAACTTCCACACCAAACGCATGGCCACGTGACTGGTTGAAGTCAATTGGTATAGTAGAAAGGGATGTGTATCCATTCCAAGGGAAAAGATTTATTGGTTGTTTAAGACCAGATTTCTTTACCCTGTTTCAGCAATACTGGAGACAGGCTGGTGTTAAGATGGTGAAGTCACAGGATTAACAAAGCCTGAATTGAGGGTTCACCTATTAAACCCTGGACAATTGCCTGTGAAATTGTGTAAGTGGGAACTAAACTTTTGTAGTGTTTTTTTGGAAAATTTGTTTTAACGCTTATTCATTTTTGAGAGAGACAGAAAGAGACACAGTACAAGTGGAGAAGGAGCAGAGAGAGAGGGAGACACAGACTCCGAAGCAGGCTCCAGGGTCTAAGCTATCAGCACAAAGTCCAACCCAGAGCTTGAACTCACTAACCAAACCATGTGATCATGACCTGAGCTAAAGTTGGCCACTTAACCAATAGCCACCCAGGTGACCCTAAACTTTTTAGTTAAGCCACAAAGATTTTGAGATTTTTTGTTTGTGTGACTTTTTTTAAATAAGATAATATAGCATATCTTAACTATCATTACAAGAACCTAAAATAGTGCTTGACGCAGATAAGCATGTGTTTAAAAAAAGGTTTTTTTTAAATGTTTATTTATTTATTTTGAAAGAGAAAGAGAGAGCAGGGAAGGGGTAGTGAGAGGGAGAGAGAGAAACCCAAGCAGGCTCTGTGCTGTCAGCGCAGAGCCTAACATAGGGCTTGATCGCATGAACCAGAAGAACATGACATGAGTCAAAATCAAAAGAGTCTGACACTTAACTGGCTGCACCACCCAGTCACCTCAAACATGTGTTAGGTTTTTATCATTGCATAACAAACTGCCATAAACTTGATGGCTTGAAACAACGTTCATTCATTAAATCACAGTCTACAGGTCAGAAGTTCAGCGTGGATTGGATGGGTTCTCTGCTCAGGGTATTACAAAGCTGGATTTGAGGTGTGTTGACCAGCTTGTGTTTCATCTGGGAGCTTTGGGGGGAAATTCAATGGAAATTTCAATCTTATTGAAAGAATACAATTTCTTATGGTTGTATATAAAGGTCCCTATTTTTTGCCATGAGTCAGGATCATTCACAGCACTAAAAGGGTACTACATCCTTATCCATGTGGCCCCTCCACCTTCAAATCATCAATAGTGCATCAAATATAACCTGTACTTTGAATCTTTTAATTTCCTCCTATCAACCGAGCCACCCAAGCACCACATCTGGTGCATTTTATAGGCATGTATGGGTTTATGTGTCCCTATGTATATGTGAATGTGTTTATGTCCATGTACTTTCTCTATTTGATTTCTTTGTAGATGATCATACACCTATTCTCTCATTATTCATTCATTTATTCTTTCAACAAAAATCTCCAAGTACTTTGTGGGGAGCAAGATTCTAAAATGATCCCCAAAGACCCTCTCTATTAATTAATCTTACTCCTGTGAGTGTATGTGGAGACTAAATGTAATGAAGTATAACTCCTATGTTTATGTTACATTCTCTGGCAACAGGAATTTTGTAGATGGAATTAAAGACACTAATCAGTTGACTTTGAGTTAATTAAAGAGGATATTTTCCATTTGGGTTTGAACTACTCACATAGGCCTTTTAGTCTCCACATACACTCACAGGAGTAAGATTAATTAATAGAGAGGGTCTTTGGGGATCATTTTAGAATCTTGCTCCCCACAAAGTACTTGGAGATTTTTGTTGAAAGAATAAATGAATGAATAATGAGAGAATAGGTGTATGATCGTCTACAAAGAAATCAAACAGAGAAAGTACATGGACATAAACACATTCACATATACATAGGGACACATAAACCCATACATGCCTATAAAATGCACCAGATGTGGTGCTTGGGTGGCTCAGTTGGTTGAGTGTCCAACTTGAGCTCAGGTCATGATCTCATGTTCATGAGTTTAAGCCCCGCATCGGGCTCTTTGCTGACAGCTCAGAGCCTGGAGCCTGCTTCTGATTCTGTGTCTCCCTCTCTCTGCCCCTCCCCTGCTCATGCTGTTTCTCTCTCTCTCCAAAATAGATACACATAAAAAAATTTAAAAAAATTCATCAGAATGATTACTGTAAGACAATTTTGTATTAAGTAATATTGCATAGAAACTCCTATGCACAAATATTTTACAGTTAATTTGAAAATGCAAGTGAATACTACATTATGTAGAATAATTATCTTTCTGATTACAGGTTCTGAGAGTCTTTCCAAGACTATGTACAAGTTACAATGTGTCTTTTTTTTTCTATTAATCATCCAGGTCTTATATAAAAGTCACTCCATAGATCTTTCCAAACCCTATTATTAGACTCACATCCTGGGAGTTATATCATAATGCTCTGTGCACTTGATCTTAAAACTATCATGCTTTTGACATGACTTCTTAATCTTCTGCTCACCACTTTATTCTTAGATGCAGCACGTTGTATTTATTGGATAAATCATGTTTTAATTCTTGTAAAGCCTTGTCTTGCTGTCCTTTTCCCTCATTTCCATATAATCTTAGCTCTTTGTTACCAAGATCTCATGTAATTGCTACAAGAGTGATTTTTTTTTCTCAAATGGATTGTATGTTCTTTGAAGGCAAATATTATTATTTTTCCCCCTTCGGTTTCCATGGCATCCAACATTGTCTTTAGCCAACAGGGAGTATTCTCTAGAGATTTGTTGTTTGGTGGATCACTGAACAAGATGGCATTTAACAAAGCAAAGTTCATAGATCAAGATAATTAGTAAATAAAATGGTTTATACATTGTTAATTATGGAATAAAATGCTGAATTGGTAAGAGAAGTTAGAAAATCTGCATAGGCTACAGGTATCAAGGAAGATGTATAGATATGTGTAGATACCTACAAATCAGAGACAGGACTTTTTTTTTTTTTTTTTAAGTTACCCATTTGAAAACTCCTGGTGCTCAAAGCTGGCAAAATTAAAAGAAGAAAGTAATTGATGTCATATTGGATTCTAACTCAAAGCATAAAACAAATATATATAAGTCCATACTGATTTAAATAAATACATGAATGAATGAATGAATGAATGAATGAATGAATAGGGAGAAGGGAAAAATCTTCTTTATACAGTATTTCTAAATTATAGGTGTTTCCTGCCTTCTAGGAGGTGATGTTGAATTTCTTTCTTGAGTATGAGCTAGACCTAAGGACTTGATGCCAAAGAATATACTATGCAAAGGAAAAACATAGTAACTTTATAGTGGAAAACACCAAAGACACTACTATAACTGAATAATCAGGCTAACATCATCAGTAATAAGTCATATTAATGTCACATACCCCCTGTTGTAATGTGGTGAGAAGGCACTTCACCCTGATTTTTTTCCCTAAAACTATACTGCCAGTCAAATTATGAGAAACCGAAGGACATTCTTCAAAGTAAATGGTTACTGTTCTTCAAAATTCTCAAAGTCATGAAAAACTTAGAAGGACTTTTTAACTTTTATTAATAGGATGAAAGTAAGAAATATGAAAATGAAATGCCATGTAAGATCCTGATTTGGTTCCAGGAACAGTAAAAGGAAATTACTGAGAAAACTCATAAAAGAAAGAAGTCTCTAGCTTAGTTAATTTTAATAAACTAATGTTTTCTTAGTTTTGAAAACTGCATGATGATCATGTAAGATGTTGACATCAGGGAAACTTCTTCAAGGAGCTGTCCCTATTCTCTGCAACTTTTCTGTAAATCCAAAATTATTCCAAAACGAAACACTTAAAATTTTTCTAAAGGTATGTATCTATATTGAATGCTATCTATAGATTATAAAAATCCATCTAACCCAGGAACTTTGGATCCAAGATACTAGCTATTAGGGTCTTTAGTTAACATTATTAATTCTGAAAAGTAATCTTTTTAAAAAAATTGTTATGTTTTTGAGAGAGAGAGACAGTGCGAGCAGGGTAGAGACAGAGAAAAAGGGAGACATCTGTAAACAAGCTCCAGGCTCTGAGCTAGCTGTCAGCACAGAGCCCAACAAGGGGCTCAAACTCATGAACCAGAAGATTGTGGGGCTCAAACTCATGAACCGGGAGATCATGACCTGAGCTGAAATTGGACGCTTAACTGACTGAGCCACCCAGGCCCCTGGGAAAAGGAATCTTCCTAAGCAGTAAATCAGTATGCCTTGAAACCTTCTGGAAGCAGACGCTCCATAAATGCTCACTGATAATCATATAGTTCATAGTTTTTTGTTAAAGAAAACTCACTGAAAATCTTCCCTCACAAAAAGAAAATAAACTGACAAATGGATAAAGAAGATGTGGTATATATATACACACACACACACACAATGGAACACCACGCAGCAATGAGAAAGAATGAAATCTGGCCATGCGTAGCAACATGGATAGAACTGAAGGGTATTATGCTAAGTGAAATAAGTCAGTCAGAAAAAGACAGATACCTTATGTTTCCACGCATAGGTGGATTTTGAGAGACTTAGCAGAAAACCATGGGCGAGGGGAAGGGGGAAAAGAAAAAAGACACAGAGAGGGAGGGAGACAAAACAAAAGAGACTCTCAAAGGCTAAGAACAAACTGAGGGGTGAGGGTGGTGTAGGAGGTGGGAGAGTGGGTGATGGGCACAGAGGAGGGCACTAGTTGGGATGAGCACTGGGTGTTATATGGAAACCAATTTGACAATAAATTATTAAAAAAAATAGAAACTTACGCACACATAGGCAAACCATAACATAGATATACAAACAGGAGCACTGATATCAGACTCACTGAACCACAATCTTGATTTCTCATACCAGAAGTGTGATCATTAGAAAACTCTTCTCTACATTTCAGATTCATTATCTATTAAATGGTGATAATAATATTTCTTACATTACAGTATTATTCTGAGATATAAATGGAATAATGCATGGGAAGTACTTAGTATTGGAACATAGTAAGCACTTGTTCAATGGTTAGCTATTAGTATAATTAGTTTGGCCTCTAATATGGGTCTACCCTGAAAATGGAATGTTCCACTTCCTTATAGAATAAGAGTGGAAATTAATATGCCTTGAATCACTACTAAATTCCAGGACTCTGCTAAATAAATTCTCACTTAATCCTTTTCCCAAACATGTAAGTTGATATATCCCCATTATATGCATAAGAGACAGTGGCTTCAGCAGTTTGAGTAACTTGTCCAAATTTAGAATTGCATTAGATAAAGGAGCTAGATGTTTTATTCAGCCTGCATAACTCTAAAATCATGTATAGAATGGCAAGTTTAACTCACTGGCAGTTTTCATTACTTATGGGTCTAAGGTAATTAAGTTAAATGAAAACTAAGATTGGATAGAACATCAGTAGCATGCCCGATACCCTCTCAATAAAAGTCTATTTGTATTTTTAATTAATAACTGTTAATATAGTCCAAAGAGAAAGAATCATGTTTTTAGATTACACTATATTTCTATCTGATCATACAGACTCTCAGCTCCAGAATTTGTTTCAGAAATAACATTAATTGTCTTCATAGTCTTGTTTTGCTGTGTTACAATATAGCTTTTAGGGCTTGCATTCTTGTCATTTGCTAACTTATTTTTCTTTAAAAAATCTAATTATATGATATCCATAAGAAGTAAAGAATATATATCAGAAAGCATAAAAACATGTTAAGGACAATGACATCTTTATAGATTATGAAAAGACATTTTTCCTAAAAATCGTCTTGATCTCATAGAAAATAGATCAATAGGCCATTAAGTAGATAATTTGAGGAGCATGTACATCATAACTAACGAGATTACTTATAAAGCATTGAAAATAATGATAAAATTGACTTGTTCTGAGAATATGTGAGGTCCGAAATCTTGGTAACCGGGTGGCAGAAGCAGTGAGTAGGACATGAGGACAGATGGATCTCTGGACGGTGTGTCCTGTCCACAAATTCTCAAAGCGCTATATATGATTAAATAGCCCATGACTTTTCAAGCATTTTTCCCGCCAGGGGTTCAACCACGATAGTATTGATAATAAGTAAGCCCCTGTACTGCAAGATCTGCTGTGCCTACCTTTTGTGCCCCTAGATTGACAGTGGAGTTCGCAGGATTTCCCTCCCACGTGCTCAAGTGCGCGTCCTTTGTCTACAACATGAATGGCGTTACTTTAACTTCTTCTTCTCGGACTCCCTCTGGAGAGATCTGATGTCAAAATTCAACTTCTTACGAAGTGCGCCAGTGGGAACCATGAGTGAACAAACTCCTTAACATTTCCTGAAGACAGACTGTGGGAAGAGTTTCTGATCAATGTTCTGCAATATATGTTATGTGGGGACCATACTGTTTATGCCACTGACATACTATAGTTTATTATTCAAATTGGCCTTTAGCTCTTAGCCAATATTTTACCTCCCCCCACAAACTTGTGTCTCTTCATGTCTCGTGACTCAAACATAAGATCATGACTGCAGAGGGAGAATGTATATAAAACTTCCACACAAACACAGAGATAGCCTTCCTAGGTAGGGGGCAATATGAACTTAATGATTTTTTGTTAGTTTTTTTGTATGCAAGAGCCAGGAGAAAGCTGAATTTATCTGCATGAAAAATGTATAGATATATAAAGAATTTCAAAATATGAAATCCTAATGAAAAATTCTGGATGGAAATTAAAGGAGGGAAAGAAAAGGCACGAGGAATCAAGAAATGTGTGATGTGGAAAATAAAATTGAGTAAATTCTTTATTTGTCGATTGCAAGGTTTATAATAAAAACACCCTGTTTCTGTTTCCCAGTTAGAAAAACTACATAAAATAGTCACTACTCAGTAGTGTTTTGGTTAATGGAGTTTTCAAGAGAAACTGAAAAGGGGTTGAGTTTCAAACCCAGGCATTAAAAAAAAATAATAATACAGATACATAGGATCCACTATGACTACATAGGATCACTAATGACTAAGATTTTATTATCAAGTCACCTGTATTTTCCTAACCCTCTTCATTTTGGATGAATTCAATAACAGGAATTCTTTATTCCCTTCTTCAGGTACATTCCTGGGCACTGTTTATTCACGTTTGAAGGCAGGAGATATGTACAGTTTAAGCTCCCAGGGTAAGCCTTGCCCAAAGAAACAGCTGTTAGTGTGTATAGTTTGGTTCATAGGATTGTTTCATGTATTACCTCTCTTTATATTACAGTTTTCTACCAAAGAAGCAATGATAAATACAGCGAAAGAATAAAAAACCCACCAAGGTTTGTTTTCACGAAGTTTCACTTGAACTCCAACTTGAAAAAATGTTTATACCATTTATTTTGTTTTGTTTTTGCTAATGAACGTTTAAAAAAAAATCATTGAGGGATTTTTTTTTCTGTGTTTCAGAAATAAGGTTATACCATGGACATAAGAAAAAAAGAGGTGTCCAGTGTCATACATTCTCCACACAATGGGGACCAGAAAACGTTAGAGAAGTGTGACTTATTTCACATGGATGGTGGCTGCTCCCCAGGCACCAACCTTTGACCCTAGCTTAGAGGAAAAACTATGGGGCCAAGAGCTCTAGTAATGAAAGTGTCTGGGCTCTGAGAGGAGAGATGGTACCAGGCTACAGACAAGGAGATTCTACACAACCTTCAGTGGACAAGTGGAGAGAAAGCAAGCATTCCATCAACCACCCAGTGTTCTAACACCTTCCATGGGTGTTAGATGGACAGCATCTTTCAGAGTAACAGCATCATCCAGTAGAAGGATGACCACAGGCCTTGCTTATAAAGTAAGAACACACTTATCCTTTTTCTCTCTCTTTTTTTTTCCCTCTCCACCACAACACATTGAAGATCCTGAACCTCGAAGAAGGATTCTCTCTGTTCCACAGTAATACAGTAAAAGAGCCTGACTTTGAGGAAAGAGGAGACAGATGGTGCCTTAGGCAGATTAAAGATAGTCTTTCCCTTTCTCCCTCCATTTAATCAGTCACTGTTCTGAGGAATTTTTCTGAGGAAATGAGATTTAAATAAGTTCATCATATGAATTTCAAAAGATAATGCATTAGCTTTTCTTGTCCTTTTCCCTGCCATTCTGGTGCTAGCTTTCTTTATACCGTAGCTGAAAAAGATTACATCTTGATTTTTCCTCTTCTCATTTGCTGCTCAGTATCTTCGGCTTCTCAGTATCTTCGACCCTTCCAGTTTTGCCAGGGGCTCCTGTGGGGACCATCATTTGGTATTCCTGGACACTTCCCCTCGGTGGAATACTGCTTCATCTGCAGAAGCGTAAAAGCTTGATGTGGTATAGACAGGTCACCTTTCTACTCTATTTTCTTATTTCTTTATTCATGACAAGTTCATCACTCAAGAAGCTTTGTGTGCATTTCCTATTGATTTTTTGAAGGATTAGAGTAATTTAATAAACTTGTTATAAAGAAATGGAAGAATTAAAATTGTAGGCAATATGACATTTTTTACTCTCCTAAAGGCAAACACCTTAGGAGATTGGTGACTTAAGAGACTTAAGCAGTGAAATAAGATAACCAGATTTCATTTAGAAAGTAGAACTTTGATAACAAAGGAATGATTTTATCAGTGAGGAATAAGAATGAAGTTAATGAAAATCATATAGAAGATGCATATTTACAAATCATCAATGTGTCAATCAGTACACTTGAAGAATTTATAAGTGTTTATATTTTAATGTGTCATGAAAACTACAAACTCATTTTCAGAAACATGCATGGAATTTCACAATTTCAAGGTTGTATCAATCTCCTTTTTCACTAGAATTGGTGAGGATGCCTTTGGCTAAAGAGAAAAGAGCAAATTAAAATCACTTAAATGGTAAGAAAAAATCACTGTTATACTTAATATTTAAGTTCCCAGGTTGGTGATACGGTCATTCAAAATATCAGTATGGACATTAATACTTTTTGTCTTTCTTCTCTGCCACCCTTGGTGTGTCAACTTGCATTTGGACTAATCTTCTTCATGGATACACGATGAAAGCAAGTGTTTCCCAGAATAGCATCTGGATCCAACAATGTCTAGCTAATGAACAATGGTAATTTTGCTGTGTGAGTCTCTTTCACCGGGGAAGAAATCTTTCCTAAGAACCACTCTTCCACTCTTCCAGAGTGCTTCGTCTCATGTATATTTGTTAGGATTGGTCTATATATCCAGTCTTTAAATTTTTATGTTTATTAATTTTTGAGAGAGAGAGAGAGAGAGCAAGAGAGGAGCTGAGAGAGAGAGAGATACACAGAATCTGAAGCCATCTCCAGACTCCGAGTTGTCAGCACAGGGCCCAACACGGGGCTAGAACTCACAAATGGTGAGATCATGGCCTGAGCTAAAGTCAGATGCTCAACCGACTGAGCCACCCAGGCGCCTCTGTATATCCATTGTTAAATCAATATACTAGAAGTGGAATTGACTTTTCATTGCGGATTAGGATGATTCATATAGAGTTTGTTAAAATTTAAGTCACATAAAGACTGAATATTGTGGACACTAGTTTAAGAAACCCCTGCCAGAAATAGTAGTTAAAACCATTTGGACAGCATGCCAAACAAAACCCACATTTGAAAGATCAGCACAGAAAGAGAAATGAGACAAGGAGATTGATTAAAAAAAAAAAATAGAGCAATGAAAGGAAATCAGACCAAACAAGATCTCTCAACCACAAAGTGAAGAGAGTTTCAAGAAGAGAGTGGACAAATGCTTCAGATATAACAATAAATATGTGCAGAAGGAAGAATCTACTCCAATACAGCCAGATTAATACAATGTTCCCTTCCTCATGTTGTTGGAGGTATGAATTTTCACCTTTGAACTATCCAAGAAACATTCACTGGACCAGGAAGGGAGCTCTGCTTACCACTTTGTACTTCACTATTTGGTGTCACATACATTTCAGTCATATCAAACTTTTAGATGTACTGATTCGTCAAAGTACTTATTGGTACTCATTGGTCAAAGCAGGAATGCTCACTCTCCTCCATCATGCTTATTTAAACTCCAGTCATTTCTCAGTGACTATCCTTAGTCCTAATTCTCTGTAGACCAATTCCGAAGTGAGTTGCATTTCCCAGTGAAGCTTTCTTCAATAGTGCAAATAACATTATTCTCTTCGAGGTAGCATGAGGTAGAGAATTTAAATTAGACAGACCTGATTTTGAATTTCTCCTGTAATCACTGTGATCTTAGCTCAATACATTGTCCTGATCTCAGTTTCTTCGTTTGTAAAATGGAGATTCAAAATTCTTATTTCATAGCAGGGATGTTTTACAGATTTAAGTTAGATACTGCGTGTAGAGTGCTCAGTACTCTGCCTGACGCGTAGTAAACTTTTAATCACTGTTATTAATAAACAAAACCTAGTGTCTTGAAGCACAATCTACCACTTTCCAGTGTTCCCTTATTTATCTTCCGTTTCTTGTAAGCCCTCACTATTAGCTTGAAAAATGAAAGTTCATTCCACGCCAAGATGTATGGATCAGCACAGCAAAGGGAAGGGCTCTCATGCTTTACTGTGTGTAATAATCACAGAGACTTGATTAAATTGGAGATTTTTCTGGCTGTCCCTTGGAGAATTTGATACAGAATGGCAAAGTCTGTGACCAGATTATGCATATTTAACACATCGCCCAGAAGATTCCAATCACCCCTGTCCAAGGGTGACATGTGGAGAAACACCACCTTACACTCAAATGGGATTGAGAGTGTGCTTTATAAAAACTTACTTAGAGGAATAAAACATGAGCTCATTTTTTTCAGTTATGTCATATTATAAGCTGCGTAGTCTTGAATTTATTACTTTAGTATCTAGAAGGTAATGCAACCTTTTCAAAGGTGAAATTGATCTGTATATGTGAAAATAATGTATACATTTGTGTTAATGCAATTCTATCTCTTTGAAGAATGTCCTTTTTTTATGCCACCCGATTATACTTGGAACATAGTAAGTATTCAATAATTATTTACTTATATATTGATTTACCATTACAACTAAAGCAGAAGAAAGTTATTTTAAAATAGTAGGTTTCTTCTTTTTTATTTCTTTTGTTTTAAGATAAGACAGAGTGTAAGGGATAGACACAGTCTGAGACAGAGATAGACAGAGTGTGAGTGGGACAGGGGCAGAGAGCGAAGGAGATACAGAATCCCAAGCAGGCTCAAGACTCTGAGCACAGAGCCAGATGTGGGGCTCAAACTCATAAACTATGAGATCATGACCCGACCTGAAGTCAGACACTTAACTGACTGAGCCACCTAGGCACCCCATAAATAGTAGTTTTCTTCTTTTAAACAACAGTTCCTATTCGAGTGTGATTATATTCCAAATCCAAAGAATGTACATTGTGCAAATATCCCAGTGCAACATCCTTGAATGTAGTCTTTAGTAGTTTGCTTGGTTTCCTTTATAAATGCAGAGCAACAGCCTTTCCAACACTTCTCTAAAATATTAATAACCATTTTTATAGGTTTTCTTAACCAATCATAGAAGCAAAGACAATACAAAGTTAATATAGTGAGTAGGTCATACATTCCCTCCTGGGACACATTATCCTCTGCATTACATTTGTTCAACTCTCCAGGGCTACATTTTTCCAATAATGTGCTTGGATAGTTCCATTATCATCCAAGGTAGTTGAACATTAATGAATCACTCAGCATAGGAAGAATAATGTTCCATATCTCTCTGCATTTTCTAGGAATTCATCGAACAGTAGTTGGATAAGTACAAAAGGATCTTCTTTAAGTAGTCATTCTTATTTTTGACCTGGCATGCCTGTATGCATTACCGTGCAAGGCACTATTAAATGCATTGGATTTTTAAGATAGCTTCTCCATATGAGAAATATAGATTTTTATTATAGTGTTTTCCTTGAACGTGGACAATTAACAGTGACATATTTTATTTTCTTCTTTTCAGCTGCACTGTGTATACAGACCAGATAAAAGGAAGCACGGTAAAAATCTCTGGGAGTCAAGACAAATGCAGCTGAGGGTTGGAATTTGTATTTAATTAACTGAACCAAATTTCTTGATTTGTAGCACTCTGTAATATTGAATAGGATCAGTTTAGGAAATAATTAGTGTTGGGAGCCGTTTTGGGCTCACAGGTTGAGACTCTTCCCTGTGTAGAAAAGTGGTTAAAGCAAAGCTCCAGCTAGCCAAAATGGCGGGCTTGGATTTCTTGAGCTACTCTCCTTGGCCCCAAGGAATGTAAAGGGGAAGGACCTGGGGCACAATGCCTTGATGGATTTAGAAGACCTTAAGGAAAGACCCTGCTCTCTCCCCCCACCCTAAATTTATCTTAAAACCAACATACAGGATTAAGGAGGTTTACCACCCTGCTGGTAAAAATGGATTATTGTTAAAGAGATCAAACTACCTTTTAAATAAAGACACAGACCAGCAGGGAGAGAATCACCAGAATTGAGAATCAAGCCAGAATTGAGAAGTTGCCAGAGGATGCCAGAAGACGCCAGATTGTTTGGTCATTAGACTACACTTTTCTTGTGACTCTCACTTCCTTTCACCTGACCGTCCATCCTTCGTGGACCCCTAGATTCGCTGGAACAAGGACCCTGGCAAATTAGCATTGTAGTGTTCTTTATTTGTTCAGGTTGTGATCATGAGTTCCCCATTTAATATACAAATCAGCACATTCTTTGAAGAAGAATATGGTATGTGACATTTAGTTGACCAAAGAATGCAGCTAATGTTTGTTACTGTGAGAGTTTTCCAGATGTCTCATGGGGAACAAAATTTCTTACAGAAATTTGGAAAAGTTTTGGAGCAAGATTATATTTATACACTCTTTGGGTTTGGGATATTTTGTGGGTAGCCCTCAAAAATTCCTGCTTCTCGATATTCACACCTTTGTAAAGTTTATTCTCTGTGAGCGTTGGCCAAACATAATGATTTGCTTTTTACAAAGACAGTATGACAGAGGTGATGAAATGTCATCTTTTTTGTTTTACGTTTTTATTTCAATCTTAACTTAGTTAACATGTAGTGTAATTTTAGTTTCAGGAATAGAATTTAGTGATTCATCTTTTACATATAACATCCAGTGCAGATCACAAATGCCCTCCTTAATACTCATCACCTCGCCCACCTCCCCTCCAGCAACCCCTCATTTGTTTTCTATAGTTAAGCCTGTTTTTTACAGTTTCTCCCCCTGTCTTTTTTTCATTATGTTCATCTATTTTGCTTCTTAAATCCCACACATAAGTGAAATCATATGGTATTTGTCTTTCTGTGATATGTATATATATACACATATATTCATATTCTATATATATATATATATATATGTGTGTATGTATATATATATTCAAGATTGCTTTGGCTATTTGGGTTTGTTTTTTGTTGTTTTTTGTGGTTCCATATGAATTTTAGGATTGTTTGTTTAACTCTGAGAAATGCTGGTGGTATTTTGATATGGATTGCATTAAATGCATAGATGACTATGGGAAATATAGACATTTTAACAGTATTTATTCTTTTAATCCATGACCATGGAATCACTTCCATTTCTTTCTGTCTTCTTCAATTTCTTTCATCAGCGTTCCGGTTTTTCAGAGTAGGGATCTTTCACTTCTTCGGTTAGGTTTATTCTTAGGTGTCTTCTGGATTTTGGTGCAATTGCAAATGGGATCAGTTCCTTGATTTCTCTTTCTGCTGCTTCATTATTGGAATAAGAAATGCAACAGATTTATGTACATTGATTTTGTATCCTAGGACGTTACTGAATTTGTGTATCATTTCCAGCAATTTTTTGGTGGAGTCTTTTGGGTTTTCCACATAGGTATCATGTTGCCTGTGAATATGAAAGTTTGACTTCTTTCTTGCTGATTTGGATGTTTTTATTTCTTTTTGTTGTCTGATTGCTGAGGCTACGACTTCCAGTACTATGTTATATAACAAAGGTGAGAGCAGTCTTTAGGTCTAAAATGAGTATCTCCTAACAGCATATAGATAGGTCTTGTTTTTTAAATCCATTCTGACACCCTATGTCTTTTGATCGGAACGTTTAGTTCATTTACAGTCAGAGTGATTCTTGATAGATATGAATTTAGTGCCATTGTACTACTTGTTAAGTTGTGGTTTCTAGTGATTTTCTCTGTTCCTTTCTTTGTCTTTTTTGCTCTTGGTCTTTCTTTCCAACTCAAAGAATCCCCTTTAATATTTCTTGCAGGGATATATTAGTGGTCACAAACTCCTTTAGTTTTTGTTTGTCTGGGAAAATCTTCATCTCTCCTTTTATTCTGAATTACAGCCTTGCTATATGAAGTATTCTTGACTGCATATTTTTTTCCCATTCAGTGTGTTGAATATATCATGCCACTCCCCTCTGGCCTGCCAAGTTTCTGTGGAGACATTTTCTGCTAACTTTATTTGTTTTCCCTTGTAAGTTAGGAATTTCTCTTATCTATCCACTTTTAGAATTTTTTCCTTTATCTCTATATTTTGCAAATGTTACTACAATATGTCTATGTGTTGACCTGTCTTATTGACTTTTATGGGATTTCTTTGTGCCTTCCGGATTTGGATGGCTCTTTCCTTCCCCAAATTATGGAAATTCATAGCTATAATTTGCTCAAATAAACTTTCTGCCTCTTTTTTCCTTTCTGCTGCTTCTGGGATTCCTATGATATGAATGTTATTTGTTTTATATATTAACTGAGTTACCTAAGTCTACATTCATGATGAAATATTTTTCTTTCCCTCTTCTTTTTAGGTTCATTATTTTCCACAATTTTACCTTTTATATCACTTATTTGTTCCTTGGCTTCTTCCATTTTTGTAACATTACATCCATTTGTTTTTGCATCTTGCTTATAGTATTTTAAATTTCAACCTGACTAGTTTTTAAGTCTTTTATCTCTGCTTTAAGGGACTTCCTGGTGTATTTTATGCTTTTTTTAAACCCAGCTAGTATCCTTATGATTATTGCTTTGAATTCTGGGTCAGGCCAATCACTAATATCTCTTAGGATTAGATGCCTCACTCTGACGTTTTCTTGTTCTTTCTTTTGGGATGAATTCCTCCTTCTTGGCATTTTGTCCAAGTATCTGTCTTCTTCTCTGTGTTATTAAAGCCTGTTGTGTTTCCTGCTCCTGAGAATAGTGGCTTTATTAAGAAGAGGTCATATACTGACCAGGGCCTGGTGCTTCAGGAAGTGTTTCTGATGTGTTCTCTGTGCCCTTTACTGCTGCATTTTGGCTACTCTTTCCTTCAGGTAAGTCTCCTGCAGAGTTTCTTACCTGAAGTGGGGAGTATTTGGAACTTGGACAGAATTTGGTGAGTTTTAACTAGGTGTGCTTGTTAAAATAAACCTTGTACTATTTCCACTAAAGCTGAAACTTTGCTGTACTCTATGGTCAGTAGACTTGGTTTGCGAGGAGGGTTTGTGCTGGTCTTCTAAGGGAGGGGCCCACTGTGCTGGTTCTCAGCCATACTTTCCACAGTAAAGAAGCATCTGCAGAGCACAGAAGGACTGGGCTTTGTGTAAGCAGTTTAGGCCACCACTGTTTGGCAATGTACTACTTATAGAAGTCACGCTGAGGAGAAATAGAACCAACCTTCTCTCTCCTCCGCATAGAGGGGAATTCGCACCTGCTGCTGTTTAAGAAGCTCTCAGAGAAGAATGAATAACCTCCCCTCATGCGTCCCAGGTATCCATCAGATTCTTGCCTTCGCCGTGTCTGTGTCCAGGCCATCTGCCCCCTCAACAGCACAGAGCATCTATGTTTTATACCACATGAAATCATATGGTATTTGTCTTTCTCTGATATATAGATTCAAGATTGCTTTGGCTATTTGGGTTTGTTTGTTTTTTGTTTTTTTGTTTTAAAACTCAAGCCTGCTGAGTTTTAAAACTCCAATATTTAGAGACATGGTGTGGTGTGAATAGTTGCTGGTCCTTTGGGGGAGGCTCTTACTGGGGCTGATGCAGGTGTGTCTCAAAAAGTTGCACCAATGTACAAGAGCTTAGAGTTTGGAGTAAAGCACAGCAAAAAGCCGGCATCTATCTTAGCTACCCTCAGCATGTGTCTCTGCCCCTATTCTAAGAAATGGGGCAGCACAGTGGTGCCCGCCAGTTCTTTTGTCCTCAGAGAGGCAATGCCACCTCTCCCAGGTGTACTCCAAGGACAGGGAACTCTCTCTCACAATGCATACCTGGGGATCCTCAGAAGACACCGTGTGCCCCCGAATTATCTGCCCTCCTTTTCCAAATGAGCACTAAAGTGTCTTCCAGGGCCTACACCAGCCACAAAATGGACATCTAAAACCCCAGGCTTTGAGCTCCGCTTATTTTAAAACCTCATGATAATCAGCCCCTTTTGTTTTCCCAGTTAATGGCTTTGGGGAAAGGTTTTCCTTGTGTGATGCCCTGTGCTTCTCTCTGTCTCTCTCCTCTATACATGATCAGGACCCCCTTTCCTCTGCAGCACCTGTGATCCATTTCTCCTCCAAATCGTATCTCCGCACCTCCTACCTTCCACAAGGTGCAAGTTAAATGAGTGGAGGAGAGACAGAGAGAGAGAAAGAAAGAGAGAATCCTAAGCAGGCTCTGCACAGCATAGACCTGATGTGGGGCTCGAACTCATGAACCATGGAATCATGACCTGAGCTGAAATCAGAAGTCGGATGCCAGACTGACTGAGCCATCCAGGCATCCATCAAACGTGCGATATTTGGACAAAATGCCCATGTTTAACACAATGATTCCACTTTCCTCTAATATATTTTATATTGAAGAATATTATAATATAGAAATATTTTTAAAATTTCTCTATTTGTGTTTTCCTAAAGTGTACTAAAATTTAATCTATATGATAATAAAAACCAGTATTTTACAGCATGTGTGTATGTATACTAGATGTGGAGTGGAGGAGAAATCAATTATTTCGTATTTGTAAGTTTCTTACAAGTCAAAGTTTTGAATAATTTCAAAGGCATTTAAATTTCCCATGTGGTTATAAGAACACAGTAAATATTTGACATAGTTTTAGAAACATTTTTATTTTCAGAACTCAAGGATCTCCATGAATATAGCCTATATAAAACATAAAAATACTATAAAATAATAATGGCATTTTAAATACATGCTTATACACACAGGGAGGCAAAAATAATTTATTTAAAGTTTTCCAAATATAATCTATTCACATTCTCATCTCAGAATCATTTCACAATGTGGGATGTTATTGTAGACATGAATATAAATACTATTAAAGTTAGATCAGGTTTATTGTTGTTTACTTATTCTTGGCTGTTTTATTTGCTATTCTAATAAAATTCAATATAATTAAAATGTTTATTGAGGTAAAGTCTATTTGAAAGCAAGTTTCATCGTTCTATAGTCTTCAACCAGCTTATGTTAATTAAAACACACAACTATTAAAATTAATAAATGAGAAAATTGTTTATATAAATCGAATAAAGTAGCAGATATTTTTATATTAAAAACTATGCAGATATACTGTAAACAGACTATAAGAATTCTCAGAAAGATATTTTGCAATCGTGTAATGTAAAGAAGAAGGAGTTCTGATGCCCACATCCAAATATTCAGAACTCTTTGTGTTCTATTTTGTTTTTTGTGTGTGTTTTGAAATATGATATTCTCTTAACTTGTCTAAAAATTTAACAATATTTAAAATTTATTCTTAATGTTTGTTCATCTACTTTTTAGAGAGAGTGTGAGCAGGAGAGTGACACAGGAGAGAGACACAGAATCTGAAGCAGGCTCCAGGCGCTGAGCTGTCAGCACAGAGCCCAACACGGGGCCCGAACTCATGAACCACTAGGTCATGACCTGAGCCAATGTCAGATGCTCAACCAAATGAGCCACCCAGACCTCCCAAAAATTAACAATATTTTAAATGAAGAAAATTATGTTGGACTATGGTTATAATTAGTTCATTAGTGGATATCTTATCTTGTAATAATCTTTATTTTGAGAATTAATCAAGTTTTAAAATGATGACAGTGGACTTCTAAAACTTTTGCCACATTGATCTGAAGTGGAGAAATTGTTTGGGAGAGACTTCTTTACTCCTTTTCAAAAAGCCATCTCTGAGCATATTGTAAGATTGTCCATGTTTTTCCTTGGGGATTCATTGCACTGAATTACATGTTAATTTCACTTCACTATAAAAAGTGAACTTCACATCCTTGCTTTACACTAAAAAATAAATAAGTGTTAATATAGTTTGTTGTTATCTAACGTGTACCCAAGTTGGGGACAGACAACATCAGTATATAATTTTTAATCTCTAAAATGACACCAGGTGTATGTTAGACCTGTCTTTTCATAAATTGGAAAAAAATTCACATGTTTATATAAGTAATAAAACTTAATTTTACTTAGCTGTACATGTGATTTACTAAAGCATTAAAATAAACACTTCCATATTATGCTTTTAAAATTATGCAAGATCTAAAACTTCATATTTGAAGATATAATTATTTTTAAATATTATCTCTTTTGCATTCTTTAAAGTTTATATTATATTGCAGAAATAAAACTAAATTAAAGAACGTTAGCCCCTAGAGCTCGACTTTGATCATGTATTTTGTTATGCTATTAACTCTACCTTAATCAGATAATTCTTTTTAATTTGGCAAAATCACACCTTTTCATGCTGAGTTCAGCTCTAACATTCATGTTAATATCTTTAATTTCTCCTCGGCTTTTTCCTTCTAGTGTAGCCCCAGATATTAATTTAATTAATGTATCATTTGACTTTTTCCATACCATAAGTTAAAGTTTAGCATCCAAGTTCTAATGTCTCCCCAATGGACACTTAATTTTAGTTTATAATTTATTAATGCCAATGGGCAGTAATCCCTTTAAATATGTTAGGATGTTTTATGATCATAAAAATTAATTCAGCTAGACAGAGTAGAATTTCTCTAAAATTCATCTCATGAAAAAATAAAATATGCCTGCATGGCTGTGCTTTAGAAACTACATTTTCCTATTCATGAGGCACTGTATCAGTTCTCTACCTCTTTTAGGATTATCCAGACTTGCAACTTTTTTTTTTCATATAGTACTAATCAGAAAAGGTGACATAGCAGTATTTCATCTTTTACTCCTATATATGATATCATTCCAAGTTTTTTCCCTTCTATGCTTCTGTAAGTCTTTCTAAAGAAAACACCTACATGTGCACAAACACACCCATATGCATGTACAATTCAATGAGCTTGTTCCAGTTTAGCAGATGCAACATAAAGGAGATAAAGCACAGGTGGAAATAGTCAAGGATGCATTATATAAGGACCGGAGACCTCAGAAAGGAGTACCCAGATACAGGGTGTAAAAAGGAAGGCTTGATCTGTCCATAACACCTGTGTAATGGAATATTGTCTCAAATATTGATAATTAAAAGTGATCAGCTGACGTAGGGACTATTACAGACCTTACACAGATCTATAAAGCTCTATCTCTTCACAGGCACAATAAAGAAATAATTAGTCATGTCGCCTAAATTAAAGCATGTCACCTAAAGGGCACATGTATGTGAAGAAAATAACACATTTTACCATGGTTCCAGGAGTACAGCTTCATAATTGTGGTGGTCACATGATTTTGTAATAGAAATTATGTCATTTAAACCTATTGAAAAGTAATCCCTGGGTTACCATTGTCGTTAGGATTAAATCTAAATCATTTAGCATTTTCCCTGAGTTCAAAACTGGTTATCATCTTGGTGTATCATCTGTAGCAATTGATCTCTCACTTTCTGTGTTCTGATCGTACTCTTTCCTGGTTCCTTGAATATAAAAATCTTTCCTTCTTTACTATATCTGATCTGATATTTTCTAAATATCTTACCTTCCCCAAACCTACCTCTCTGTTTATCATAGGTAATTTCTGCTGCTTGTTTCAAGTTTAAGCACAAACGCTATTTTCGTAGAGAAGCAGAGAACTCATTTACTGTCCCTTATGCATGCAATTTGCTCAGCCCACCATAGCCATCTTTTTACAACATCATCAGAAAGGATTATAGCAGATGTATCCTGAAGCTTGTTTTGTACCTTGTCTACTTACAATTTCACCTTAACCTCTTCTTTCCATCAACAAAAACCTTTCTATATGCCGTGTCCTCATTGTTAAGGTGTGTATAACTTAAAAAAATAAAGTTACTTTTTTTTTTACTTTTAGTTTATTTTTTTTTTAATTGTAGTATAGCTGGCACACAATGATACATTAATTTCAGGTATACAACACCGTGATTGGACAACTGTAAACGTTATGCTGTGCTCACCACAGGTGTAATTACCATCTGTATCACGTAATTCTATTATAATACCATTGACTGTATTCTCTATGCTATGCCTTTTATTCCCCTGATTTATTCATTCCATAATCAGAAGCCTGTATCTCCACTCTTCTTCACCCTCTCTGCCCATCCCTCCACTCTCCCTTCTTCTGGCAATGACCAGTTTGTTCTCTGTATTTACGGGTGTCTTCCTGCCTCTTTTGTTTGTTAGTTTTCATTTTTTTGATTTCACATATAAGTGACATTATTTTTTTGTCTTTCTCTGTCCAAATGACTTCTTTTAGTTTTATATTAATCTCTTGACAGTCATAGTAAAAGACAGATCTTGACAGTCGCATGATATTGGAATGCAAATGCCACCCATTTGTGAACAACAAAAAGACTTGGTATTTCAAAGTTTGGCTTTTTAATAATAAGAATTAAATTCATGAATAAAAATTTATCTCCCGAAGAAGAGAATCAATAGTATTGGAAAGAATGACGATTGATATAAGAGCAGTTTTCTACTCTAAATATTTTTTAGAGTGGGTTGGGGATGGTGGGATTGTGAGTTCATTCGCGTGGATCACTGATGAAGGCATTTACATTGGCTCTCTCCAGGGCCAAAGACTGATGCGGAATACTGTAGTGGTAAAAGAATAGCCTTAATGTTTAGAAATCAAAGAGCAGGATAAGCACATTAATCACATTTTTCTTTGCAACTTTTGGGTAAGGCAGTATCATGGAATCCTTGTATGGATGATCTGAGTAAAGGAGAAATGGCTTAGAGCAGATTTAGGAACTGAGCAAGTGAAATGGCTTGTTATTCTCTTTCTACTTTGACCTCTCAAATGTATAGTGTTCCAGGTCAATGCAAATAAATATTTTAGGTTCCTTCTGAGAAGGGAGGTAAAGAGCTTGCCTGAAATTTTAAGAGCAGTTTCAAAGGTATCCCATGGACAAGAGCAGAAGATAGGGCTGTGGACATTTCAGCATGGGAATGAAGAAGACAAAGGTTGCACACTTTACAGGTTCCAGCGTGGACCATTTCCCATGAATAATGGTACAGACATATTTCCAAACGCTGCAGAATGATGCAGAATTTTCTCTGGGAAAAGAGAGAAATGAGAAGGAAAAAAAACCCAAACATTTATGAATTGACAGGTCCAGGAGTGACCAGATTTGTGAATTGGATGGACTATATTTTCTGTTATCATAAAGTAAGAACCTCGAGAACTAGAGAAGTTATAAACAAGTATATTTAACACCATGTGAATTAGTCACCTTGAAGTGCTATCACTACTTACCACAGACTGGGTTGCTTAAGCAACAGACATTTATTTGCAATTGTTTTGAAGGCTAGAAAGTTCAAGAAAAAGGACTGGAGGATTTGGTTTCTGGTGAGAGCCTTCTTCCTGGTTTGCGTACGGTCAGTTCCTCACTGTCTTCACATTGTTAAAATAGAATGAGCTCTGGTCTCTCTCTTTTTTTAGTGGAAGCACACTAATTCCATCAGGAAGTCTCCACCTTCACTTCATCTAAACCTAATGACCTCTCAAAGACCTCATCTTTAAATACTATTACACTGGATGCTAGAGCTTCAACATATGAATTTTAGGGAGACACAGACATTTGTTCCATAACATTATGTTTCTGCCCTTTAAATACATATATATACTTGAATGTTTGCAACTAATTTGTTAATATCTATCTCCTTGAAAGGGCTGCAAATTCCTAATTCTTTGGTCATCATTTATTATATCATTAGAGTTTGTTCTTGCAAAAAGTTGGCATTCAATGAATATTTGTTGAAAGAAGAAAGAAAAGTGAAAGAAAGAAGAGTATGATGGAGGAAAGAAGAAAAATCAAAGGAAGGAATGAATGATGGAGGATGGGAAGGAAAAAAGAGATGAAATTAAACAAGGCTTTACCAGAACTGGAAAGGTCTTATAGAGGTTACGTTAGTGGTGGCCTGGGATCCTGGAATGCAAATAATAGCAATGACTTTGAACAATCATTGTTAAATTATTTTACCTCATCTTTGCAAATAATGGAATATGTGAGAAGAAATTATTGGACACTACATAAACTTCTCACCTGTGTGTCTTAGGAGAAAACTTTAAACTAGGTCAACAAACCTAACATATGCTTATTTAATTTAAGACTCTTATCCAATCCTCTACAACCTTGAATATGGCCTCTACTCAAACATGCACATGCCAGCCATGTGCATGACTTTGGAGATATTATGAAGAAAACCCCCATTCTTCCTTTAAAGTGACTCATAATCTCATGAAAATGATTAATTATTTTACTCTAAATATCTCTATTGATTTCAAAAGCACACAGATTTTAAAATCTGTAATCAGATTTTATCAGCAGATGGAAGATTGGATTTTCCTTACTTTCCAGACTGAGAAATGTATCTAATGAATCTAGAGGTGACTTTTCACAAATTTCAGAGTAAGTGGTAGTGAAGAGTAGACACTTCCTCTTAACCTCTTCACAGTCAGTATTCTGAAATATAATAAATCAATTGGCCTAAAGAGTTTCACTGTTGCATTGAATAAAATCAAACTCTGCTTAAACATCACTAACTCAAGGAAACCTCCCTGGCTTTCTGGAAGGGGTTCACATTCAGTCTTAGAAACAAGTGTTTTCTCTGTCACAGCACCCATCAAAATTGTTATTGCCGGGGACCAAGAGGCCATGGCCCTGGTAGCGATGCCCAGGGTGAAGAAGTAAGGCTCAAGGCCCAGGCGGCCTGGAGCCTGGACCACCGCCTGTGGGCAGAGGTGTTCTAAAGCAAGTATTAGGCCTGAGGCCATAAAAGTTATGGCTTTTGATCTCCTCACTTTGTTTGACCCTAAGAGGATAGCTGGTTAGCCAGTGATGGGTAAGATCCCTCAGAGGGGGACAACCTAAGACAGGCGCAGCCACAAAAGGGCCATTAGGAGATAAATTTGTGCCAGGCCTACGATAAGAACATTGGGTCTGTAAGAATCCCTACACTCAGGGTGACGATAATATTGAAGAAAAGTCCCTGCTAGCAGCAGCTGCAGGGTGAAGTAAAAGAGGGTCTAACGGCATCCCCTCCGCTAGCCAATTAATGCTGTTGGTTTTATTCCTCTTAATAGGTTTAGAATATAGGGAGATATAATGTTGATCATCATGAAAATAATAAGAAAATCATTTAGGAGGCTTTAGTTTGCCCCAGGTAATATAAAAAATAGTTCAAGAATAAAATAAATCTCTAATTGTTCTATTAAACCTAAGAGTGCAGCCCGACCCTCAAGAATGTGGTAACTGCTGTAGTTTTTGGGATAAGACATTATTAATGGTCAATAGATAATAAATAATCTTAGAGAGTAACTTTAGAGAAAAACATGTTTTTCACACGATCCTTCAACTGTAGCCAGAGCCTTTAATTGATATCTGTACACTTTGTTCTTATCCTTCCAACCCATAATATTCACCGGAATGTATCCATTAGTTATCCTTTGACTGCAGGTGTGCTGTTTTTTATCCTCATATACTAATTGTTTAAACAATCTATGTAACCTTGAGAAACAAGGGTTCTTTGAAGTTTTATGGGATGTAAAGGCTGTTTCAATCAGTTTCTTTTTATTTTACTAAGAACCTTGAGAAATTAGAATGATTTCATCCTGCCAATCCTTACAAGGTGAATACTTCCTGTGTTTGAGAAAGTGCATAAAAACCCTGAGGAAAAAATAAACTTTGAGCAGTCCAAATAAGAGGCCGTCTCCATGTCGTTTGTCTTGTCTTAATCTTGCCTTTATGTTTTCTGTCTCAGCCCTTGTATAGGAAGCCCCGGACCAGTCCTGATACGAGGCTGACTCCAAGAGACTGACTTCGTGTCATCTCTTGCACCTAGACCAACCGTCATGCAGGTGAAACCCTGTGCCAGCCAGAAATCCTGAAGTAGGAGCTGGCCTCCTTTCAGGGCAGACTCCGGCATGTTATGTAATGATTAACTCCTTACTTAACATCCTATTCTTCTCTGGAATGTACATTCTAGAGAAGCTATCTATAGTATTATTTTTTTTTTCAAGTCCAAATCTCCAATATCTCATAAGGTCCTATATGTAATTGGTATTTACCAAATATTATTTAATATAAAAATAGCTTTTTAATTAAACAAAGGAGAATCTATTGCTTGAAAAGGGAGGAATCTAGCTTATACAAGTTGGCCAAGCAGGATATTTATTGGAGCAACAACAGGCCCGTGGCTGCATAATATGGCAAACTAATGGACCTGAATGTGGGCTGACATTTTTCTATCAGTTATTTTTGAAAAGTTTTCAGTGATAGGCTTTATTTTCCTCTATTTGACATTAACTTCCTCTACATGGAAGAAACATAGAAATCAATGCTCAGGACACAAAACTTTCAAGGCATAGCCACCAGAAGTGAATCATCAGATTTTTCATTAAGTCTTGTTCAAAAATCTCAGGTAAAATACCTTTCCGATCTCAAGCTCATCCCTGAGCCAACAACAGTGTCCTGGGATTTAAGGTTGTATGATTTAAGCCAGCGTGCCGTTTCTTGCAAGGCTGAATCTGAATTTCAGGTCATACATTTAGCTGGCTAACTCTTTTCAAAGAGGTATGCTTAGTCTATTAAACTTTGTATTGTAGATGATTCTCCAGAGAGCCTGTGACTGTACCCGAGGCCAACTTGGCACTACCATTTAATATTTTTCTTTTATTACAGGTAACAAACCATATAATATGCTGCAAGTATTATTTTAAATAATAAATTCTAGGAGCTAATTGACCCATCTAATAATAGCATACAATCACATCTATAAAATAAAAGATATTTATGGAGTATTTTATAATCTACTGGAAGATGATTTTTTTAATGTTTAATTTCACGTTTCTAAAGATAGTTTTGGAGTTTACTACACACTGCCCACTGATACTCAATGAATATTTTATTATTACAGAAATTATAAGCACAATTTATATTTTATTATTGTAAATTATTATTATTGTATATAATTATTATTATTGAAATTATTATTATATATAACGCTAACTCTTACAAGTAATGTCTTTCTCAGTATACGTAAAGTTGGGACAATTACACAGTTACATTTGATTTAAGAGCATGATCACTTTAGAGTAAGTTCATTCTACATGAGGTGTGTTCCTTGGTTTTCTAGCTGGCTGAATTCTTTACCTTCAGGCAGAGAGACTAGAGACAATATGGCTACTACCGTTTTAATTAGCAGGAGTAGACTTTAATTGGTCTCATTCTTAGAATCTTGGTTTCCATTTCATTGCATTCTTAAATCATAATAAGATCTAGCCTATTTACAACAAAGGTTATATGAATGTTGGGAAAACATGATCTTATTAGAGATACAGAAAATTTTTCAAGGTTTCTGAGGCCTTTCGTTGACTTGTATCATGTCCAGCAATGATCCATCATCTCTTTATTTATGTCTCTTCGAGTATAAGGTGGAGGTATTAAATGACATCAATTTAAATATCAGTTAATATTAAATAAAAATAAAAAAATATTAAGGCTAATGTAATAAAATATGAAATAATTTATCAGTACATGTGAGAAAACTAATTGTGCTCATTCCGTACATCACCTCATTGTCTCATTGAATCAGTCAACTATTGACAGTAAAATACTATAATAAACTCTACTAATAAGTCAATTATACAGATTTGGAGATGCCTTAGAGTCGTTTACTAAGTAAAGGAATTATCACTACTGGATTTGCTTTTCACACTGTAGGAAGATTTTGATGAATGGAGAAGAGGGAGAAAAGGTTTTATTTATTGTGCCTCTAATGAAAAATCCATATCTCTATACAATGGATGCTACCCAGCTCCCTGATTCCATCATCATCTACCTACTCTGATATCAAACTCTTTGCATTCCTAGTGTTCTCAGAAGTTCAGCTCTTCATGACTCTGGATAAATTTTGCCATATTCTCCAATTAGCTTCACTATTCGAACGTATTTTTCAATTTACCATACACATCAATTGAAGAATTATTTCTAAAAGGATGGCTCAGGTTATGATAAGATACAATTTCAAATATTAATTATCATCCTACTGCCATTTTATGAAAGCCAAATGCTTCGCTCTGGATCTATTTGTTCCAATACATGTCATTTCAACTTTGTTTTTATTTCTGAACTCGAACTTTAGTGATCATTTCCTATTCCCCAAAAGAAACGTATTTTTGCCCAATTTTATGCATTTGATCTCTAGAATTTTCAGAGCTCTGATAGACAAACTGCAGTAAATTTGCTCCATTTACTTCTGATCACATAATGGAGTGTGATCAGTGATTTATTTTTCAGTTGGCACATAGGCTTGGGTGACTACTCCCTACATAAATTCCACTATGAGTGGTGAATGGTAACAAAGGATAACAGCGATAGAAAATATATATAACTTCTGACACTATACTAAGTAGCATTCGAAGCTTTGGTAGGGAGTGATCACCCAAATTTATCTACTATCTCTTATAAACTAGTCCATTATTATACTATCAGTGATAACGTTAATATAAATAATAGCAGTGACAGTGATGGTAACAATAGCTGGCACTGAGGCATCTGGATGGTTCAGTTGGTTAAGTAGCCGATTCTTGTTTTCAGCTCAGGTCATGATCTCATGGTTTGTGGTATCAAGCCCTGTGTCAGGCTCTGCACTGACAACACAGAGCCTATTTGGGATTCTCTCTCTCTCCTCTCTCTCTCTCTCTCTCTCTCGGCCTCTCCTCTCTCTCTCAAAATATATAAATAAATAAAACTTAAAAATAAATCAAAACATAGCTAGTACTTCATGCATGTTAGGCATTAAGCATCTTCAAAGTCCTTTGCCTACATAAATTCATTTAATCCTCATAACAGTGGTTATAAGTAGATATTGTTGCTATGTATTCTATAGTTTATATAAATTTTTATAAAGGTGAATATTTGAAAGCACTTTAAGAAGTAATATTTAAATCTAGTCACTTAATTGCACTTGTTTTTTAGCCAAGCACAAAACCAGATTATTCAGAACAATTGTTTTGCATTGTATTGAACAATGCTGGAAATGTAAGTACATACATTTTTAATCAAACAACAAATATTTTCTTTTATGGATGTATAATATTAAACAACCGCCTATGCTATAACATTATAGTTAAACACAATTTTATATTAATTGATGAATGCTGCTCCTATGAGCAGGATTACAAATTTTTTTCAAAGTCTATTTCTTTTCTCAAAAATTTATTTTTTAAAGAACATATTTCAACTTACTAAAGTCTCTGTACAGAAACTATGAAAAGAAGAATAAGTTTTACTTTATAATTTTATATTTAAAATTGCATTTTGGATTGAGGTATTGTTTACAAGTGAAGCTTTTTATTTTTTAGTCTTTTATTTATTTTGAAAGAGAAAGGAGGGACAGAGAGACAGAGAGACAGAGAGAATCCCAAGCAGGCTCTGGATCACAGAGCCTGACATGGGGCTCAATCTCATGAACTGTGAGATCAAGACCTGAGCCAAAACAAAAAAGTCGGACACTTAACAGAATGAAGCACCCAGCTGCCCTGACACATTTTTTTGTGTACATATGAATTAATTAATTTTTTATAAGCAAAATTGAACTTTTAAATATTAAGATAGACATTACATAGAGTTCCTTCCAAAATCATATGTGAAATATTTAATTTAGATATTGAGGAATTAAATATTTTAAAGCACTCTATTCTCCTCTCTCAACAGTCAAGGTCATAATGCTATGTCTAAGAGAACTACTAGAAGATTCTCTCCAATCCTTTTCTCTTGAACCTGTTTTAAAACACTGACTGGTCATTGGCTTCTGCATTCTTTTTCTTGCTTCCCATGTCTGGGACCATGTCATTGTCCTGGTCCTCTAAGAAGAGAGGCTAGGTAGCAGTGTATTACTATGCAAACATCTGCTTTCACCATCAGCAAACCTAAGATTCAAATGAGTCAGAGAACTTCCAGTCCTCTAGCAGAGATTCATCCACCAAGTTTGTCTGGTCCATTTCACTGTTTCTAAGTTTTGCCAGAAGGTTTCTGGATCTCTAATCTGGCACCCTGTGTTCCAGCTTCAAGTTGCATTGGCTTTCATTTTGTTTCTCAATTTGTCTTTCAGTTTTAATAACTTCATTTCTCTTTAGCCATGAGACATATTTTCCGATTTTCTGTCTGGATTTTCATATCTTCATTTCTGCTTTGCCTTCCTGCATTTACTTCATTTCTTACTAACACTTTCCTTCCTCTTTGCAAAATGCCATGGACAAAGGCAATTAGAGTTCATAACGGGGTGGGTGGGCAGTGCGAAGGCGGTTTTCAGACTTGTCCCCAAATGAAATCAGTTCTTTTATAATGAACCAAACATATTTTTGCTCCAGAAGGGAAGTAACATAAAACACACAGTAGTAAGGCAGGAAAGTCAATCCAGAAGAGTTTAATGAAAAGGTCACTCAACTCCAGAAGGCAGAGCTGATGGAAGATAATTGAAGTGGAGGTTGGAGAACTGAAATATGCCCATTCTGAATGTCAGGAACTGTCATGTATATTTCAGCCATAGTCATAGAAGTTTTTCTCATGCTGTTTACATCAGAGCACAAATTGAAATCAATCAATCAACTGATCAGAAAATATCTCATATTAATAGATACAAAAGATACAATAAAACAGAGGAACAAGATATGCTATTAAGTAGGCAGAAATTTTGAGCCAGTAGTCTGTGGACATTATATGTCAGCTGAGAAATGAATGACGAAATGGGCCTGCCATGTAAGCGTCAGGGGAAACAAAGACAAAGCAAAGGTGAATTACACGGTGTAGAAACAGCTTTAACTAGCATGGCACAGTCAAAGTGGTTTCAGTGAGCTTCACCAAACCAGGCAGGAAATTGTTGTTCAAGAGGAAGAAATATCTCTCTATTTATTTATACATCTTCATCAAGTGCCACCTCTGTGTTAGCCTCTTCACTAGACATTGAACAGATAGAAATGAACAAGACCTTTTCCTCTTCCCTCTAGCATGTAGTTTGATGAAGAAATGAATACATGGAAATATTATGGCAAACATTACGGATATTGAAGCTCCCCATCTACTCAACATCTATTCTTACTGGTACTTCCTCTTCTTATAATATAGAGACAGGCAACTAAAACAACATACAGTTTCCAGATGTCCTGGTCTCAATGGATCCATATATGATCAAAGTTGTGCCTCAGGGTACTTGGAGGTCTGTGTGAGCAATATGTATTGAGAGCCTGCATAGGAGATTAGCTTTTTCAGAGAGAACAGTATGGGGAAAAGGGCTTTTGAAAATCTTCTGGAGTAATCCCAATGAAGAGTCTTGTTTTCACTCCCCAGCCTCACCGACACAGGGCTGTGGGAATACAAATGCAGGGCTTACACCAAAACAATCCCATGGCAGAGTGCTTATCTTGCCTATCTGTGCACTCTTGACAAGCTGAGAAGTTCCTTATGCCTTCTGGAAGAGGTCCTGTAAGTTACTTAATACCCATTTGATGGCAGGATTTAGCCTAGCAGTTAAAAATGGCCATGGTAGTTTGTTCATGGCTTGCGTTTATCTGGAATTCATAGAGAAACCAGCAGGGTTGCCTGATTCTGTTCCATGACATCTCGATCCTCCACTGGGAAGATTTAATGACTCAGTGTGACACTGTGTCAGAGGTTGGAAGCGTTAGATGTCTTCACTCACATATCTGGCAATTGGTTCTGGCTGTCATCTGGGACCTCAGCTGAGACTGTCACTTAGAGCACCTACATGTGGCCTCTTAAAGTGTCCTGAGATTCCTCACAGCATGGTAGTCTTGGGATATTCAGATTTTTTTTTTTAATGGAGACTCAAGAGGATTGGTTTCCTACTGACGTGCAACAAATTACTCCAAGTTTATTGACTGAAAACAATACCCATTAATATCCCACTATTCTGTAAAATATATATCCACTGTATATTTTAATATATCATATTCTGATATTAATATCCACTGTCTGGGCAGCTTCAGGTGGCTTCTCTACTCTGGTCTCAAATTCAACTTATTGGCCAGCTGCATTCTCATTTGAGATTCTGAGAAATAATATGCTTTCAAATTCACCGTGTTGGCAGAATTCAGTCTCTTGGGGACTGTGAACCCCATTTTCTGGTTGTTGATGGGGGACTACACTCATTCCTGGAGTCCATCTACTGTTCCTTATCCCAAGTCTTTCATAGGCCTCCTGACAGACCCTCACAACATGGCAGATAACATTAGGTCTGCCTCAGTTCAAATTTTCATCATTTAAAACCTCTTGATTTTCATACTTTGCTGCTAGTCAAGAAATGTCCATACTTTGAAAGATTTCATGTGATTAGGTCAGGCTCACCCAAATAATCTCCCTTTTGATTGACACAAAGTCAAGTGATAAAGTACCTTTAATTACATCTCAAAAATTTCCTTTCCCACATAGCATAACGTGGTCAAGGGTGCATCTGATGTCCTCTGGGTTAGGGGAATCTTGGGGGACCAGTTCAGAATTCTGCCTACCATGGAGTACATCACCTTTCCTTACACAAAGCTAGTGCTCATGTAGCATAACATCTGATATATTCTGCTGGCTAACTGTGAGTCGTCGTAGTCAGTCCTCAGTGGTCAAAGGAAGAGATTATTGAACCTAACTCTTGAGAGTGTCAAAGGATTTGTGGACATCTTTTATTTATTTATTTATTTTTAATTTTTTTTTTTAACATTTATTTATTTTTGAGAGACATAGAGACAGAGTGTGAGCAGGGGAAGGGCAGAGACAGAGGGAGACACAGAATCCGAAGCAGGCTCCAGGCTCTGAGCTGTCAGCACAGAGCCCGACGCGGGGCTCGAACTCACAGACAGTGAGATCATGACCTGAGCCAAAGTCGGCCGCTTAACCAACTGAGCCACCCAGGTGCCCCTGTGGACATCTTTTAAAAGTACCCCACTGTGTAGTACTTGTCTAAAATACTATTCCTGATCTATATAATTACAATCTAGAAGTGCTGTATAGACTCTCATGGGCATATAAAGCAGGTGTATTTTGGGACACCTGGCTGGTTCAGTCGTTTAAGAATCCCACTCTTGATTTTAGCTCAGGTCATGACCTTGCGGTTCATGAGATCAAGCCCCCACATTGGGCTCTGTGCTGCAGCATGGAACCTGCTCAGGATTCTTTCCCACTCTCTCTGCTCCTCTCCTACTCATGCTGCCATTCTTTCTCTTTCCCACTCTCTTTCTCTCTCTCTCTCTGTTCTCTCAAAATACATAAATAAACCAAAAAAAAAAAAAGTGTATTTCATCCAAACATGGGATCAGAAAGGGGTTCCTAGATGAAGTTTGGACAGTTTGGAATTTGACACATGAAAGTCAAGTAGAAATTCAGTATGCAAAAAAGGGGGGATGGAGAGAGTGTTATTGGCAGAGGGAAGAAGATGTGCCTTCAAACAAAATATGGCATGTTTGGGAGTGGGACGAAGTTGACTGTGACAAAATGCTGCATTACAAGTAAGAGAGCAGAAGGAAGCAATATTTAAGATACAGCAGGAACCAGACCTTTAAAGACTGGAAGCCATATAAAGGAGTGGAAAATAATGAGAAGAATCAAGAAATCCCAATTCCTAAGGTCAAGGACAGAATCATGGGATGATTTGAAAATCAGCTCCTAAAAGTCTGAATGAGCGACACCAAGACATGAGCAGAAAGCGTGTGTGATTAGCAGATCCCCACCCCTGTCACAAGTTGACAAACAATTCCAATGCCACCTGATTGCTTTATGGATTTCTAGTCCCAGGGCTTCTGCAACCATGCTCAGCTCTATGGATGACACTCAGGTATCTGTCACTCTGAATTACAGCTTTGGCCACCACAATGGCCTTCTTTCTGGCAGCAGCATCTTCCCCCCACCTTACATGCTTTTTCCAGATCTTGGTCATCTTGCTGTTTTTTTCTGGCTTCTTGCAGGGAACCAGTGTGTTCTGAGACAGAATGTTCAACGACTTGTTATAGTCATGTGGTTGCATTCTGAGTTTCTCTACCACTTAAACTTTCAGCCACAGATAAATTTTCCTGACATTTAGACATCATTATTGTAATGATCAATAATAATAATGGACACATATACTGCTTCAGCTTTTTCAAGTCTTTTCAAATTAATATTTTATGGTGTGTCTCTCTCTGAACTGCATCTTGCACCAGTTCTGTGTGCCCAAGACTGAAACAGCACTGAACCCCTTTACCTCGCTCACCCCTCCCACTGTCTCTCTAGGTCTCAGGTTAAGTTACGTCACTTCCTCCCATGTGGTTCCTACACCTCACCATAAATCTACGTTTCGTCTTATCTGTAACATTCTTTCATCACATTCCATACTCTTTTCTTTTAAAATTATATAATGATTTTTGTTATTATGTGTTTAATGTCTGCCCCACCAGCATAGCACACTCCCCCTCACAGGAAGTCTGCTTTTCACTAACCACTGAATTCCTGGCATGATGGTGTTTAATGAATATTTGCTAAATTGATGTATGATTCATTGGCTCAGCTGGTGCACAGTATAGAAGTAGAGGTGAAGAGCTCTTAAAAGTATGAGAAAGTATCTTGAGGATAATTTATAATTTGTATTGACTTGTAACATAAAGTATAAGTGCATAAGTTAAAAACACTGTCTTTTCTATATCAGTACAATTTCAAGATATGCTTCATAACCACCCTGCTTCCTTCCTCAGCCTCCAAGTCTAGCATGCATACCAATGCTGTTTATGAAAGTGCTGGAGCTGCTTTTGGAATGGATAAACATGGCTGAGCCTCTCCAGTAACATTTGTCAGGTGCTCAGCTGAGCTAGAGAGAGAGGAGCTCCCAGGTTTCAGAGTAGCTGATTAAAAACAAGCAAAAAGGAAAGTCACAGTCAAGCGTTTAATCACTTCGTACTGTAGTATAAGCAAGAGGCTAAAATGGAGGAAAGTGTCAATAACCCCATTTCTTTTCCCTGTGGAATAACTCCTGTGGTTGACAATCAGGTGGATTCACACAGACGGAGGGATTATACTACTGTGGAGAGACCCCAAACTAAAGGCTCTTCCAGGTTTACCTTTTAGGGGGTAGAGGTTGAGTCAAGGTCTTCCTCACCCTTTCCTCATAAGGAGGTCTTGGCAAAGGTGTCTGAGAGTTGATGGAAGCAGAAGGTCTTGATTAAAAACCTGAGTGAAGTCACTTGATCTAATAATATTCCTCTCAGCGGGGTGTCCATGGGGCTCAGTAGGTCAAGCCTCTAATGCTTGATCTCAGCTCAGGTCATGATCTCTTGGTTTGTGAGACTGAACCCCACGTTGGGCTCTGTGCTGACAGCATGGAGTCTGCTTTCGGTTCTCTCTCTCCCTCTCTTTCTGCCCTTCCCCGGCTTGTACACACACATCCATGCTCTCACTCTCAAAATAAAGAAATAGATTTAAGAAAAACAGAAAAAAAGAATATTCCTCTGTGAAGTTCATAACCATCCAGAGGGGTCTGCTTCATTGACTGCACCTCCCCAGAGGTGGCAGAACACCGTCTGTGCATCTGGCCTGGTGTGGGAAGGGCCATGAAGCTTGCCGCAGAAAGCCTTTGTAAGTGGTCAGTCCTGAAAAACCACACATAGGTCCCTTTACCCTGGAGTTGGATTCCTCCTATGTGTTCCTTGCTAGAACAGATTTTCCTGGTTGCCTATCTCGTCTATGATGGTGCAGTGAATCGGTGGCCAGGCCTGGGATGTCTGATTGGCATTTTAAAACTTATTATCTCCAAAACCAGATTCTGATCCTTCCTGACAAACTATTTTTCTTAGAGTTTTTCCTTATTTCAATATAAAACCTCTATTCTTTCAGTAGCTCAACACAAAAGCCTGGAATTTTTACTTTCTCTCACGTCCCAGGCCAAATGAGTCATCAAACCTTGCCAACTCTTCTTCTGAGATGCATTGAGAATGTGGTTCCTGTTCTCCACACTAGTCCAAGCCAGCATTTTCTGTCACCTTTATCAGACAGCAACCTCCTCAACATTGTCCCTCACTTGTTATCAGGTGCTATACTTCAACCTTGTCCTTCACATCCTAATCCCCACTAACAAGCCAGAGCGATTTTTCCTTTTAATATAAATCAAATCATGTAACTTCTCTGCTTAAAATCCTCAAGTAATTTCCTCTCTCACTCAGAGAAAACCCCAAGGTTCTTCAAATGTCTGCAATGCCTTTTTTATACTAATTTAATGTCTCTGCCATGGCCTAAATGTTTGTGCCACACCGATATCCGCATGTCAAAATCCTAACCTCATGGAGATGGTATTAGAAAGTGGGAAGTGATTAAGTCATGAGGGTTAAGGCCTCATGATTGGGATTAGTGCCCTTATAAAAGACACTTCAGAGAACTTTCTTTCTTCTTCTGCCAAATGAGGATACAGTGACAAGATGGTTGTCACTGTGAACCAGAAAGTGAGCCCTCACCAGACGCCAGTCTGCCAGTGGCTTCTCTTGGAACACCCAGACTCCAGAACTATGAGGAATAAATGTTTGTTGTCCATAAGCCACCGATTTTATGATATTTTTGTTATAATGCCCTGAACAAACAAAGATGTCTTTCCCCTCAACTGTACTCTCCTTGCTCACCCATTTAACTACAGCTTTGCTCTTTCTTGAACTCAATGGGTAGTATGAGACATAGCAGTAGAGTTACTGAAATGAGTTTAAAAGATCCATGTGGAAGCAGATGATCTATTCGAGAGACATCCTTGAAGGGGAGTGATGTTTGAATCTTGGACCCATCATACCATGGAATTTGGAAAGTTGATCTCTCTAAACCTCAATATTAATGAGACCCGATGCATTCTTTTTGTTTTAAATTTATTCTATTAATGTTTATTTTTGAGAGAGAGACAGAGACCAAGCGCAAGTGGGGAGGGGCAGAGAGAGAAAGAGACAGAGAACCTGAAGCAGGCTCCAGGCTCTGAGCTCTCAACACAGACACAGGGCTTGTACTCATGAATGGCAAGATCATGACCTGAGCTGAAGTCAAACACTTAACTGACTGGGCCTCCCAAGCTTCCTGACCTGATGCATTCTAAGCATTGAAGCCAATGCCTCTGACCTCATCTTCTAGAAAAATCTGTGATCACTGGAAGACTAGTCTACCATTGTTTTCTTTAAAGCAACCAAATTATATATACTTCTCAGAGTGTAATTAGAACAATATGAATTACAGAGAATAAATTTTCAGTTTCTCCCTTTTTATATCATGCTACAAATTGAATATCATAATATAAGAAAGACTATAAGAGTCCTAAGAATGAATAGATATGTCTCATTAGTTTCTTTACCCTTTATCTTCCTGTGAGATCATGCCGAGAAGGGAAGAATGTTGACATATAACAAATCCTAAACAGACAGAAAAGGACTATTTAGGTTTTGTAAATTTCTTTCAAACTTCTCTGAAAAGCAGAAATAAAAATATTTATAAAAGCCAAAACGGTGGTTACAGAGGAAGGTTGTTTAGTGGCTTTTATTTTTATTGTATATGAATAGCTCTGAAAGAATAAAATGTGAAAGATGAGTCAAAGATTTTTATTCCACCTTTTAATGTACCAAATTCTGGTCAAGGCAAAGTTGAAATGGAAAAAAAAAAATAAATTTTTAGTTTCAGCTAAAAATGTCTTCTCTCTTTTACTTCTAGTGCTCCTCTTACCCATCCTCTACATCAAGATAGCTATAAGAACTAACTCTTTTTCGTAGTTGCATTTCTCTCTCTCTTCTAAATTTTCACCATTTTCTTTTTCCCTAGATCTTCCAATCCAGAAATCTTCAGGGAGTAAATTTAAATTCTAAAGTAGATGATACAAATGTTGGCCAACCATATATTTGTGACTCTATATTTCCCCTTAACAATTTTTTTTCTTCTCTGTCCTAATTAATCTTATCAAGAAATAAACGTGGTAGACAGAAATGATTACATATTATTCCCATCTCCTAGTGATGTGCTGTCGGTTTCTCAACCCTTTAATCTGCTGGACTTGTGACTTGCTTTGGGCACACTGTGGTAGAATGGACAATGTATAAATTCATACTCTAAGCCTCAAGAGTCCTTGAACACTCTCTTTTGGAACTCTGACCACTGGCCAGAGTAATAAACACTAGACTACTCTGCTGGAGAATGAGAGACAAGGTGGAGAGAGGCCCCCATTGGCCTCTCCATATTACTCTTCCATTCAAGGCCATCGTGAGACACCCAACCCCAGCTAATATTCAGCTGATTGTACCTGCATAAGAGACTCTACTGAGACCAGCCAATAATATTCCACAGCAGAAAAACCACCTCTCTGAGCCCAGTACTGCAGGTTCATAAGATTTATAGTTGTGGTAGGCAGGATTTCTCACTTGTCTGATATACCCGCACTTCATCATCCCAAAGATTAGGAATTTAATGGATTTTCTTTCTGTAATTAGGTTATATTATATAGCACAGTTAATCTTAAGATAGAGAGATCATCATGTGACCTAATTATATGAGTCCCTTAAAAGTTTTTTTTCTGACTACTTTCAGAAGAACATTCTAGAAAGATTGAAAACATGAGCAGATTACAACTCAGGGGAGCTTCTTGGTTGAGTCTGAAGGAGCTGCATGACAAAGACCTGAGAGCAAATCCTAGGAGCTGAAAACAGCAGCAACCAGTAGCTAGCAAGGCAAGGAGACCTTGGTTCTCCGATCACAAGAAAATGAATTCTGGCAACTACTTGCGGGATCTCAGAAGTGGATTTTCCTAAGTCAAGCCTACAGTTGGGGACACAGTCGGTCAATATCTTTATTCAGCAGAAGGAGGCCCTTAGGAGACAGAGAACATGCTGGCTTCCTGATACATAAAATGATAACATAATAGGGGCGCCTGGGTGGCTCAGTTGGTTGGGCGGTCGACTTCGGCTCAGGGCATGATCTCACGGTCTGTGAGTTCGAGCCCCGCATCGGGCTCTGTGCTGACAGCTCAGAGCCTGGAGCCTGCTTCAGATTCTGTGTCTCCCTCTCTCTCTGCCCTCCTCCTGCTCATGCTCTGTCTCTATGTCTCAAAAATAAATAAACGTTAAAAAAAATGATAACATAATAATATTGTGTTGTTTTAAGCTGCTAAATTTCTGCTAATTTGTTATGCAGAAATAGAAAACTGATTAAATTGTTGTTTTGTACTGCTAAATTGTCTTTGTTTTTTATTATAAAGCAAACGTTAACTGGTAAAAACCTTAAGATTGCCATAGTTGGAGGGTCAGTGCTACATATGTGATGTAGGGCAACAACTTCCTACAAAGAATACATGTTCGAATGTTCATACAGAGATATTAATTATCTTCTCTTACTCTTCTTTTAAGAAGGTGAATATTCTCTCCTCGGATTTTTTCTTCTCAATCATAACAAAAACACAAATAATTAACATAGTCAATAGTAACAGAAAAGGTAAATAGTTAACCTATTTTTTTATGTTTTTCTTTTAAACTTTAAACATTTCTCTGAAGGTAACCATAGTAACAGTCATTCTAGCACAATCTGTAGGTCACTTCAAAAGATTCAAGTCACTCATTTGCATATCTGGCTCCTATCCGTATTTAGCTCCTTGCTTCTCATATGCCTTTCAGTATCAGCTTAAGACAGTAAATTAAAAATAGAAGTAATCAATAGAAATATGGGTTTATTAATTGCAAAACTATTTCAGAAAAGAAAAAAAATTTATATAAAATAGTAGCTATTGGGTTTCTCTCAAGAGACAGCAGCTAATCATTTACCTACTACAATGGAAAGGAAATGAATATCAATAATTTTAGCTTATCCATGTCTTTTTTCTTGGATTGTTGTAGATAATTAAGCACAGTGAGACTCAATTGCAAATATATGTTCAACATGAATTATTCAGGTTAATATGTGAGAGATCCTCATAACAGAGACTTTCTTCTCAACATGTCCACTTTGCCTATTAGGCTTCATAGAAACAAATCTATGGAGACTAAAAATAAAGATAGAGAAAAAATGTTATACATTCTATAATTTAGAAGCCAGCCTCAGAGTAAATTAACAAAGGTAAATTAGGATTATAAAAACATTTTGGGAAGAACACCTGGGTGACTCAGCTGGTTAAGCATCCAACTCTCCATTTCAGTTCAGGTCATGATCTCAGGGTCATGGGATCACCTCCTGTATTGGCATGGAGCCTCCTTAAGATTCTCTCTCTCTGTGTATCTCTCTCTTTCTCTTTTTCTGTCCTGCCTCTGCTTGTACTCTCTCTCAAAAATAAATAAATAAACATTAAAAAGTCTGGGAAATATAAAATATTACTTACAATTTTAGAAACGAACAATGCCTTTAAAATACAATCTTTTATATTATCTGAGTCTGAAAAAAATTATCTTTTTATTTACTTGAAATTCATCTTTTATATTTATTTTTATCTTTTTCACTTTCTTTTTACTGAAGTAAGCTGACACACAATGTTATATTAGTTTCAGGTGTACAGCATAGTGATTCAACAACTCTATATGCAATGCTATGCTCACCACAAGGTAGCTACCATCTGTCACCATTCAACACTATTACAATACCATTGGCTCTATTTCCTGTGCCGTACCTTTCATCCCATAATTTACTCATCCCATAACTGGAAGCCTGTGTCTCCCACTCCCTTTCACCTATTTTGCTCCTCCTCCCTCCCTTCCTCCCCTCTAGCTACCATCAATTTGTTCTTTGTATTTATGGTCTGTTTCTGAAAAAGTTCCTCTTCTAATGTCTTTTACTCTACCCTGGAAATGTGCCTTTATTCCCAGTTTTCAAACTGATGTAAGATTTCAAAGCCATAAACAATATTTTTAATAGAATTTCTTTTGTTAGCCTATTTATAACTGTGAATATTCTGCTAAGTGTTTAAAATAATAAAACCAGAATTAGAATAAACCCAATTGATACTCTTTTGTAGACAATCTACTATTATAAACAACTTTCAATTGTAATTCTAACTTACAATGGAGATATCCACCTATAGTCCAATGGGTAAAAAATCAAAAGGTTACTTTTTAAATATAAGTTTATGCTTAAAGAAGTTTTGTCATTATATTTGTAGATGATTTAGTTGTTTTTATTCCAAACTAAGTCCAAAAAAAGTGTTGAAAGATAAACAAGAAAAATATGAACCCAAATCGAGCTCAGAATTTCTTCCTGGTGATATAGTTTAATAATAACTAAACATAGAATGAATCATTAGAAGACAAGAGAGCATATATCATTATCTTCACATTGGGAAAAATAAGATCTAAAGAAAATCCCCCAAATACCTTCAAATTTATGAGATCACTTTTCTTAAATATCAGGTCAGATCAAGAACACAGTTTCTGTCATATTGAGGAGACTGACCACTATCGACTTTTTTTGTGACACATGAGAATGCTTCAAATAAAACATCAAAAGTTTAAGGAAGTGCTTTAAGAAAAATTGAAGATAGAACCATCATTCTAAAAATGAAATGCCTAGCTAGAATGGACTATGGTAGGAAATCAGCAACGAGCAGGGGTTGGAAATGCAATGTGAAGAGATTATATTCTGTTGGAAAGCACAGCACTTACAAAAAATAATAAAGATGATAGCATTACTAGCCATCATCTCAAAATACAAATCTATATCATTAAAAAAATTAGAGTATCTAGACGCACTAGTTGTCAGCATTCTCACATGACAAAGGTAGGCTGGAACTGAGTAGTAAAGAGGACCATTTTCTAGTTCATCTGAGTCCTCAAACTCCCTTTTGAATTGCTTTGGTAATTTTTATTTTTTGCTTGTCCCTAAGATCTATTTGAGTGGGTAAATGTTAAAGAAAATATCCTAGACCGGAAGTAAAAACACTTGACTTTTTAGTTCTGTTCTTTGGTATTTCCATCATCCGACCCTCCTTTTCTTCTGTCTTCTCTCTCTCCTTTCTCCCATTCTTTTCATTCATACATTCAGCAAAAATGAATCAAGTCCTTGATGCTGTGTATATAGCAATAGGAAAGACACAACATCTCTCCTCAACTAGTCTACAGTTTACCCAGGAATTGTGATTGGTAAAAAGCCAATAAATAACACAAAGTCGCTATGGTTGCTATGTTAGTGTCCAGTGTAAGGATTCAAAGAAGAAACAGAAGTCAGTATTTGGTGGTCAGATATTATGCAACTGATGAAAAGATGTATAAACAATGAGAAATTAGCCAAATGATAATCTGAGCAAATTCTTATAAAAATAAAACAAAACAAATATGGTAGTATGTAAAGATGTGATCATAAGAGAATGCAGGGCATATTCAGAACACATCAGTCAGTGAAAGATGAAACATGCATTGAAGAAAAGAGAGGAATAAGCCATCATAAAGAATTCAGATCTTTCCAAGATTACAAAGAAATAAATCAGAGGCCTTAAGTAGTGGAATAATATGTTAGCTCATGAATAACCACGTTCATAAAATTCCTAATGAAACAATTGTTTGCTCGCTTCAAATGTACTTTGTTTTTCTATTGAATAACAACTTTAGAGTATATTCCACAGAACAATATGAACATCACCATTTTAGAACATTCTGCTATTTACAAAATTTATTTCGGTTGTCTGATCTGTCACTCAAACTCTGTTGAAAGTACTTCTCAGTTAGAACTTGGGTAGTATTGGTTTTTTGGAAGCACATATATAACTTAACTATAGGTTAATGACTATCTCTTCAACTACCATAATATTCTATAGCCTTTCCTTTCCAGTGTCTAGATTGACGGCCTCTCTAAGGCTAATGTTTTCATTTGCTTTCCTCAATATGTGACCCATCTCCTTCCACTGGCATTTTGATTTCTAAAATATTGTAGTAGAATTACTACATAAAAGGGTGTTAATTATGAGTGTATAGAACAATGAAATTTTACAAAGAGAACATCCCATGGTCAAAAAAGTGAAATACTGTAAATTCCTCAGAAGGGAATGTTCGGTTTGCTCTTTTCTTTCCTCCAATAATTATTCTAACACCATAGATTAACTTGGCCTGTTTTTGAACTTCATATAAATGGAATCATTGTACAATTAGTGCTTGAACAACATGGATCCGAATTGTGCAGGTCCACTTACAGGTAGAATGTTTAAAATAAATACTGTACAGTATTATAAATGCATTTTCTCTTCCTTATGAATTTCTTAATAACATTTTCTTTTTTATGGCTTACTTTATTGTAGTAATAGAGTATGTAATATGTGTAACATACAAAATATTTGTTAGTCGGCTGTTTATGTTATCAGTGAAACATCTGGTCAACAGTAGGCTATTAATAGGTTTTTGAGGACTCACAGTTGTAAGTGAATTTGTGGGAGGGAATTAGTGCCCCTAACCTCTGCATTGATCAAGGGTCTAAGGTAATTTATGTTAATGGAAATCATCCATATTGCGAATCATTGGTAGCCTGTCTGTATGTACCGTAATGCTGCCTGTCTCATCACTTTGGCTTTACTTAGTTTTTCACAAAATAAAATAGCTTATCCTATCATCAAGATCTCTGCATTGCTGTTCTCACTCCCAACAGCACTCATAGTCATTTGAATGATCTTTTCAATCATGTCTCTGCCTCAACTCATTCCTTATCAAACTTTCCCTGAATATAATATCTAAAATATCTCGTCAACCTTCATTACTTTCTATTTTGTTTTTCTGTTTCTTCTTCATAGCATTTTCTGTACTTAACATTGCATCATATATTCATTTATTTTTATTTGTTGATTATTTATCTTCCTAACAAGGATAAAAATTTCATGAGTACTGGAGAATTTCTGAATTTTCCCTGCTGTATCTACTTCTGATAGATCATTCTCATACGCATTCTGAAACCATTGAGACCAATAATAAATAAATACATAAATAAATGCCCAAATAAATAAATAAATACATAAATAGTGTAGCTCTGAATTGTTCACATCTCTTTCTTCCCTAGAACTCTACTCTATCATAGGTGGCATCTCCAAGGATCAAATGTCAGGAGTGCTCAGAATGTTAAAGCCCAGAGCCTCAGGAGGCAAATATTTGAGGTGAGAGAGCAAGAAATCAGAGAGTATAACAATAGATAATAATGAGTAATGGCTTATGGTTATGAGTAGGTAAAGAAGGGTAAAACGTGGAGTGAAAATAGGCATAGAGAGTAAAACTTTGGCAACAAATGAGATAATAATTTAATACAACTGTGCTTTATTAGTGATTAGAAGAACAGATACAGAGAGGAGGTGGAGAAAGACTAAAAGAGAAGAAGAAATCTGGAAGGAGTTGAAGTAGTAGAGTGAGTGAAATGTGAAGGCCAAGAAAATTGGGCATGAGCCTCACTCACATAGAGTTACATTGAGATTATCATTTGTCTGTATATCCTGGCAAGGCTTGCATCATCCTGCAAGGCAAGCAGTTGATCCTTGAACGACCTGGGGGTTAGGGTGCTGACCAACCTGCGCAGTCAAAAATGCAAGTATAGGGGCGCCTGAGTGGCTCAGTTGGTTAAGCGGCCAACTTCGGCCCAGGTCATGATCTCACAGTCTGTGAGTTCCAGCCCCGCATCGGGCTCTGTACTGACAGCTCAGAGCCTGAAGTCCGCTTCAGATTCTATGTCTCCCTCTCTCTCTGCCCTTCCCCTGCTCATACTCTGTCTCTATGTCTCTCAAAAATAAATAAACATTAAAACAATTTTAAAAACATCTAAAAAAAATGCAAATATAACTTTTGACTCCCCCCAAAACAAACTACTAATAGCTAGTTGTTGACTAGAAGCCTTACAACTAACCTAAACTGTTAATTAACACATCATTTGTATGTTATATATATTGTATGCTGTGTTCCTACAGTAAAATAAGCTAAAGAAAAAGACATTAATAAAGTTATAAGGAAGAGAAAGTACATTTACAGTACTATACTCGATCAAAAAAAAAAATCTGTGTATAAGTGGTCCCACACAGTTCGAACTCACGTTGTTTAAGGGTCAACAATACATAAAATGTTTAATACAGGGTACAGACCACTGACTACTTTAAAGTTAGAAAGTGTAGGTTTAAATCATTTAACTAATTGGTTTGGTAGTCAAATCCATATCATGTTTTCTCTTCGGGTTTCATTTATCATGGATAAAATGAAATTTTGATCAACTTTCTGAGATTCTTTCAAATTTAAAGTGTCTAAAATTCCTATCTGAATAGTCAAAGTCAATGCATACCCTCTTTCTAGTATTTTCTAGGTGCAAGAAATCTTGTGATATCAAACTTAATATCTTCCACATGAGCCTGAAATATTAGAGTTTCCCCAGGGGAATCACTAGGCAACGATATATAGAGCAGGGTGTCATTGGCATAACAGTGATGAATCAGGCTATTCTGTTGGAAAATTGAAGTCCATGATAGATAGATAGTAAGGAATTTACTTGGTGAGCAGGCAATCTTTGGTGAAAAACAGATTTCCCAGTCAGACATACTAATATTTTGTGTTCTTAAAATCTTAAAACCCTGTATTTTTTTGGCATCTCATCCTCTGACTAATTAAGACCTGTATAAATAGAATCTATACATGAAAATGAGTTAAAATATAGTCTTGAAAAAGACCATAACAATTTGGCAGATCTAGTTAAAGCTTGTCAATTTAGATCCTTCATTTTAAAAGGTCAATATCGTGGAAAAAAACCCAGACACTTGGATTGCTAAAACTTACTAATTAATAGTCCTTTCCTGTGCTGGTTAAATAGACCCATCTCTCTCTCTCTCTCTCTCTCTCTCTCTCTCTCTTTATATCTATATATAAATGTATCTGTGTGTGTGTGTGTGTGTGTGTATATGTATGCATACATATATGTATGTACATGTTCATACATGTATATGTATATACATATACACCTATATAGGACTATGATTATATATATGTACATATATATGTACATATATATGTATGTATATGAAATTAAATTTGAACTAAAAGAGTCACTAAGAAGTATAATAAAGTTCATAGGCAAAAGTTTCTTAATCTTACCTTTATGACGAAGAACATCATGTGGACCCATCCACATATAACCCTCTCTCCTTGAGTGTGAAAAAGACCTGCAATTTGACCAACGAAACATGGCAAGGTGTTGAGATGTCACTCCCTTGTTCAGGTTGTGTCCTATTACAAAGGTGTTAGAATTTCACTCCCATGATCCGATTATGTCATAAATGCATCCATATTAAGAGAGAATCTCTTCCTGGTCCTGAAGAAGAGAGCTGCCATGTTGCGAGAAGACCAGGTGACAAAAATGTCTAGGTGGCCTCTAGTAGTTGAGAATAGTCTGCAACTGACAGTTATCCCGCAGTCACAGGAGACGGCTGCTGTCAGCGGCGTAACTAAGCTTAGAAGTAGGTTCTTCCCAAACGAAGCATGCCCATGCACCTAGTCAACATCTGGATTGTGACCTTGTGAGACCCAGAGCAGAGGACTCAGCAAAGTCATGCCCAGACTTCTTGCCCACAGCAATTGTGAGCAACTATATAGGATTTTAGCCACTAAGTTTGTTGTAAATGGGGTACTCTGTTATAAGACTGATACAGCCACTACAATGTTATTTTAAATATATCACACTGGCACAGTGTTAGGTAAAAAAAAAAAAAAAGTTATAAAGAAAGAGAATATAACACTGACAAGGTGTTTGCACCTGCATCTAAAACTACTTCATTAATCCAGCCAATTTCATTTATTATATAAATGATCATCTTAAAGTTATGAACTCCAACGAAAATGTTAGCATTGTGCTACCAAAATCCATTTTATGTTTTCTGCTATTTTTTTATTTGTTTGTCTGAAAGAGGGGAATTTGCATTAATCATGGCAGGATTCCCTAATAAAGTACAGTAGACATGAAAGAATGGTTAATCCCTCTAAGTATACCATCTGTAGCTTGACTATACGTAATGAAAACAAATCACTTACCCTCTCTACTTGGGTTAATTTATATATATTAAAAATACATATATATATGTATATTTATATATATATTACACGTGTTGGGAAAGGCATGCATGCATGTTCTGACCTCTCCTCGACTATGTAAGAATGAGTCTTGGGCCTGGCACACTCTCTTACCAGGAGATAAAGAGCCCACAAAGCCCTTTCCAGGCTTATCACCTTGTGTGGGAATATCTTTCCTTGTTTTATACTCAATAAACAATCCTTCATTTTCCTTAATCATTTTCCTTAATCGTGGCTCTCAGACAGCTCCTAGCTTGCAGTATTTCCCACTCTATGGTGTAGAGGTAGGAGTCCTTATACTGCAGCCCTAGCAAGTGCACACAGGCCAATTGCCCTGTATCACTTTCAGGGCAGAGAGGGAAGGGATGGAAAGGTGGGGAGTAGCCAGTCGTGAGGGACCAGTGCACACCACTGGAGCTGATCTGCTCTATATCTCCTCTATGTAGGTAAAGGCCTTCTTCCATCCAATCCTTGACTATCTTGTGTTTTCTTTAGAAACTCAGATACTAAGAGGCAGTGGGAAGACATGTTAGAACTTCGAAGTCTGGTGCCTGCCATTGTGATGATCTTTGCCATCCTCCATGCAGGTGAAGTTTTCTCTCGGCATTGTTAACTGGTACACAGTGTTCTCCTCAAAAATAAGTGTATCTGAATACCAGATTTGTATTTAGTGAAATTGTGAGATCTATTCTTATAGTTTTCTAAAGAGTGGGTTTGATAAAGAAGTTACCAATAAACTAAAATGCACACATGTGCTATTTGGAAATTTATAAATCCTTAATCTCAATATAATGTAGGAATCATATTCTCCAGCTATAGTGCAAAAATCATATAGATATCAACCTGCGAACAAATTAAGGGATAGAAATGCATCTGATTCATCTTCACATTCCAGTCTCTGGCTCAGTGATATGTAGGTTCAGGCATGCAAATAGTGTAGGAATAAAGGAATTTTCAGAATACAGGAAGTATAATGTAATAAATTGCTGTTTCAGGGGCAAATGACATCATTTCAGAAGAAAACGAGGTTGCTCAGTTTTAGGTTACAGGGAAAGTGTTAGGGAAGAAGGAGTCTTAAGTTAAAAGCTAATGGGGGCAGAATAGGAGTGGATTCAAGAGTAAAAGAGTTAGCATTGCAGGAATAGGTGGTCACACGAGTAAAGTCATTACCCTGGTTCTATGCACAACAATAAGCACACTGTCTGATCTGGAGAGGGCTAATTACACACAGGCAAAACAGAAAGTCAAGAAAAGGTAAAGTGAAAAATCATGAAAATCTTGAAAGACCTATTTGAGATACTCAGTTTGATGTACCAACCAGCAGAAAGCAATAGCATGCTCGTCGGAATCAAAGTTAAGTAAAGGTAATGTTATTTAAGGGGAAAAAATGTACACATGAGACAAATTTCTTTACCTCTGATATATAGCTATTAAAAATGGGTTCAGAAGTCAGGCATTAGCTCTTTCATTATCCTGTTGTGCATAATATTTGACCACTATGTGCTTTAATATATGTTCAGTTGTAAACTAGCACAATTAAAGTACCTGCTTGTAAGGGTTATTTCAAATAGGCTTCAGAAATTGTGCCTGATACTTAGCAAAGACTCAAAAATTGTAAACTGTTTTGTTTTCCCCAAAATAACTTGAATAGATAGATGATAGATAGATAGGTACATAGATACATAGATAGAAGAGATAAATGGAGAGGATACATGAAAGATAGATGAAAAAAAGAAAAGAGAGGAAAGGAAATAGAGAGAAAAAAAGAGAAAGACGAGGGAAGGGAGGGAAGGAGGAAGAAGGAAGAGAGAGAGACAAAGAAAGAAAGAAAGAAAGAAAGAAAGAAAGGAAGAAAGGAAAAAGAAAAAAGAAAAAGGAAAGAAAGAAAAAGACAGGAAGGAAGAAAGAAGAAAAAAAAAGAGAAAGAAAGAAAGAGAGAGAGAAAGAGAGAGAGAAAGAAAGGGAGGAAGGAAGGGAGGAAAGGAGGGAAGAAATAAGGGAGGAAGGAAGAAGGAAAGACTCTGGATATAAATTATATTCATTTTATTTTTTCCTGAAAATATCTGAGTATATATATATATATATGTAAAAATATTTATATTTGTTTTTCAAAAATAATGTTTTATTGATTTTATTCTTTTATGCCTTATACTTTTATATAGCTTTGATTTTTCTAATGCATATACATGTACAGGGAAAAAAAAAGGTTAGACAAAAAAGCATTACCCTAGTAGCCAGACAGATTTTATTAGCAGATATAAGCAACTTTAAACATTCCCTAAGGAATATTCTACCTCACATTTAAAAACCGGGATTTTCCAAGATGAGCCAGTTGACTTAAAATTGTTAAATTTTATAAAATAAAAATAAATTATAAAACCATACCCACCCCCAGCTTTTTGGTCATCATTTTCAAAAGATGATTGTTTGTAAACATAAACATTATGACTCTGAGAATATCATTTTCATTTTATACATATATGCATAAGAATCCTGTGCCTTTCTTGAATCCAGGCGCTCAGCTCAGTTCCTAGACCCGTGTGCGTTTTCGTGCACAGCTCTAACCATCATTGCCATTGGTAAGAAAGTAAGCCCCTGCTCTCCTATCTGTGCAAATCCCAGAAATTGAATCTTCAAGCCATTGACTTCTGAATTAAAACTCAGTCTGGATCAGAGCCTTGGAATGGTCTGCCTGGATTTAAGCTCCAGTTGCACCATAGGAACCAAATATTTCCTTTGCTGTGTTGAAAATTGTGAGCTATGCTCTATGACAAATATCCTTTTGATTAAACACCCACTCACATTTGTCAAGGTTCTGTCAAGTGAAAAATTTCAGATTCTAAGGGGACCCTTATCCTCCAATTATTTTGTTCAGAACATTTGGTGTTTTGATTTCTGGGAAAGTTTGCTTTCCTGTAGTATGAATGAGTCTTGCCAAGTACTGAGATGATTAGTCCCAACAATAATAATTGAGCCATCATGCAAGGGGAACATTTGAATATGGATGGATTCTCAGTCCTTGCTTTATAAAAAAATACACCAAAAAACAACAACAAAAAAAAAACTCTTCTATGGAAACCAAGGAACCATCACAGCTGTGAAACTGCGATTTTGTTTTATTATTAGAAGTTTCAAGAAAACAAAATCTCAGCCTAATAATCTGGGACTTTTTAATATTGTAAAGAAAATCATGTCACGATTCTGGACTTGCTCACTTAAAGGGAATGAGTGATTCCAAAAAATAAAGAAAGCTTTCAATAAGTACTCCTTAAATTAACAGTAACATAATTATAGACGTACTGAAAAAAATGAGGTAACCGTTAACTCCACACCAAGGTGAACAGTATAGTTTTGATTTCTTGGCTTAATTGTACTTGGCAATTATTTTCAAGTTACGTTAGTGTCATTAGAAATGGTGGCACATTTTTACTCTTGTTAGAGTCAGGGGTAATTTTTGGTGTCTACTCTCAGTGGTTTTCCGTTCTCATTTCCACCAAGTGTATAAATGGAATAATGTTTCTTACTATCTTTTCACAGAATAATACATGTACAAAGGCCGGTAATATATTCATACTTATTTATTCATTCCATCAACAGAGATTAACTTCGCTGACTGTATGCAAAGATTGTGTTAGGCACAGGAATACACTGGAGAATGATTCTTTCATGGCTCTGGCCATTATGAAGCTTATATTCTGGTAGATAACACAGAATTAAATACAGAAATACACAATTAACTGTTTCATTAGAATTATGATAAGTGTATTGTGTAGAAGTAAAAGGTACCTTGTGAGTATGGGCTAAAAAAACTATTCAAGATAATCTTGGGGGATCACCAGAAAACTTAAGAAAATAATGTTTGATTTGTGTGTGTGTGTATTGAAGAGAGCGCTTTTAAGTTTCTTGTCCTAAGTGACAGCCCTGCAGTAGTTTGAAGCCAGTTCTCTTTCCTGCTAAACATAGAGGGGTACTGTGTTAGAGACAGTGTGCCCCAGACTTCTGCTCACTGTGAACCTTGTTAAGGGTTATGATTGCTGAGAATTCTGTTTTGATTGCTGTTTGCTATGAACACTGTGAAACTTTTCTTGGGGTGCTGTGAGGCCAGTTTAGTTTGCTATGTATTAGACTAAGTTGCTGTGTGCTAAATCTTGTTAGGTATTATATTTAGAGACTTAGGAGTGCGCTAGACTCCTGGCCCGTTTGCTGTGATTGCTGTGAACCCTGTTTGCTGTGTTAGAGAATTGCCATGTTGTGAAAGTATAGTGCTGTTAGGGCTAAGGCCACTCCATTTTGGTTTAAGTTCCATCTTAGAGTAGTTCTGGGCCCTGAGTTCCAGGAAAACAAGTCACCCTGGACTCTGCCCCAGGTTCCAGGAAACAGAGTAGCCAAAAGGCCGGACCCAGATTAGCAGACCCTGTCACTACCCTGGGTGGGATTGGACCCTGATTAGCAGATCCTGCCTCCACTTTGAGTTCCAGGGAAACCACAGGAGGTCAGATTCCTAGAATAGCCCCTAGTAAAACTAATCAGTGTTCAGCCCAGTGTTCTGACCATTTAAATCTGTGTGGGACCCCCAAACTAAGCCAATCCATAGCTAGCCCACGCCCGCCAAATATGAAATACTCAATCAGAAACTAGCCCGCGAAAATGCCAATCAATCAATTCAAAGGATCCCATTCCCGCCCAAAAAGTGTACTCGAACCCTGATAAAAAGCCTGTGTAAACCTGGCTCAGGGTTCTTGCTACTGAACCTCTGTGTCGGGAGGTGCAAGAGTCCGAGCTCGAGCTTCGAATAAAGACCCTTTGCGTTTGCATCAGTCCCAGCTCCCCGGTGGTCTTCTTGGGATCCAGAATTTGGGCACAACAGTGTGTGTGTGTGTGTGTGTGTGTGTGTGTGTAGGATCAGAGGAAACCTTCTAGGTGGCAGGTATAGAATTTTTTTTGTAAGAGCTTAAAGCAAGTTAGGGGTGTAGACAAATCAAAGAGTATTGCCTCCATCCCAAAAACGGCATCAGGAGTCCACATTAAAATGATAAAGAAAGACCTTTTCTGTCGAATTAACCCATTTTGTAACAACTCCTTGTATAGTTTCAGCAGGGATTCCGATCCTAAGCAACCAAGAGTCAGTCCCTCTTAATATCTGCTTCTTGTGGATGCAGTTTCCTTGGTGGCTGATTCACATTAACTCTAGGTGGCCACAGTCCCTGCTTCTGTTCTGAGTAATATAGGATTTTATCAACTGATGTCAGATCTGCCAGGGCGACTAACTCTTAAGTGATCAGTTCTGTTCTAATATTTCTAAACAGTAGTTTTGAAGGTAATCTAAATTTCTCCTCCTGTCCTGCCATAATACTAAACAGAAATAATCTAGAAATCCTTTCAAAGCACTATATCGATATACTGCAGTATGCTTCACACGTTTCCAATCTGTGAGCTAAAAACAGGTTGTAAAGATGTTTAATTTGGCCTACACAGTGTTGGCACACACAATACTTAAAAAAATGAGGCTATTTTTCTAATATTTAAAAATGGATACATTTGGCAAAAATCCAGAAGAGCCAATACAATATTGAAAGAGAAGAAAAAAATTGGAACACGACTTCAAGACATAAGCATAAAGCTACAATAATCAAGACAAAATGGTATTTGCAAAAAAAAAAAAAAGTAGACAAATGGTTCAAAGGAATAGAATATAAAGCCTGGAGATAGGTCCACAGAAGAGCTGATCTTTGACAAGGGAGCAAAAGAAATTCAATGCAGCAAGGAGACTCTTTTCAACCAATGGTTCTGGAACCAATGGACGTCCACATGTAAAACAAATAAATAAAATGAATCTATACACAGACCTGTACACCCTTCACAACAATTAACTCACACATGGATCAGAGACCTCATGTAAAACACGTGAATATAATTCTCCTAGATGAAAATATAGGAGAAAATCTAAATGGCCTCGGGAATGGCTAGGATTATTTAGATACGAAACTAAAAGCATAAATCATGAAAGAAGAATTGATAAGCTGAACTTCTTTAAAATCAAAAACTTCTTTTTGTAAAAGACAATGTTACGAGAACTAGAAGACAGGCCATACATTGGGAGTCAATATTTGCAAGAGATCTATCTGAGCAAGGACTATTACCCAAAATATAGAATCGACTCTCCAGATTCCATGACCCAATTAAAAAATGCACGAAAGACCTAAAGAGACATTTCAGCAAAGAAAACATACAGATGACAGATAGACATTTGGAAGGATTTTCAACATGGTATGTCATTAGGAATTATAAATTCAAAAAGTGGTGAGACATCACGACGCATCAATTAGAATGACCAAAATCCGAAACACTGACAAAACCAAATGATGGTGAGGATGAGAGCAACAGGAAGTCTCCTTCATTTATTACTGGTGGAATGCAAAATGAGAGAGCCACTCTGCAAGACACTTTGGTGGTTTCTTACAAAAGTGAGGATAGTTTCCCACAGGATCCAGCAAACGTAGTGTCTGATATTACACAAAAAATTGTAAACTTATGTCTATACAAAAATCTATACGCAGATGTTTATTGCAACTTTTTAAAATAATTTCCAAAACTTGAAAGAACCAAGCTGTTCTTCAGAAGGTGAATGAATAAATGAACTATGGCACACATATAATGGAATGCTGCTAAAAAGAAACGTTGTATCAGGTCTTAAAAGGCAGGAAGGAACCTTTAATGTATATCACTAAATGAAAGAAGCCAATCTGAAAGGCTACATACTGTATCATTCCAACCATATGACTGCCATTCTTGAAAAGACAAAACTGTGGGGGCAATGTAAAAATCGGTGGTTGCCGGATTAAGTGGAAGGAAGAGATGAAGAGGCGGAGCAGATTTTTAGGGCAGAACGAACATTCTGGAGGATACTATAATAATGGATGCTTGTCATTATATATTTGTCTAATCTATTGGCATGAAGAGTGAACCCTAATGCAAACTACGAATTCTTGGTAACAAGGTGACCATGTGGGTTCATGGGTTGTAACAAATGTACCACCATGGTGTGGGATGCTGAGAGTGGGAAGAGCGTGTCTGTGTTCTGGCAGAGGATATATGTAAGATCCAGGTACCTTCTGCTCAATTTTGTGGTAAACTTGTGCTACTTTCAAAATTAAAGTCTATTTAAAAAACTAACACAAGAAGTAAAAAAAAAAAAAGATTTTTTCTTAATTTTTAAAAAATATTTGTTTTTAAGGGAAGCAGAGTGTGAGTGGGGGAGGGGCCGAGAAAGAAGGGGACAAAGGATCTGAAGCAGGCTTTGTGCTGACACCAGAGAGCTGTGAGGTTCAAACTCACAAACCGTGAAATCATGACCGGAGCCAAAGTCAGACACTCAACCAACTGAGCCATCCAGGAGGCTCCCTGAAAATGATTTTTGTTTTTCAATTAAAAAATGCATAGATTTCACACAGCTATTTGCACTTCTGTTTGTGAAAAATATGACAATAGTAAGTGATCATAACAATCATTAGAGAAGTGGTAGGGTTTGTGCCTTTTGGACAGGGGCCCTGCTGTCCAGTTCACCACGTTGCAACTTTCTCTATTACCTTCGACATTGAGACTGAACCTCAAGTGTCATTCAGTCCACCTAATTCTCTTAAGGAATCTATATGACATCCGTAGGCAATTAAATTTGCTACCCTAAGAATAGGGAAATACGTGTCTATTTGTACTTTTTTCTTTCGCTATGTAGTTTGTCAATTGACACTTTCCTCACTTATACTAGGTGATTCATATACTATCCTGTTTATGCTTCTAATCTACTTTTATATCACAGCTTTTGGTTTTCTATGCCTTGGAATGTTTCAGCGTAGAATCTTTCGCTTTTTCTTGTAATTGTCCAAGCAGTGGCGTACAACAAATTTGACCAAATATTTTAATTTCTCGACATTATCCTCCCACCCTAAATGGCTGCTTCGTAAGTGAGGGTTTCTGTGATATATCAACCAGAGAGAGAGTTTTGTTCGAGTTCAAGGTGAAGAAGTTAATTTTAAATGTAACCTTGGACTCTATCGTCTTTGTTATGTTTTGACACTTTTCATATAAGAAAATAGGGAGATGTCTAATATTGAAGATTCAGTGATTATTTTGAGAGTTCAGAGTAGCTTTCGATCATAGAAACAGAACTATCCCAAATGCATTGTGTAGGGTTAATAAATTGGGGGCCAGGACCAAAGATCTGGGATCAAACCTGAAATTCTGAGAGGTCAGAACTTTCCTGTCATGAAAGGTAAAGCGAAGTTCTACTGCTTTACAAAAGAACAATCTGTTCTTTTCAATTTTCTCTAATTGATTAAATAATGAACCATATGGTGCTTCTTATTATGAAGGCTTTTAGGAAATATTTTCTTTTTTCTTTAGGAGAGGGAAAGAAGAGAAAATCCTTACAAATATGAATGTAATTAAGATGAAGCACACCATTACATTGCACTTATTTTGCATTTGGTTATAATTCTATGCATATCAATTAGACATTAACCTAACACACAAATAGCTTTGTCTTAATAGGCAATGGACTATAATTGTAACAACATAATTTGCACACAGACATGAATTATGATATGGTAACTACGAATCTAATCTATCCATTAGTGACTGATAATCACTGATGTCAAATATTATTAGTGCCTTTTAAAATAACTTTTAAAAGGAAGAGGGCACCTGGGTGGCTCAGTCAGTTAAGCGTTTGGCTCTGGCTCAGGTCATGATCTCACGGTTCGTGAGTTTGAGCCCCGCATTGGGCTCTCTGCTGTCAGCACAGGTCCTGCTTCGGATCCCCTTCCCTGCTTGCACGTGCTCTCACTCTCTCAAAAATAGCATTAAAAAAACAAAATAAAATAACTTTTAAAGGGGCTATTACTAAAAATATGATTATTACTACTATTTTACTACTACTACTACCCTGACTTCTATTTTTCAGTAACTGCTGTATTACATTATGTTCCAAGATGGATACCGAGTTTTATAAATATTATTTAATATTCCTGCAAACTGGAGTGATATATCATGTTTGAAAAAGTTACATATAATCCAAATAGGGCTAAAACTAAAATTGGCTAAGAGTTTTATCGCATGATTTTTTAAAAAGGTTTTCGAGATATATTCAGATTGCTTAGATTTTTTTAATGTTTTCATATTAAAAACTGAATTGAACCTGTTTTATTTCCTTTTTATTTTTTTCATTTGAGAGAGAAAGAGAGAGAAAGTGAGCTGGGAAGAGCAGAGAGAGACAGAGAATCTTAAGTGGGCTCCACGCTTAGCACAGACACAGCCCCACGAGGGCTCAATCCCATGACCCCGGGATCATAACCTGAGCTGAAATCAAGAGGTGGATGTTTGACCAACTAAGCCACCCAGGCTCCCTGAAACTGATTAGATAATGTATTCTTTGCATGAGAACATGACTATAACCTAGGAAAAAGAGTTAAATTGTAGGTAGTTTTTTAAAGTTGTATCACATAATTTCCTCAATCATTTTTACTGCGTCATGGTTTTTTGAAATACTTAGTCCCAACTGTACTTTAGTGAGCACATTTTCAAAGTGATCAGATAAACAAATGTAAAGTTTGTGCCTATTTTCAAAGATTAAACTCTTAAGTTTTATCCTTCAGATCAAAGTTCCCAAGGAAGGACAATCTTGTCGCATATGCAGAACTGTTTTCTTATGGGAAATAAAAAGGAAGTGACAGAGAAGATCACTTTGAAGATTTCACCCATATGTGTAACTTGTGTTTGAGTTCTTACTTCCTTTGCATGTCTCAAAGTTTATAGAGGCCGATATATTATGAAACAATCCTTTTGGGAGAGAAGTAAATCCTCTAGCTCAGCACAACCCCAGTGAAAATTCTGGACCGTTAGATAGATGCAATTCTTTTGTTCTTTCTTCTCAGCAGTTATCCCTACTGATACAGTCAGTGTTTCATCTCAGCATGAAATAACATCAGATAACACTGCACTCTGAAAAGTAGATAAAATGAGGACTCTCAAATGAGAATGAATTAGAAATGTCCCCACAGTAGCAGCAAGGACTTAAAAACATGAAACTGACAAATGTACTACAGAGGGGGTTTACAAAGAGTTTTCCACTCCAACTTCTTATTCTTCACAGACATTATTAGTACCAGAAAGTGTCAGACAGCAAATAATAAAGCTGGCCATGACAGATTTATGATATGAAGCAAAACCAACTGTCTAGTAGATATCCATCCGATGACAGCTTTTAAATATAAAAACAAATAAGCATGGCATTTTCTCAAATTGTCTGAAATGTTTCCATCTCATTGGGTGGGTAGGTATGAGAGGGGGGTCTTTTATTTCTCTGTGATACTGAGAGTTTACAGAGGAATATTATTTTTCAAATACCTAGGAAAGAAGTCACAAGAGTATTTCACAACACATAAAAGCTTCTTTGTTTAATATTTATTTATAAAACAAACTAAAATATTTTCTTGGAGCATATACAATTTGTTATGGGTTTCTTTTTCTCACCAGCTTCATGGAGATAGACTTCACACATAGCATTGTATAAAATAAGGTACACAAGTTGTGGATCTCTCTCTCTCTCTCTCTTTTTAATGTTTATTTATTTATTTTGACAGAGAGCATGCAAGAGCAAAGGAGAAGCAGAGAGAGGGGGATGGAGAGAATCCTAAGCAGGCTCTTTGCTGACACCACAGATATCAAGCCTCAATCTCATGAAAAATGAGATCATGACCTCAAACGAAATCAAGAGTCGGATGCTTAACTGACTGAGCCACCCAGGCGCCCCTGTTATAGGTCTCTTTAAACACCTTATTACTCTTCTTTTTAAACTGTAACTTACTTATTTTAACTCTTTAGAATAAAGGGAGTAGTAATTAAAAATCGAAGACATTTTTGAGTATTTATTTATGGTCGATTTTTTTTTCTCTCTTTCTGATAGTACCATTATTATTCATGCTTGTCTGTTTCAACAGTTCGAGAAGATACAAACTTTTATATTTCAGCAGTGCCCAACCTGTTAATATAATATATTTTATCATAAAACAAAAGTAAGTTTCTAATTCACATTCAGTTTTTAGTGGGGTCGAAATCATTGAGTTCTTCATTACTAATGTGGTTGAATAGCATAACACATCTCAGTTCAGAAAATCTTTTATTGGGGCACGTTGGTGGCTCAGTCAATTAAGCGTCCAACTTGGGCTCAGGACGTGATCTCCTGTTTTCTGGGTTCGAGTCCAGCATGGGGCTCTGTGCTGACAGCTCAGATCCTGGAGCCTGCTTCAGATTATGTGTCTCCCTCTTTTTCTGCCCTTCCCTGCTCATGCCCTGTCTCTCTCTCTATCTCTCAACATTAAATAAATATTAAAAATATATAAGTTTCTTATATAAGAAAAAAAGAAAATGACTTTTATTAAGTTCCTTTTCTGGATCAGACACTACCAATCTGGAACAACAACAACAACAACAACAACACACACACACACACACACACACACACATGGAGTGTATGCCTTCTCAGAGCTTTTTGGGGAAATTATATAAAACTGAACTCTTACTGCAATTAAATGTGAAAAGTCATAATAAAAAAGGCACACAGCATTCTGGGAGACTACTATACATCAGTCAGTAACCTAGTATAAGGCAGATGAGGGAGAACATCAGACAGAATGTGAAGAATAAACCAAGACATAAATTATTTATTAGACACATTCACAAATTAAGAGTGAGTGGTAAAATCAAATAAAGTTCTCTCAAACCAAGTTATTATATAAAAACATATAATATAAATATACTATTATGTTACATATTTTAATATTGTATATAATCTAGTTCTCTAAATATAGTGACTCAAGAAATAATCTGTATATCCTTTTTTTAATTTTTTATTTATTTTTGAAAGAGAGAGAGTGAGCAGGAGAAGGGCAGAGAGAAAGGGAGAGAGAAGATCAAAAGCGGGCTCTGAGCTGGGAGCAGAGACCCAGAAGGCAGGGCTCAAGAGAGGTCATGAGTAAGATCATGACCTTAGCCTAAATCAGATGCTTAGCTGACTTGAGCCACTCTCCCTCCCCCTGGTTAACTAACTGGGCCACCCAAGCACCCCATAATCTCTGAATTCTAAATCACTATTATCACCACGATTTAGTTAGCAACTACCACAGGCCTCATACCACATTCTCTATTTACCTTGTGTTTTATGCTTCATCACAACTTTATAAAATAGGTTTTCTTCATTCTACAGAAGATAAAATTAAAAATGCTCAGAAGGAATAAAATCAAATATCTTACAAAAGTAGAGGCAGGACCCACTCTGGATATGTCTAACTTCAAAATTCAGAATGGTAAGCACTATCTATACTTTATTGCTTTTTATATTCACTATAGAGATACACAGGTGCAAAGATCCTATGGTTCCTAATATTGTACATGTATTTTCTATCTCTTCACATTTTCTGAAACTACCTACCACAATTAAATGGACTTCTGTTACTGGAAACTTGACTAGGTAGCCTTGCCATTATGGGATTTCTTACAGATTACTTGACAGATATTAATTGAGGAAATGCTTTATCAGCTCTTACTGTTTCTGAAATACTATTGAAATGTCTTTTTTTTTTTGTTATTGTTTGTTTGTTTTAACGTAAGCTAATTCATAGTTTTCATAGCTAGGAAAAACTTTAAAATATCTACATCTGATACTGAAGTAAGGGATCTAGCTAATGAATTTGGCTATAATTTACAGATGCAACTTTCAGAATCTGCTATTGTAGATATATATGTATCAATTCCTTGTTTTCAGGAAGCAAAGGGAGTCTCAGGGCACCTATTTAAGTTAATAAATTATTTTAATGTCAAGCGTAGGTATCAAAAAGAGTGAAACTTAGTAGTTTACGAAAGGTCTGTATATTGTGACAAATTCAGGTGAAACTCTTCTTCATTCTTGTTAAAGCAATACACTATGAAACACAAGTTTCCACCGATTATAAAGCCAGTTTTCCTGTGCGTTAACTGAATTCAAGGGAGGGGATAAAAAAGTAAATGAAAACAATGTATCATTTGTTATTTTCAGGGGATTATACTTTCTATTTATTACCTAATTTTAACTCTCAATCAGTGCTCTTCTAGAACATGATTTTTAACAAGAAGACTACAGATTGGACAAATTAAGCTGCCTTAAAACACACACTGGAACACATTAAGTCTCAAAACGACCTGGAAAATTTAGTTTAATTTTATTGCTATGTAAACTAGAATTACAGTAAAAAAATATGGAACACTTTTTGAAATTCTTATTACATTTGGTTGTGGCACCCAGATTTCATTTAAATTTGTTCAAAAGTCACAAATAGTTAATAATGGATCTTGTTTTGTGGGCTAAATACAAAGTCTAGCCTATGCTGGCAGGTTCCTTCTCTGCCAAAGCTAAAAAAGCTCAAGTCCTGATTCTACTCTTTTTAAGATTTCTACCTCTTCATCCAAACACAATATTTCTAAGGTTTGTAGACAGGCCCATAAAAGTGAACAAGAAAAGGGGATTATTATTTTATAGCAGTTATAAATAGAGGTTGGGGGAATAATGAATACCTGCCTCAAGAAATCTTCTAGACTTTGCCCATTTTTTAAAAAGATTGATTCCCTTCCTCTCTTTCTCTCTCTCCCTCCCACGGCCCCTCCCTTTCTCTCTCTTTTTTCTCATATATACACATCAATTTTGCTGACAATTAATATTTTATGTGGTGAATGAAAGTACCTTTGGGGAGATACAAGTTACATTAATGGCTTGCCACTCACATTAACAGGAAAACTATATATTACATTTTATATAAGGCATTGAGCCTAATAAGATAATTGCCAGGAACGACAATAGGGCACTATTGTTCATTTATTAAAATGGATCTTTAAAAAGCCTTGGTACATTTTTCATAGAGGAACCCGATGTTGCATTCTGCCAGATATGTTGTGGAGGAATCCCACACGCTCTCAGGAGCTGACGAGACCCCTGACAGAGAGGATACTGAACATCTTCAACTTTTATTTTCATTTACGTTTAATTTTTTTCATATTTATTTCGAGAGAGAGAGAGACAGACAGACAGACAGAGCAGAGTGGGGGAGGGGCAGAGAGACGGGGGCAGGGGGTGGACCACAGAATCCGAAGCAGGCTCCGGTCTCTGAGCTGTCAGCACAGAGCCCAACGTGGGGCTCGAACTCAAGAGCCATGAGATTATGATCTGAGCCGAAGTTGGATGTTAACTTGCTGAGTCACCCAGGCACCCCAACATCTTCAACTTTGAAAATAAAACAGTTTAAGTAGTCATTTACTTGTATGTCAACTAAAGGTATCGAAGCATATATATACCCAAAGAAAAGACAGACTATCGAATGTCAACTTCTCTGTCCCACTGGATTGGACTCACAGACTTTCTCATTTTATTAAGGGAAGCATTGTCTTTGGAGATTTTCCTGAGTCCCAACGATCCTCTTCTTTTGTAATGCATTCCTGTAAACCATGTTGTCTGAATAATGATTCTCTCCCTCCTTTCCTTCATCTTGGAATTTTATTAATCTCTGCTTTTATTGATGTTTACAACCTTGATGCATTTGTACAATCTCCTGTCTTATAGATTCAGGTTGTAATGGACATTGCCCCCTATCTTTGGGATCTCAGTATCTGCTAGTAGGCTAGGTTTCCAAGAACTGTCCTCAGTTTATAAATAGGTTCGACTCCAGAGAGCAGCATTTTTTGATCACTGGTTTTGCCCAGAGGTAGTGCACTCAATTTCTGATATTGACACTAACAATGACGGCAACATAAAACACAAAAAGCATAACATTATTGGAAAGTGATTTGACAATAATTGTAGAATCTTAACACTTTTACATATTTTAACTATTAGTAAATTATCCCAAGGGAATTAATCATTCAAAGCTGAATATCCAAAGACATCGATGACAAATTTATCCCCAATGGTAAACAATTGGAAGTAACTTATTGCTGAATAATACATGTTGCATCAGTTAAAGAAAATTACGTCACATCAATTAAATGCATTTGATGTGTTAACTTAAATGGTATCTATGAAGAAAATGCAACGATATAAAAACTGTCTCTACTGTGATAGCTTACACATAAGACCGTAAACTCATGCATACAGGCAAAAATCCATGTGTGAATAGTGAAATATGTAATGGAATACTGAAAAAAAAAGAATAGTTGGTTTATTAGAGTTCTATTATAATTGATCTTTTTAAAAAATTAATTTCTACTGGTATAATGCTGTTTATGCATTAGGATGAAGCAATTAGTGGTCATAATTTGGGTATATCATTCTAGAGAAGATTTATTAAGCAAATTTAACATGTAATGTGTGTACAAGTTAAATACTGACTATAAAGTTTATCAACTGATGGATGGATAAAGAAGATGTGGTTTATATATATAATGGAGTAATACTTAGCAATGAGAAAGAATGAAGTCATACCATTTGCAGCAACATGGATGGAACTGGAAGGTGTTATGCTGAGTGAAATAAATCAGTCAGAGAAAGACAGATATCATATATTTTCACTCATATGTGGATTTTGGGAAACTTAACAGAAGACCAAGGGGGAAAAGAAGGGAAAAATAGTTACAAACAGAGAGGGAGAGAAGCAAACCATAAAAGACTCTTAAACACAGAGAACAAACTGAGAGATGATGGGGAAAGGAGAGGGGAAAATGTGCGATGGGCATTGAGGAGGGCACTTGTTGGGATGAGCACTGGGTGTTGTATGTAAGCCATGAAATACAGGAATCTATCCCCAAAACCAAGAGCACACTTTGCACACTGTATGTTAGCCAATTTGACAGTGAATTATATTAAACAGTTTAAAAAATAAAAAAGATAATGATCAAGTGAGATATTAATTTTAAAAAGTTTATCAAATAAAATACAGTTGATAGTTTCCAACAAATAAGTTTATCATCAAAAACATATAAAATAATGGCAAACATATAGTGTAATCAATCAAATCTTAACCATTGCATTTAGTCATGAAATGCATTGACTATAAAACATCATCTGTGGTAGTTTATTCATACTACATGTTCTTAAGAAGTTCATGCTTTTCTTTAACCATCATATTTTTCATTTCACATTGGATTAAATTCAAAACTATTTTTCCTGTTTTTTTTTAATTTTTTATATTTTTCAAATTTCTTGGTAACAGAAAAAAGTATAATAGATTTGGTAATAAAATAAATACCACAGTAGAATTTCTAAATCTTTTTGTCATAGAAAAAAAATCACTTATTCACATAAAAAGAGTATGGAGTGTGCAATTTTATATATAGAACTTGCTTATGTGTCTTGATTGTCTCCCTGAATTTTCATGGCTCTCCATAGACCCCATGTTAGTTTGTTAGGGCTGTTGTAACAAAAATAACTTACATTTGGTGATTTAAACAACAAACATTAATTTTTCACAGTTCCAAAGGCTGTTAAAGGTACCAGCATATTTGATATCTGATGAAGACCTGCTTCTTCGTTCAGAGGTGGCCATTTTTTCCCTATGTCCTCACAAGATAAAAGGGTTGAGGGAGCTCTCTTTATAAAAGCATTAATTCCATTTTTGTGGCTCTACCTTCATGACCTAATTATCTCCAAAATACTCCACCTTCTAGTACTATCACCCTGGGATTAGAATTTCAACATATGGGCACCTGGGTGGTTCAGTCGGTTAAGTGTCTGACTTTGGCTCAGGTCATGATCTCATAGCCCCCACACTGCACTTTGTGATGACAGCTCAGAGCCTGGACCCTGCTTCAGATTCCGTGTCTCCCTCTCTCTCTCTGTACCTTCCCCGTTCGCACTCTATCTCTCTATATAAAAAAATAAACATTAAACAAATAAAAATAATAATAAAAAAGAATTTCAACATATGAGTTTGAGGGGAACACAAACATTCATTTCTTAGCAGACCATGAGTCAAGTTCACTTGCCTGAGGCATAGAAACTGAAGCACATGGAATTATACAGATGTTCCTTAAATGTCCTATGGGCCAAAAATTATTTCAGGTTCTGGTATTTCAATATGAATATTGAATCTACAATATCTACAATTTCAATATGAATATGCCTTATGAATCTACATCCTATTTATGGGACAGATATAGAGAAATGAACTATACATTGAGTAAGTAGTAAGTACTACAATAAATAAAATTACAAGACATATGGAGCTGACTCTTTTTTGGTCTTAGAATTAATAGCCTAAAATCACATTAAGTAATGGTTTTACATTAAAAAGTAGTATTATAGGGGCGCCCGGGTGGCTCAGTTGGTTAAGGGGCCAACTTTGGCTCAGGTCATGATCTCACTGTCTGTGAGTTCGAGCCCCGCGTCGGGCTCTGTGCTGACGGCTCAGAGCCTGGAGTCTGCTTCAGATTCTGTATCTCTCTCTCTCTCTGCCCTTCCTCTGTTCATACTCTGTCTCTATGTCTCTCAGAATAAGTAAACGTTAAAAAAAATTAGAAAGTAGTATTATAGTCTACAGTACTGTATTACAGTCAAAAAGTGTTCTGAGGGTTTAAAATATGTTTTTAATATACATTAGTTTATTTATCAGTTATGCTCTACCTTTGTTTATAGCAAAATTGATTTTGGATACATAAAGAGATAATTCAAACAGATTTGAAGATTAGAAATTTAAAAATGTCCATGGAATGAATACAGAGAAAAATCCTCAAAAATTATTTTATATATCATTATCTTGAAAATTTCTTAAAATATTCCAACTAAACATTGTGAACCACTCATGTGTCTATCACAATTTGGAGTAGACACAAGTTGAATTACTCACTGTACAGTTTAATTGAAGTTTTACTACTTCCCCATTTTTCATTAGGCAAATAGTTTCATATAGATTTATAACTGTCTTCTATCTAAACCCATCTTCGAATTTATTGTGAAGAACTGTATCACTTATTTGATATCACAAAAGATAATGTGCTAAAAATACCTTATTTTAATAAACACAAAATATATTCTCTTTCCATATGTTTATATATGGAATTGCCTCATGCTTTTATAAGTCAAATATATTGACTGATAATATATTGTGAGGAAGGTTTATTTTTGTCTTTATTTTTTATTTTATTTTTTTTTTTCTTTCGTGGGAGAGCATGTGCATGTGAGTGAGTGGGAGAGGTGCAGAGAGGGAGAGAGAGAATCTGAAGAAGGCTCCATGCTCAGCATGACTTGGGGCTCAATCCCATGAGAGGATCATGACTTGAGCCCAAATCAATAGTTAGCCTCTTAATCAAGGAGTCATCCAGGGACCCCTATTTTTGACTTTAAAATAAGATGCCTATTCCAATGGTACCACACAAATCTTCATAGGAACTCAGAGAAAGGACCAGTCTATCTTGGTAGTTTTGAGTATGGATTTTGGAGGCTAACTTTCTTATCTCAATCCCTGATTCTGTCATTAAATTCTAGAATAAGCTTGAGCAAATTTTTTCATACTTCAATTTTCTCATGTTAATAGGATTAAAATGTTAATATCTACTTCCCAAGTTATTGAATGACTTAATACTTTTTTTTCATTTTTTTCAAGTTTATTTATTTATTTTGAGAGACAGAGAGAGAGTGTGTATGAACATTGGAGGGGCAGAGAGAGGGAAAGAGAGAGAATCCCAAGCAGACTCCACACTTTCAGCACAGAGCCTGATGTTGGGCTCAAATTCACAAACCGTGAGATCATGACCTGAGCCCAAATCAAGAGTCAGACACTTAACTGATTGAGCCACCTAGGCATCCCTGAACAAGTTAATATTTCTAAGACACCTAGGATAGTATATGATGTATAATAAATGCTACGTATGTTTTAATGATAGTGATAGTTAAATTTATGTGTCAACTTGAATGAGCTAATGGATGCCCAGATAACTAGCAAGATAATATTTTAGGGTGTATATGTAAGGGTGTTTCTGGAAAAGATTAGAATTTAAATCAGTAAACTGGGTACAGAAGATCCACCCTCACCAGTGTCAGTGGGCATCATCCAAAACAGAACAGAAAGGCAAAAAAATAGCAAATTCTTGATCTTTTCTTGAATTGGGTTGCCCATCTTCTACCTACAAACAGAGGAGCTCCTGCTTTTAGACTCTGGGAGTTAGAACAGCTACCCTCACCCCCGCCTTCCTTCACCCCCTTCTCAGGCTTTCCATGTGGATTAGGAGTGCATTATGGGCTCTCCTGGTTCTCAGACTTTCCGAGTTGGGTTGAATTATACCGCCAGCCTTCTGGCACTTGCAACTATGGAAGGAGATTGTGGGACTTCTTGGCTTCTTTAACCGTATAGGCCTCTCTTTTATGGCTCTATATAGCCTATTGGCTCTATACCCATGGGTAACCCAATATGAAGAGGATTATTCTTTAATTCATTGTGAGTATATGATCAAACTTCTGATGGCAATTACACATAATACTTTGTCATGGTGGCAGTGTAGAATTTTGTGTATATTGAAGAATGATAAACTGAGAAAAATCCCGGGGAAATAAGCCAGAGTCCTATCAAAGCTAGTTAGAATACTTAAAATTTAAATACTTAGAAATTTAATATGTCACAGATAGTCCACAATAAATTTACTACATAAAGAAGAAAAATTAACACTTTTCATAGGAAAAAAATAATTTGGCCTCCATGCGAAAGTTAAAAGACTACTGGCTAGAGAATCAAAACAGAGTTATTCAAATTATCCAAGCAAATGATGAAAATATGTACAGGGCAAAAGCCCGAAGTGATGGGAAGGGTGAGAGCAGAGGCATTTCAAGACAGCATGGCTAAGACACACCTGCATGACTCAGCGGGTAGGCATACAACTCTTGATTTGGTTAGGCATACAACTTGATTTCCGGTCAGGTCAGATTTTAGGGTTCGTGAGGCTGAGCCCCACATGGGGCTCTGTGCTGACAGTATGGAATCTTGGGATTCTCTCCCTCTGTCTCTTTGCCCCTCTCCTGATTATACACACACACATATACTCACTCTCTCTCTCTCTCAAAATAAATAAATAATTGGGTGACGGGCATTAAGGAGAGTACTTTTCAGGAAGAGCACTGGGTGTCATCTATAAGAGATGAATCACTGAGTTCTACATTTTTTAACATATATATATATTATTTTTTAATATTTATTTATTTTTGAGAAAGACAGAGAGACAGAGTCTTAATTGAGGAGGAGCAGAGAGAGGGAGACATTGAATCTGTAGCAGGCTACATGCTCTGAGCTGTCAGCACAGAGCCTGATGTGGGATTCGAACTCAGGAACGGAAAGATCAGGACCTGAGCCAAAGTCGAATGCTTAATAGAAACAGCCATCCAGGCGTCCCCTAAGGGGTTCTACTCTGGAAGCCAAGATTACACTGTATGTTAACTAAGTTGAATTTAAATAATAATAAACAAAAGAATATAAATTAATAAATAATAAACAAAAATGAAAGACAACACGGCTAAGATATAATATTTTTTAATGTTTATTTATTTAAAAAATTTAATGTTTATTTATTTTTGAGAGAGACAGAGTATAAGCTGGGGAGGGGTAGAGAGAGAGGAAGACATAGAATCCGAAACAGGTACCAGGCTCTGAGCTGTCAACACTGAAATCATGGACGGGGAGATCATGACCTGAGCCGAAGTCTGACTCTTAACCCACTGAGCCACTCAGGCAACCCTAAAATGTAGTATTTTATAATTTTTTTCATCCTCAGCCCTAGAGAAGAGTGCATAATACATGTTCACTAAATTTTAGTTGTCATAGTGGGTTCTGAGCAGTGACTATCCTATCAGACACGAGAGAGGAAAAAGATTATACATAAAACTGCAGGTTTCTTTCTGAGTATCTAGGGAGCAAATGATGCTATTAAGTTAGATTCTGAACGTAGGAAGGCGAAGAGTTTTAAAAAACGAATCAGAAGTGAGGCTATTGAGTTTTAGGTAAGTTTGAAACCATATAAATTCACATATCACATGTGATGCATTTACTGTAAGTAGCTCTCTTTAAATAGCTAATTTAATTTAATTCACTTCGAGGAGCTAAATTAACTTAATTTAGCAGTATGCTGGTGATATAAGTCCTCTAGCAGGTTGTTCTTTTACTAGACAAAATGGATATATTTATTAACTAATTTTAATTCAGAGAGTTCCTATTTTAATGGAATATAGCACCAGATGCTGTAAAAACCTGCTTCTGATGGGACAAGAAAGTTCGAGAGCAGAGAAAATCAGGAAGAAATTTCTCTTCCAAACTATACTTTCAAGAGTAGTTGGAGAGAATAATAACTTCAGAGGAGGTGGAGGAGAAGACCAGAGGAGCTTCGAGAAGCCAAGTTTTAAATGTAGCATAAACCAGGATTATAATGAGGATAATAGAATTTTCTAGTATCTGCATTTATTTTTGTAGTGGGTTCTTTCCCGTTTTCTCCTTAAATTAAATAAAAGGCAGAATTTCACTTTGATCCACTAAAAAGCTAGTTAATGATCATTATTTAGATGCTAGTGTAGGGCAATAGCTATTTATACAAATTATTACCCTAAGCACCTGCTCCAATTTTTTATGTATCATGCTAACAGTGTTTTTTGTCTTAATTAAAAATGTTAATTAGTGGCGATATAAACAGCAAAAGAAGAGCTGGTAACATATGCACAAGAATTTTACAATATGTGCACAACTCTTTTCAGACTGATGAACTAAGCACGGAAGCAATCTAAAACACTATGAACAGTGGCGAATTTTCTAGTAAACCTGAGATACTTCTCCGAGTGTCAGACAAGGTTAACATATGATTGTTCTCTGCTTTCACATATTTTGCTTTGAACCTAATTATTGCACACTGCTGTCTCTATTGTAATGTTTTGCATTTGGATTTCTAACATGCTTTTCCAGCATATTTTTGCACTTTGAATCTTGCCAGCCTTATCAACTCAGGCCAACACCATTTCCAAAATATTTAGAAATTCCCCTTTAAAAACCCACCATTCACATATCGACAAGTGCCGACATTACCCATTGAAAAGGAATGGGGGAGAGTGAAGTCGGAGGCTGCTGATTTCTACAGGAATAAATAATTCTTTTCTTGTTGTCCTTCAAGAAAAATGTACAAGGGACAAAAGCATTATGACTTTCTATGCAATTCACATAGGGTTAGCATGATCGTAGTAAAGAAAATTGATCTGGGTTTTAGCATTGCCCTTAAAGTATCTGAAAACATATTCCCTCCCGTAGGCCAGCATATCAAGACATTCTGGCTGCTTCGTCATCATACCAACCCCATGTCTCCCCAAAAACTGAACAATTGAGTATGACTAAATAAATACATAAATATATATAGTGAAGAAGGGTAATAAAATGTCTTGTCCACTTAATGCCCAACAAGTAAGTACCTGATAAGTCTGTCTTTCAAGTGAACACATATTTTATTTTCTTTAGAAAGTTTGTGCCCTATCACATTTACTAAAAGTTTAATAACTGAAATAATGAAGGTGGTAACAATATTATTGCCCCACCAATTTCCCCTCTATGTTTTACAGCAGTGCAAGGGAAAATGCAAAATGACCAATCAGCTCCAAATACATTAAGTTAAATACATTAAGCTAAATGAGGAACTTAATATGTGGGTTCTTTTAAAAACAGAAATAGCTCATCTTCTTGGAGACGGTGGCCTGTAATGGAAACTACATTGCAGTTGACAACATCAAGTCCTCAGTCCCCTGAGCCTCCTGTGACTTGTTTCTTCTTTCCCACTGGTTTCTGTTTGAATGTTACATTCTTACAGAGCCTTTTCTCAAAACCTGGTCGCTAATGTCTCCTCCTACCTGTATATACACATACAGCCCGGTACGTATTTGCTGTCATATTACCGTTTCGTTTTTCTTGGTAGCCTTTGGAAATTTATGAAACAATTGTAGTATTTTGTTGATTGGTCACAAAGTAAAGTGAAAGTAAAAGATCCGTGAGAACGGACACCTCATCTGTTCTTTTTTCTTCTGTTTTCAGTTCCTAGAATAACGCTTCACCCTGACTGAATGATTTTGTTTAATGACATAACTGTCAGTAAGTATTGATGGAGAAACAGAAATTAACCTGAAAGTGAAATTGGATGGATTTATCCTGACCTTGTTTACTCACCCATATTTAGATTAATGACAAATTAAAACTAAAGCTCTAGAATCCTAAAGTCCCTTGTACTCTTGGCTACAGATTTTTTTTTTTTTTTCTGATTATGTGGAGCAATACATAATCCTCACAGCGCTTGCATCATTGGTTGAAACAAAGTTCAGAGTGATGCCAACTTTTGGAATCATGCATCCAAAAAGCTCTGAAGAGGTACAACAAGGAACTGAAAATAATAAAATGGCATGAAACAGGAAAAGGGACATATCTGACTTTATGTTCGAAGCCTTAATGCTGTAGCTGACAAATGGGGGCACTTGTTTGTATGCAATTTAAACATATATAATTTCCATATAATTTAACTGTATTTATTTCTTATCATATATTCAGTATGGTTTATAACATATTTTATTTATTATTATATTATATATGATTCAAATTAATATATATCTAATATAACATTATTTTATTTACAAGGGGAGAGAGAGTGAGAGGGAAAGGATACTTGAACTGCTAGGATACTGTTTAGAAGACAAATGTAGCTGGTTTGTGGGAAAGTACATTCTGGCTAATGAATGTTAGCATTGTACCCTGATTTCATTACATGAAATCGAAAACTTGAAAATATGGGAAGAAGTCTTATTTTCCCACTCAAGTCATTTGTATTAAGACTGATATGGGAGATGACATCCTTATTTCTTTTTCATCCAATTTTCTTTCTTTTTTTTTTTTCAGTAAGTCAAGTACTATTTCCTCTCATACCCCATGAGATTAAGAACCTAGGCACAGGGGTGCTTGGGTGGCTCAGTTGGTTAAGCAGCCGACTTCAGCTCAGGTCATGATCTCACACTCTGTGAGTTCGAGCCCCGTGTCAGGCTCTGTGCCAATGGCTCAGAGCCTGGAACCTGCATCAGATTCTGTGTCTCCCACTCTCTCTGCTCTTCCTCTGCTCACACTCTGTCTCTATGTCTCTCAAAAATAAGTAAAAACTTTAAAAAAAAGAACCTAGGCACAAATTCCTTTGTTTTCTACCTTTTGAAAAAATATTTTTTGAGAAAATGATGAGGGGCGCTTGGGTGGCTCAATTGGCTAAGCATCTGACTTTGGATTTCAGCTCAGATCATGATTTTATGGTTTGTGAGTTGGAGCCCTGAGTCAGACTCTGAGCTGACATTGTGAAGCCTGCTTAGGTTTCTCTCTCTCCTTCTTTCTCTGTCCTGCCCCTGCTCATGTTCTCTCTCTCTCCCTCTCTCACTCTGTGTGTTAAAATAAATAAACATTAACATTAAAAAAATATAAACATAATAAAAAGAAAATGATGAGAAAAAAGTGTGTATATTGTGGGACAGGTTGTATATTCTTAGTTGTGTAAAGCTGTCTGTGACATGTGACCACCATATTGTATTTTCTGTTGATCACACTTTTTACAGTACCACAGAGCAAAGAAGTAAAAATATAAGAAAGGAGAGATGACAGCACACAATTTGAACATGTGCAATGTACACACAAGATTACTCTAGTCATGAAAACGTAATTGGAAAATCAGACAAGTAGAGTAGGCAACTGGTAGAGAGACTCTGATGGAGAGTTAGGGCCAGGGCACATAAATACATGACATTTACAAAAGTCACAGAACAGAACTTCTTATCAAAAAGATATGTAAATAAGAGACTCTCAAAGACTAAGAACAAATGGTGGGTGAGGGGGGTGAACACTGGGTGTTGTATGTAAACCAATTTGATAATAAACTATTAAAAAAAGATATGTAAAGTATTTAAATCATGGGATGCGAGTTTCTGCTTAACAATGAAATGTTATCATATTACGTCTCCGCCTTTTTTCTCTCCTTTTTTCACTAAACACTATATGCCTGCAATCTAGCCATTATGCGGTGCATACATTGAAGTCATAACTGCTAACTTTATAACACTCTTCGGTGTCATCTGCCACATTTTATCCATCCACACTCCCGATGATGGACAGTCAATCTGTTTCCAGCTCCCTTCCCTGACGAAGAACACTGCTGCAGTGAATAACCTTGCCCATGTCCCCATATGGAACTTTCCAGAATGACTGCCAATCTCCACAATCTTACCAGTAGTGAGACTCACCATCCCCACTAACACTTGGCATTTTCTAGCTTTTTGATCATTGCCAGTCCAATAGGCAAAGCCATGTCTTACTGTTACTCTCATTGTCCTTCCTCGCTTTGTAATGATTATGAACATTTTTCATATATTCGTTAGCTCTGAGAGCTTCTTCTGTAAACTGAGCTTTTATTTCATTACAAATGCATTCTATTTTTATTTTGTCTCTTCTTTGTGGATTTGAAGGAGTTCTCTCCCCATGTTCGATGTGGGTCTCTTGTCACTTGCAGACATCTAAACCGTATTTTCATATTCTGTTGTACATCTTTTAATTTTTACTATGCTCCAGCTCAATGAACAGACAATAAACTTTCGATACAATCTATTAGTCATTTTGGCTTTATTTTTGTGTTCTTTAAAGTCTTACTTAATAATCTCTTCCCTATTCCAGGACAAAAGATATTTTGCATGCCTAATTATGTATGAAGTCTTTAATCAAACTAGAATCCAATTTTATGTGTGCTCTGAGGAAGGAATCCAATATTACTTTCCTCTGTATGCTAAGCCAGTTTTCTACCACAATGTACTAAACTGTCTGAAATTTTCTTTTTTTTTAATTTCTTTTTTAATGTTTATTTTTAAGAGAGAGAGAGAGAGACAGACAGACAGACAGAGCATGAGCTGGGAAGGGGCACAGACAGAGAGGGAGACACAGAATCTGAAAGAGGCTCCAAGCTCTGAGCTGTCAGCACAGAGCCCGACGCGGGGCTCAAACTCGGGAACGATGAGATCATGACCTGAGCCGAAGTCAGATGCTCAACCTACTGAGCCACCCAGGAGCCCTTGAATTTCCTTGATATACAGTATTAGTGCCCACTTGGTATGAATTTCCACGTGTGACTCTGCCTGTTCTTATTTTTTTCAATGGTTTATTTCTCTCTTTTTCAGAAAATACAGCTTATTACTGTGGTTTCTCCTGTTATTAATCTTACCACAATTATGACTTTGAGGGACGGAACTGTTTTCTGTCTCTCCAGACAAGTCTCACTCTTTACTTTTTTTATTTTACAAAGTTGACTTAGCTACTCATTGTCCTATATTTCTCTGTGGGTAACAGTGAGTTCATAAAAAAGCTTAAAAATGAAATTGTTGGGGCGCCTGGGTGGCTCAGTCGGTTAAATGTCCAACTTTGGCTCAGGTCATGATCTTAAGATTTGTGAGTTTGAGCCTCACGTCGGGCTCTGTGCTGACAGCTCAGAGCCTGGAGCCTGCTTTGGATTCTGTGTTGGCCTTTCTCTGCCCCCTACCCTGCTCAAGCTCTGTCTCTCTCTGTCTCTCAATAATAAATAAAGGTTAAAAAGTTTTTAAAAATGAAATTGTTATTCTGATTACATTGAAATAACTGATTACTTTGTATAAATAAATTGACTTTTATAATACTAAGTTACCTCCTGTGAGTACAGATTATCTGTCTGTTTACTTAGATCACTGGCAATTTTGTCTCCTGCGGGATATTGGGCAATATCTGGTCATATTAGTTATTTGATATTTTGGTTGTTAATGGCTGGGGACATGCTACCGACATCCAGGCAAAGATGAAAAATCTTCCACAATATGCACAGGACTGTCCTTCAGGACAAAGAATGATCTGTGTCAATATGTCAAATGTCAATAATGCTGAAATGGGGAAACCCAGATTTAGATACTTTATCCCCCTTTGTTAGAGTTTTAAAGTTTTTTCTGTAGAGTGCCAATTAATTCTCAGTCACATAATTTCCAGATATTTTATATTTTTACCTTCTCTTATGTATTTTACTTTACTCTCATTTGTATTTCCGAGTTTATTGTTACTTCTTTAGAGAAATGACACTCAGTAGGGCAGGTGAACTTTTCATTTCATTTCTGTAATCTTACTAAAACTTTAATTAGTTCCAATAGCTCATTGAGTCTTTTGGATTTTCTAGGTAAATTATTCTATCATGTTTATATAAATTAAAATTCTATTTTGTTTCTTAATGAATAAGATTAGGTAGAGCCTTGATTACAGTGTAGCAGGAGAAGTAACATTATTTTCTTATTCCTGATGTTAAAGGGAATGGATCATATTTGCTCTAGAGTTTGGTATATGAAGTCAAATTTTATATACTTAGGAAGCTTCTATTCTTCTACTAAGCATTTTTATCACAAATAGGTAATGGGCCTATTTGCATTGTTGTATTTTTCTGAAAAACTTATAAAACAATTCAGATTTTCTCACTTAATCTACTAAGGTTACCAAATAGAGTAATATACAGTTTTTCTTGTTACATATTTTCATAATTCTGGAATTAAGCCTCTTTAACCAGAAAGTATTTATTAAATGCACTATTAGAATAGGTTACTTAATAATTTGCTTTGATTTTAACATTCACATTTCTCAGTGAAACTGACTTGTAATTATTTTTATTTGTTTGTCTCTTTGGCCTGGATATGGTTATAGAAACATGATTGTAAGAGCTTTAAGAAATTAATTGATAGGTAAAACAATTTTTAAATTAAAAAAATAATGTTTTTTTTTTTTGACAGAGAGAGAGAGAGAGAGAGAGAGAGAGAGAGAATGCAAGCAGGGAGGGACAGAGAGAGAAGGAGACACAGAAACCAAAACAGACTCTAGGTTCTGAGTTGTCAGCACGGAGCCCAATGCAGGGCTCAAACCCACGAACTGTGAGATCATGACCAGACCTGAAGCAGTTTGTCCACCTTACTGAGCCACCCAGGCACCTCTAGATGAGACAAGTTTTAAGAAGATTTTTAATATAACTTGAGTAAAAAGCACATTAACTATTCCTTGAAGGTTTGATAAATATAACTCTTAAAACTGTATATATTTTAAATTTTTGAATGGTATTCTTAGGCATCTATTTTATTTTCTTTAGTGTTCATATTCTTTCATGCTTACTTAAAATGTTATACTAACCGAACCACAGATTTTGACATTTCTATTCTCATTTGTTCTCGATATTAATAGTTTTCATTTTTAAATTTTTTTTAACGTTTATTCATTTTTGAGAGACAGAGAGACAAAGCGTGAGTAGGGAAGGGCAGAGAGAGAGGCAGACACAGAATCCAAAGCAGGCTCCAGGCTCTGAGCCATCAGCACAGAGCCCGATGCAGGGCTCGAACTCACAGACCATAAGATCATGACCTGAGCCAAAGTCAGCCGCCCAACTGACTGAGCCACCCAGGCGCCCCAATAGTTTTCATTTTTAACTCATGTGGTTTTGTAGTTATCGTCATTATTTTCTATTATTGCCTTATGGCATTCAACAATATTCATATAATCACCACGCTGATAAAACATACTGCATTATGTAGAGACAATCAACAAACAAGTGCGGTCATGAGAAAGACCACTATACAGGAGTGTCCAAATGTCCTATATACATATGGACTTTTAATCTGAGACTTAGAAGCTAAAAATTATACATGTGAAGTCAAGTAAAGGACCATTATACCCACTGAGAGCAGCAAGTCACTAAGTGGGAAGAGTGGATTTTCTTTGAAGAAATCTAAGACTAAATGTTTTTAAGATGAAATATTAATTGAGATAAAGGAAAAGAAATGAGATGGAATTGAAAAGATATTAGTCAATTCCATCTTGTAGTTCATGAGACGTTTGTACTAACTGGAGAAGAAGCCATTGAGAGTTGCGTGCTCACAAAGATGTAAAATAGTTTGTATCTCAAAAACTTTATTTTGCGTGCTGTTTTGTGGTAGCCATGGGATGCACTGCCTAGATCTGTTTCCAGGAAAGAATCCTAGCTGTGGGGATTAGTAAGCAAACAGCCTCCACCAGTCAGTTCCTTCAGGTTCAGCCTCAGGGAGCAGAGACTTGCCTCCTTTGAGGTTATACACTTCTGAGGGCAGTCCATAGCCCAGGGGCAGAAAGGGCTAGATATTTCAGCCAACAAAGGAGAGTCTCCATGTGCAATATTCCCTCTAGAACGTCAGATCCTGTAAGGTGGTTGTGCTCCTATATTGCAGTTCAACTTCTTCCTTAGTACAATCCTGCATTCTCTTGCTTCTTTTCAGAGGTACTGATCTCTAATGAACACCTTACATCCCAAACTAAGAGTCTGCTGAGGGGATAACAATCCACACTGTGTTTGGATAATGGATTATAGAGGGCAACAGTATCTGTTAGGAGATTATCGTGATGGTCTTGGTTACGTAAGATGGAGACAGATATGTATTAAGAATCTACTTTAGTGAAATTTATGGCTCTCAATTCCAAAAGTTGATATTTTCCTGAAAAAGGAAAGTGACTCAAATTGCTAACCTCTGTTTAACTAAATGACAATTTCTATCTTGAGTTTTTGCTCAGAACTGGTGGCTTACATATCCCAAACTCGAGTGTTCTGTTTCAGATAGGATTTTATTTATGTGATGCCTTATGTCTTACTCTAGCTTGATCTCTTTAAAGACAAAGTTGAATATCCTTAATGTTTGATTTGCCAAAGTAGCTCCTACCTTCCTTCGTTCTCTGTTTTGTAAAATACATCGTGTTAACCATTCTGTTACCATTGCTCTACTAAGGAAGAAAAATTTTCCATAGTCACTGACATCACAGTATCTTCCTCAATAAATAAGCAATAGATGTCTCATAAGTGCGTTGTTTCCTAATTTAGCTGTATTATATTATTTTATATTTTTGCTCTCAGAGCATATTAAATCCCGTTAGAAACAACATTCATGTTTCTTGCAATATATGCCCTTTTTAAAATCTTGATACCAACAATATACTGATCAGGAATAGATTCTAGTCTGTGAATACTTAGCTTGAAGATACTTTTTAAAAAACAAAATCAATTCATTGATAAAAGCCATGTCAAGAATCGGTACATGGCTAGAAAAGGAATGCTTCTGAATATCAAAAACTGAGTGAAAGTAAACTATGATCTCATGCAGATCAAGGCAGTAATAGCTTGGTGATGCAATCTTTCTTTTTTGTAAGACATTCTTGATCACTTTACCATAGTATAGTGTCATGGTCACGGCCTTCGAAAGTGACTTTCCAGAATTGCTGTTATGAGGCTTACAAAAGTTAGTTGACGCAATAATATGCAACTGTCTCCAGCTTCCATAAATATAAGAATGTGGAGGAGTTATGTCATAGAACGAGCCCAATAACTTAACCCAATATCAATAAATATTTACCATTTCTTCATTGAAACAGCAGTTGAAATTGAAATAGTACATCCTAGGGGTGTCTGGGTTGCTGTCAGTGAAGCATCTGACTCTTGGTTTTGGCTCAGGTCGTGAGCTCAAAGTTTGTGGGTTTGAGGCACTGTCAGCGCAGAGCCTGCTTGGGATTCTCTTTCTCCCTCTCTTTTTGTCCTTTCTCTGCTTGCGCTCTCTCTCTCTCAAAATAAATACATAAACATGAAAAAAATTAAAAAAATAGTAGCCATCCTATAACTTTGAACAATTGTGAGCAGAGTATAGCTCTAAAGAAGTTTTAAAAATAACAGAATTCTTGTCTTCAAGGATATACATTCTATTAAAGAATCTGAGATACACTTGTAAGCAATTATGATATCAGGTAGATTGTTATGGCCAATCTAAGAGGGTTTCCAATAGCTATAAAAAAGCAAAATTGGCTCTGACTGTCCTTGGGATTACTCTTCAGCTACTTAGTAGACAACAACCTGTTAAACACTGTGGTATAGAAATAATCTACCAAAGGGACCTATTCTATAGTGTAAAGTCATTGCTAAAAAGGGGCTGCCTAGCCAGAGATTGCGTTTTCAAACTTGCTTGTGCCACGTGGGGCCAGGTCCTGAGTTTGGGCCAAGGGAGCATGAGCTGAACTGATGTGTAAGTCAGGGTGAAACTTATAAAATAAGTCCTTCACTGTCTCATTCTTCATTGTCGTTGACAAAAATTTAATGCTGAAGATATTCTTAGAAGTCACAATTTTGAGATGGTAGAGAAATAATTTCTTGAGGATCTGAGTGACAATGTGGAGCAGTTCAGTAAATTACATCATAGAAATGAGAAAAAAGCTTCCTGATTATTAAGATTAAGGTCAAGATACATCATCAAATAGTTTCACTTCTTTATAATTATGTGTATACGTGTGTAATTTTGAATATCATACCACAAATATAAACTAATATTTTTTGGATGTGAAAAGCTCTTAAATTTACATCCTACAGAGATCTTTAATATACCTTGGAATGAGAATAAGTCACTTTTTCCACTTGATTTTCTCTTCCTCTGGTTATCATCCACCTTTCCACCCCCATCATACATCTTGCTAATCCAGAAAATTTGAGACACTTCAGAATAGAAAAAAAAAATCACCTCTTTTGTCCTTAAGGCTAGCATAGTATCTGTTGCCTGGTAGTTCAACAAGTGTTTTGATTAAATAAATGAATGTGTGAATAAAGAAATAAATAAACCACAAATCTATTTCGGTTATCTTTCTAGTTATTGCCATTTATCGTTATATACTCCTTGACATTTTCTACATACTCAGCATTGGGTCATAGAGATCTTTCGAAACATTGCTAACACTCTTCCTCATGTTGACAGAAGGGAGGTGTGGCTCAAAGTGTGAGCTCTTTAAGGAGACCCAATGAATTCATTCTTCACTTCAACAACTATTTTTATGGCCCCTGTCTATCTTAGAATCTTATTTTTCTGCTGCTAACAATCTTAAAGGCAAGAAGGACTTAGGTATGGGCAGTCCAATAAGCTCATACTTTGGCAAAGAAACAGAGACGAGGTGCTGGAGTTCACTGATTTTCGAACTTGTTGACAGAGGAAACACAATTATTGTGTGTGTTAATTTCAGTTACGTACGGTAGTAAATCCTGAGCACCACTGCTGCTTCTCAACTGACAAAACTCCTTAAGAGCATTCAATGGCAGTCTTCCTAAAGATACGCTGCTATGTTTTTTAATCAGGGAAAGTTGTTTCCATAGGGCTTTGGTATGTAATGTTTACAACATAATCATGTATGCAGGTTACACAAAGAACAAAATCACAGTTGACCAGTCTAGACCAGGGGTCAGCAAATCTTTTCTCTAAAGGACAGGATAGAGAAAATTTTAGTTTTCGTATATCATAATGTCTCTGTCACAACTACTCAATAATGCCATGGTCCTGCAAAAGCAGCCAGATAAAATATATAAATGAATGGGGTTTGATGTGTTTCAGTGAAAATTTATTTATAAAAATTAGCATTAAGTTGAATTTGAATTTGGTTTATGGCCATAATTTGCCAATCCCTGCTCTTGACATTTTTTTTTAATATTGTGAAATGATAATTGTTGGGTACAATGTATAGGTGATAAAATGTCACTCATCCAAAGGTGCAAATTAATATATTAGGTTTAATTGAGGGAAATGGGTATTGTTCTTTCAGTAGTTTAGGGAAAATTTGTATTGTTCACAAGATATTCTGACAAATGGAAAAGAAAATGAGCAAATTATAGGGTTTTACTCTATCAAGATCATAGGACTGATGTAATCAAACAACATTTATGGCATCCTATACAGTGAAGCAGAGTCTACTTGAGAATACTTTGTTCCAGCCTCAATCCTGCTCGTCCTAATTACAAAACCTTTTACACTGTTAATACTAATATAGTGAGCAAAGCTTCAGGCAAATGGAATAAGCATTAATTAAAGACAGAGAAATGCATGATTCAACAATTTCTATCTCGGGGAAGCATTGTGGATCTGTTTGAAGGAGTTATTAGAGTGGAGAAAGTATATCATGAAAAGATGGCAAGTTGTAAATAAAGGACCTTGAACTCAGCATTTAAATTTATGAATATCCCTGGCAGACCTGTCGGGTCCACTATTGGAATGGTTCTCATATGGCCCATTTAAACTGGGTATTAGTGCATTCACTTTGCCTAAGCTATTCCACATAGTAACATTACTACATGAAAGAAGTCCCCAGGAATGGCTCGTTCTCTCAGTTTGGTGGCTTTTGTAAATTAGCTTATTGAAATATTTGCAGTAGTAGAAGCTTGCTACCTTATTGTTTTCACTGCCTCTTGCTGCTGTCAGGGAAGCCAAGTAGTCCCAATGAATAGAAGATAGGTTGAAGAGAGAATCAACAGTAAATAATTAGCTTAGCATTTAGAGTCGTAAATCTCTGCTTGTCATCTAGTTACTCTGCATTAATCTGAGATTGAAAGTCACTAGGATAAAAACCCAAAGAGAATAAATTGCCAAAGGGGTTAGGTTTTTGATTAATGTGATTCAGGAGAGAACACTATTAATATACATCTTCTTGAGTGCCCATGCTACCTCTTCTTTCAACAGACAGTAAAAAGCTTTTGACTGCTAAGTTTTGCTTTTATATAGTGATAATTGAATAAAGATTCATTTCAGGTCAGGCAGAGTTCCTTCTTCATAACCTAACGTGAATCTTGAAGGCCTGGATAACATTATTTCCCACAAAAATACTATTACTTATTTCAAAACTCCATGTTGAACCAAAATCTCATCGAGTAAGTGGCATTGAGGAAAAGTACTGCACTGAGAATCATAAAAATGTCTTCTCCCCTTTCTCTTCCTCTTATTGTGGAATCTTGAGAAAATCCAGTAATCTTCAGGATTCAAGGCTCTCATTTATGTCAGTCAACATTTCATGGAATGATCTATGTCCTTGAGAATGTGCCCTAGCTGTTGCCTTCAAGAAACACAACATCAAGTAGAGGACACAAGTAAAAGTGATGTTCTTAACTCAATTATCCAACTCTGATGATATCCAAGGGCCTTGCAGTGTATTCTCTTTCTCTCCCCCCCCTTTTTTTTCCTTTTGCAATGGAAGCAGCATTCACGTTTATTTTACAGATCTTAAAAGTGTTATGCCTAAAATAAAATAAAATACAATAAAATAATTCTGATGAGTTCATGTTAGAAAGATTTTATTTATTTATTTCCATTTTTAAAAATGTTTTATTTATTTTTGAGATATACAGAGAGAGAGACAGAGCACAAGCTGAGAAGGGGCAGAGAGAGCAGAAAACACAGAATTTAAAGCAGACCCCAGGGTCTGAGCTGCCAGCACGGAGCCCTACCTGGGGCTCGAATCGTGAACCCGGAGATCATGGCTTGAGAAGTCGGATGCTTAACTGATGGAGCCACCCTGGTGCCACAGAAAGATATTATTTTGAAATGAAAATCATGACGTAACTGGCTTCACAAAAAAATAGATAAAACAAATATGGCGACTTCAACCAAAAGAACAATATCTACTATTATGGCAAAGATCAAAAATTAAATAAACTATAATATGAAAATCCACCATGAAGAGCAGGTTGAAAAGGTGAAACTCAAATTTATAGAAATAAGATCTTGTGGTTTTTGTGGCACAAATATGTATATATAAGAAAATTATCATTCACTAAGCTGTTGATTATTGTCATTATGAAATATGTTTTCTACCTGAAATAATCTTTAAAAAACAATATACAAAAATATCTGAAAAGTCAAGCATTGCATTTGTGTATATTTTGATCCATTGTTATGGTCTGGAAGATGAAGTGTTTTGTCAGTTTTTCGAGGAGAAAATACGACACCCACAAAATGGTTTCAAAAAAAATCAAAGATACATATGCTAAGTATTCCCCCAAAATAACAGTGTGATGTTCTTGGTTAGCTCTAAGTTCTTATGTGCCACCCTCAATGTAGCACAGACCCTGAAGAACTACAAACACACAAGTCCTAAAAATGAGTGACTCCTGTTGGTATTCGTTTTTGTTGTTGTTTTAAGGCATGAGTTTCTCTCTTGAATTGAGGCCTCCTATTGCATATTATGGAAATCAATCGAGAAGTAGAGTTGTAATGTGAAACATCAAATTACTTCAGGGCAATTGTGTATGAAATGAGATATTTTTATTTCTGTCACTGCTTATGGGCTAAAGTATATATTGTGTAGACCTACATAGATATTATGAATCTAATAGCACTGATTTACTCCAAACTTTGATATTCTGGTATCTGGTTCTAACTGGGATGGATGGAGATATGGTATAAAAAAAAGCATGTTTTTTCAATTTATGAAATTAATATGAAAATATAATTACAAAGTTATATTCTGCCTCTAATTACTCTCTATATTTTATATTTCACTATATTTTTAAAGATACGTTATAATGGAAAATTTCCGAGTATGAAAATACATCAATGTGTTAATGGATAGAAATAGGGCGATAGTGTGGTAAGGTGAATTTCACATCTACTGATAGCCTTTAAACAGGAATAGAAAGTTCTACTAGCTAATTGTCTATAGGATAATCTTGTTTATGTGGATAAAAGTTAAAGTCACAGAGTTTTATATCCAGGAGTGAAAAATGCCCATTTACTTGGTTAGTTAAAATAATAAACATTCATTCATTCATTTCTACATTATTATGTGGCTCCTTAAACCATTCTTCATACTTTTAGAGTTGCATTCGTTAATGCAATAATTTTAATTTCCAACTTTAATTTATGTGGGTATGTGATTTCCTAAAATATTAAATATTATATAGCGTATTTATAAAATTGCCATTCATGAAAAATTTTTAGAAATTTTATAATCTACCAGGACCTAGGAAGGGAGAGAGAGAGAGAGAAAGAGAGTTTTGCGGCTGAAGAAGTCCCAACATAGCAAGAGAAAGAGACATTTATTATAGATCAGTGTTGAGTTTGGTGTGGATAGGATTAAATCTCTCTGGATTTAAAATTAAAGAATGCTTTGTACCTCGATTTTTTAAGAGCTTCCTATGCCTCAGGAATTCTGTCAGAATATTTATGTAATCTCACGTAATCCATAAAGCCATGTGAAAAATTAATGATTTTACCCGTTTTACAGACAAGTAAAGGGAGGTATAAAAAGCTAAAGTAGCTTAACCAAAGCCTCCCAGTCAGTCAGTGATGGAGTTGAACTTTGAGTTCCAGGTGATCTGACCATAAAGCCAATGTTCACAAAAATACCCCTATTCATTGATTACTCTCCCACGGTTTTGGACAAATACAGGAAGTGAAATGTCTGGTGAAGCAATTCATGCCTTTTTATCTTATGGGGGTGGGAGGCGGGTAGCACAGATCATCATCTCCTAGGATGGAACTGTCTCAGAGACAGATGCAGAGAAATGGCAGAGTGAAATTTTCCGTACAAAATTGAAGATCATTCTCTGAAAGAAGAAAATCTAGACTCAAATACAGGTGTGAGACTTTCCCAACCTGTTTGACAAAGCCGCATTCTTAATCAAGAGTGTTGAGGGAGAGGTTAAACCACAAGCCAGTTGGAACAGGATCTGAACAGGTGCAGCAGCAAATAGCCTGAAAATGAAGAGGGCTCATTTCAGAAGTTTTTGATTATCCTGAACGCAGGTCCTTTCCAAAGTAGATTTTTCAATTCAAATTCCTAGAGCTGCTATAGTTTCCCATATATATATAAACATCGCAAATGGCACATTGGGGAGGTCAATTTAGTTGAACTGAAGTCATTTCACTTGCTTACCAATTATTTCAGGATAAAAACCTGGAAAGATAAAAACAAGTTTTTATCTTTGACAAAGTCTATGTACTATACATCCTTATGATCTTTTGGGGGCTATTTGTCCCCAGAATGGAATAAGATCAGTACCCTAAAGTGAATTAAAATTGTCAATGGCTTCCTCATTTTTAAATATAAATCCTGGGTCCACCTGTTATCCGTCTGACTAGGAAATGCAGGTCCTGGTACAAGGCACCACAGTGTTTGCTCCTGTGGGGAAAAAAAAAATGTTTCTCTGATGTCGGTGATACTCTCTGGCTCCTGCAGTCCTAAAATAGGATATTATTCATCTTATTTCCTGTTCATGATAAAGAGTCACTCATACTGATCAGACATGTCAATGAGAAGAGAGAGAAGAAATTTCTGTCAGGGAACTTTTCCTCTCACAGTGTGCTTCAAACACACTGCACACTGAGATTGTTTCCCGAAGGGATTTAAAACAACTCGTGGAGAAAGATTTAGCTAGTCTGATTGGGTTAGGACACTTTCTTAAAGTATTGGACCCCAGACACTCCACACTCTCTAAATTACCATGTATGCCCAGAGAATGATTTAATACATCGCCCTGACTTTCTTTGCCATCTCAGTTGGCTCAATTCTCAATGTTGAACACTTTGTGAGATGCTGGGGGCACACGCACCCGCAAGAAAGGAAAATAATATGAAGCTAGAACCAAAAAAGCACCACTTCCAGAGCAGTAGCTTTATAATTTTACCTGTTTCACACTTTGTTAACTTGAGCTGCCAAAGATCAATGTATTCCCCACCCCCACAGAAAAAAGACAATATATTGAATACGAATGTGAATGGGTAGATAGATTTCTTGGGAATTAGCATAACCCAACAGGGGAAATGCCTGTAAGTCAAAAAAGTATATTTTAAAGTGAATTTTTACGGACATTTTGCTACATTAGAACTATGTTACTTCTTTCCAGGTTCGTTATATATATTTTGCTGTTTTTCACATAATCATACTTTAATTTTATTTTATTTTAAAATAATGTTATTTTTAAAGTTTATTTATTTATTTTGAGAGGAATGAGAGAGAGAGAGAGAACACGAGCGCAGCAGGGACAGAGAGAGAGGGAGAGAAGAATCCCAAGCAGGCTCTGCATCTTCAGCACAGAGCCCGATGTGGGACTCAAACTCATGAACCATGAGATCAAGACCTGAGCTGAAACCAACAGTTGGACACTTAATCAACTGAGCCACATAGGCACCCTGTCACATGATCATCCTTTTAATAACTTTTAAACAATTTAAGAGACTCCATAAACCTTAGGTGATTCACAAAGATATTCATCTCAATCAGATCGAATGGGTTCATGGAAAGAGCTTGAATCTCGAAGTCAGACAGACTTAGGTTTAAATTTAGTGATAATATTTAACGAAAATTGACTTCGAAAGACTTAATGTTTTTGGGTCCCAGGTTCCTTGTTCGTAGTACAGACTGCACAAGCCTCTGCCACAGTATCCTCGTAGAGAGAATTCTCACATCCCTTTGGTGCCTCTTTAAAATTGTTCACTTTCTCTTCCCACTACTGGCCCACTCCCTGATTTTTTAGTTTAATTTAATTTCAACTCCTGGTCTCCAATGCTCACTCTACCTTATAACAAATAACTAACCACAGTTTTAAGAACATGCTAAATGTTTTCATATCTCTCTAAAGTTACTCTGCTTTCTTTTTTGGGAGAAATCGCCTTCACTAATTAGTAATGTTTTTCCCAATGCCAATATCAAATGCCAGCTTGTCAATGAAATCATTCTTGAATGATGCGGACGTAAGTAATCTTTCCTTTGAATTATTCTCATGGCATTTAAAAATACCTTGATTATTATAGTATAAAAGTTATTTTATTTTTAGTCCCTAATATCCAGTTATAATGTGAATTTTAAAATCTAGGAATAAGATTTTAGTTATTTTTTATCATTACTAACAAAAACATCCTTTGTACTAAGAAAAAAGCTATTTTTATGCTCATTCACTCAATAATCAAGTTTTTGAGAATAAACTGATTATTTAAAGCAATTGATTACTCATAATCTGTGTGGATCTTACATCCTTTTTCAATACAATTGATACTTGAACAATATATGTTTGAACTGCATGGGACACTTATGTGTGGAATTTTTTCGAAAAATACAGTAGATTACTATAAATGAATATTCTCTTACTTATGGTTTTCTTAATAGTTTATTTACTCTAGCCTACTTTATTTTAAAAATACAGTATAAAATACATATGACAACAAAATGTAATAATCTACCATTTATGTTATTGGTAAGGATTCCATTTAACAGTAGGCTTTTAGTAGTTCAGTAGGCCATTAGTAGGGGGAAGTAAAAAGTTATGTATGTATCTTCAACTACACACATTGTCAATGCCCTTAACCTTTTCATTTTTCAAAGGTCAACTGTAATTCTTTTATAAGGAAATATCATTAAAAACTTATAAAAATTAAAAATGTATTTAATAAAATTTGCTTTGGGATTTTCTAATTTTAATGGGGAAAATATAGTTCTTACTTCTTTTTTAAAAAAATTTAATGTTTATTTTTTTTTGAGAGAGAGACAGAGTGTGAGTGAGGAAGGGGCAAAGATAGGGAGACACAGAATCTGAAGCAGGCTCCAAGCTCCAAGTTGTCACCACAGAGCCTGATGCGGGGCTTGAACTCACGAACCGTGAGACCATTACCTGAGCCAAAGTTGGAGGTGTAACCGATTGAGCCACTCAGGCACCCCTATAGTTCTTACTTTGAATAAAGAGTATGAATATTACAATTTCCTCTATTTATAGTATGAATATCTAATGACTTTATAACTGAAACATTATTTTTCCAGTTTTTAATCTTCTTTTGAATGTTCTCCTAGGTAATTAGAACATCTTAGTTTCTGTTTTTGTTTCTAGTGTTACTTAGAAGCATCCTTTGAATCAGGAAAATGTCAGTCAAGATTGAGAGACCATCCTTGGTTCTAATAACTGAGAGTAAAGAGCCTTTGTGCTTCATGGGCATTGGTACTTTGGTCAACTTTCTAAATCCTGGAAAGATGTATGTCTAAATCCTAACAGATGTATGTCAATTATGTTCGTCTGTACTGTTGCTTATGTTACAAACTGCACTTGCACCTGGAGAACTATAAACCTGTTGAAGCACCTTGTTTTGCATTTTTCTGAGAGTGATGACCCCGTGAATGGGTATATTCCTCATAGAACATTGGAAGCTATGTCTATAGAGTAGTTCTATGACATAGCACGCTTTCTGGTGCATGCAACGTTTCAGTCAGATTGGCTTTCATACGCACCGGTGGATTTTTAGCTTTTGCACTTAGCCATGGCCTACGGAGAAGAGAAGAAGATGGCTCTGAGACTGGACTATGTTTTCTTGTAGACTGCTACACGGAACATTTGGAGAACATTTGATGTTGCCCTGTTGGCAAACTCGGTTCCTATCATGTTCTGAGTTGTTGTGGTCTTCTGAGTTTGAAAGATATTGTGACCCTGCACATTTTAATCAAATGATTTAGCAAAGCCTGAACAAAAATAAGTTTTAGTTTTATAATTTATTTCCATTCCAGAATTACTTTTAGATTTTATATTTTCTATTCAATTATAACTATTACTTTCATTATTGAGGAATTTAACATATTAACACTTTTAAAATGTATCTTCAAGTATCCACTCTTGGGGTTTCTTTTCATGTGAAAGTTTCTGGTATGTTTTCCAATTTTTGTTATTTAAATGACTTGTAGAAGGAAAACACAGTGCTTAAAGTATAATAATTATTTTTACTGAAAATATTAATTTTATTTTCAGTGCTTAAAATATCTTTCTCAAAATATATTTTATACTGTCACAAATTAATTTGATACACTAAATAAAACAATTAAACCCTGGGTTTTTTGTGTTGATTAAATTATTTAGCAAATCCTTAAAAATAGAGGGTTGAGTTATTGTAACCAGTTCCCCTTCAATAATTTATTTTGTTTTCATATTTTCTCGGTATTCCAAAAGCAAGTATATTACACAAACATAAATAAATTTGCTTGAGTTTACAAGACAGATTATTTCCATTGCTTTAAGAATATAATACTTCTCTAACCATGGTAAATTATATTTTTATTTTGAAGAATAACAATGCTTTAATTGCTCAACTATGACTCAGTAAGAGAAAATATTTCCACTGCTTTATTTTTCTAATAAATGAAGTTGAGTAATCAAAGTATTTGCTCTTTCTGGTGGGAAGTGGGGGGCATTAATTGTTTCCTCTGAGAAGTATATATTATTATTCAACACTGATAAAAATGCACAGTATCTTGAAACTCATAACAATAGAAAGTCTGTGATATTTTAAGTTCAAAATCAGTGCTTCTAAATTCTTTCTAGTGTAATATTTATTACTAAAATATTTCTATATTGATTTATGATTATCTCATTTTTCAATAATGAAAAATTTTTTAATGTTTTTAATGCTTATTTATTTTTGAAAGAGAGACAGAGTGTGAGCGGGAGAGGGGCAGAGAGAACAGGAGACACACACTCTGAAACGGGCTCCTGGTGCCACGCTGTTAGCTTAGAGCCAGATGCGAGGCTCAAACTCACAAATTGTGAGATCATGACCTGAGTCAAAGTCGGATGCTTAACTAACTGAGCCACGCAGGTGCCCCGATAATGAACTTTTTCAAGTTCCCCATTGATAATTTTTCAATAAGGAGCCATTTAAAACGGAAGTTCTAATATCATCCCCTTCTAATAAGGAGATTGTAAGACTGGAGCAATAGAATAACTAATCTCCTTAAGCCCAATAGCATTTGGGCACTGAATGTGGTCTTTTTTTTAATTTTTTTTAACATGTATTTATTTTTGAGAGACATAGAGACATAGCATGAGCAGGGGAAGGGCAGAGAGAGAGGGAGATACAGAATCTGAAGCAGGCTCCAGGCTCTGATGAGCCATCAGCACAGAGCCCGATGTGGGGCTCGAACTCACAGACCATGAGATCATGACCTGAGCCGAAGTCACCACTTAACCAACTGAGCCACCCAGGCGTCCCTTGCACTGAATGTTTCTGATGATAATTCTGACTGTCGATCAGGAGCACAGGGAGGTTGCTCAGCAATTCAATCATCCTGTCACGAGGATCTTATCATGGTGACAGATTTACAGATAAGCAAACTGAGGATTTCATAGTTTCAGGAATTTGAGCCAGATCACACGTGAGGAGTGGAACCAATATTTGTACGCGGGTAGTTTTATGGTAAACTACAGTTCTATTTTGCATTGAATTCACACTATTGAATGAATAGTTGGATTTAAAAAATAAACCGTTGTTAAAATTTAAGTTTTAATGTTTTTATTCATTTTGAGAGAGAGAGGTTCTGGGTAGGGGCAGGGGGGCTTGAACCCACAACCGTGAGATCATGACCTGAGTCTAAGTCAGACACTTAACTGACTGAGCTAGACAGGTGTCCCTCAGATTTAAATTTTAAACATATTTTTTGTTTTGGCAAAAGATGCAATCTAATTTTGCCAATCCGAACTACTTTTAAAATATAGTATATGTATATTCACAAAGTTGTAATGTCATGGAACAGATCTCCAGAAATTTTTCCACTTACAAATCTGAAATTCTATACCCACTAAAAAAAATGACAAATAACTTTATCTAAGTATAAGGTGTGCAATTTGATTTTATATGTATATATATAATCAAATTGATATAAAATCAAATTGTATATATATATGTAGAGAGAGAGAGTATATAAATAAATTGGTATATCTAAAAATATATAATCATAAGGTGAGTTAACATATCCATCATCTCATATAGTCCTTCTGGGTGCGTATAGTGTGAACGTTTAAGATCTACTCTCTTAACAAATTTCAAGTATACAATATAGTATTATTAACTATCGTCACCATGCTGTACATTAGATCTCCTGAACTTACTCATCTTATAACTGAAATTTTGTGCCCTTTGACTGAGAGCTCCTCAGCTCCAGCCTCTAGTCTCTGGCAACAATTAATCTCCTGTGTTTCTGTGAGTCTGAGATATTTAGATTCCACATAGAATAAGATCACACAGTATTTTTCTTTCCCTGTCTGACTTCACTTAGCGTAATCCTTTCAGAGTTCAACCATGTTGTCACAAATAGCAGCAATTTCTTCTTTTTTGTGTCTGATTTCTGTTTTTACAGTTTTTATCTCTTCGTTGATATTCTCATTTTATTCATACATTGTTTCATTGATCTCATTTAGTTGTGTTTGTTTTCCCTTTTGGCTCAGTGGGAATTTTTATGACATTATTTTAAATTCTTTTACAGGGTGCTCATAGATCTGTGTTTCTTTAGGGTCGGTTTCCGTGGCTTTATTTTGTTTCTTTGATTAGGTCATGTTTCCAGGTTTCTTTGAATACCTAATAATTATTTGCCAGGATGTGGGCATTGCAAAAAACAACCGCTCCTCTCAAGTCTCTGAGTCCTGACTTTGTATAGGGAAATCCTTTCCCCAGCTGGAGGTCCGAGGGCCTCTCAAACCTTCTCTAATCTCCCCCTTCTCCAAATTCCTGCCTGCAAAACTATAGCTTTAATGTGTGCTGGTGCTTGCCAGTTTGCAGCAGCTTGCAAACTCTGCACTGGGTTCTGGCTGTGCTCTGTGTCTATTAGAAAGAAACCACTTCCTAGGGCGGTCCCCCAGACAAGCCAGAACATGAGATATATAGTCAACTCTTTGGTTTCCATCCTGAAGAAGGATGCTCAGGATGGAGGGTTTCCAGCCCAAGTTACTCTGCTGTGCTGCATAGGGAAAGGCGGCAGAAATGAATATGTCAAATGCAGATAATATTCCTACCCTTTCGCCGGACTCCCTTCTTGGTTTTATAATGGTCTGGGTGCTGTAGCTTCTCACTTAGTCTCTTGAGTTCTCACAGATGCGTTCTGGTTCACAAGCTATTGTTAATTTGGTTTCCTTATGGGGGGAGAAGGTAGATAGTCATGGTAATTAGTTTTTGTTTTGGGGGCTTTTTGTTCAATCTAATTAAAAAAAGATATTTTAATATTTATTTATTTTTGAGAGACAGAGATAGAGCACGAGTGGGGGAGGGGCAGAGAGAGAGAGAGGGAGTCACAGAATCCAAAGCAAGCTCCAGGTTCTGAGCTGTCAGCACTGAGTCCAATGTGGGGCTTGAACCTCAGATCATGACCTGAGCCAAAGTTGGTTTCTTAATCAACTGAGCCGTCCAGGAGCCCCTTCCCTCATCCAATCTAATTTTTAATAAGATCATGTTAATATAAAAAAATTGCATACCTAAACTATTTTAAATGGCTGGGTTTTATTTATGAACTTGCCCTCCCCTCAACTGAGCCTACATGGTTTTCTCAAAAATGTTATAAACATAGTACATTACCATTTTCAAGGAGTGTCATTTGGCATGCTATTAATTGCAAAGAGTATCATCTCAACAAATAAAATATATGAGAAACTGATGACTCATGATAAATGATAAGGCATGATAAATATAAGGCATGATAAATATAAGCATGATATATATAAGGCAAAATCTGCTAATTTTATTATTATATTTTTTTCAAATGAATCAGTTGTCAGACTATTGAAAGTAGAGATGGAATTCAGTGTCAAACAAGAATCCCTCCGTTTTACGGTGGGACTATGAACATACTAATGCATTTCTGACATGGAAAGAAATTATTTGGATATCAAGTTAGAATTGTGAATTCAGTTGGGATTTGGCAAAAAAAAACTTAACCAAATGTATGAAACTTTAAGAATTTCTGTTTGGGGCTCCTGGATGGCTCAGGTGGATGAGTGGCAAACTTTGGCCCAGGTCGTGATCTTACTGCCGTCAGTGTGGAACCCCACTTCAGATCCTCTGCCCCCCACTCCCCACCCCTCCGCTGCTCAGGGTCTCTCTTTCAAAAATAAATAAACATTAAAATTTTAAAAAGAAATAATTTCTACCTGTTTGATGTTGTCTTAGTTAAACATATTTCTGTGATATATGAAATTCTGAACACAAATTCTATGATTATTACTATTAGTATACCCTTGTATCTCTCCTTAAAATAATGCATTAATCAAACTGCTTTTAGTATGGTATTTAGTAACCTAACTCATGTTAAGGGAAGATATTAAATTGCAAAATACAGTTTCTGTTCAAAATGTAAATATCACTGAGTTCATTCAATCTATAAGTACAATAACTCAGTGTTTTAGTTTACTATTTTATTATTATTATTATTATTATTATTATTATTATTATTATGTTAATAATTCCTAGCAAATTTCTTTGAGGATTTACTTATTCTTGAAAATTTCTTACATATTCTCATTACCCCACACACGAACTTATAAAAACTAGGTGCCACCAAATGGACACAAATGTCCTAAGTGGATGAATGCACCTGGCAGGTATGTGACGAAGGTGGCAGGAGGTCTATGAGAAAATCAGTTCTACTCATCCTTTAACTTTCCTTTTTGAATACCTAATCCTGTTGACTAATAAAAGGAGGAGCCACTCTTTTATTTTTCATAATCTTTTCTACAGCCTCCACGGGCCCTTTTCTGTTCGGGCAAATTGCATTACACCTTCACCCCCCAGACATGCTGATCACTGCTGCTCTTTCGCGTGTGTGATGGAATAGAACTTGGACTTCAGATTCCCTGTTTCAGAGCAAAACAAAACTGCTTGCATTCCAAATACTCTTGGCTTATCTTGTGTAGCTGAGGTTAAATTTTGTTACTTTTCTCAATCTCATCCAGCCACTGGAAGACTGATTGCCCTCACTTAGCACATTTTCTGGTTCCATTAACTTTGGTGTGGAAATGGTGTGGTAGGTTGACTCTTTGATCCTAATATAGCTAGATCTCAGTACCCAAACACATGAAACAATTTTTTTTAGGAAATGGTGATGTTTACTGCAACTTTGTGTCATTTTATGTCCTTTCCAGAATCAAGGATGTTATGACTAATTTTAGTATGATATATATGTGTGCATAAGCTAAATAAGGATACTATGTTAATGGTGGCATTTTTCCTTTCTTTAGTTCTATATTTGTAGTTGAGAGTGACTCAAGTGTCCCATGCAAAGAACATATAATTTATGCCTTTCTGGACGGACAGCTAGATTTCCATAGGAAGAAATTAACAAAATCCAAGATAATGTATAGTGAGCGATTATCAATATTTTAGTTAAAAGAATGAAGTGTCATATTGAACCGCATTAGTTTAAATTACAAAACTTTATTACCGCTTAAAGTTGTTTTTTTTTAATTTTTATTTTCAGTGTATAAATAGTTTTAAAATTAATTATTTCATGAGTTCCTGGGTGGCTGAGTCGGTTAAGTGACCAACTTCGTCTCAGCTCATGAACTTGTGGTCTGTGAGTTTGAGTCCCACGTCAGGCTCTGTGTTGACAGCTCAGAGCTTGGAGCCTACTTCAGAATCTGTGTCTCCCTCTCTCTCTCCCCCTCTGCTGCTCATGCTCTGTCTCTCTCTCTCAAAAATAAAGATTAAAAATATTAAAAAAATAAAATTAATTATTTCAAGTGACAACGGCAAATGTAAAACTTAATGTGTTTATTTTTCATTTACTTTATGCTCTCTCATTATTGTGGGTTTGTTGTCATTTATCGCTTTCTACTTTTCCTGTTTATTCATGTAGCATGGACACTTATTTTTAAAAAGAAACTTTTTACTGGAAGAAATTCAAATATGTGCATAAATAGAGAGTATTATAAATGAACTTCCATATACTCATCACTCATCACGCAAGGCCAACCTTGTTTCCTCTCTACCCTCACCGAATTTGTTTAAAGCAAATTCTCAGCCATTGTATCATTTTATCCATAAATATTGCAAGACACATGTTTATAACCTGTACATTAGTTTTAAAAATACAATGAAAATACCATTATTAAGCCTTCAATATAGTTAAAAGTTAAAATAATCAAATAAGCAATCAGTGGTCAAATTTGTCTACTTGTCCAGAAATGCTTTTTTTTTAACGTTGGCTTGTTTGAATCAGGATAAATGCATACATTGGATACACTAATACATTGAATTTTGTTGGTTATCTCTTAATCTACAGACAAATAGCTTCTTTCTGGTTTTCCTTGCAATCTACTTTTAAGGGAACTAGATCATCCGTCATGTTGAGTTGAGTATATTCTGGATTTAACAGATTTTTTCCCCCATAATGTCATTTAACATGTACTCCTGCTACTATTTCTCTGTAAAATAGTAAGTAGTTGTATCAAAAAGCTTGATCTTATTCAGCTGGATTTATTTGGAGGAGGGATATGACACTTCATAGCAACGTTTTGTCCTGGCATCAGGAGACACATAATGCCCAGTTGCCTCTTGTGTGATGTTAGTGGCCACTGTGATCATCATCTACATCCTTTATTTCTTTAGTGATTTAAAAAGGTTATATTCTAATAATATTGTTTTTTCCTTTACTTATAAGTTAGAATATATTAAAGAGTGAGATTTCTATCATCAAGGCTATACTTGATGTCTAGACTGTGGAGAAGAGGCAAACAATGTTTGATTTTCCCATTTTCGTTATTTATCAATTTAGAATAATGAATTGGTGACATTGGCCCCTTAATGGTGATGAAGCACTTTTTTAAAAAGTTTATTCATTTTTGAGAAAGAGAGCATGAGTTGGGGAGGGGTAGAAAGAGAAAGGGACAGAGGATCCTAAGGAGGCTCCTCACTGATGGCACCAAGCCCAATACCAGGCTCAAACTCATGACCCAGGAGATCATGACCTCAGCCAAAGTCCAATGCTCAACAACTGAGCCAGCCAGATGCCCCAGTTTAATTTTTAATTGTCAATATGAAATCATGAGTTTTAATTTATATGTTTCAATTAATTTTAGTCATTATCTTACTTATTTAGTAGAATGTACTATTTTTTTTTTTTTTTTGCAACTATTCATTCCTTCTCCATTGGTGTCTTTATTCTTTTCTGCCTTGTCTTCCTCATGGACTTTAGGTTTAGCCTCCTGATCTACTTTGGCCAGTAGAATGTGAATAAGTTTGACATTTGCCATGTCTTGGCATAAGCTTTTAGAGACAATGGAGATTTCCACCACCGCTTTGTTTTCTGTTCTCAGGCTTGAAAGGCTAAAATGAACAGAGATACATTTTTTGTTTTATGTACTTATTTTCCATGACCTCCGTATCTGGCAGCATCCATTCTGACTGATTAAGTTCCACACTATACTAAGTGTTACAAATATTTTTATTTTCAATCTTGTACCAGGAGGGGTGTTTTCTGCTTCAAGTGCTAGAATATGAAATATAAGTAAGTCTAAAAGTAAGAATATGTATTAACTTGTATAATACAAATCCAGAAATAATTGAAAAGTTGGTAAATTCAAGAGCTCCAGGAGAGCAGGAATTTTTGCTTTCAGAACTCTCTGACAGAGGATGTCCACTTTTCCTTATGACCTGCCACTTATCAAAGCACTGGTTCTTCAAAAACAATATCCAAACATGAGCATCAAAATAGTTTCTGCTCATGGTTTTTGTTTTTCAGTTTTTTTGTTTGTCTGTTTGTTTGTTTTTGTTTTTGTTTTTACAAGGAAGAGAAAAGTTTCCAGAAGTCTTTTTAGACTCCGTCTTATGTCTCATTACCCATACCATAGTTAATTTCCAATCCTAACTCAATCAACATCAAAAATAAAATTGGTGTTGACAAATCACAATCTTTTATCTGTAACAGCCATGTTGCTGAAAACATCATAAATATTGGAGGTCTATAGTAGGGAAGAATGGGTAACTCTGTTGCTAGTAAGGTAGGCAACTAAGAGTATTTGCTTGAGGCATTAGCTGGTAGGCAGCATTTTCGCTTATTAATACATGTTGAAGACCATTCTATATGGGTATGCAAACTAGCATTTCATTATAAATATCTATGTAAAATAATATATTTAACCATTTCTAGTGGATTTCTTAAATTTCATTATTACAAGCAATATGTCAACAGGCACCTTTAGTCTGTCTGCATGTCAAATATATATGATAAAAATTTTAAACACTTAACAGTTTGAAGGGTAATTAAAAAAATCTCTACAGAAATTCCGTACTGATGTATATATTCAATAATAACATGGGACATCACCTTTGATCCTGACAGTTCTTCAACAGTGCAACAGCAGAGTTTATTTTGGTATGTTTCAAAGAAAATGTGCAAAGTTCATATGGAAAAAAACAAATAGAAGAAAATGATGTAATTTTAATAAACAGGAAAGTATCTAGAGACTTGAACTATTAGATATTGATATCTCTTAGATATTAATTTTCCCATAAAACTGCAGTAGTGTAGAACTTCAGCATTGAGAGAGATAATTAATAAAATAATATAAAGCTCAAATACAAAGAAAAGTATAGTTAAACATTAAATGTGTTAAAGTTGCCTTCTGAGCTAGTGAGGGAAAGTCTTAAGTATTAAAATAATAAGAGAGAAATGCACATAGAAACATAAGGAAAATAGAATTGAATATAAGTAAACTTTATATCGGTTTTACTTTGCTGAATACATAATTATAAAACGAAAATAAGAAACCTTAAAATAAAGGACAGTTTTAATGGATCTACACATTCTTGCCCACCAGAATACAATTATCATCCTGTAGTGTCTGTTATAATAACAGCACTTCATTGACTTTCACCATCTCTCATCTTTCATGACCTTTCTTTCATCTTTCATAAACTGCCTCATCTTTCTTCCCTCCACAGAAATGGTTTTTCACTTGTATTCACTTTCCTTTCCTTTGCCTTAATGATTTACTCACAGTGAGGTTTCCTTAACACCACTGCACTGAAAATGTTCTCTCTCTCTCTTTTTTTTTTTAATCATTTTTTTTCATCACGATATGTGTACCCTAATCCCCATCCCCTATTTCACTCATACTCCCACCCACCTACCCTCTGGTAATCATCTGCTTGTTCTCTATAGCTAAAAGTCTATTTCTTAGACTCTCTCTTTTTCCTTTGATCATTTGTTTTGTTTGTTAAATTCCACATGTGAGTGAAATCATGCAGCATTCTTTTACTGACTCTTTTTGCTTAACATTATACTCTCTAGCTCTATCCATGTTGTTGCAAATGGCAAGATTCCATTCTTTTTTATGGCTGAGTAATATATACATATATATTACATCTTCTGTTCCATTCCTTTACCAGTGGACACTTGGGCTGCTTCCATAGTTTGGTTATCATAAATAATGCTGCTATAAACATAGGGGTGCACGTATCACTTTGAATTAGTGTTTTTGTATTTCAGGGGGCAAGTAGCCGGTAGTGTGATTACTGAATCACACTGTGATTACTGTTTCCCACGGTGGCTGCCCCAGTTTGTATTCCCACCAACAGTTCCTTTTTCTCCACAGCCTTGCCAACACTTGTTTATTGTGTTTTTGATTTTAGCCATTTGGATATCTTATTGTCATTTTGATGAGTGATTTTGAACATCTTTGTATGTGTCTGTTCGCCATTTGGATGTTCCCTTTGAAGAAACGCCTGTCCATGTTTTCTGTCCATTTTCAATTGAATTGTTGTTCTTTACAAGGTTTCCAACAACATCCATCTGACAAATGCAACACCGCACTCACGAGAAGTATTTTCTAGATCTGCAGTCTGTCCTTTTTTGTCTCTCTCTTTGCCCTCCTTCCAGTCCCTGAGCTCCAAATATTGCTGCACCTCAGGAATCAGCATTGGTCCAATTTGCTGACAAACTTTTTACCAGGTAGTTTATCCTATGTCCATAGATTTATATGCCATCCATATGCTAAAGGCTTTCTAATGTAGAGCTCTGCACTTGGCTTCCCCCTTAAATTCAAGAATTGTATACCTGACTCCTCGCTTGATATCTGCATTTGCATGCCTAGACAAGATTTCAAAACTTATTATGGCTAAATAGGAAGCCTCGATTTTATGCTCCAAAATGTTCTAACGCAACTTATTTCAGTGAAAAAAACAAAAACAGAAAACGAAACAAAAAAACACCACTGCCCCAATAGCTTAAGACATAGTTTCCAGTGTTAATTCTTTACTTTCCCTTATCCTCTATATGTAATACATTTGCCAAAACTATTACATGTACACAGAAAATACATCTTGGTTTTCTTTGTTTATGCTCATCTCTGCTGTCAGCATCATCTTCTACCTGAACAATTTCTGCTAAAAGATCCCTATCTCCACATTTTCCTGCGAGATTATCCTTTAACCAATGGGCATAGCTCAGTCAAAAGATGTTTGGAGATTATACAGACATGGCCAGTGACTGATGTGAGGCATAAAATTATAACCCCATGCTGTGGGAGGTACAAAGATCAAGGTGCAATTCACAGGCCAGAGTGACCTCTGGGATCAGCAAGAGGATAGACTACCCTTGAAAAAAACCTTTTTGCCTTCCTCCTTCCCGGTCCTATCTTGCTTCACACTCATAGTTTTCTCTAAAGGGCGCTCCCTTAATAAAAGTCCTGCACAGCAATCACCATCTATAATCTCTGACATTGTTTCAAAACAAACTGACTTGGAGATCAGCTTTAACAATATGGTCAAATCAAGTTCAAAGCGGCGTGAGAGCGCAAAATCGGGAATAACTGTTACACGTGTTTGCTTGGTTTTGCTTTGTTTTGACGAAGACCCTATAGATACTTGATTCAGCTCTTCATTTAACCAGATGAAAGATATTACCTAAAAGAAATAATATTTTAAAAATAACAAGCAGCAAAACTACATTTGGGTGAGGACGTTTAAGAAGTAGAAATTGTTTAAGCTGTTATTGACATGATTAAATTTTTAAATTAGCATGCTACTTGGTTGTTCCTTTCTGCTCTGATTAGGGAGTTTCCAGAAATATTGACATCCTAATTCAGAAACAACCTTGCCCTGAAACCGCCATTGGCAATATCATTAAAACTCTTGCTTCTGACATTTCTCTTTCATGTTTAATTTGGATTTGTTCATTCCATGCATCATCCCATTCCCATATACATCGTATTCTGTCTTTGAGGAAGGGGCTTTGTTGTTCAAGTTTTTGTTGTTTTGTTTTGTTTTTTAAACGGTGTTCCCAAAGTCTCATATCTGACACTTTGCGTACTAAACAATAAAAAGTATATGTTATCGATTTTATAAATGTTTTGTTTTAAATTATAGCACATCATTAAATGAAGGCAATAAAGTATTTATTATAGCATCCCACAGATACCTTTTAAAGATAAGAAATATTGGAGCAAGAATTAAAGAAATAAATTATCTCCATGGACTTTCTAATGCAATTATACTTGTCACCGAACAAAACAAAACAGAACAAAAAACAAAACAAACTCATTTTTCCTAACCTGCGAAATATATGCCTAAGTATTTTTCACACTTTTTTTTTTTTGTGTTAGGGACTCCACAAATTCCAGATTTGTATTCAGTTCTCCAGAGTGAGAATTAAAAGTCTATAAAGGGTTTATCACCACAGCTGAGAACTTTATTCAGGCTTGCTTCACCTTTTATTTTGAAGTTGGTGCCATGGGTGACTTCTGTCTACCGACCTTATGATTTTTCTTAATAAGTATCTTTCAACTTATCTTCATAAAATAAAAAAAGAAGATCATATCTACATTTGTCCTATATTTTCCTGATGGTTCATTTAGTTACCTTACTACTTCTATTATTATTATAATAAATAGTACTTGAAATGCTAGCTTTGTAATTGTTTAGATTACTTTGAGAGTTGTTCGGCAGTTATATCTAAGACAAGGGCAAGTTCCCCGGTTCTGTTTACATAGGGCATGTGTGTGCATGCACATATATGTGTGTCCACGGTGTGGCTGGGATTACGGTTATTTTTATTGCTGAAGTGTGATAACAGTAGGGAAAAACCTAGTCTAAACTAGTTCATAGCATAGATATTAAAAAATAAATAGAAAATGTAAAGAGTGGCTTTGGATATTTTCTTTATTGTAGAAAATTATAAGAAAAATTACGGACAAGACAGAATCGAAAGTAGATAAAATACCAAAGAAAAAGTGTTATTCTCACTTGTGAGAACTTTTGCCTTTTCCTTCCCAAGCATTTAAACTTTCCCTCAGTTCACTGCTTCTGCGCATATTTTATGTCTTGCCTGCTCAAACAAGAGCAACTAAATATATATATATACACACACACACATATATATAAAGTTATTGATGAATATATATATATATATATCAATAACTTAATGGAATTAATATATTCGTTTTCTTCCAGATTTATTATAAAAGCAGATACGTGAAAAGTTCTGACAGGAAATATATGTTCCAGAGAAACTGGAAGAAATGGGATTTTCTGTAGGTCACATATTGATAATGGAAAGAATAACAGAAGAATAGAGTATGGAAGCCTGCCATCTTTTTATTAGAATAAAAAAAGTTTATATATCTCAATTGTTGCCTTCTGTATTTGTTTTTCTTTTAAATAAAATTAATTGTTGATTAGGATAAAGGTATATCATCAGTAAAGGGTATATTATGTTCAGTATGGATTTCAATACATATCCTCTGTTTTTAAATGTTCTCTCGCAAATTGTTTATGACGTTTCTTAGAGTAATCATTATTTATCTGCAAATTTAAGGACCGAGAATACTTCATTTTTTAGCAAATTATCTTCTATTTAATCTTATTAACATATAAGTAATGTTTTAATATATTTATTTTTCAGTGGAACAAAATTAGAAATATTAAAGAGGTTTCGAGAAAAGGAAAATATTTATTGGCAATATATATATGATTGGATGAAAATTTACTTTTTGAAATAACATTTTCCCTAAATTGCAAACTCGCTTGAATCTCAAGATCCAGTTTCAAAGTTTTCATTAATATCATTAGATGGTAATTAATTCAATGCATTAGTTTGCTAGGGAGGCAGACAAAGTACTACCAACTGACTGGCTTACACAACAAAAATGTATTGTCTCACAGTTTTGGTGGGCAGAAGCCTAAGATCAAGGAGTATAGGGTTGGTCCCTTCTGAGGTATTCGAGTAAAGATTCCGTGCCCCACATATCTTCCACAGCCTTGGTTAGATGGCCATCTTCTCGAATCTCTTCACAGGAGTCTCCCTGTATGTGTGGTCTGTCTCCAAATTGTCTCTTGTTATAAAAACACCTGTCCTATGAGATCGGAGCCCACTCTCATAACCTCATTTTAACTTGATAGATCTAGAAAGATCTCATCTCTAAATCAGGCCACATGCTGTAGGTACTCGCTTTAGGACCTGGGGGTGACACAATTCAGTTAGTAACATTGATAACTTATGTAATTAGGGTGATTTGTTATAGGAGTTACATGTTCTTTTAAACAAATTTTATTTTTAGCAGTATAAATATATAATGCTCTATGACATTATAAAACAGAGTAGCTAAAATATGATTAAGAGAAACAGAGAGAGAATAGGAAAATTTGAGAAATCTAGGAGATAAAATCCTGTTGAGAAAATGCATGATTTATACTTTTAAAATCCCATTTTTCTCTGCTTAAGGAAATTTTAATTTCTGTGTATGAATCTATTCAAAGAAGAAAAGAAAAGGGAGGAAATGACTAAAACAATTATTTTTGAATATTCACCTTGATTTGGTTTGATAGCTATTTTTTCAAAGGGCTAACAGTTTTAAACATATACATTTTTAAACTATCATATAAATGTCAAATTAAAGGTTAGTTACTAACCTTTAATTTTGAGAAGTGATTTCTATTCTGACAAATCATTTTATGTATCAAATTTTATCACAATAATTCTGATATGACCAATCTTAATTTATTTTAAAGTCTTTATAATTAAGTGCTTTAAAAATAAAATCAAAATAACTTGAATAGTTTTAGTGTTTTACTATAAATAATACATGTCTAAAGTCATAGTTTTTTTATAGCTATACATTATGCATTCACCAGTCTTATCATTCATGTTTAATTGCAAATTGTAAACATGCCTTTTTTACTGTCAGTGAAATTCGCTTTATATCTTACAAATCAAATGTTTGGTCTGACAACGAAAAATAATGCTTGACAAGGAATGTCACATAGATATGCCATTAAATGAGACATTATGTAATTCAACCTTGATGAAGGGCTTTATGCAAAATTCATAACTTCCATTTGAGTCAAGCACTTGTATATTCATTTTTCAGATAAGTACCACCGTGAGCAGTCTATTCTTTATAGCTATGATCTCTGACCTATTTCTCATCTTTTTAAGTGATGGTGATAGAAAATGCCTCCCAAATACTTAAAAACATTTTATCCTCAGTGACATTTTATAACCAGTTCACTATTGAACAGATGCTAAGTAGACGAGATAGAGGTGTATAAGAAACTAAAAATAGTAGAATCTAGGGTCAGATTTGCATGAAGTTTAATCAAATTCCATCACAGCAGCACCACCTATCGGTGGTTTTTTCGGTGTGAATTCTAAATAATACTGCATACATTAAATTATAAGATATTTTGAATTGATATGTATACATTTTCCTTACAGTCAATACATAGATTATTATTTACATAAGACAGTAATTATCGAGTGCTTTCCTTTTTTAGGAAAATGTCTTTCTATTTCATTCTTCATATGACCTTCAGTTTTGTATCTGGAAATACTCGTGTGTATTTCTACTTACTGAATACTGTGGACATGCGCATTTCAGTGTGGACTCCAGCATGGGATTTTATTTTCCTTAAAATAACAGTCATTGCCCTATTTTTGAGAGCCTAAGTAAATCCATTTTAGAATTGGAAATAGAGTTTTCTTATTTTCAAAAATTTTATTTCTTCTCAAGTCCAAAGTCACTGTTCTCTCTCAGGATGTTAGGTCTGTTGTTTTAAGAACTATCCTGAATATAAAGAGAGGAAGTAGAAACGAATATGATTGTTTCTGTTAATATAGGGAACAGTACCAGCGACTTTTATTTATCAGAATTTATTTAAACTAAAACATGAGCCTTGGGAATCTTTCTCGATCTCCAATTATGATAAATTATACTACAAACTTTACTAAGTATTAAGGAAGATATTATTAACTGCATAAAACACACTTTTGCAGCACGGAAAGTAGGACTGGCATGTTCTCACACAAAGAAGGAAGTGGGAAAATAAATTCAATGACATTTTTGTAAGAAAACTCCGACATGTCGTCTAATAGTTATAGGCCATGGGGCGGAGCCCCTAAGACTCTTTTCCACAATCTGTGTTAGGCAGATTATGGTTTAGCTTAGTACTCACAGGTTGAATGCATAGACTCACATGTTCCCCATGGGTTTATAGAGACTGGTAAATAAATTTTTAATCTTTTTTGGAATATCGAAAGTCTCCTAAAATAGAAACATTTTATTTCATAACTAAAGAATAAAAGGTCTATGATGCAAAAAAGCTCTTAACACTTTAGAATTTCAGCTGATGTGTAATCAGAAAATAAGTACAGGCAACAGTTTTTAGATCGTTTCCACTTTGGATAAGAAAAAGAAAATTTAAAAACAATTAAAAAAAAGAAAAAAGAAAAGAAAAAAAGAAAAATCAATAAAATGGCTATAGGGATGGTTTGCCTAAAATGGAAAGTCACACCCTAAAAGATTTGAAAGTTGTTGAGAGTAATGGCTAAATATAAATGACCTGGCTTAGTCCAAGGGCCGGAAAAACCCATAAGGTAATATTTTTTTAAGTTGCTGCAAATGCAGATTGCTACATCTGACATGATTGCTGAATGTTTTGTTCGTTATACATTTCTGAACACACAAATATTAGCTACCTGAGGAGCACTCATTATTAAAGTTCTGTAATACTGGATATTTCATAAAAGGGAAAACAAAACCACTGTTATAGACTGAATTGCGTCCCCCTGAAAGTCACATGTTTAATATCTAATTCCTAATGTGGCATTACTTAGAGACAGGGCATTTAATGAGGTAATTGCAGTTAAATGAAATCATACGAGTGGGTCCCTAATCCATTGGGTCTAGAGTATTTACAAGAAAAGAAAGAGAATCGGAGAGCGCTTGCCGTACGAGATCACAGAGGAAAGCCATGTGAGGACCCAGTGAAATGATGGCGAGGTACAAACCAGAAAGAAAGGCCTCCCTAGAAACAACCTTGATGGCACTTTGATCTTGGATTCTAGCCTCTAAAGTTGTGCGAAAATAAATGTCTATTGTTTAAGCCATCGTTCTGTGCTATTTTGTTTTGGCAGCCTGGGCACACTAACCAACTCACTGCACCCATTCTCTCCCCAGTGTATTACTATTTCAGAACCTGTATTTGTGGAAGTTGTAAACACACTAAGTTAATCATGCATTTCACTTCATTGTTGTGTGTTGGCCCTGATTCCCTTCTCTTATATCTTAAAGAAAAAAGTCCCCCTTTATTCCATATGTGCAGTCTAGTGCCCCCCATCCTGCAGCATACAGATGTGTGTGTGTGTGTGTGTGTGTGTGTGTGTGTAAAATTTGTATTACTTTACTCTCACTGTGGAACGCATTATTCTAAAACTCAGTGGCTTCAAACAGCCTATAGTTACTATCTCAGAGCTTCTGTGGGTCAGGAATTCAAGCAGATTAGTGGGTTCTCTGCTTCATAGTCTCTTACAAGCTTATAACCAAATTGTAGATGAGGCCTCCAGTTTCATCTGAAATCTTGACTGGGGAAGAATTTGCTTCTAAGCTTAGGTTTTTGGTGATAGAATTCAGTTCCTCAGGGACTGTGGGACTAAGGATCTCAGTTCCTCATTAGCTATTGGCTGGAGGCCTTGCTCAGTTTCCTTCTTGGGGTGCGGGTGGGGCTGGGGGGTTGGTCTTCAACTTGGAAGCTTGCTGTATCAAGGTGAGCAAGCTGACATGGCAATCAAGAATCCCAGAGGGATGGAGGACCCAGTCTTTTATCATCTAATCACAGAAGTGACATCTCATCACTTGTGCCATATTCTATCTGTTACAAGCTCTAGATTCAGACTGTACAAGGGCAGTGCATTACGCAAGAATGTGATTTTCAGGAAGTGGAGATATTTGACAGTCGTATCAGAAACTAATGTTACATTGACCCACATTATATGCATACATGCATTTTCTTGAGAAAATGTGTACTGTTGTTCGAGGTTATGTAGTTTTAGTCTTCATAAATAAAACTGTGATCTGGATATGGTACTATTTCCTACATTCCACTTCATCGAAGTTATGCATTCCCTACTTCTACTTCTGCAATATAGCTCTCTTTCACTGTTTCTGTGTCTGTCCCTCTCCAAACATCCACACACACCCTTACAGATACACACTTCTGTTCTCACCATCTTTATTTTAGTGCACGTATTTGTGACGCGTGTTGCTCTGTATACCTATGTCATTATCGCCTGCTACAGCATTGTGCCCTTTATGTAAAGTATAACCTAGCACATAATAGGTGTTAATAAAGATCTATTGATCGATAAAGTTATCACACTTACTTTATTGATTGATTGATTGATTCATTCATTCATTCATTGGTACTCTCTTGGTGCTAGATCCCTCAAGTAACCGATTTCCTGCTACAAGAAAAAGTTTCAAAATTTTGGAAGTTTCAAAATTTTGTATTGAATGTGTCCTTAAAAAAATCCTTGATTGCATTTCTAATGTGAAATTAAAGTTCCATATTCATGCTAATGACTGATAATGCCTTATTTTGAAAGCTGACCCATTTTCTGAAGAGAGTGCTGAAATCTCCAATTTCTTCCTGGTATTCTTGCCCGAATAGCCAGCTCAAAGCTGAAAGGTGCGTTTGCACACACATTGGCACATATGCAACGTGTGTTCAAGCACACGTTAATGTATTCTTGTTTTCTGTGTTTGATTATCCCAATAGTCTGCTAAACTGAATCCCGTTCTCTATGTATACATCCAATCAAACTCAGATATGCTTCCAGATAGGATAGCTGGCTGTTTGTTTGTCTGTTACTTCTTTATTTATTTTCACAAATGGGCAATGAGACCGAGGATTTCAAGACAAGTCAGTCTGAAGAAATGAAAGGTACTGACAAAACGTTATCTGACATTTCTCACAGTGAAGAGGAGAACTAGTTGAAATTAAAGACTGAATAGTTTTGTGTAGGCTTATGGGCTATGGTTAACAACTAAAAAAAAAATAGAAATTATGATGTGTCTGGCGGGATCATTTGAGGGCACATTCCCAAGTCCGCACTTCATCTTTAATCAGATAAATTTAGTTTTTCCTGATACACTTTCTATTCAGTTTTTGGGAAGAAAAATTATGTCTCAGGAGATAATTTTTTAATGGGTCCTTCATTCAGGCATGAGAAGAAATGACTCCAGTCTGCTTCCTAATTCGTTTCTTAGGGCTTTCAAAATTGACTATTTCTTAAAAAAGAAACAAAGAAATTATTTTTTCAACCAAATGATTCCTCCTAAAAATAAAAATTTCTATCATAATTTTCTATCATATTTTGGTCAAAATTATACAATTTCTTGATTTATAGTGTTTATTTATCTTTTTAATTTATTTATAATGTTTACTTTATTTTTGAGAGAGAGGGATAGAACGTGAGTGGAGGATGGACAGAGAGTAAGAGAGACACAGAATCCAAAACAGGCTCCAGGCTCTGAGCTGTCAGCACAGAGCCAGATGTGGGGCTCTAACTCGCAAACTATGAGACCATGACGTGAGCCGAAGTTGGACGCTTAACTGACAGAGCACCCCCTCAGGCGTCCCCTGATTCATAGTATTTAAGTCAGAAACAGATAGCACATTCTGCCAACGGAAAGTATGTGTGCTCTTACTCATGTTGAATAGGACGAAAACGTTGACAATTATAGGTCTTTTGCCTTAACCCTTGGTTGGGGCCATTTTATGAAATTGCTGAAAACAATCTCTATGCTTTTTATCTTACATCCTTAATCCTTGGGCAGCCACTCATTTGAGGATGGACCTCTTTCTTTCCTTGGAGAAACAGATCTAATGTGAGAGGCCACACCATTTCTATAACCTACGTATTTTGGATCCAACTTCATTGAACGGGTTTTTCTTTCTCAAATAAGACTCTTTCTGGAGTTCAGTCTTTCCCAATAGTAAAGAGTAATGTTGAAACTTTTCTGATACTAACTCAGTTTTTTTTTCCAACCATTACATCACTGAGTAACTTTGTGTCTTTTTTTCTAACGAGTAGTACAGTTTAATCATTCTTTAATCTCAAAATTCTAATAAAAGTCCTGCTACATGCATATATTTTACCAAGCACTCTATATAATAAGGATGAACTGTCAATTCCCTATAATTTTGAGGTAATTTCCATATGTTCTTGTAGGCTAAATTGACAATCATGTCTAAATTGGGGTTCTTGGAAATGTCACTTACCTAGAGGAGAATTATCTTTAATTTTTCTCAAAAATTGTTTTTTTTTTTTTTTCCTCTCAGATAGTTGATATTGCACTTACAGTATCTGGAAGACTGTTTTGGTCTCTTTAATAGTGTGCTAGGGGCACAATAGGTTAAATTCTTAGTAATAGTAACATTAAATGAATATAATAAACAGTCATTGCTCTTTAAAGGATTCTCTTTTCTTCTCGGTTCTTAAATTTAGGTTGCAAAAATAACATAAAATATGTCTTACCCCGGAGGTAACTCTAGAAAATAAAATTTCTGTGATACTCCTGTTTCATATTAGATATAAGAAATGGATGCAGTAGTGTAAATGCCCTCGCACTAAATACCACTGGGAATACACCCTTAGTTGAAATTTGGGTTTATTACTCACTACACACCTGGAGGAAAGCCTTATGCTAGGCTTCTTTGTCCCTAAGTTTTGCCAATCGGAAATTACCACCTCTCTTCACTCAGATCAAATATGCCCCTACACCGGAGGTCCAATGGAAGAGCAGTGTAATGAGACTTTCACCAGTTGTGTGACCTTTGGCCTTTATTGTATCCGAGTCTCAGTTTCTGCATCTGTAAAATGGATCTAAAGTTCTTTATACAGTGGAGGACCAATAGATGAAAGCATTCTTAAGGGACACCATCACTGTTATGGGCAGCACCTGCTTTTCCATCATGTCCAGATCCCATCTCCACCAACCACCAGGCCTCAAAGAAGAGCATCTTCTTAGGCCCCCAAATTTCATAACAAAAAGAAAAAAAAAAAGCTTGACAGTTGCAGGTTGGAGGACACGGTGTGCTGAGGCCTGGGGCTGACTTCATTCTGGATTCACCTGTTTGAGCTTTTAGTTTGCTCTGGTGACGGATCTTGGAAGGAGATGGGATTGTTCTTTCATGAATCCTGGGGCTCTGCCTTGGACTAAACGATGTTTGCAAGTGTGGGATGAATGGCACCGGAAGTTGTGGGACATCTCAGCAAAAGGAGTTGAAAATGACTTATTAGATTTTGGCTTTGTTAGATGACTTGGGGTACAGTGTGCAGAATGAGACATTTGCTCTGGATTAGCTAGTATTGGGAAGCAGCAAAAATATGGAATTTGATATCTTAATAAATCTTACCTAGAAGGAGGAAAAGCTAAAGCTGTCAATGAAAAGAATTAGCAGTCACTAAGGGTAGCTGGGATTGAGGAATGTTTGGTCATCATGTTTGTATTCACACATGATAATGGAAAGGTTTTGCGGGTGTTTCGATTCTCTGTGGTTACAAAGTGACTTAGTTCCATGTTGATGTTGTGTGAACTGATTTGTATTTAACAGGTGGACACAAAGACCTAGCTGTGAGTGCCAGGCTGGCTCACAGCAACACTGTGGTCTAGCCGGCAGTGCCAAGCCAGCTCCTAGATATCAAGAATCCTTGTTCCTCTCAGCAGTTACAGTCTCAATACATTTTTAGCCTTTCGTACAATAGGGTCAGCTATTTTTACCAGAACCTGGAGATAAAATGAAGATGAGGTGCTCATTTTGTGAACCACTGACCTCCATCCTGTATTGGTCATACTGACTTGCTTTCCGTCCCTCTGCAATGACCAACAGTGTCCCACCCTAGGGTTTTTGTTATTATATTTACCCATGTTCAAATTGTATGCTTATACTTAACTTTTTTTTAAGTTTATTTATTTTTGAGAGACAGAGACACAGTGTAAGTTGGGGTGTGAGGAGGCAGAGAGAGAGAGACACACACACACAGAATCTGAAGCTCTGATCAGAATCAGGCTCTGAGCTGTCAGCATAGGCCCCAACAGAGGACTCAAACCCATGAACTGTAAGATCATAACCTGAGTGGAAGTTGGACGCTTAATCGACTGAGCCACCAAGGTGCCCCTTATACTTACTTTTCAGGTCTCTGCATAAATATCTCAAAAATAACTTCCCTCATCGTGTAATCAAAGTGGCCCTAGTTCTTCTTTTTTATACGCTACTCATTGTCTTTTCTTTATACTTCTCAGTCTCTGAAAACATCTTGTTTATTTATTTATACTTAATTGTCTATCTGTGTAGGTCTCCTTTTCCCGAAAAGATAAATTTCATGAGCAGAGACCATGTGGATTTCATTGAATACTCTTTCCATCAGTAAGTTATAGGTTCTCATTAAATGTTTTTGAATAAATGAGTATGTAAAGCAGATTTAAAATTAAGTTCTGTGTCATTTAACGGTCTTACTGTTATATGCTCTTGTGAAGAGGAAGTTTTCCTAGCTAGAAAGTTATCATTGCATAGAGAATGAATGGGAAAGTCCCACCATCCCAACCAGAGTGTTCAGAAAGAATCTCTTATTTCCCAGATAATATTGGGCAGGGAAGAATTGATCACTGAAGCCGTCTCATGTGAGCTTCATTTTAAACACTATCTTGTACTCTCTTCCTTCTCTTCCAGGGCTGCGGACTTGAAGCAATTACAATTTACTTATTTTAAATTTAAAAGAAAGAGTTAATCTCATAATTGTGTGCTGAAGTCTTTTACCCAGGGTCACTCACAAACAGACATAAGAGATTCATTTAGCTGATTGTAGATAAATCGTTCTGACAAATGACTGTCAATGACAAACTGACCTGCCCAAGACGACTATAGTATCACAGACCTGCATGTAAGCAGAGATAACAAGACCAAAGAACATGTTCACTCTTATGTGCCAGGAAGAGCTTATTTACAATTTCTCTCTTGCTGCCAAAGCCAGGCAGGCTCTTAGGATCTTAGCACAGGATAAACTCAGGTAGTTTCTATAGGTGGTACAATCCGTCACATGGAAGAAAGGCAAAATGACAAACTTACTATTTTTGTGACTAGTGGGAGAGTTGACCTTTATCATGATATTGCAGTTATATGATAGGGATACTTTACCCAGGTCCTACCATAAAGATCTAACCCCATCCATAGCTCTCTGCTTTCTTGAAGACCATGCTGCAATGGGTCCAGGTGAGGGGCAATGTCTCATGACATTTCTGCAAGTTCAATATGAGCTTTTGTGTCGAACTAGCTTCTCCAGATCATTCACATAACAAGCAGGCTTGGAAAATACCAATTGGGTCATTCTCTAGGGCAGAGGGCACAGTTGGCTCCTGACCAGGATGATAAAGATAATGTCTTTCTCTGAGGTGATGATTGGACAGCTTTGCAGGAGTTCTGTAAACAGGAGTGAGTTTCTAAGCTCAGCATTCTTTGGCTGTGAAACATCCCCCCCGTAGATACAGCATCTACCTGTGCCAACCTCCCTCCACACAATCTCTGCGGGGCTTAGGGAAAGGGTACAACGGGACCCAGTGCAAATGAGAAGCTTATGCACTCTGCTGCTCCACGAGGAATAGAGTCCTTTGTCCTGGATCCAGGATACTCATGTCTTCTGCCACCACCATCTATGAAAACGTCTCAGGTTAATTTAACAGCTCTCAAAAAAGATACAATACCAAGCCCGCCACAGCTCTTGATAGTCCCTCTCATATTTGAAAGCTGTGACATGCAGTGCAGATAAAAACAAATACAAAATACCTATTCGGAGATTCTTGTTTTAGCTCTAACTTGGACATTCCTTTTGTTGTATCTAGACTCCTTTTTACTATCTATAAAAGGTAACATAGTACGGGTCATTTATACTGTTTCAGTTTAGGGAAGATTAGTTGGCGATTGTGCACAATTCTACACAATTTTAGCTGTAACTTCATCTCTTTTTTTCTCATTCCAATAAATACAGAAACGTGAGTGGTTAAACAAGAAAGTTTATTAGTGACAATCTAGAATCACTTCTATTTGTACAGTTAAAAGAAAATTCAACAAAATCCAAAATTTTAATGATTTTTAAGTAGAAATGACTTGTAAATGACCTTATAACTGGTTATGACACATGCCATAATAATTTCATTGAAAACATGTAGGGGGTGCCTGGGTGGCTCAGTCAGGTAAGTGTCTGGCTCTTGACTTTGGCTCCGGTCATGATCTCACGGTTTGTGGGTTCAAGCCCCATGTTGGGCTCTGCACTGACCCTGCAGAGCCTGCTTGGCATTCTTTCTCTCTCCTTTTCTTTCTGCCTCTCCCCTGCTCATGTGCTCACTCTCTCTCTCTCTCTCACTCAATAAATTAATAAATTTTAATAAATGTTAAAAAAGAAGGAAATATGTAGATGGGGCAATATCTAAGGTTTCTGGCAAGACAATAATTTCTCTGTGCACTAGTTGATAACAGAAATACACACACTTATCATTTCCATGGTGCAGTGGCAAATGCATCTCTCCTTGTACTTAATTTGCTACCAAGAAAGGAATTCATCATGAGGATAGATCTGGCTTACTTTTGTAGTTAACAGCTGTTATTTAAGCCACCTCATGTTTGTTTGTTTGTTTGTTTGTTTGTTTTTCAAATACAGGTGGAAGACTCATATAACTAGTCATGAGACAGAGCCTCATTAATATTCCACATCTTTTTATAGAGAGTCATTTTTTAAGCAGATAACTGGAACCCTCCCCGCCGCCCCCCAGCCTGGGTCATCTCAACAGTTCTGGATGGAATCTGGAGCTCATCTTCTATGACTGAGGACTAAAAAGGATACAATTTTTATGTTAGTCTTTAGATGACTGAGTGTTAGAGTGATCAGTACACAGAGAAGGTGGCAGAAGGTGACCTAAGAGGTGCAGTATGGCCACGCATTACAATTTTCTTTAAGTGTGGGCGTCGCTATGTCAGGTATAATTTTTGGAATAATAGGATTATGAGAAAGAAGATACTGAAAAAAGCTAAGGTAAAAAAAAAAAGTCGGTTTTCAGTGCTATCTCTACAAGACAATTTATTCCTTGAGAAATGATTACATCTTTTAAAAATAGTTATAACAAATTCATTTGCAGCATGTTTGTCAAATTATGAAGAATACAAGTTTTATTTCATTTAAGGAATTTATAAAGCTATGCTATGCAGTCAACATAAAGTTCCTGATAATGAAGTCTGCCTGCTGAAGTATCAAATATGCAGTATACACAATGTCAGAATAAAATAGGAAGTTTAATTCCTGGCCCAATAAGTCTGACACAAAAATGAAACTTGTGGTGATCCTACAATATACAGCAGAAAATGTCAATAGACCCTACACAAATAAATACAATTCATCATATTTTAAAACATGAAAAGATTTTAATGCATTGATATACCTCCACATGATTGCATATCACTAAAGTTGGGATCAATCTGTAACTGTGTTGTCTGTGTGTGTGTGTGTGTGTGTGTGTGTGTGTAAAACTGAAGTACAGAAAGTACTATTTTAAAATTCTGAAAATTTAATTCAAAATAAAATAATTATTAATCTAAAACTTTCCTTTCAATTATGATTTAAACATAGTATTCTAAGTATTCTATCAGCAAGGGTTTCCTGGTATTGGCTTTGCCACTCACCAGGAGATATCAAGAACCAGAAACTGTACTGGGTTCCATATAATCCAAGTCTGGTAAAAATACGCCCCCCTTCTTTCTTTGAAACTTTTCTTTTCACTGGTGAGAAATTCTACAGTCCTAGGCAAACCAGGAGGGTTGTTCACACTAGCAATGAACACCCCTAAACTGTGCTTTGTTGCCTGGAATATGTTTGCTAGACTTTCATTTTTATCATGGATCATCAAACCATTGCAACTCACTAGTAATTCTTCATATCCTTGCCACCTGGGTTTTTTTTTTCATAGACTTCATTTTCTAAATCTGGTGAACACTTGCTTAATTCTTATATTTCTATATGTAGCTCTCCATCTGGCTGAGTTCAGGTACCGTGTTATATCTTTTGAACTCCAGAGTGTTTTGGTGGACAGAAAATTTGTTCCACGAATGTTTGCTAAAAAGATTTAAATTAATGAATCCTTTCTAGAATATATTCACATTTTAAATGTATGTATTAAAAGCTATACTGATAAAATCATTTTTGGAGGAGATGGCTGAACTAGTCATGTAGTCCATGACCCAACAAAACCTGGCTCTGCAAGCAATTTTTACTTTTACACTTTTAGGAGACTATCTGTGAGTGCTATACTTTGAACTACTGAGATAAATACATGTGTGTATGATGAGCCAAGAATTTGTAAATAGGATTCTATAGTAAAATATACAGGGTGAATGTGACAATTTTAAACAACACATACTATGTAGGTAGAGTAGGAGGAATTTCATCAGGAAATAGATTATTCACTGACTTATAGAAAAGAAGTTGCAGCTTCTTATGAATCATTTGGGGCAAACAAATGTATTTGAATGAAAGCATACATTCGGTTTTTTGCAAACAGGACTAAAAAAACACACAGAAATATGGACATCTCCAATAAAGCACAGAACAAAACAAACTCATGAGTCATTCACATGGTCTTGTAAGTTAGGCTATGTAAAAACAAACAAATTAACAATTTCAGGCTGTGGGGAGGGGGGAGACTAGACTGAGTGAACTAAGAAAAGTTTCCTGATTTTTAAGTGTAAGTTTTCACACAAAAAAAATATTTTCCTAATGTAATTTTCCTTAATGTCATAATTTACATCAGAAAGTAATTCCTCCAGTATCGACTTGTTTTACATTTATCACACTGATTCAGTAAGCTTTGAATATCTCTTATCTGTTCTACTGTAATACAAAGATAAGTAAGAGTCTATTTGGACAAAGCAGAGGGATAATAAAAAATATACACTTGTGAGGTACTTACAGAGTGCTCAAGGATCATACACATGGCAACTTACATAATTTCTAGACACATAGGCACAGTTCTTTGAAATAGTTACCACTGCTGTATTCTTTATATTGTTGAAGAAATGGGAGCATGGAAATGTATATAATGTAAAAGGTTTACCTAGCTTTTAAGTGGTAGAACCAGGATTTGACCCAGATAGTTGAGTTTCAGAGCCTGCCTACACTTTTAATCACAATACGTTGTTGTTATGAGTTAATAAGGATGTATAATAAGAACTATTGTTTCCATATGAGAAGTATATAAAATAGATCACTACAAAATAGATCGGGGTACCAGTTGGGTAATCTAAAGGAATAAAATGACTAGATATGAATTGATAAATTTCAATAGCACTGGAGTTTGGGGTGGAGGGTTCAAAGGTCATGGTTTGGACATTGGCAATTGAGGAGCCCATGCTTTATTTAAAGAAGATAATAGCTATCCAACTATAGTTGATTGTAAACATCTAGAAACATAGGCCTAGATGCTTTTGTTTTTCTTTTTTCTTTCTCTCTTTCGTTTTTTTTAAACCTGGTCTTCTAATTTTTCAAGAGAAGATAGAAATTCATGTTTTTATATCACCTTTCCTTATGTTTAATTGCAGGAAATTAGTTAAAATTAAATAATGTGTCTCAAATACTACTATAGAAATTTTCTGTGATCCAGAGATAGCTCACGAAGAACCAATTTGTGTCCTCTGATATAGAAGGTATAAGCATATGTATATCAGTTATGTTGGCAGGAGGGGCAGAGGTCATAGTGCAATGGCTCACATTATTGAGCTCCAGAAGATATGGGATGTCTAGAACGATAGTTGAAAGATGGAGCACAGCAAAAAGAAATGGTAGAGAGTCCACTAGAAGTAATTTCACACAGGGATTTATTTTTTGCACCAGAGAAAATATACTTTTCCTTAAGATACACTGCAGTAGAAATCGGGATAATCACCCACCTGAATTTTGGAAGGATAGACCTGGTAGTGACCTGAGGAAACCTGAAATTGAAAACAAAAAATCCGTTTTAAGATTATTGCAGCAGTATTGGGGACAATGTGGGGACATGAACTAAGGCAGTGACATGAAATAGCTTAGCAATAGAAAGTTTGCTTCATCAAAATTAAAGTTTTTGTCTCGTTTTTGTTTTTTTACTTTAAAAATTGTTATGCTTCAAAGCAAAACATCGAGAAAATAAAAAGGCAACCTACAAAATGGAGGACGTATTTGCAATCATCTATCTGACAAAGGACTTGTATGTAAAATTTTTAAAGAATTCTTACAATTTAATAATAAAAAGACAAGTATCTCTGTTAAAAATGAGCAAAGGATCTGAATAGACTTATCTCTAGAGAAAATGGGCAATAAGCACATAAAAAGATGCTCATCACCAAAGGAAATGCAAATCAAAAGCATGAGGCGATAACAATTCACAAATTAGATGGCTACAGTCAAGGAGACAATAAAAAGTTACTGAGGAAGATATAGAAAAAATTGGAATTCTCCTATATTTCCGATGGAAAAGTAAAATGGTGAAACCACTTTGGAAAATAATCTGGTAGTTCCTCAAATGTCAAATGTAGAATTTCTAGTTATGTATTCAAGAGAAATGAAAACATACATCCACACACAAAAAAACATTGTCCATGGATATTTATAGAAGCATTATTCATAATAATCAAAAGTGGAATTACCCAAATGTTCATTAACTGATGAATGGATAAATAAAATGTGATATGTCCAACGATGGAATATTCTGGAATATTCTTTCAGCCATGAGTAAGAATGAAGTACTGATACCTTTTAAACTACAAAAGAATCTGGAGATGTTATTCTAAATGAAAGAAATCAGTCACAAAAGCCTATGTATTATACGATTTAATTTTGTTTCTATGAAGTGTCTAAGAAATACAAATCTAGAAAGACAGAAAATAGATTTATTATTGATAATGTCTGGGGGTAGATGGGTTGTGGAATGATTGCAAAATAGGTACAGGATTTCTTTTGAGTGTAATGAAAATGACCTAAAGTTGATTACAGACACAGCCACACAATTTTTTGAGTATATTAAAAACCATTGAGTTGTACACTTTGCAGAGATGGAATATAATGTCTGTGAATTATATCTCAATAAACCTCTAAATGTATAAATAGATTTGATTTTGAGATTTGTTAAGGAGGTTAAATCTGCTAGAGGTGAGTAAGTCATTGATGATAGATATTGAAAGACAAAGGAGTCTAAGATGACTTCCAGCTTTTTGGTGAGTTGGTGAATAGAGGTACAACTCTGAGGGAATATAGGACGAGGAGCAAGAAAGAGCTGGCCATGTCCTTTCCTGGTCTTTATTGATCCCTAAATTTCTAAAAGGATTGTCTTTTCATAGTCCTTGGAATATTTTCTTATAGCCAAGGTTTTGCTTTGAATTCCAATTTATAAGTTTTGGTAACCAGCACTAAAACATAGCTATTTAATGTGATGTTTTGATTTCTTTTAGGGTTAGTCATGAAAATGTTCCACTGTCATTTAAAATATGTATGATAAGTACAATTTTGGAAATATCATCTTTTAAAAATAGACTATAGCTACATTGTTCATTAATTTAATTCATGATTTCTGAATGACACATCAGTAAAATATTTCACTCAACCTTTAAAAAGCTTAAGCTGGAAGTTTAATGAAGACATAGTTAGACTCATATTTCTTTACAAGTGCCCTGACATTATAGCCCTTCTGTTTTCAACATTTAATTCCAGTGCTACTGCTTGAAATCTTGCTAAATCACCTTCAATTGTTTGTCCTCTTCCTCCCCTTCAGATGAATATAGAAACAGCAGTTATGAGCTTTCTCTTGAGATTTTTCATGAAAAGAGTCCACAGATGAAAAGGACTCTTGTTGTTCCATAATTCCTTTTTTTTTTTTTTTGCAAAGTTTTGTAATTGTTAAAGTAAAACTTTCAATCCATTTCTGTGACAGATCAGTGAAATTGATCATTTTCCCCTTCCCCTTGGTGGTTACATGCTTCCCAATGACATATGGAAGGTGAGTTAAATTGTCTTTAAAGACATTTAACATTAATACATCAGGCTTTACTTCAAAGAAAAAGTATGATACCAGTTGAAAGAAAATTCTAGGGAGAAGAAAAATAATAGAGATACTAGATAATTTTTAAATATAATTTCACGAATGAAGGTTATTCAGACATTAGTGGATAATTAACTTAGAATGTAACACTTACATGGAATAATTTCCTTCCCACAAACCACCTAAGTGCTATTCTGGTGACATGCAGTTAGCAGAATAAGTACCAGAAAGAAGTTGGAGACAAATCAGAAAAGAAGTTATTTTGCTTAAATAAATGAGCTTGCTGCCTTCCTTATGTTACCATGTCTATTGCCTTTATTTCCTCATATACATTCTTCATTTTCCACGTTAGTTTTCCTCCAACCCAGATGAATTATAGTGAAAATGTTGACAAGGTGCATCCCAAGTGTAGTTAGAGTAACTAATCCAGAAAATTATTTTAGATACAGCCCCTCATATTTACAATATGTGATCCAGCACTATTTCTCATGTATATATTTGAGGCTACAGTACAATAGTCAAGATAGCCTGCAATTGATTTGGCTACGATATGCAGTGTAAGTTCGCATGTGTTGTCAAATAAACTTCCTTTGAATTTGATGGATATATGATCTGAAGCAAAGTTACTGGCCTCCCTCCTTCATATCCTTATATTTAAAATATTGATAGGGGCACCTAGATGGCTCAGTCAGTTAAGCCTCCAACTCTTGATTTCGGTTCAGGTTATGATCTCATGGTTCACTTAATCGAACCTTCTTAAGAGTCTGTCTCTCCTCACTACCTGTCTTCCTGGTCATTCTCCCTCTCTCTCTCTCTCTCTCTCTCTCTCAAAATACATAAATATTTAAAACATAAAATAAAATAATGACAATAATCCTTTCTTTCCTTCAGATCTTGCAGGACTGAATGACATAGCACAATGCTTAGAAAATAGTGTTTATTTACTAATAGTGCTATATTAGTTAGTTTTGATCTAAGTATTATGCATGCATATGTTTTATAGTGGTGATGAGAAGTATTAAGCATATCAGTTTTAATTAATATAAAAGAAATGTGTTAAAACTGTGCATTCAGTTTAACTAGTGGAGTTTGGAAGACTTTGGGGGAAAACCATAAGATAATGAAGAGAGGGCCATATGATAGTTACATTATTAAGGCCATAGTAAGACTGATTCATTAACTTAAGTAATACCATTAAAGACAATGTAATTTGTATTGTATGTGCCTTGGTAAACATCATGAACTAACTATGTATTTCTCAGTCAAGTAATTCAAAGATGTGTCTATGGAAGAACCAATCTTGACTTACTTGGAGGGAAGGATCTCATCATCATGTTCATGATACAGTAGTGAGAAAAGTTTCATACAAATGAAAACAATGAGTTTTCAGAGTTGAATCAGTATGTGGTTTAGCTATTATTATTCATGAAAACAATGGATAGTCAGGGGTTTTGAGAAGTAGATAATGATTGTGATGGTAAGTGGATAACTTAGTGTACCAACAAAGGGAATGCACTGAGAACCACAGCCATATAGCTTGTGCGTATGCAGTGCATCTTATGTTTGTCAAGGTGTTTACAGTACAAAAAATTAGGTTGATATAATAGTTAATGCTAACTTTCACCAATTTCTTCTTTTTTTTTTCTGAAAAATCTGTTTACATAATCTCAGCCTCTCTCTCAATTAGATGTGACCATGTCACTGAGTTCTGACACATATGATGTGGGCAAAAATAAAGTGCAGCACTACCACTCCTGCTTCTGGACAAAACTAAACGCACAAACAAAAATATTTTTTTAAAAATTTTTTTCTATACTTTTTTTCTATACTATTTTCTATACTCTTTTGTGTTTTTTTTTTTTTTTTGCTTTTTCTTGCTAATGTGGATGCCGACACTGAATAGGAAAGCCATGTATTCAAGATTATATGATCCCCAAAAATCTGTGTCCCTGTCTGATTTCATGCATTCAATTTCCAACCTCTCCTTGGACACATCTTGGAACATATTTTGTGAAAGCCATGTAACCTTCTACAGTAATTGAGCTGTAACACATGCATAGATCAATTTGTTGAACATATAGCATCACCCAATGAATACGTTGGTCTTGCAACAGGATCATCTTGTTTGCTCTACCTGATGGTCATTAGTGAAGGGAAGGCAATCTCAAGACTCAATGTCTTTGGAAGTTATTATTCAATTAAATTATCCTTCTGAATTCTCCAAGATTGCAAATATTTTTGCAATAGTTGTTTTTTTTTTTTTTTCTGCTTGTTATTGGCATCAAGGAGGGAGAGTCCATCCAATTAGTTTAGCCAGAAGAAAAATATTTTGCATGAACCCTTGATATTGACTTACTGACTAAATAATCATCATTTTCTTCCCTGCCATGTTGAAATTACGGGGTGATCTTTGATATATATTCTGTGTATAAAATATACTGTTAAGTATAAACTGGAGTCATTACCTGAGACTATCTGATTTGTTAAGGCCTTTCTTCACCTAATGGATTTTTATGGATGAAGTTTTGGACTGTTAATTCCAATTTTTATAATATTCCATTATGTGAATGTATTACAAGTTATTTATTTTTACTTGTTCATTGGCCTTTGGATTTTCACACATTTTTGATATTACAAATAATTCATCAAAAACATTATTGTCCATGTTTTCAGGTAAACACATGGGTACAATACTATTGAATCTATATACCTAGGAGCAGAATCTGTCTCATAGGGTATGCCATTATTCAGCTTTAGTGTATACTTTGAAAGTAGTTGTATTGATTTACGTTCTGACTAACAGGGTATCAGATCTCTTTGTTCCTTTTTCTCATCAATGACTATTATTTTCCATCTTTTTCACTTTTGTCTTCTGGGGTGAACAGATATCATACTGGGGTTTCTATTTTGCATTAGATGTTCTTATGAACATCTTTTGATTTGCTTTTGGCCATGTAGTTATCTTCTCTATGAAGTGTCTGTTCAAGTTATTTGCCCATTTTTTTTATTATGTTGTCTTCTTTGTATATTTGTCGGACAGATATTCATTATATATTCTGAATAGATGTCTTTTGTTCTAAATATGCATTGCAAATATCGTTTTCCACTCTGTAAGTTGCCTTTTAATTCTCTCAGCAGTGTGTTTTGATGAATAAAAGTTATTAATTTTAATGCGGTCAAAGGTATTCAAATTTTCTATTATGGAATGTACTTTTTTGCAATATAATTTATTTAAATCTAATGACTCAATATATATTTTATTAGGACAATTTTGGTGTAATTGTAGATAAAGTGAAACGAGAGATAAATTAGTATCTCACAAGTTCGTGTGTCCATTGTGTTCAACATCTAAGTTCTTCAATAGAAAAGAAAATATTCATGAAGCTGTCAAGCTATGTAATAAACTTCACTTTATTCTCTTTTTATCTTGAGAGACAAAATAGAAATCTTCAAAGGGCCTTCAAAACAGCACTTGATTGTATATCAGGAAAATGAAATTTTCACCTTAAAAGTCTTTCACAATCTCTCTAAATATATTTCTTTTGCTCCAAAATGGGATAACAGTGTCCAAATCCTCTATACATAGATTTTGTCTCTTGTTTCGTGAGACTTATATTAATATGCCATCAAAATAAGGGATACACGCAGGCAGTGCCTATGTGGCTCGGTTGGTTAAACATCTAACTCTCGGTTGAGGCTCAGGTCTTGATCTCCCAGTTTAAAGCCCCACATTGGGCTCCACAATTGGGATTTCACACTGGGAGCTTGCTTTTGATTCTTCCTCTGCTTCTCTTTCTGCCTCTTCCCTGCTCATGCTCTCTTTCTCTCAAAATAAATAAACAAACATTTTTAAAAAATAAACGATACACTTTTTAAAAAAAATGTTTATTTTTGAGAGAGAGAGACAGACAGACCATGAGTAGGGGAGGGGCACAGACATAGAAGGGGACACAGAATCTGAAACAGGCTCCCAGCTCTGAGTTGTCAGCACAGAGCCCGATGCGGGGCTTGAACTCAGGGACGGTGAGATCATGACCTGAGCCAAAGTCAGACACTTAACCGACTGAGCCACCCAGGCGCCCCGAGGATACACTTCTAAAAGCATAGATTTAGGAAGTTAGAAAAAAATATGCAATTAATGTAATTCAGCTATTCCTTCAAGTATTTATTCATATATTTAACAAAAAAAATCAAGCATTTTACATGTCTAAATCATACTTCTAAATACCAGAAACATACACATGGAAGTAGATCTTGATGAATTCAGTGTCTTGTTGGACAAGGTGAAATAAGTAGATATTATCATAGCCCAAGGATATAAATATAGTATTAAAGGTATGAGTCGAGTGAAAAGAAAATAAAGAATATTTACTCCCTACCTGAGAGAGTGAGAGAAGGCTTAATGATAGAAGTCAACTTTCAGCTGGAAAGGTTTTGATAGATGATTAAAAGTTGAGGGAAACAAAGGGGAAAAGGGGCATCTTGTGCAGAATAGTCTGCACAAAATTGCATAAAGATAAAGGCCATGTTGAATCAAGAAATAATGGTAAAATTTTAAATTTCCAGGTTGTGCATTCTAAGAGGTTGGGATCGGACAAAGTAAGAAAGTAAATTACAGAGAGTTTAGACATTATCCTGTGAGTAAAGAAAAACCCTAGTTTTTGTTTTGTTTTGTTTTGTTTGTTTTCTTAGTAATGTAAGGGCTTGATCCAATTTAATTATGATATTAACTGGAACTAAACCAATTATGCCTTATTGCCTGCAGATATATTTAGGCATTAATAATAGCATTATTATATAATCATATCCTCTGATATATCTTTTTTTAGCATTTTTTAAATTTTATTTTATTTTTGAGAGACATAGAGACAGAGATTGAACAAGGGAAGGGCAGAGAGAGAGGGAGATACAGAATCTGAAGCAGGCTCCAGGCTCTGAGCCATCAGCACGGAGCCCGACGCGGGGCTCAAACTCACAGACTGTGAGATCATGACGTTAGCCGAAGTCGGCCGCTCAACCGACTGAGCCACCCAGGCTCCTCATCTGATGTATATTTCTTACCAAGAATTTGTCAAAAGTTAAACTTGACATAATGTTGGAGTCATCTTTCACAGAAATCATAAAATACAAAGCATAAGCAAAAAAAATTATTTATCTGATTTCTCTCCACTAAGGCCTTATTTTCTTTTGACTAATTCAAAAAATTGTGGGTCTGTCTCCATACTCCTTCAGTAATGCTCAGGGTTTAACACACAATTATAGAGATATCTGTAAGTAAGATATTTTATTAAAAATAACTAGTGAAGAATTTTTTCTACAATATAATAATCAATGTCCTTTTAATAAAAATTTATTGTCATTTTTGTGTCTGCTGCATGTATTAGGACCTATTTAATAATCTTTCTAATATGAACCTTCATTTTCCCACAACTAATGTGATTCAGATCTTTATACATATTAAGAGTGAAAAAATTATAACAATGTTGAGTTCTCCTTTTCTCTCTTTTTCTCTATATACTATTTGATGAAATAAAGATTTTAAAAAGTAAAATAAAAAATTCTACTAGCTAATTTAATTTTGCTCTCAGATAATGTCCTGATAGACCCCTATAATAAATCTTATCTGCGTGTGATCTTCTGCACATTCCCTGCTTTGGTCAAACATATGAAATTATCAATAAGTTCCTGAATTATTTGCCTTAATTAAAACCTACCCACATATAACATACCCACGTATGTGATAATATAGCTTTTATGTTTCCATATGTTTATACATATAGAAATTATATAGAAAGAGAAAAAAAGAGAGAGCAATAACTTATTCAATATTTATGGTTTGGTGACTATGTGTTCATGTCTGTGTTTTTGGTATGCACTGGATTATGTAGTCTTTATTTGTTGTTGGCTAGTTGTACAATGTCGAGTCATGCAAAAACTTTTGACAATAAATTCGTTGTCAGTAATATTGGAGCCATTATACCTGTTCGAACCTTTTCACAGGACTTGGTGAATACTTGAATCCAATAACCAATAGAATAGCATTTGGAAAACCAAAAGTTTCTATAAAGATCGAAAGTTACATGTATCTGCAAGCTGCATGAAAGATTCACCTCTGTGGAGATAAACACACATAGATGTTACAAAAAGATAAACAGAATAAAGGAAAAAAAAAAATAGAGCAGCAGCATCTCCAGAATTCAGGAATCTCAGGATATTACAATCAGGAAATCCTTATTAGGGGAGCCTGAGTGGCTCCTGATTTTGGCTCAGGTCATGGTTTCGCATTTCGTGAATTTGAGCCCTGCATTGGGCTCTGTGCTGACAGTGCAGAGTCTGCTTGGGATTCACTCTCTTTGCCCCTTCCCCACTCCCTTTCTCTGTCTCTCTTGAAATGAATAAATAAACTTGAAATAAAACAACAACAAAAAAGAAAATCCTTACTTTAAATTTCACTTTGCTGCCTTATTAATCTTTTTCTCAAGAGAAAAAGAACCAGTATGTTGTATTTCTATATTTCCTTTTTTATGTATGTATCTGTACATCTATATTATATTATCTATTTATCTGTCTACCCACCTATCTGCCTGAGATTTAAGAATTTGGCTCGTGAGATGATGGAGACTGGCCAGCTCAAATTCTCCAGAGTAGGCAGGCAGGATGGAAACTCAGGGAACAGTTGTAGTTGAAGTCCGGAGGGACTCTCCTAACAGAGTTCCATCTTCTTCAAGCGAGATCAATCTTGTTTTAAAGCCTTCAACTGATGGAAGGAGGTTTACACACATGATGGAGAACAATATATTTACTCATAGACTACTGATTTACATGTTAATCCCATCTAAAATACAACTTCAAGAAACATCTAGAATAGTGTTTTGTCAAATATCTGGATACTGTGACCTAACCAAGCTGACACATAAAATTAACTGTTAGAGCCACTAACCGGCTTTGCACCTTCCAAGAAAAAAATATTTTACTTAGCTTTAGTTTCATTTCCTGCATAATGGAATTTATATAACCTACTTGTAGAATTATTAGGAAAATTACACGTAGCAAAATGTCCCATTAGGACCTTGCCTGACACAGTAAATATTCAATAAATTGTTGCTATTATTACATTTGAATTTAAGTAGTGTTCTTTTTATTAGATAATCTAATGCCATACATTTTTATGTGCAGTAGGTAATTGTAGTACATTTACAGATTTCGTCTTTTTATGGTCTTTATTCTAAGACAGAACTCTAGGGGAAAACGAGTTATTGGTAACAAAGGCACAAAGTGATAGAATGTGTTGATCAACTCCGATGGTCACTGATTGTGAGAAGACGGCTTAAAGTACGTCCCCTATGTTTGTCTGTGAGGATAGATTACGAACTGACATCAGTAGAATTTACTAGCTCTAGAAAATGAACAGTGTAATAAAAATCATTTAAGGAGAAAGGGAAAAAAACACATTAAAATAGAAACTACGAAAAGTATTGATTATAATGAGAAATAAACCCAATAAATATAATGCCATAATTTATTTAATTGACGGATATTTTCTAGCACTCTACCACAATATTCCCTTTATAGTACATATATTCAGTTTGCAAATATTTCTCAACTACTTTATTTTAAACAGGCAACTTTCAAAAATGTAAGGATTAAACGACAAACCACCGTGCCCTTGAGTGCTCACATCACTCTGATACACACATGGTGAGTTATCTGACTCTTTTTTTTTTAAGTGTGATAAGGTTAAAACTTGTGAGGCAACATATAAACAACTCCACAAAGCTTTCCGTTACATGACCAGACAGGCAAACTTTCTGAGACTTCTAGCAAAGGAAGGCTGTCCCTCATAGCACAGCCAGAGGCAGGATAATGAAAGCAGGGAACACTAAAGACATTTCTGTCCTGAGGCTGTTCTAGGTCATTTGGGCTAAAGACCAAACTCTCCTGAAGCCCCAAGGAAAAATGTTTTTAAAAACAGCCCTTCCGAAATAATTCGGTACTTATTTCCAGGCTCTAAATGTTACAAAACATTTCCTCCTTCATGGAATATTAGAGTTGCTTTCTTTTGTGTGAAGTTTGGTTACTGAATTTTCAGTATTTGAAAGCATCTGAAGTCTTTGCAAACAATAAATTGGCCACTTATGAAATTTTGTGTGTAAACTTTTAGACTTGTGTGTCGTAGTGAATAGCAATTCATTTAACACAGTTGTTAAACATTTATTCTGCATGAGGCTTTAATCGACTCCTCTTCCTACCATTTCTGAGCGAGGAATCCCCCAGCCTCGCCCCAGGGTTGTGGGGATGGCTCACTGCAGGACATCCAACTCTGGACAGACAAGATCAACAACATTTATTTGTTACTTATATGTAAGTCCAGGGGAGAAGGACACTGGATGCCACAAAGGCAACATGGGGGTTTCACTCAGAAACAGTGAAAAACTGGGGGCTGTAGGAGGCCGACTTTGTAGTCCCAAGAGGAAGGGGTGACTCCTAGTTTCCACACGGAATGTGATTAACTTTTTAAAATAATTCCACAGACTGGCAGGGAACTGAAACTTTAGATTCAGGGATAAGCTAGAACCGTACCTATTAAGGAGGGTTGTTTCACTGGGGGACCTTATCCTCAGGAGTAGAGTGTAGAAGGGAAGTTGGGCTTGAGCCATTCAAGGCCTTTCCAGTGTCAGCCAAAGTCAAAGCAGCACATAATACAAGGTCTTGATTTTAGACTTCAAGCCACAGCTTCAAATCTTACCTCCTGCTTTTTTATTAATTTGTGTCCATGGCAGGTACGATCAAAATTTATCATTTTCGTTTTTATCTTTAAGAAGTTTATTTAATTATAGAGGAGAAAGAGTGAATGCGTGTGTGTGCAAGCAGAGGAAGGGCAGAAAAAGAGGGAGAGGGAGAATTCCAAACCGTCTTCACTGTCAGTGTGGAGCAAGAGCCTAATGTGGGGCTGAACTCACAAACCATGAGATCAGGACCTGAGCACAAATCAAGAGTGGGCCATTTAATCAACTGAGCCACCCATGTACCCCAAAAGCTATCATTTTTAAATAATATATTTGATGATGAAGTTTCACACTATCTACCCTCAGTTGAATGAGGCAGTAATTGTATTTGTCCAAAGTGTTAATAAAATGTTTTAATTTGAGGGGCACCTGGATGGCTCCATCAGTTAGGCGTCTAACTCTTGACTTTGGCTTAGGACATGACCTCCCGGTTTGTGAGATTAATCCCCCATATTGAGCCCTGTGCTGACAGCAAGGAGCCTGCTTGGGATTCTCTGTCTCCTCTCTCTTTCCACACCCCCACTTGTGCACTCTCTCTCTCTCTCAAAAATAAATAAACTTAAAAAATAATAAAATAAATATTTTAATTCGGTAGTTTTACTTGGAGTATATCCTTGCTGGTTTACTGCCACTGGCCATGTTTCTCTAAGAGAAAATGTTGTTTGTTTTCTTTATGCGTTGCTCTCTGAATGCATTTGAATTTATGACTCTTGGTACCACTTACGAACTTGGAACCTACACGGTCAATTTCTCATCATGGTGTATCAGTCAAAACAACATAAAATATAACTAAAGTTATTTTTATAGTGGCTCAAATTTCTAACAGATATTTTCCAAATAATTAGAGAGAAGATGCATAGAACACATCTCTGTGTAGTATGGAACGTCTTGACGTGTGGCATAATGTTTTGAGGCCCTCCGTCTTTTCAAAATCTGCCTAGTTTATGTGCCTGTTATTCTTATGTGACATTTCCTAAACAATTGACCACTGACCTAGTATTTAAAATTCTTCAGCACCAGGCCCAAAGGAATTAGTGGACCAGACCCAGCTTCCTGAAATTGGCAGAGGGGGAGGTAGAACAAAGAAATCTTGCATCCTTTTCAGAAGAAAAGAGGAAGAAAAAAAAAACACTGGGTTAAAATAAAAGTTAATAATGAGGGTAGCTTTTCAGGTCCAATATTTACTTTAATTGGTTCTTATTAGGAACTAATTCTTATGCTCTCATAGATAACTGAGGGACATAAAGGCACTCACATTCTTGGGAAAGTCCAAGGTAAGAGAAAGAAGAATGGAAGAAACAAAGGAGTCAAAGCAAAGACAAAAAGTAGAGAGTAACAATGTGAAAAATAAAGAACCATAGGGAAAGAAACTTACAAACTCGGAACCTACACGGTCAATTTCTGCATGCACAGAATGCATAAGGTTTTGATACCTTTTCCCTGCTCTGTAACTGAGAAGTTGAATTTCAAATGCAAATGTTACTTTGTTTCCATCATTTTATATCCTAAATCAAGTCTCAAGTCCCAAGGAAACATAAGGTGGTTTTGTTTGTTTGTTTGTTTTGTTTTCTTTTTCTTTTTTTTTCAGGAACGCATTTGAAAGACACTATTAGGCTCTCCCACTGTATTTTGTGAATTCCAGGGTGCTCCTTTTTCACATTTAACACCTATGAAATTCAGGACTTCTGCCAATCACAACCATGGAGGCAGAGGCTGTGGATGTGGTCGTCCTTGACAAAGCAGATGCTTACAAATCAAGACTTGACCAATGGTTTCTATACATTTAGAAGAATTATGAAGAAAATGGTGGATGATTTATTTAAGAAATGCAACTTCATAGCTACTTTGATTGCACAGAAGATGACACTATGGGGAAAAACTCTAACGTCTACCACTCTGAGATTTAATATGAGTCAGAATAAAGTCTTCTCTGAGCAAGAATTTTTTTTTTTTGGAATTTATTTCATTCACTTATATTTTCATTTGCATGTGCTCCAGTTTGATAGATGATAAAACCATATATCAAAATGAATCTGAAAAAGTATGTTACAAGAAGAAAATAAAAGTTCTAAAGGGTAATAAAACATTGTATCATTTTTTGTCAGTCTTTTCTTTCTTTTTTTTTTTACCTAAAATATCTAATATTTATTGGGTAAAATAATGGTAAGTCACAAAGTCAATCTTTTATTATATTTGGTGAGAGCTGGATCTTTGAACTACCAGCTTTTTTTCCCCATCAAGAGTAAGATATGATCAGATCACATGAATGACTGGAGAACAATAAAAAAATCTACCAAGTGTCTGAAACATACATTTTTCACACTGTGAGGCATAGACATAAAAGACATTTTCACAATACTGGTACTCACTCTGTGTTGTTTAAGAACAAAATTCAACTGAGTACATTTGAAAACTAAATTGACTTTATTCAGTGATTCACAAAGCAGGCAGCATCCCGTCCAGCAAAGAGAAAAGAGCTTTGAGGAGCTGTATAAAATGGAAGGGTTTTATAAGTGGCACAGTGGGGAAAAAGGAAGTACCTAACAAAGAACAGTTTGTTTCAGACAAGGTCTCCTTCCTTCTGGAGAAGAGTGAAGGTCTATCAGGCAGTTTATTCCACTAGTGCTCATAATGTCATTCCAAACTGACTGGTTAAAGGTACCATTCCTGGGAGAGATTGAAACTACAGGTAGATTAGGTGTTAAGTCATGGTTTGCTAATATGGATTGAGCCCAAATGACTCCCTCGTCTCTTTTTCTTTAATAGCATGTGGAAAATTTTCTATGTGTAAATAGAAAGTTTTCAACTTGTTCTTATCTATACTTTGGGGAAAACTCATGTTTTAAATGTTTGCAAATAGGTAGACAAGTGTTGCCCTCTGTCTCCCTTTTTCCCTTCCTTCCTTCCTTCCTTCCTTCCTTCCTTCCTTCCTTCCTTCCTTCTTCCTCCCTCCCTCCCTCCCATCCTTACTTGTTTAAGTGAATACGTCTTGTTTTCTGGCTAATTTCTTTTTAAATTACACTCAAGATATGTTTTGTTTCGTTGTCTGTTAATGGCTTAAGGAATGTGGTTGAAACACGAGAGATTATAATGCCACAAGTATATCTTTAACACTTCTACCATAGTCTCCAAATCACAACCCACAAATAACAGAATTTCTGAGGTTTACTTTTGTGTTAAACAACATAAAACCGACATCTTGAACTGTATAGACATTCCTCCATCCAAATAAAACTTGCATGGCTTGAAAAATATGCCAACGACAAAAAGATATTTGTCTTCAGAAAAAAAATGTCTTTTTTCCTACCGTCCAGATATCTAAAAATCAACTCAAGACCCAAAGCAATTTTTCCCATGATGAGGAATAATTACTAAAATTTTACTGATGCGGAAACCATGTGCATGAGCCTACTGAAGGACTTGAGCATTTTCCTCTGAAGTCTTCACTTTACAAGACTGTGGGCCCTGTAGCAGTTTCTCCCCAACACCTCTTGCACATTTCCCCTCCTACTCTTCTCACCATTCTTGATAAGTTCTGCCCAAAGACTGGCTACTAGTCTTCAAGAAAAATCCTTCTCTTCCCATTCTTAGAGCTAGATGAGCATTGACAGAAGTCCTCTTGCAAAAGCAATATCTTACCTCTTGCTCCTCGAGTCTGAGCTCTCCTTCAGAGACTTTCCATGCCCAACATTTGCCCAAGAGACTTATGCGAATGGTGTTCTGGTTGATTTTCTTTAACATTTGCTATTTTAATGATCAAGTAAGGCAAAGTCTACTATTTAAGTTTAGATTTAAATGAATTTAAAGATGATAATGAATGTAGGGCTTTTAGCCCAGTGAATGACATATAGTAATCATGTTATGCACATGATCGAATAACTACTCTGCAGGAATAAACAGGAAGTGATGTTTTGCTCTTTCTTATGACTGCTTTATTTCCCTTGGTGATCATCTTCTTTCTACTTAGTGTTATCCAACCATCCATCATAGGAAATGCAGGAAATGAATAGGTTAAATCCCAGTGTGCTGCCTTGGGCACCTGCTCCGCCCCAGGGACTCCCAAAGGGGCTGGACAAATTGAAAGCATAGCTCCTGGCTGGGTTTGCCAACAACATTGCCCAACAAACTCAGATAAACTCATCCCAAGAGAGGCCAATAACACAAAAGAAGAGGGTTTGGAAAAGAGAAAGGCGAAATTGATTTTGGGTGCAGGCAGCCAGGGGAGATTCTGGCTCAATCCAGCCTATACAACAGACCTCTCCCCAGCAAGATGGACACCTAGAGTTTTAGAGACAGTTGGGGGGAGGGGGTGGCTAAGTGCAAGAGAGCAGGCAGAGAGTGTGTGATCGCAGGTGGAGGATGGTATGTATTAGCCAATGATCATAGGCAAGGATGGAGACATGCAGAATGTGGTTTTCTAAGCAGTCTGTTGCTGTCAGGGCCATTCTGGTCTGGTGGTTGGGGTGGTCTAGTTGTTCCCAATATCTCAAGAAAGTGGGGTAAGAAATAACCCATCTGGTGTCTATAGTTGATTCTACACTTGAGTAAGAGGGCTTACAGACGTTAGCCCACTCGACTCCACTTCTACTCCGCCAATGCCTGGCATGTTCGAAACTTTTCTGATTACTCTCAGATAATAAACAAATCTTCTCTTTGCCAGGTATAATTTTCGGGCCAGTGAAATATAAAAGATTCAAAGTCTATCCTTATACTTATCTGTCTTGTAGTTTGAGTCAACCTCAGCCTGAACAGCCTACAGTCAGGATGAAAGCAAAGTTCACTCCTCCCCTTCTCTGTTTCTCAATTCACTTTCTCTTCCTCTCAGTGTTGTTTGAAGTAACTCCTGAGCAGAGGTTGAGCAAAGGGGAAAGAAATAAGAGACAGAGACATTTTTATCGGACTGCTACAGTTGTAATCAGGTTTGACTAATACCAAATTCAATGCTTTCTTTCAAAGGGAATCTGTATTATTAAACACACACATACACACACACACACACACACACACAGTGCTGGGAATTTTTTGCCTGTGACCCCTTTAGCACTGAGAGGACCACCTTACTTGATACCTTAAATCTGTCAGCTCTGTATTAAAGGCTCCACTTCAAGCTGCTTTCTGGTGAGGCCACAAAGTATCATAAATCTGTCTTGAATAGGATTTCTTTTTTTTTTTTTTCCCCAAACTATCCCACCACAAATTCTGTCATATATTTGTTGCTTGTGCTCACATAATCCGTAAGTACAATTTTTTCCTAATGAAATACTGTCCATCTGCCTTTGCTCTGTTGCATCTTGCTGAGCTAGCTAGTCTACCTGGTTGACCTATCTCTTGGCCTGTACCAAATACCACTGCCTGTGTTCTCCATCTGGGCAAGGGGCTCAACAATGCACTTCAGTATTTCTAAAGACATTCTCACTATCAGTTTCTTCAACTTTATTTGAAGTGAATTTTTCAACTTTACTTGTTAGCAAAAGCAACTTTAAATCTTTAGACTGTTTTTCATAGATATTGATTCAAGCAACTTAGTGTTAGGATGTGTGAGTGAGTATTTGGCATCTACTGAATTCTTCTGATCTTTGCAGGACTCTACAGAAACAATGAAACATCAGAATGTCCCGATTTAACTTGTCTTTCTGTCTAGCTATCTATAATCTATCAATTTATCTATTATCTATCTATTTATCTATCATCACTTATCTATCTATAGTTATAGTGACACGTGTGTGTCTGTGTGTGTCTGTGTGTGTGTGTGTGTAGATAAAGATGGAAGGGCAGCAGGAGGAGAAAGATGATAAGAATAATAAGGAAGAGGAGGGGGGACTAGGGAAAGGGGGAGGGAGTAACAAGGACAAGGAGCATAAACAGGAAGAGAAAGTCATCCTATGACGATTCTGCAGGTTCCTTATAATGAATGTCCTTCAATCTCTCTTCACTTAGAGTTTTATTCTTTGCTCAAGAGACTTGGAAAACATTTGTCACTGCAAATCAAGCAAAAATTACATTAGAAAAATCCATCTTCACAGGGATAACCTGATCAAAGGACTCTCCAGTTTCCACTGCTAACAGAACCTGGAAAATTGACAAAATTAGCAACCCAAATCTCTCGACACCTCCTCCCCTGCCCCCCACCGCCCACCCCACCAGATTCAAGATATTTCAGTTTATGTTGCTCTACTATGAGTTCCTGTTAGAGCGTCTTCAACTAGGAATTTGGAATTTCATGATCAAACAAAAGGAAGAGACCGGGTGCTGACTGACAATGCTAACTAGTTAATGGGAAATGTGCAGGCTACAGGAGGAAATGCCAACTGCCATGTAAGCAAGAGGCCAGTAATGAAACTGAATAATGAGCAAAAGAACAGATTACTACTCAAGTATCCAGATCTTCTTCCCAACTAATCACTATGAATTATTCATACAAGGTCATTGCAAAGCCCTTACGGATAATGCATAATTGTTGAAGAAAAAAATATATGTGCCTCAGACTACTGCCAACAGAATATTAGCAACTATGAGCTTTTCACCACATTTAGTACTGGGGATGTTCAAGATACATAAGATCTGTAACATGTCCTCTAGGAATCGCAGTAAAAGTGAGGTAAAGAATTAATATAATGTAGTAATTAACAGATTCTTTTAGTGTTTTTGGTTTGTTTTATTTTGTTGTTGTTTTGTTTTCATTTTTAAGCATTGGTTTTGTATTAGTAGCTGTTTTAAGTTTGGTGTGCCATATGGCCACTCTATGTCTTAGTTTCTTCTATAAAATGTAGCTAAGAAGAGTAACTTTCTTAAATAGTGTTTGCCTGTGTGTGAATTAAATAAAAACTAATCCACAAATCAATCCATTTAATGACAATTTAAAAGTATACAGATTTCCTAGAACTGCTTAATAAATGTAAATTGTTGCTAATTGGTTGATAGTTATCATCATTGTTATTTATCCCTAATGATTTTATGTGGTAATGAACTGTATCTGTTTCTGGGTGGAGGGAACTCAAAATAGCAAAAATAAAATGGAAAACTCAGAGAGTGACGTTTAACACAGGAATGTATCATAATTTTCTTGATTTGGCACCTATCCAGACCAAGAGAAGAGGAAAGAGAAGACAAGAAAAGACAAGACAAGAAAAGAATATAAAAGGAAATAAAGAATCTATAATGGAAAGAAAAAAATAAATAAAAGAGAAAAAAAGAAAAAGAAAGAGTAAAGAAAATAAACTTTGTGTGTGTGTATGCCCACACATATGCTGATGCTTATTTGTTAAATTAATTTTAAGAGAATTAAAAAATACTAACTTACATTTCTTCCATTTTCCGACATCTACTGCAATACTAATCTCCTTGAACATCTTGTTAAAGACTGGCAACAGAATGATAAATACACTGCCAATTTATTTTTGATTGTACTCCATATTAACCAACATGAGAGTAAAATCATATTCAAATCAACACGTTTATCCAAATGCATTCAGACTGAAGAGAACATGGACACGGTATGTTGTTATTTTTAACAACAAGTGAGTGAAATAGAAGGAAGAATTTCACCAGAATGATAATCTCTGAAACTCTCCCCGATTATTTCACACACTAGTACTTTATAGATACACTAACCTGTTATCATTGGCTAATATGATGAATTCTGCAATCCTTCCTGGAGTAATCCTTTGAGGCTAAGGAGATTCAACATTGCAAGAAACGTCTGTCAAGACACTGAGTCCGATGTCTTAAGTAACTCATTTCTCCAAATCAAAGGAAAAACATCATTTACTCTGAGAACTTACAAGTTGCACTGTGTTGTATGTTTTCAGTATTAGATTTTTATCTATATCACCATTGTACTAAACTCAAAATAATAAAGTACATTTACACGAGAAAATGCATCAGATTGAATGATAAGAAGGTAAATCCATGCAAATTTACTTTTCCTTTTAAATTAAACATTTTAATGTCTTTTAGTACGTATCAAAAGTTGATGAGTCATCTTTATGATTTCACATTTTCTGCACATTGACCAATACTCAGCTGACATAGGTGATTAGCGTACTTGAGGAATATGAATAACAATGCTCTCTGGAGCTAGAAAAGGTGAACAAAAAGCATATTTCTTATAAATAAATTACTTAGTTATGTATTATTTATATTACACAAATTTAAACAATGTATAATACATGAGGAGAAATTTACTATATTTGGAGCAAAAATAACTGAACAGTCTCTCAGGACCTTTATTAATATTTCAATATCAGTATTATTCTGTTGTATAATTGATTTTTAGAGAATATTTTGCATATGTTTTCTGAAATCTAATGACTGAAGCTCAAAGTTGTTAGAGGCTGCCTGAGTTTGATATCCCTTGTTTTGGGGACAAGCTTCAGTGTAAAGCCAAGGTGAGGCTATTGCCAACCTGGGAGACAGTGTCAAAAACTTTGAGGATGAAACCCTTTCAGAATCTCTCTCCCCAGGTTTCTACCCTTTACTTCATTTTCACAAGCAAATGTATGAATAAAGAAAAGGATCACAGCCTGCTAATTAATATCCTATGTATTCCAAGTCTCGTAACTTTTTTCTTTCTTCATTTTTTTTTGGAATGGGAGACGGAGAATAGGGGCTAGTTTCAATTTCTTGTACGTTAAAATGCTTGGATTAATTACTTTATGACAAAAGTGATACATACTCCAAATGATGTGGCTTTTTGTTTAATGACCTGGAACACTGAATTTATAAGCGATCCCAAGAAACTGTCTTTCCCCTTAAACCTATATTTTGATTTCCCTTTTGAAAAAGCTGTGAATGGGTTCCAAAGTATTATAAAGCAAAGCTGAAATGTTTTATATGCAAAAAGGAGTTTTGGAACACCTGGATGGCTTGGTCAGTTGAGCATCTGACTTTCGGCTTGGGTGGGAATCTCAGGATTTGTAAGATGGAGCCCTGTTTTGGGCTCCATGCTGGCAGTGCGGAGACTGCTTGGGATTCTCTCTCCCTCTCCCTCCTCTCTCTCCTTCTCTCTCTTAAAAATAAATAAACATTTTTTAAAAGAGTTTAATAAATATCATCGACAAGAATGTCTAAAGACTTCTACTGTGTTAGAGGCACTGTGATAGGTTTTAAACAAACATAATAGGAAAATGTGTATACAGTCTTTACGACAAGATAGAGAAAACACAAAATATTAGGGGACCCTTATGAAGTAGCATATTCTTACAGACATTCATTGTTCCTGGGAATCCATTGTTGTCTCTGTGAATCCTTAGAACAGACCTAGAAGATACATACTTCTATAATAATAATAATAATAATAATAATAATAATAATAATATTGTTAATATTATTATTAATATTATACTGTTACAGTCAGATGGGAAATATGAGACAGAGGGAAGCTAAGTGGTTTTTTACTTGAGACTTGAATATATGCAATTTCATACTGGAAGTCATTTATTTATGTACCGTGCAATGCTACTTCTCATATGACAGCGAAATAGGGAAGCTGGCGGGACTCCATTTTAGAAGGGTCTCATCTCTGCTGTTTTTCTGTTAAACTCCATTTACTCATGTTCCATATTTTGCCTCTGAATAAGCCAAACAAGCTATGTTCCCACATCAAGGGGGAAACAAAAATGTTATTTCTTCTCAGTTTTGTCCTAGGCCCCAAACACCTCATAATATCTGAGAAGAGACAGATCCCAAACACGTTCTAAGACATTAGCTTTGAAGAAGCCTCAGCTGACACTGGCATCGAAACCCCTACTTGTGGTGATTTATAGAACACACGTGTTATTCACCTGACACTCACCTTTGATTGGACCCTGCCCTGGTTTCCTGGAAGAACACATACCCTAGACCTTTTTATTTCTTCTTTAAGTTTTTATTTATTTATTTTGAGAGAGAGAGGGTGCAAGTAGGGTAAGGGGCAGAGAGAGAGGGAGAGAGAGAATCCCAAGCAGATTCCCTGCTGTCAGTGCAGAGTCCCATGTGAGGCTCGATCTCATGTACTGTGAGATCATTACCTGAGCCAAAATCAAGAGTTGAATGTCAAATTGAATGAGCCACCCAGGTGCTCTGACCTTTTTCAAATAGAAACCCACAGCCCCAAACAATGAAGAGACTCCTTCTCCTTTTCTTTCCAAGTCTCCGAGACTTGTCATCTGCGGTTCTCTGTCATTCATCCTATTCATTAAACTCTGTTTTCACTTTCTCTGGCTTGTGTCTGATTTCTATCCTGCATGAAGTCAAGGACCCTCTTGGCTGGTCCCGTGGGAACCTTTTCCAGGGTCCTTGGACCCAGCCTGCCTACATCGATAACATTGCTATTATAATTGACAAATGGAATAACTGTTTTGAAAAATTAAGATACCAGCTCAGTACCACAAGATAATATATAAGTTGAAGAAGAACTGAAATCCAGTTGTGTTCTATTTCACTACCCACACTTTACTTCATTGGCATAGTGAGAAGACACAGGAGATGAGGCAGACCACTCATATGTGCTAAAATTTTAAGTCTTAAAATTATAAATTATAAAATCCAATTATTTAACTTCAAAAATAATTACATTTGTGTGAAGATTTTTTTTCAGAGAAAATTTTTAGCATCTCTAAAATCACAGCATTCAGTCTGCTCCCTTTTCTGTGTACTCGTAAGGTTATGTCTGTAAATAATTGCTTGTATTCAGGCATTCTTCTTTTTTTCTTTTTTTTTAATGTTTATTTATTTTTTTTGAGAAAGAGAGTGATAGAGCGTGAGCAGGGGAGGGGCAGAGAGACAGGGAAACACAGAATCCTAAGCAGGCTCCAGGCTCTGAGCTGTCAGCACAGAGCCCGATGTGGGGTTTGAACTCACAAACTGCAAGTTCATGACCTGAGCCCAGGTGAGGTGCTTAACAGACTGAGCCACCCAGGGACCCCTATTCAGGCATTTTTCAATCTAGAAGACAATATAAACTCACAAGGGGCATCTGTGTGGTTCGATCATTGAAGTTCCTAACGCTTGATTTTGGGTCAGGTCATGATCTCACTGTCATGAGACTGAGTCCTGTGTTGGACTCCATGCTGGGTGTGGATTCTGCTTGGGATTCTTTTTCTCTCTCTGCTTCTGCCTCTGTCCCTCCCTCTCCTTCTCTCTCTCAATAAAACAAAAACAAAAACAAAATGAAAAACATAATAAACGAACTCACAAAACAGTATGGATTGAAAACCTAAATACACTGAACAGTAGAAAATGATCTTATAATTTTGTCTTGAATTTTGAAAACAATTTTTTATAGGTTAGAAAATTCCCAGATTTTACCTTTCTTTTTTTTTTTTACTTACTTCTAGCATTATTTATCTTGGAATTATTCATTTATTGATTCATATATTCAATGAATATTTATTGACCATCTATCCAAGGCTAAGGCTTCAGTTAGGTGTTAGAGTCAGAAATGGGTATTAACCATACATAAATTCCATTTCTGTTAGAAAGATACAAACAAATAAATCTCTTTATATGTGATTATAGAAGTAGAGTAAGGTCAAGTTTAGAAGCACAGAATTTAATGGGGCATAGACAAAGATCTCTGATCCCAGATTTAAGGACAGGAAGGAAATTTCCAACAGCAGAAATAGCAAATGTGAAAAATCAAAAGTTCACATAAGCGTAGTATATTTGAGAAGCATAGTAATTACATATCGCTGGAGGAAAGAAGTAAGCAGTGATGTTTGGGAGACTTAATTGAGTGAGCAATGTTGGTCTTCCAGACAGGTGGTAAGCTCTGCATCTTTGAAATTTCCTTTTGATATTGGAAAATGGCACTAGGGAACTAGGGGGAAAAAAAAAACTACTTAGGGAGAGAGGAATGATAAAGAATAAGAGAGGTCAATGGAAAAAATGTAACCACAAAGATGTTTCTGGGGTTCGTGAACAATAAGAATCATGATATTGAGTGGCTATTATACAAAAGTTTGGTGGGACACCTGGGTGGCTCCATTGGTTAAGCATCTGGCTCTTGGTTTTGGCTCAGGTCATGATCTCACAGTGAGTTCAAGTCCTACATCAGGCTCTGGGCTAACAGCACAGAACCTACTTAGAAACCTCTGTCTCCTTCTCTCTGCCTCTCCCCTGCTTGTGGTCTCTCTCTCAAAAAACAGATAAACTTTAAAAATAAATAAATAAAAGTTTGGTAGACAAGATGTTTTTAAATAAATAATTTAAAAATTTAGTTGCAAATTTCCACACCAGGAGATATACCCATTTTGCCAAAGTGATTATGCACGCGCATACGCACACGCACACACACACACATATTCTCAAGAATTATATGAGCAATGTTTTCTATATTCTCCAATTATGTGAGTCAATACTTCATTTGTGATTTTGAGACAGGATTTTTCATGGGATAGCTCACACATCTGCTTAAATAATTACTCTTTTCACATCAACTGAAACTTTGCTACGACAACCACATTATATTTGCCAAGTAAAGATATGGGAAGAAGATATAACTTTCCTGTCTTTTATTTTTCTTTAACCATGAAAGGTCGCTCATCACATGTCTATAACATGAAAATACATAACAAAAGTGCTATTTTTGTTTCATTTTTAACTAGAGTATAGGCGAATGTGGAGAACAAACCGTACCATTATTTTTACTATTATTGAGATATAATTGACATGCAACATTAGATTGGTTTCGGTTGTACAGCTTAATGATTTATTGTATGTATGTATTGTGAAATGATCACAACAGCAAGTCTATCACATATAATTCTTTCTTTAGCAAAGTAAGGTTACCTTGAAGGTTGGGTGACTGTCCCAAGGCTGGGACTATGCACACTCCATTTTGTTTAGAGATGGCGAACGCTCTGATTGGTCAATGATTGTCCAAATAGGTCATTAGATAGTTACAATATTATCTCTATACAGGACCACTCTTCTAGCCTTCCTCTTCTCTCCTTTGTGATCAGGGAAAGGGTGGAAAAAACAGCAGGGAAAGGGAGAGGAAATATAAATAAGACTATCCTAAATTTATTTTGCATGTAGAATATGAAACTTTGCAATAAGAATATGTCTAATATGCCAAAGCCAAACATTATGTATCTGTTTAAAAATGACATTGAACACACAAACCAATTAAAAAATACCCAAGAATTTTCAATAAAATTTTGCTTTTTGTTAACATAAAAAAAAGTTAACACAGCAAATAGTTTCTTTACCTCTATTATGGGCGCTGAATGAAATCTGAAAGAAAAATAAAGTGATACATTAAAAACTCCCAAACACCATACATTTCAATCTTTTATGTTATCTCTTGAGGTCTTACACTCAAGCATGGAGAGGAACTGACCCTACTCACTACTGAGAATTGACACAATCACAACTCAAGATGGTGTGTCTTTAGAAATATGCTACATTTTCCCCCTTTCTGACCACTTTTAGTAAATTTGTCTCAATAAAGGTCTCCAAGTTTGCACTGGTCTCCTTGAAACTTCTTATTCCTCATATTTTGAAGAATGGATTGCAGAGACAGGCAGGCGGAAAAGCTACATTTTTCAGTACATCATACTTAACAATGTATAACTTTGGTGTTAAAGTGTCTTTGCTTAAGACTGCTAATATTTAAAGATTCAATAAGGAGAAAATAGTGGCTAAACAGTGCTGTTTGTATATAGTTAACCATTAGCACAGATATACTTGGGCCCTTCTCTGAGTTTCTGTTATAGATTCCATTCAAGCTGAAATTAGCTTTAAAATGATTCAGCTGAGCAGTAAATACATTTTATCCATTACAGTTTAAATGATCCTAAGCAATTTTAAAAGATCAAATATGGGCCAAATCTCTAGTCCTAAAGCATTTTATATAATTCGGAGCATTTTATTTCAGCCATGAGTTATGCTATTATTACGTAAGGTAAAAGGTACTATTTGGAGATCACTTGAACACAATATAAGATGGAGATATAGGTTTAGATTCAGAATAAGGGAATGATAGTTACATTATTTTAACACTTTGTAATTAGGGATGTCTCACAATATAGGAAAAATTCTGTGATATCAGTAACCTCCAATATCAGATGTGACAACATCATATGGGTCTTCTATTGTCTACGGAAGTGAGCTTTTTGTTGGAACCATGGTTAGAATGGGGGCGGGGAGGTAGAACATTCTCCAGATCCATTGGTATGTATTGGGCAGGCACAACCTTTTAAAAATCATAGTGAAGTGAGATGCCTGTACACCAAGGCCTTACTGCAGACGCTTTCAATATTAAGTCTATAGCACTAAGATTAATTACAGACTCATCTGCTTGTGGGAACCGGATTCCACTTTCCTATAAGTTTTATTGACATAAGATAGTATTTTAAATACAAAATAAACAGAACAGAAAAAAAATATCCGACCATTTAGATACCGTGTGCGGGCGGTAATAAATGTTACATTCCTTGTTCTTCTGCTCCATTGGGTCATTTACTTAGAAACTGAATTTAAATTTATGAATCAAGAGAAAGATTTGTGTTATTATCATAACTTATATTTAGGCTATTGACTGGAAATCTTGAAAATTTTGAAAGAAAAAAAAGTGCAATTTCAAAGTTTTATTGATTATTTACATTACTTGGGAAAGACTTGATTTCGCCTTCGGAGGAATGAGAGCATTCATATACAGAAGAAATCAATCAGGGATCCTTTTGGGTTTTCTAATGTGAAATGTGATACATATATTTTTTAAAGTTTATTCATTTTTGAGAGAGAGAGCATGAGCAGGAGAGGGGCAGAGAGAGAAGAGAATGGAGGATCTGAAGCAGGCTCCAGGCTCTGAGCTGACAGCACAGAGCCTGATGCAGGGCTCCAACTCACAAACGATGAGACCATGACCTGAGCTGAAGTCAGATGCTCAACCGACTGAGCCACCCGGGCGCCCCTCTAATGTGAAGTAAGACTTCTTTATAATGTAGTTAAAGAGATGTTAAATATACTTTATATAATTGCGACGCATTGTTTTCACCGTGAACAGATTTGCTTCTCTGCCAGTAAATACTTTAGCTGGGAGCACGCCTAAAAAATGGAGTGTGGAGAAGAAGTTTCTATGGTCACCAAGTTGAGATGAAAAAATGACCAAAGATCATCCTGTCAATGCGAAAATTCCTACAGATTTTATAATTATTTTCCTGCATGACAGTAGACAAGTATTAAAATAAATTACTACATTTTGTCTGCACTGGATGAAAATGTACAGTGAATGACATGAAGCTAGTACTGAACTGCATTATCTGCCAAAAAAGCTTAATTCCTCGATAATACCAAATGTATCAATACGTAATTTTTCAAACACATAAGATAATTATTGTTAGGTCTCTTATCTTTTTAAAGCAACCCTTAAGGGGCGCCTGGCTAACTCGGTCCATAGAACATGCAAGTCTTGATCTCAGCGTTGTAAGTTCGAGTCCCACATTAGGTGTTGAAATTACTTAAAAATAAAATCTTAAAAAAGAGAGAGTAAATAGGCCACTGAAAGATAAACTCTCATTCTGTTTTAATAGCCACAGGGAAAATGGATCAGAACAAGAGTATTTTTATTATATACACATGAAGAAAATATATGTAGGTGGATGTCAAAATATACTATAAAAAGCTAATTCCAGAAGAAAGAGGAGAAATATAAGTGTTGATTGACCCATTGATTTGATAAGTGTTTTGAAACAAGACAAAAACTCAAACCTCCTGTGGACAGAAGTCTTTCCGGTTTTTCAACGATGCCAACCCACAAGCCAAGAATGTTACCAACATGATGTCTACTGTTAGTTCTGGAACCTGAACACAGCATGACTTGCAAACAACAATAAGGAGTAAAGAAGGTAGTTAATGTGTATTTCTTTATATTTTTTCTGTTTTTACCAGATGTCCCTCATGTATTGTTTTTAAATGAATACATTATGCATTTTTCCTATATTTTAATAAGGACACCATTAACATATTGTAAGCATTATTTTCCTATTTGATCACTAATTATCTAGTATGAGTAGGCATCTATTAGAGAGTGCTATATATATTTACTTACATAAATTTTCTCTGTATCACCCTAAAGTTTCAGAGAACTAAGAAAGTGACTGGAAATCCAATGCGTTGGACGGTGGTACCAACAAATTTACTAAAACTTCCAACCACACCTTTCTTCCACAGTCTTCCTCTTTGGACTACCAAAATCTTTGTTAATGTCTCCTTCCGAATAAGGATTCTACATGAGTTTTTAACTTTCCTCATTTGATAGAACTTGAGTGACCAGGATTCTATAGTATGATAAGGAAAAGGAATCTAATATGGCCATTACTGCTACCTGAGATTAGGAAGCGATATCTACCACCTGCCTCCTCCCAGACTACTCCTATTTTTCAGAGTGGTACCAGTTGGTACGATCAATTCCACTTGAGAAATGCTGTACTATATTCTTTAAAAAGGAAGCCAGGAACACAGAGAAGTAGGGTTTTTGTTTGTTTGTTTGTTTGTTTTAGTATTTGTCAGATTATTTACTTCTTCTGATATATAGCATAAAGATCTTAAAAAAGAGAAATCACAGGTATTATCTTCCAAACATATTTCTTTATGTTACTTGAACATTTTTCATTTTTAAAAATTTTCCTCCAATTCATGATCTATGAAACATACTTTGGAAAACCATGCCATAGGTAAATGTCAGGTTTTATACAAAGTCGCATCTCTCTCTCTCTCTCTTACTCTATTCTTCCATCTTCATTCTATGAAATTTGATTATGTGAATTAGTATAAAGAGCAAGATCATAATATAATGACCATCAGCTCAGTGATAACTAGAAATAATCCACTCATTGAGTTTTACTCCATCTCCTGAGAGGATATTACAAGACGATACCATTAAGTCTTGTTTCTTTGGAAGAGCCCCAGCATTTAAAAACTTTGTAGAGATTCTGTATGTCATCCAGCTTCCCAGTGAGCATTGGCCATCTCTTTCAAATTTACAGTTTATCAAGGAAATTCATGTGGACATTATTCAGTAAATTCTTGGAAATTCTTCAGAAGTTTAAGCATAACACAATCCATAAATCACAGTGTTAAGAAGAAAGAAATGAGAATTCTGACATGTAGTCACTGTCAGATACCGTAAGATGCTTTCACTTTTTTGAAAATAAATATCATTTTTAGTCTTCTTATTTTCTCTAAGAATGAATTGAGACAAGCAGGATAACATAGGATCATTAAGCCAAACAGATTTTTTCCCCTGATCAATAGTTAAAAAAATGTACACAGGAAAATAGGAAGTGTAGGAGGATACTATTTTGTCATTAAATGGAAGTTGTAAAGATTAAAAATGTGTTCTGAGCACTGCAAGAGGAAGACAGAAAGTCATGGGAGTGACCATCAAAGATTTTCAATCCAACACAATTTGATCATCAAAAGCAGCCAGCTTACAGTCCAGGTTGTAAAAAGTGACCACAAATTTTATCTTTCCTTATATGCATCCCCTTTTGCAAAAAAAACATTGAAATTTTTCTGATCAAGAGATGGAGATTTTTCTCCACTCTGTACTTAAGCTTGAACATGTGGCTTGTTTTGGCCCATGGGATATTAGCAAATGTGACACAGGCAAAAGTTTGAGGAAGAATCAGGGCTCACTCTGTACATGCTTGAAAATCTCAGAGTGCCTTGCAAACAAAGCTGAAGCAGGCTGCTAGAAAATCAGAGACCACAGGAACATGAGAGGAGCCATTCCACCTGAGGATCTGCATGCCTGTGAATCACCAGTCATGTGACTGAGGCCACCTGAGATCATCCAGCAACCAACCAACTTGTCAGCTGACTGCAGATAAGTGAGAGAGCCCAGTGCGACCAGCAGAACTGGCTGAGACCATAAGGACAGCAAGACAACCACAGAACTCTGAGCTAAAAACATCGTTATTGTTCTAAATCACTCTATTCAGGGGTAACTTGTTACACAGCAAAAACTAACTGAAGTGTCTGCTTACTCAGCATAGCAAAATCTGTGGCATGTGTTTACCAAATTCCATTTCAAAATCTTTTTATTTATTTATTTTTTAATTCACAGGGAAAGTAAATACTCCACCCACCCTTTTTAGCTTGGTGTCAGATGATGTTTTCTGGAAAATGTCTTCCACTATTGCTCAATGAAATTCAAATATTATGGGGCGCCTGGGTGGCTGCAGTCGGTTGAGCGGTCGACTTCGACTCAGGTCATGATCTCACGGTCTGTGAGTTCGAGGCCCGCGTCGGGCTCTGTGCTGATAGCTCAGAGCCTGGAGCCTGCTTCAGATTCTGTGTCTCTCTCTCTCTGCCCTTCCCTTGCTCATGCTTTGTCTCTATGTCTCTCAAAAATAAAATAAAAATGCTAAAAAAAAAATTAAAAAAAATAAAATTAAAAAAAAAGAAATTCAAATATTAATTTTTATGGACACTCGGATGGCTCAGTCAGTTTGCACCTGACTCATGATTGAGGCTCAAGTCATGATCTCACAGTTTTCCAGGTGAGGGCCCAGAGTCCAGTTCTGCACTGAAAGTACAGAGCCCACTTGGGGTTCTCTCTCTCTCTCTCTCTCTCTCTCTCTCTCTTTCTGCCCCTCTGCAACTTACACATGTATGCATGCTCTCTCTATCTCTTTCTCTGTCTCTGTCTCTATCTCTCTCAAAATAAACAAATATTTTTAAAAAGAGAAGACCTATTAAGAATAAAGGTAAGTAAGATGTATTCCATAAAGACATCTTATAACTGTTAGTGGATTTACCTTGGAAATAATACAGCCTAAGAATGTGGAACTCTCACACGCATAGACCATTTTTAAGGCTCTGAACTTCACCTTATATTTATATTTTTGGAATTTATTTTCCAAAGGCAAGTACTTAGAATTGTATTAGCTTCCGGTTCACAAAACATCGATCTGCCCTGGATTGTAAAGAATTATCAGTTATCATGTTCTTATCCTGTTCTACTAATGCTAGTGGAAATGTAAGTAGTAGTAGTAGTAGTAGTAGTAGTAGTAGTAGTAGCAGAAATAATCTCCCTGTATGAATTCCTTTGCCACTGTTAACTCTGGAACTCTGGAATATATAACTGATGTTATATACATATATTTTGAGGTCTGCAGTATGAGCACTGCAACCATTTTCTTTCCTGCTTACTACCACACAATGCCCTCTTGATACCACAATGTGCATCATGCCTCTGTGCTGTTACTTACATGGTAACTTTTTGTTAGTCAAATATTATTCCTACAGACATTGCCCATACAATGAAAGAATTAGTTCCCTATGACTCATGGCTATATAACTACTCAAAAAACAGGTTTAAAATTAGCTGTCACTGTGAAACTGCTCAGCACCATACACACTCTGTTATGTGCTTTTATTGCCCACACAATCAGACCACTGTACCCACCGCAGGAGTTAGGGAGTGTTTAATAACATGATGGTAACTCTCTGCCTCATTTCTGATGTATATTCATAGCTTAATATCTCACCACAACATTTTGATTACTCTGATCTAAAGCACCATGATGTCTTTTCAGGAATTTTGCCCTGGTCCACTAGTGCCCCTGCTTCTGCCCCTGCTTCTGCCCTTCACATACTACAATCTTCTCCACCCAGCAAAAGGACATAATGCAGTTATAAACTGAATCAGTTTGTGTCACTCTTTTAGCAGCGACCATTCAAAGGCTAACTATCTGACTCTAAGTGAAACTCAAAGTCCCTAAAAAGGCCTGGAATACTCTGCCTCTGTACAACAGTACCTTCCTTTATGCCCTCACTCTTCCCACTCTACTCCAGCCACACGGCCACCTTACACTTCTTCCAACACAGTAGAAATTTACACTGCTCAGAGGCTTTGTACACACACACACACACACACACACACACTCATACATCCCCATCACCTTTTCCCCTTCACTCTCTCCATAGCAATTATTACCATCTGACTCAAAATAAGTTTTACCTAGTATTTCTGTTCAAAGTATTAGAATAAAATCTCCCAACCGTCCTTCACTGTTTTATCTCTACCATGTAGAAATAGCCTAGTTCATAATAAGAACAAGATTAACATTTTACAAATAAATGAATAACTTATAGATGAATATTTCTATACAATATGGAATCATTTTGTAGGTTTCATGATTTTAGAAGTGTTTTTTTTTTTCCTGATAAAAACTTGAGTTAATTTAAACAATTTTCTAAGAGAGAGAAAGAGAAAACACACCTAAGATTTAAAATAAGAGGAGAGGGACGTTTGGGTGGCTCAGTTGGTCAAGCGGCCTACTATAGCTCAGGTCGTGATCTCACAGCTTGTGAGTTCGAGCCCCGTGTCAAGCTGTGTGCTGACAGCTCAGAGCCTGGAGACTGCTTCAGATTCTGTGTCTCCCTCTCTCCCTCTGCTCCCGTTCCTCTCTTTCCCTGCTCCCATTCTGTCTCTATGTCTCTCAAAAATAAATAAACATTAAAAAAATTAAAAAAACATAAATAAAATAAATAAATAAATAAAATAAGAGGAGAGAGGAGAAGAAAGAGGAGGAGAGTAGCAGGAGGAAGAGGATGAAGGAGAATGAGGAGAATTGGGAGGGCAGGATTAAGGGAGTGAGAGGAAGATCTCTCTCACTTAGGAGGCAGGGAAGGGAATGTGGAAGCTTGGAGGGAGGGTATACGACTTCAAGTCCTGCCTCTGATTTTACCAATTGTTTGCCTTTGAGCAAGTCATTGACTTCTCTGTTTCAGTTTCCAAAAATTTAAAATGGGGATGGTGTGAATACCCTGTCCTGTTTTAATTATGTATTTATTTCTATATTTATTTTTAAAGAACTAAAGATATTAATACATAAAATATCTAACATCTGGTAACTATTAAACAAATGCTAGCTCTTATTATCTTCAAGATAACATCTTATAGGATATAACAGAGAAGAGAGAAGAAGCCCTTCAAGGTCAGTGTCTGATATGATCCTGGGCACTATAAAGAATAAAGCACAACTCCTTCAAATATTATCAAACATAGGTGTCCATAATGAGAGTTCCATATTGACAATTGGGGTAACAACTGATAATTGGCAAATACACACATACAAATCTATATACAGTTACTAACTTATTTAATCTCTGCAAGAAACTTAGGAGACAACTGCTATTTGCTTGCCCCTTTCCACAAATGAAAAAAATTGAGTGATGAAGTTATTTAACTTGTGTAAGCCAGAATTCAAATCCATATAGTATACTTAACTATTTTATGATACCCACTCTATCTTCAATGATATTTAAGATTCTCTGCCTGGGAATGGGCAGTTAAGAGAAGTGAATCTCTGTACAGAGCAGTGATTTAAGGTTCACTGTGTCCATCCATATGTGATATACCTACTCTTTCGCAGACATTGTATATTCGTTTATTCTGCCCTTACCTGTTACCTACAATGTTTTTAGTAGAATTTTTAAAAGTCATTCCTTTAGAGACTTCTACATAAAGATAGATCTGAAATTCTCTTTGAATAATATTCACTCGATTTTTCTTATTTTTTTCTTTTGATGTAATTTTTAAAGTTAATTGGAGCAATGTTGATACACTGTACATGCTCTTGTAACTAGGTTATATTGTAAAAATATGTATATTTATTAAGAATCACTGCATAATATTTACTTAAAGTCAGGGATGTGATTATGTCATCTTCAATTGCATTATGCAGGGAAGTTTGACCTCTGTGTATAGTTTCACACACAGATATGCTACCATTACTGTTACCAGATCGACATTGATTTGATATTCTCTTTTATCTCTCCCACCTGACTATTTCTTGTGGCTTCCTGCTGGTTAGGCTCAAAAACTGCAGAGTAGTATGGACACACAGAAAAAATCATTTTCATCTACATAATTTCACCAAGGCTGCATATGCGATCCTAAGAATCTTAAAATTTTTATAAGTTCTGAGGAAATAAAAGGCATGAGTATTTCATGTGTATATTCACCCGTGTGGCAAAGTAGAAATACTTTGGGGATATTCTAAACCCCCATGTTCTGCATCGAAAATGCAATTGCGTAATGTATGCAAAAGGATTCTACTAAATAAAACAAAGTTGACAGTCCCTGAATATCCAAGTTTCAAGTAACAGAGGATTTTAGTTTTATTGATTCACTTAGTCACTCATTATATCTGTGTTGGATGATTACTAGGTATCCAGCAAGCTAAACATAGGAGCTTCCAGATTGGCAGAGGTTAAGGAGAGACTGATCTTAAATAGAGAAGTATGACTACTGTGAAACACACAGAAAAATCAACTCCTGAGTTTTGGGAGAATAAAAATAAAGTTTCGTGAGAGCTAGAAAATAATTCACCAGGACGAATTCACCAGGCAGAGGTTTATGGAAAAGTGAAGCGAGGAGTTAAAAGCAAGTAGAGTACGGAAGAATCTGCTCAGGAGAGAGCACAAAATGCAGACAGCTGAGAAAGAGAACGCTAGGAACTCGAAGTTTCCTAAATCCTAGAGTGTAAAAATAATTCATCCACCCTATCAATTCCTGAGACAACTCTGACTAAAGTGAGAAAGATACTAAAAGCCCGGGATCTACCTGCTCAACATCTCTTATCATCAAGGAAATGCAAATGAAAACTGCAATGAGATACAACCTCACACTGGCCAGAATGGCAGAAATTAACAGCTCAAGAAAAAAAAGATGTTGCTGAGGATGTGGAGAAAGTCAAAGCCTCTTTCACTGTTGGTGAGAATGCAAACTGATGCAGCCACTCTGGAAAACAGTGTGGCACTTCCTCAAAAGTTAAAAACAGAAGTGCCCTCTAATCCAGCAATTGCGCTACTACGTACTTACCCAAAGGATATAAAAGTACTGATTCAAAGGGATATATGTATTCCAATGTTTAAAGCACCATTACCGATAATATCTAAATTAGGGAAAGAGCCCAACACACACACACACACACACACACACACACACACACACACACAGTAGAATGTTACTAAGCTGTCAAAAAGAATGAAATCTTCCTATTTGCAGTGACGTGGATAGAGGTAAAGGTTATTATGCTAAGTGTAATAAATCAGTTGGAGAAGTACAAATATCATATGATTTCACTCATATGTAGAAATAAGAAACAAATAAATGACCATGGGGGGAAAGAGAGAGGCAAACTAGAACACAGACTCTTAACTATAGAGAACAAATTGAAATTTGTAAGACAGGTGGAGATTGGGGAGATGGGTTAAATAGGTGATGGATATTCAAGAGTGCATTTACTGTGATGAGCAGTGGGTGTTGTATGTAAGTGATGATTCACTAATTCTACACCTGAAATTAATATTATACTATATGCTAATTTAAATAAAAACTTGAAAAAGGAGAAAAAAATAATAAAAACCTAGCATCTACCAATGAAGATATGGCCTAGCATACATTTTGCAGTCCTAAACCTAGTCCGATGTTTCTAATAAAAGTGATTAACATCCACATGTTACCAAACCACAGCTTCCTGCCCCAAATACATTGCATCTAACCTTTATAATGGTCATTCATTCAATCACACACTTACTCCCTCTATTCAATTATTCAGTCATCTTGTGAGTAAATACTTATTGAGCTCCTAGTACAAGCCACACACTAGAAGTAAAATCCTGTCTTCAGGAAATACTTCAGTTATAGATACCAACATAAGCACTCTAAATATATGCAAATATACATATATAAAATGTACACATATAAACATATAAATTCTACTGCTCCACTTCAGATATAGAACTGCCTTAACTCACAGCCTATATGGATGGAGTCAAACTACTTTCTCTACACTTGATATATTCTCTTTACAGAAGAGAAATATTTTTTTCCTTCAAAATAATGAGTTTCTGGATTAAAAAAAAAGAACTCAAATGGACACTCTAGAGCCATAACTGCCACAAAAAAAAAGGTTTTTTTTAATTTAAATTTTCTTTGTTGTTGACATGGACTTGGTTTAATTTTTAGTGATCTTCGATATTAAACATGCCCGTCTGGCAACCAATCTACTTTATAATGTGTCATCTTAGCCACTTCCCCTACAATATCCTGTTGCCTAATTGCCCAGCCCTGTGTTCTTTTAAGTTCAAGAATACTTAATATCCATACTTGGCCAGGTCATTTCGGCACAGTGATTTCTGTCTGATGTATAATAGTCAACCTATAATCTTTTGAGGCTTAATGTTTCTCTTGATCAGAAAACTTTAGTATGCTACCAAACCAAATTAACTCCTAAATCTTTGTGCTTAATAGCAAAGAATTATTTTCCACCCACTCTACCTATCTAATTCAGGTTGCTGAGGTTTTGCTTTGCTAGTCCATTAGGGACTCAGACTGACAAGGGATTCATCATCTTATTATACGAACATTTTAACACACTGACAACATCAACAACAGGCAAAGAAGAAGCAAGAAGTCATGACTGTTCTTAACTAGCTGGAAATAGGGATATAAATATATGTGTGTACACACATACACACACACACACACACACACACACATATATATATATATAGTATTTTTTTCCAAATAAAAAATATAAATTCAGACAACTCAAGTTTTATTTCAGATCCAGTATGCATGACCAATATATAACTACCCATCCAACACTTTTATATAGTGTTTAGAAATGTATCCCTCTGCTTTCTCCCATTTGCTTTTTAACAATAATACCTTCACCAAGAACTGCGACATGCCTTTTGAAGAAGAGAAATTGCAGTCTTGTAATACTTAAGTTTGCACTTCAAGATCACAAAGTCAAAAGAGAAAAGATTTAAGCAGGTCTACACCTTCAAATCAAGTCTGTTTTCTCTTTGTATAACTCCCCGTCCCTTCCTGCCATATCCACCTTACTTGCAGTTTCAACATTAAACATATATAGAGCCATAGATTTAATGGACTTCAATGAGAACTTTCAAGTAATCTGATTGAATGCCATCATTTTACAGATGAGCACACTACAGTCAAGAAAGGTTAAATGGCTCACCCAATGCACTTAGCTAACTTCGACTCATCTAACTTCAAAATTCATGCTTTTTCTCCACTCCACGATATCAGTAGGTTAAGTGTTATTAGGTATGAGACACTCAATATATATGTAGTCAAAAGAGGTTTTATAACTGATGTATTATGTAACATCCTCACTAGCTTGGTTGGAGCCCTTCACTCACACCTTATGAGATTTCCATTATCACTTTAGTGCTAAGGTTACAGACCAAATTAATGTGAAAACATGCTGTTCTTCTCTTCCTCTACCCTTACACATCTCAGAAGCTCCGATCCTACTGTTAGCAGCTTGCCTGTCTATTTCCGTTCTAAATTGGCTCCTCGGTAAGAAATGATTCATCAATGATTATATTCCTGCTACTTCAACTTGCTAAGAAACTGGCAGTCCGGTCTTTTTATGAGAAGGCTTTCCAGAAAAGCCTACACCATGAAAGACAGGAATGAGCATTTACACAAAGCACAAGATGAAAAATATCTAACTCTCCACTCTATCACTTTGGCCCCCAATTCTTTTTTTTTCCCTAAGTTTGGCATCATTCCAAACTCCTGGCTCCTGGTATACCTCCTCTGGTATCATCACAGAGGTGATAAATGAGTTGAAATCTTCCACCTGAAAGTTCAAATGCTCAAATTCTCAGATTAATTGTATGTACTTTTACTTCATTCAAGGATGCTAAGGATGATATCTTTATTGTTTTTAAAAAAATTTTTTAATGTTTATTTATTTTTGAGAGACATAGAGGCACAGCGTGAACAGGGGAAGGGCAGAGAGAGAGGGAGACACAGAATCGAAGCAGGCTCCAGGCTCTGAGCCGTCAGCACAGAGTCCGACGCGGGGCTCGAGCTCACAGACAGGTGAGATCGTGACCTGAGCTGAAGTCGGCGGCCAAACCGGCTGAGCCACCCAGGCACCCCAGGATGATATCTTTAGAATGTAGACTCATTATCTTGCCTTCTTTGCCTCATTTTCCTATAATTAACTCATTCTCACTTGGAAAAATTAAAGTCTCATCTCAGAGTAAGGGGGAACGGTGGGGTCGTTGATCTGTAATGCAGTTTTATTCTCATAGAACTGTCCATCTATAACAAGCTGTATTTATAGTATGTAGGAGAAAAATATGAAATTTACATTATTTTTAAGATATTAGTATTATCCAGGAGGCATAGAAAATAACTTTTTTAAGCAGATTAAGAAACAAGCATGATAAAAATAATAAATTTGAAAGCAACAGATGATATTTGTCAGAAATTTAACGTACCAAATATTTGTTGTGGATAAAATTTGATACAGAATCTTAAGCGAGCATTTTCATAACTGTATTAATATACTTCAGTTCTACTGCATTATTACATAGAATAAAATAGATTACTGACCTTAATAATAGCTCTCAGACTATCTGTTCTTTGACTATATGAAAGTCACTTTCCTAGAATAAATACTAGTGTTGGGGATTCCCCTTTTTATGGTTTTTTAGAAGCCAAATATTACATTTTTTATGAAATTCTGAGTAAATTTATTTAAAAAACTTTTTTATGTTTATTTATTTATTTTGAGAGAAAGAGACAGAGGGCATGAGTGAAAGAAAGACAGACAGAGAGGGAGACACAGAATCAGATCAGGTTCTGGGCTCTGAGCTGCCAGGACAAAGCCTGACATGGGGCTCAAAACTATGAGCCAACCTTGAGATCATGACTTGAGCTGAAGTTGGACACTCAACCAACTGAGCCACCCAGGTGCTCTGAAGGCTGAGTAAATTTAAATAGTGAACAGGACAGTGTTCCCCAAAATATGATTATGTATATAATTAGTGATACTCAAGGTATATTTCAACAGACACATGAAACGAGGCTCAATGTCACTCATCATCACAGAAATACAAATCAAAATCACAATGAGATACCACCTCACACCCATCAGAATGGCTAACATTAACAACTCAGGCAACAACAGATGTTGGCGAGGATGCAGAGAAAGAGGATCTCTTTTGCACTGCTGGTGGGAATGCAAACTGGTGCAGCCACTCTGGAAAACACTAAGGAAATCCTCAAAAAATTAAAAATAGAACTACCCTATGACCCGGCAATTGAACTACTAGGTATTTATCCAAAGGATACAGGTGTGCTGTTTCAAAGAGACACATGCACCCCAGTGCTTATAGCAGCACTACCACGAATAGCCAAAATATGGAAAGAGCTCAAGTGTCCATTGACAGATGAATGGATAAATCAGATGTAGTGTATACATATACGATGGAGTATTACATGGCAATAAAAAAGAATGAAATCTTGTCATTTGCAACTATGTGGATGGAACTAGAAGGTATCATTCTAAGTGAAATTAGTCAGTGACAAAAAGACAAATATCATATGACTTCACTCATATGAGGACTTTAAGATACAAAGCAGATGAACATAAGGTAAGAGAAGCAAATACAATATAAAAACAGGGAAAGGAAGAAAAACATAAGAGACTCTTAAATATGGAGAACAAACAGAGGGTTACTGGAGGGATTGTGGGGGGGGCGTGCTCAATGGGTAAGGGACATTAGGGAATCTACTCTTGAAATCACTGTCACACTATCTAACTAAATTGGATCTAAATTTAAAAAAAATTAAATATTTTTTTTAATTAAAAAAAGTGTTAAATTAAAGGCATATAAAAGCTAGGGACAGAGTTAATAAGGAGTGATGGAACACCCAGGGTTCAACTGGAGTGGGAAACCATCACTACGTAGGCCTGGAGGGCCAGTAGAAAGGAAGATGAAAAGAGATCAGTGCATAGAAGAGGGTTGTGGCCTTAGGTTGAACAGAGATCAGTGCGTAGAAGAGGGTTGTGGCCTTAGGTTGAGGCATCTGGCAATTAACTTCTTGAGAACCAGTAAAGCAAATCAAGGCAGTAGATAACCAGACTTTACTTTCTTCCTACCTCTGTTCTCCAAAACCTGAAGCTACCCAAAAACCAAAGGGAAAGGGGGTTTGGTTTGACTTATGTGGTCCATACTTGCAAAGAAAGGTATACAAGGATAGAGTAAGTTAACATTATCTAAGTGTATTAGCTAGAGAAGCAAACTGAGGATATCAGGCCCATCGGATTTGTCATTTTAGGAGGTATTGTTGCTTTGGCACACAGATACAGAAATCTTTATTAACTTAGCCAGAAAGCAGTAATTTTTTTTCTAAAAATTTCAGTAAAAGGTCTAGGTGTGAAACTTGGGGAAAAATGTGTGTGTGGATGGTTATGAGCTATTTTATATGTGGTAGTGGGACTATTCTCATAATTCCTTTAAAAAATTACTTTGTTTCGTATAATTGCCAAATGGCACTTGGGAATTTCTAAGCAGGGTACAGATCTATGATTTCATTACATGTCTACTTGTTCATACCCTTTTCTTTTCTGCTATTTACTAGTGTGTAATAACTATAGAAAATACATAGCATTCATGAGACGTTATAAAGATATGTCACATAGTTTAAGTGGCTGTACAGTCTGACTTGTCCAAGCTGTTTTCCTGAGGGTGGTCTCTTTCCCATTACTTCTCACACTCAAAAGTATAACAAATAAGAAAATGAGTAACATTGTCACCTTACATGTACTGGGATGTATAGTAAATCTCAAATATTTTTCAAACATCTAAACCGTCCTGTCTAACCATGATGTAGTAAAACACAAATCAATAACGAACAGATAACTTAAAGCTTCTTATATTTATTAAAATTAATAAGCATTACTAAATTGCTAGTAATAAGCTACATATTAGTTTCAGAAAAAGAACAATGAGATGTAGCAAATATTTTTAATTGAATAATATTAAAAATAATATCAAACTTCTAGCCTAGAAATAAGGCAGAATTTAAGAGAAATATGTAGTATTTCTATATATATATATATATATACAGACATTTATTACATATTTACAAAATATGAAAAATACATATGTATAGATATATACATATATGAATATACAGGCATATATTACATACTTGCAAAAGTAGAGTCATGAACTAAACATTCATTCAAGAAGTTGGAAAAGATTACTATAGAAAAGATTCCAGAGGAAAAAGTAATAAAGATAAGACTGCAAAGTACAAATGGAGAAGGAAAGAGTTGACACAGAATCTAGGATAGGAATGAAAAGAGAAAAATAACTCAGTTATTTCAAATATTACAAATATTTGAAAAAAGTTTGAAAAATAGAACATTTTTAAAAATATGAAATATTGTGACTATTTAAATAAAACATACAAATTCCAAAACTGACATTGGAAAAACTAAAAATCCTAAAATTTATATATTCATCAAAAATTAAATCAGTAGACACACGTTTCCCTAGGACATAACTTAAGGCCGAGAGGCATTTACCGCTAAGTTCTTCCAAACTTTTAAGGACTATTCAATGATAATGTTACAAAAACATTTAAAAGAATGAAACATGAAGGGAAGTTTTCAAACTTATATTAGGTCACATTGATATTAAAATCAAAAGAGACATCAACGTCTTAAGGATCAAGGACACCAACGTCAAAAGGATCTTAATTATAAATAATGATTCAAATATCCCAAATAATGGATTAATAAGCTGATATAGTAATGTATATGAGGAAATCATACTGTAATGAGTTTTAGATTATCTGATTAATAGAAAGTTAATTTAACATTAAAAAAATTAAATTTAATCTTATTAAAGGCTAAGGCCTCCATGGGGCGCCTGGGTGGCTCAGTGGGTTGGGCGGCCGACTTCGGCTCGGGTCATGATCTCGCACTCTGTGAGTTCGAGCCCCGCGTCGGGCTCTGTGCTGACAGCTCAGAGCCTGGAGCCTGCTTCAGATTCTGTGTCTCCCTCTCTCTCTGCCCTTCCCTTGCTCACACTCTGTCTCTATGTCTCTCAAAAATAAAATTAAAAAAAAAAAAGACTAAGCATACAATAAAAATAGTCTTTTGAATAGATGCAATAAAAGCATTTTTTCAGTTTTTTTTTTTACTTATTTTGAGAGAGACAGAGACAGCACAAGGGGGGGAGGGGCAAAGAGAGAGGGAGAGAGAACCCCAAGCAGGCTCCATGCTATCAGTTTAGAGCCCAATGTGGGGCTCGAACCCACCAAACTTGAGACCATGACCTGGGCTGTAACCAAAAGTCGGATGCTCAACCGAATGAGCCACCCAGGTGTCTCAATAATAAAAACAGTTTTAAATTAAACAGTCATTCATTTGTTTTAAAGTAGAAATATGAGAAATCTTTCCAAAATGTAATAGAGAATCTCCTCAAAATTTAGAGCAAACACCATTTAATGATAAGATGTTACCATTTCAACATTTCACTTTGGGAATTAGCCAATATATTAAAGGCAGATAATTAAAATAGATGTTATAAGACATTGGAAGGGAGAAAAAAACACTTGCAATATTCACAAATGATGTAACTTCAGACACAGATTCTAAAGCAATTAACAGGTAATATTATTAGAGATAATGATTGTACCCAGCAGCTCTGCTGGCTCAAAAACTTAAATGATGAACCCTACAAATGAATGCTATATTTGGGCATTAAATGGTTAGGAAATGGATGATTAGAAAATAACATTTTTATAATAACACCATTATAATAGCTGCAAAAATTTCAAGTGTCCAGAAGTAAACGTAAGTTAAAAATATAAGACCTGTATTAAGAAAACCACAAAACTATTTGGAAAAAAACAAAGGTGAAATAAATTTTTGTGAATTGAAAACACTCCTTAAACTCATTGGAAACAATTCTGTCATAATTCATGTGTAATTTCAGTATACTGTAACTTAAAGTAAACATATCAGAATTTCATGGGACTTGGAATACTGATTTAAACTTTTATACCAAGTACAAAAGGACAAGAGTAGCCCAAGACATACTTTAAAAAGATAGAGTGGAAATACCTGTCATACCTAGATACATTGAGCTCCTAAATTTGTGAGACAGAGCTATAAAGTTTTTCAGAGATAATATATACGTGAATATTTTCATAACCTCACTTTGAAAAAGGACTTCTTCAGCAAGACAAAAAGGTATCAAAGGACATATCTTACTATTTTACAAGTAAGAACTCTTGATAAAATCACTATAAATGAGGTAAAAAGATTTGGTAAGATTATACGTGGGGGGGAAAGCCAAACAAAATACAGAATGACTCTCAAGAGAAATAGACAAAGAATCCCCTTACCAAAAAAAAAAAAAAAAAAAAAAAAAAAAGTGGCAGAGAACTTGACCAGCACCTCATGAGAAAGGAAAATATAAATGGCCACAAAAGGTATGAAAATATGTCCAACCTCATTAATAACCAGGTAAGTACATATTACATCCACAAAAAATACCAATATGTAGCATTTAAAGAAGTATGAAAATCCCAAATTGAGATGCCAATGCAGAGGTGTGGTAAATTGCTAGCCCTGATTTTTCATTCATCCCCATACTCACACCTCTTACCATGGAACCAGGGAGCATCTCCCTCTAAAGGTGGAATACTTTTCCCATCTCTGATTTTTGTGACCAGTCTGGTGGCTTGCTTTGGCCAGTAGGGTGTTAGCAACTATAACGGGAGCAGCAGCTTTGAAAGGATGCGTGCTGTTGGCCTTACTCTCTCATGCCTCTGTCATCACGATAGGAAGCATGTGTCCCTACTGGCCTCCCCATCAAAGTGGCATGAGAGGCACCTGGGGCAAATTTAGATCTACACAAGGGCAGCATGAGGCAGAAACACCCCACAGATTACAATAATGAGAATAAGGGATTGCTAGGTTACCCACTGAGTTTGAGCTGGCTCACTTAGCAGCTGCATTGAGGCAATAACTAGGTAACCCAGACGCAGTGGGGAAACTCACATGGTATAGTGTGAGTACAATTGGTACGGACATTTTGGGAAATAATTCTTCATTAATTATTAACTATAAATATGTATTTATTCTGTGAAAGCCCACAAACTCCACCCCGTAACTAAATACTCTGGAGCAATTTAGGATACTTTTAAAAGAATGTTCAAAACATTGTCTGTAGCATTCAAAACTGGAAAAATCCTAAATAGAATAAATAAATATATGCATTATAATATATTCATAAAGTGGAATATGATGTCATTCTGGAAATAAACCTATTTGGCTATATGTATCAATATATGTCCTACCAATGGTGACAAATAGAAGAAGAACATCACACTACAAGACATACATATTGATTCAATTTTATAAAATTAAAAAAAAGATAAAACCAGAGTGAGCAGGAATGCATACAAAATACACGTATGCAAGGGCGCCTGGGTGGCTCAGTTGGTTGAGCATCCAACTTCGTCTCAGGTCATGATCTCACGGTCCCTGCAGGTAGAGCCCCACGTTGGGCTCTGTGCTGATAGCTCAGAGACTGGAACCTGCTTCGGATTCTGTATTCTCCTCTCTCTCTCTGCCCCTCTCGTGCTCGTACTCTGTCTCTCTTTCTCAAAAAATAAATAAACATTAAAAATTATAATAAATACATGTATGTAAGATATATTTGTCATTTTCTTGGCTGACATGAACCTTGGCTTTCTTCTATTTAAGGAATCTTCCACTACGAGAATCCCTAGGTATCCAGTCCTCAGATGAGAAGCTGAATACTTTGCCACCATCCTGACATCTGGGTCATGAATATATAATCTAGGCTCAACTATTCAAAATGTCCCGCCTGGAACTTCCAGTCTACAGTGAAGGTGGGGTAGTGAAGAATTATAGTGCCACAAGGCACAGTGTTCTCAAGGACAGTGGTCTCTGTGACACTGCCTTTCTTTGACTGTGTTTTAGCTCATTCTAGCAGTCTTCTGGACTTTGATATGTTTTGGTTTAGTTTGATTAGATTTGGTTTGTTTTTTTATACCCAAATTTAACAAACTCCTGGAACTTTTCTTTGTAAATCACTACAGTTTCAGTAAAGTTTTCTCCTTCTTGTATCAGAAGTAATTGTCAGGGTTTGCCATTAAAAAAAAAAAAAATAGAGGCACCTGAGTGGCTCAGTTGGTTAAGCGTCCGACTTCAGCTCAGGTCATGATCTCGCAGTTTGTAGGTTCAAGCCCCATGTCGGGCTCTGTGCTGATAGCTGAGAGCCTGGAGCTTGCTTCGGATTCTGTGTCTCCCCCTCTCTCTGCCCCTCCCATACTCACGCTCTATCTCTCTCTGTCTCCCAATAAAAATAAAAACATAAAAAAATAAATAAAACCAAAAAAACAAAAAAACTTGTGAAATACAATCTAACAAGTTCTTAAGATGGCCATAGGATCCTTGGGAATCTTTCAAATTTGGGGCAACAAGTTCCTTATGCTTAGCTAATTTACTACTAGGTATCTGAGGCCCTGGATAAACATGAGTAGGTGATTCAATTTTTCACGAGCAGACATTTTCTGCATTATTTTGAAAATCACAATCTCCACTGAGCCAAGAAGTCCTGGTTTTCTGTCCAGGATATGCCGCGGTGTTATCTGGGGCCACCCTGTTACTCCACAGGAAATTGCTTCATTAGCTTCTGTGACATTATAGGAGCAACCATATTACCTCACGATGTAGGAAAATCCATCCAATCACCATTCTAAAGCTCTCCTTTAGCATCCACTGTGACTCCTGAAAGGGTACGTGCACCTTTGAAACTGCTACATCCTTTCAGTTTTTGTGTTCGGTAATACAAATCCCTTTGAAAAGCCTGAAAGGGTTTATAAACCATGATAATTTAGAACAAACAAAAACATAAAAGAAAAATGTCCTGCAGAACAGAGCAAATCCACATGAGACACTGGTTTCACATTCGTTTTGACTCTGGCAGCAGAATAAGAGCACCAGAGAATCAACGAAGGGAAAATTAAAGGTAGAAAAAAAAAAACAAAAACAAAAACAAAACAAAGAACAAAAGGCTGGCAAACAATTCTGAGCATTAAAAAAAAAAAAAAAGGCAGCAAGATAAAATCAAAATGAAATAGAAAATAAATGAAGATGACCCGTCATGAAAAGAATTGGCAAAAGCAAAAGAATAATCAAGTCAAGCTGAATGATGAAGGAAAAGGGAAGGAAGAAAACTTTACATTCAGATTTAGTTTCTCAAGCAAGAGAGAAGGCATTAAAAAAAGGGCGGGGGGAACCCTAGGAAAGGGAAAGAATATTGTAGCATGTGCGAGCTCTACCGTATAAATTTTAACATATTTGAGAAACTTGAGACTGGCCCGTGCTTTATTAAATATATATAGAGAAAGAGTTTGCCGTTCTCAAAACTAAACTCATTCATTGCTACTCTGTCAGTGTTTACTGCCTTAGGGAATAAAGGGTTCAAAGCAGAAGGGTTTCCAGGTTTAGTTTTTTAGGGTTAAGCTGCCATTGAGTACTTTTGCTTGGGCATGAAACAAGTCAGAGAAGGGCACTGTAGCACATTTGGAAAATCAGTGCCCCCAGCAGTCCATAAATCTTTTTCAATAATTTATTCAGCAATATATTTAATTAATAGACACTTTCCTTTAAGCTGCTGTGGGATGCTCTAATCATAGGTCATTTCTAAGAGGGCTGATTAGGCAAAATTAAACTCAAGTATTTATTTATTTCAGTGCATGGGGATTTTCAAAGCAATCTCGCAGATGCCAAAAGTTTTTAATTATTCTAACTCCTTACACTACGTCTGCACAGTTCATAGACAGAGATAAAAAGTACACAGTGTAAATACTGTGGCATTTTCTGGCAACCTTTCTCAACTGGAATTCAGAAGAGAATTAAGCTACACAGAAAATGATTTGGGGTACGCTTTTTTCAACACTACTATTTTAGATACGAAGGAGAGAAGTCAACTGATTACATGCAAGAGATGACTTAAGAAATTGCTTCTCAAAAGGCCTCAATGTAAGAACTTGTTAGAAATGTAAATTATCAGTGACCACCTCAGATGTACTGAATCAGATATTCTGAGGGGCAGAATCAGGCAACCTGGGATTGAGTAAGCCCTACAGATGATTCTGACAAAAGTTGTTGATATTTAAAAACCACTACCCTTGTGAACTAGAGCCTCCATTTCTTCTGGACTTAAATTGAAACAGCATTTATATGCTTCTTGAGGACAAGGATTTGAAACAAATATGTTCCAAATGGTTACAAAACTGATACAATTATAGCAGTAGAAATTTTAGTGTTATTCTCTTATATGAGTGAATAGTCTTAGGAAAGGCATGCTGTGGTTTTATCAAAAGTTATCTTGATAATAACAGAAACTTTGTTTTCAGATTTAAATAGCTTTTTAAGACATATGAAAATGTTTAATGCCTGTGTTTACTCTACTTAATGTCCCACCATGTAAGCTGACTTTCTACACCACTATCACAACAAGCAAAAGATAAATAATTCCCACTATTATTAATAATGAAATAAAATTATGGCATATGGTATGTTAAAAAAGTCCAATAATATTTAGATTTCCATGTAGAGGAGGGAAGGTCTTTTTTTGTTGTATAGTTGTGTAAATTTTACTGTACTATATGTAATATATATTATATAATGACATATTTACATAACTAAATTTAGTAGCTATATATAGCATTATATATATTTAGTAATCGTAATTATAATTATATTATTTTTATATAAATATCATATATGGTATATAATGATATATGGTATTATTTAGATATGCATTCTAAAGAGTATTATATGATATATATTGTTATATATAAAGATATGTATACACAGTATTACTATATTTAGTCATTACAGTGAATACAAAAATAATATTTATAGTATTCTATGTAAGGATATATAGTATTACTATACATAATAATGATAGTAATTATAATTCTATTGAGTTATAGTATGTAAATACATGTATATGTATATATTTATACACACACATTTCTTTTTGCTTTTCATTATATACCACATTACAGGAGCCTATGTTATTCTCTTAGTGAGAAACAACTAGTTATTGTAAGAGGTATTTTCTGCATAAAGGATAATGTAACATATAAAGGATTTCAAAGTCAGAAAAACGTCTGAGCTTCATGCATCGATTGGGTTTGGAGATTCAAATGTCATTGAATCTCGCTTTTTAATTTGCTCTTTCTCTATGTATTTCTTTTGCTCTTCTCCTTTGCCAATCCAGTTCTTCTGTTTTTCCCATGCAAATAATTGGATATATGACCACTGATGTTTACATTTTGAGTTTGCATGTTGCAATACAGCTATCTTCTTAAAATAATCAGACCCTCTGTTCTAACTACCAAAGATAAAATCTCGAAGACCAATATATGTACAGATGGCCCGTACTTATTGCAACAATGTACATTAAAAGGTGGTAACTATAGAAAGGAAAATATGGACTCAGAAAATTGATATCTACTATAAAAATTGACACAGACCATTATTTTCTGTATCATAAAACTGTGACATATTCTAACCACTTGTTCACTTATTCTGAAAGCAAGTAATGCTTTTCATCAGTTAGTATCTAACTAATGTATTTCTTATTTTTCTGGCAATCACAAATTAAAGTTTTCCAATTCAGTTTTTACTTTGATAAATGCCTATTAAGTATATACGTGCAGACACTGTGCTAGGTAATATACGAATTATATCTACATGTAGGAATCAGCTGGTGGGCTTACTAATTGATCTTTAACCTAAATTCTGCCTCCTGGATCTGGGTGAAGGGCCAAACAATGTGTATTTTCAATAAGTTCCATAGGTATTTTTCATATTTCATTCAGAACGAGTACTTGGGCATGGCGCTCGGAACACAAATTTAAAAACATTAGTCTCCTCAAGAGACCTACATTCTGAACCATCAGAACTCTTAATCATCCTTCGATATTGATACACACATTAATTGACCACAGTCACAAATATGTCCTATTTTTTTAGGTATAGACTCCAAAAGATTTCAAAGAATGCTAAAAGTCAAGAACGCATAATATAAAGAGACAAAACGAGCATCAGAAGAAGATAGAAATATAACACAGACTTGAGGATTATCTGACAGGAAATTCAAACTAACTATGATTAGTATATATAGCAGGTATGAACATATGGGTAATGCTAACTGGAGAGAAGGAACCAAAAAGCTAAGAAAGAGTGAAAGGGAGATTCCAGAAATCAAAACCACCATAACAGAAATGAAAAATGCCTTTGATGGGTTCACCAAATGACTAGACTCAGACAAGAAAACAATTTGTGAGCTAGAAGACTGGTCAACAGAAACTTCCTGAACTGAAATCCAAAGATCACCATCACCCTCACCCTCATCCTCATAGTCAGAACATCCAAGAACTATGGAACAGTTTCCAAGGGTCTAACACATGCTTAATGGAGGGCGCCTGGGTGGTTCAGTCGTTAAGCAGGGGATTTTTGGTTTTGGCTGAGGTCTTGATCTCACGTTTGTGAGTTTTAGAGCAGCATCAGGCTCTGCACTGACAGTAACAGTAACAATTGACAGTACAGAGCCCGCTTGGGATTCTCTCTCTCTCTCTCTCTCTCTCTCTCTCTCTGCTCCTTTTGCATGCTCTCTCCCTCCCTCTCTCTTAAAAATAACTAAATAGGGGTGCCTGGTTGGCTCAGTTGTTTAAGCGCTGACTTCGGCTCAGGTCATGATCTAACGGTCTGTGAGTTCGAGCCCCGCGTAGGGCTCTGTGCTGATGGCTCAGAGCCTGGAGCCTGCTTCAGATTCTGTGTCTCCCTCTCTCTCTGCCCTTCCCCTGCTCATACTCTTTCTCTATGTCTCTCAAAAAAATAAATAAACATTAAAAAAAAGATTTAAAAAATAACTAAATAAACAAAGAATAAAACAAACAAACAAACAAAAAGCCATATTCTTAATGGAAGTATGAGAAGAAACTCCCATTGCCTTTAAGAGTCTTCCACAGTGTGTCCACAATACTTCTGCTTTTTTCTCTTTAGACAAAATATAATCACATGGCCTACAAAAGCATCAGCGAAATGTAGCCTTTTAGCGTTGTGGGTTGATCAGTATTCGGTTACTCAGAAAAATTTGGAGAATACATGTTCCCTATGGGAAAGTCTCTATTCTATTTAGTTGTACATAATGAGGCTAGAGTTCCTAAGTTTTCCCCAGAAATCCTTTTGCCATTCTCACATGGAAGGGCCTTATACTGTTCTGTTTATTCTCCACTACTCTGTGAGGCACTTAGTCATTCACTATCACTCTGTGCTGGTGGGTTGATCTAGTATAATCAGGTGCAAAGTCTACTTGAATTTTGTCAGCGTGTGAATATATTTTGCCTTTGAAATGTTGATGCTTATTCCTTATATCGACTTGGTAGGTACTGAATGGAATCATGTCATATCGCTAAACAGATGCAGAGGAGTGAGTTGAATTAGGGGTCGATCCCAGGAATCCCAAGATGATTTATGAATGTAACCATCCATAGTAGGATTTGTCCTCAGGACTGTTGAGTATAAAGGAAGAAAATAGCTTAATTAAGATTCAACACCAAAGGCATTAATTAAAAAAAAGAAAGAATAAAAGAAAAAGAAAGAAGAAAGGAAATAATGTTGCAGAACTAGAATAAATAAAGAATGAGGTAGTCTTTCATGCCAGGCCAAATAATTTTATTTCGTATTTTACTAGAAATGGGAAACTATCAAATTTTAAAGTAGGTTGAAAATCTGAGAAACATTCAAGGAAAATAAATTGGAAATTCTCTCACTGGCTTTAAAGACAAGAAGGCTGAAGATAGGAAAACCAGATAGGTGAGTTATACTTTTGGAGCAGAGGTAATAGATAAACTCGTAAGTAAACTGGAATTATGTGGAAGGCGGCATTTACCTACATCCCTAATTTAACTGCAGACACCTCTAAAAACAGCCAGGGTCCAAAAGACCTATACCTCATGGATAGTCACTCTATGTTCAACACTTGACTGCAGCCAGAAGAAAATATTCTGGAATTTTAGATGCACTGCAGACTTTACAGTTCATATTAAGTACATTTCACTTTTGAGGGATGCAATTGATCATTTTATTCTGTTCTATTCCGGGGAGTGGAAAATACCAGTTAATCAGTCTGAAGTTCAAATCATCTTTGAACAGTAATGCTGACAGGATGAGGTATACTGGAAAAAAGAGAGCTCACTGTTTGCTCACTTACTCACCAGAAGTTCAGCATGTTGAGGAACATCTTGTATTATTTGGAATCTATCCATCATTAAACATAAAAGAGAAAGACTGTAATACACAAATGTGCTAATGCCAAATGGATACATGTATTAAAGACACTGTAACCATCTGGTCTCAATATGGGACCCAGAATGTTCTCATGTATCAAATTACAATTCCCATACAATATTTTATATCTGTAATGCAATGTTGATGAAAACAGAATTGTTTTCAATTTGTCAAAGTAGGTTACAGTAGCAGGGTAGAAAGTGAACACTTTTACCAGAGAAGAAAAAAAAAATGATGGCCGATAGAGAAATTTTGTGGGGTAAGGAAGCACAGGGACAAGTACTGGGGGCTATCAGAAGGACACTCAAAATTTTAACAATTGACATATTTGAGGATTATTCTTATCACCATCTGTCTGGATTAACTCCCTCAACCCTTAAATTGCTCTCTCTTCTCATTATTTATTTAAATACGAAACAGATTTCAGAGTTGAACTCAAGTTCCACCTTCTCCATAAAAATTCCCTCACCACTACCCCCACCCCACGATGTAATGAGTTCTCCTCTCCTTTAACTGGAGACACTGATGCTTCTACCAATCAAGTGTCTTTTAACATGTGCTTTCTTAATGTAGAATAGAGATCTTCCTTCTCTCCTTCTTCCTTCTTTTTATATCCATCTGCCTTCTAACCTTCCTTCTATCTTTTCTGTTTTTTTTTCTCGTGAGAAACAATTTCTTTCATGAAATATTTTATGCTAAGCACAGACACATAGAATAGGAAATATAATTACTCTTTTTTCATAAAAAGGGTATGAAGTGGGACAGCTGGGTGGCTCAGTCAGTTAAGTGTCTGACTTCGGCTCAGGTCATGATCTCACGGTTTGTGAGTTCAAGCCCCATTTCGGGCTCTGTGCTGACAGCTCAGAGCCTGTAGCCTTCTTCAGTTTCTGTGTCTCCTCTCTCTCACTCTCTGCTCCTCCCCTCCTCATAGTCTCTCTCTCTCTCTCTCTCTCTCTCTCAGAAATAAATAAACATTTAAAAAAAGGGTATAAAGTTTTGTATTTTGTCTAGTAGACCAATTTTGTAACTGACTTGCCTGTATTGAAATCTCAGGATCCCTCGATAAACCATTGATATAACCTATAAAAATATAATATAAACCATTACATGATGAGTAGTGACATTCCATTTTTTTGCCTGCTATAACTACTTAGGATAAACAGTGTTCTTTTCTTCCCTCTTGTTCTTAGATATTGTTGACAAGGATACTGCTTAACTTCTAATTCAACCAGACTCCTTAGCTATTTAGGGGGCTAGCTGGGGTGGGGGACATCTATGATGCCAAGATCGAAGGCATTAAGTTGGAAAGTAAAAGGAAAGAAGAAGAGAATTATCAATCCCGTGAGAGCTCCTTCTTCTCATAATATTGACTGTTTTCTTCTCAGACATTGTTAGGCATTCTGAATCTTTTTGTATCCTTCATCTACCTCCCACCTGGCCACACATTGCTTCTGGCAAGATGTCCCCAGAATCCCATGGTTAAATTTCTATAATTTCATAAATCTTCTTACTTCTCAAAGTATATCATCTTTCTTCAGTCCCTGAGGTTCTCAATGACCAAATACTAGAACTTGAAACTTCAGATTAATGTAATAGCCATCAAAGCAAGCATTTGATCTTGTACCATGCTCTCTGTTGTATCCCCAGTGCCTATATTGCCAGGCATAGACTTATGAGGCACTGGAAAAAAAAGAAAAAAGTTCCTTACTGTATAGGAAATGCTTTTATTCCTAAGAGAATTTAATTAAAAAAAAGTAAAATAGGGCAGAACAGTAAACCGTATGTTTCTTGCCACTATCATATCCTTTCTAGCATTAAGATACTTTGTAAGACTAACTGACATTGATATTGTCTAAATACAGATCACATGTATCATCACGAGGATCCCCCTTCTCCTTTTACAGGCCAACACGGTTCTCTCAGGCCTTCTCTCCTTCCTACCACCGATTAATCATCTGTTCTCCATTTCTACAATGTCGTCTGCTGAAGAATGGTATATAAATGGAATCATACACTTCGTGTCCTTTTGAGATTGCCTTATTTCATTTAGCATAATTCTATGGATATTCATCCAAGCTATTGTGTGAATCTAAAGTTTATTTATTTTTATTGATGAATAAACAAATGGATAAATATTCCATGGTATGGATGTACCAATTATTGATAAAAAAAAAATCACCAACCATAGAAGGAGATCTGACTTGTTTCCAGATTTTGACTATTAGGAATGAAGTTTCTATGAACATTTGTGCACCAAAAAAACCAATAACATGCTTATAGAAAAATGCCTAACTGCATGTATAGGCTACCTAAAATATACTATACATTTTTTAGTGATGTATATGTATTTTATATCACATTTATTATAATTGCAATCCTATAGAGGAGATTTTATCTACTTTAAATTTTTTAATGTTCATTTATTAATATTGAGAGAGAGAGAGAGATAGCAAGCGGGGCAGAGGCAGAGAGGGAGACAGAGAACCCCAAGCAGGCTCCATGATGTCAGCACAGAGTCGGTATATCTTCAAGACTCCTTTCCCTTCACATCCATAAGTTAATGTTCACAGTTTCATTGTCTCTTTGTGCACGTCCATCACCATTTGTAAACCTTCTGATCTAATGAAAACAGAGTAAGGACTCTTATTTGGGGCTTTTGTCTTCTCCTGGACATTACCCATCTCTCGCATTTTAATCCTGTGTCCTGCTTTCTTGCTAGACAAGAAAGAATTGCAGGCTCAGAGTCTATAACAGCTGAGGATAGAGCTTGGAGAGGTAGAGCTCCAGAGCTCAGGATATAGGCATCAAAGCAAAGTCACAGATGCACAGTAATATCCTGGGTGCAGCTACAAGGTGAGGAACCAGAGTTGGAGACCTTCAGAAGGAGGTTCAGAAGAGGGTCCCAAAGCTGGGACTTAGCAGAAGGGCAGAGAGACACACTCTTGTAGCATTTTGAATCTGCAGAGACTGGATCCTGGAGTGACATCTCACAATGCAGAGGTGTGTCACCAGTTCATGATCACACCTCCTCTTTGAGATGGTTCCTTTCCTTGACTGAAGTCATCAGTGTACAGACTCACACACCTTCAAACTTAGCAAAGGCAATAGACACACAGGCAACTGCAGGCAGGCTGTTGAAACCGTTCAGCAAAAGCCCACAGTCCACGACCCAACATCAGTGGTGTGTGGAAAGCAAGCCTCTAGCCCTGACAGCTCTGAGAGACCACATGTCCCAGGGATGCCTGCTCTATGCATTGAAGGGGCCATCATACACTCCTGTGTATTCTATACCTTCAGTGGTGCTGGGGGCCTTCCCTCCTAACTATTCCCCACCACCCGTGTCATGTGATTAGTTGGAACTAGCACTCATACCATGCCTAGTATCTTCTTGCTGGTCCTCAAAAAAAAAAAAAAAAAAAAGATGCATTTTTAAAAGACGATCAACTTAGCCTTATTGGCTACTTTTCAGGATCCAAGCCCTTGGCCCAGAATAATAATTTCCTTCTGTTTCTATACTTACTTTCTAATTTCCTTATTCCAGGGAACCCAAGTTTGTAGGTTCAATTTCAAGTCCAGCCATTACATCTTCACAGGACTCCAGACATGGATAACCAAGTATTAATTCAATATTTCCTCTGGAATACATAATTAGTAGTATCATCAAACTTTCAAACTCTTTTGAAACCCAATATCTTTGAAATATTTCTCATTTTAATAATGGTACCGCTTTTTCTCCAGTGATTCAGGTCCAATTATCTCAGAGACACTCTTGAAGTTCTCATTACTTCCCATCACTTATTAAAGACCTCAGGAAATTCAGTTCAAAATTCAGAGTCCTTCCGAAATCTGAGTACTTTCCACCAATACCAGCTAGGTCCAACCCAACAATATATCTAAACCTAACGATAGCAATAGCCTATCAAATGGTCTTCCTTTTTTGAATATGGCCACCTTCATGCATATTTAAAGCTGTCTTTTCGAAATTATTCTTTTAAAATGTAAAATTGATTCTTATACTTCTCTCATCAAAGTTCTCCAACAGCTTCTCATTATACCTAGAAAAATATTCAAATTTTCTCCTGGACTAGTATGTTCTGACACAAGCTGGTCCCTCGCTGCCTGTCCTATTCATCTCCTGTCACCTCTTGTTTCTTCACTGAGTTTCTACCACAATTTTAACATTTCAAACACACTCCTGTGTTGAGGCCACAGTGCTTATTTATCTGTATCTTCTTCTTCTTCTAGATAGTTCCATGACTGATACCTCTTTCATATCCATGACAAAGATTTCCTGTCACCAGAGAGGCCTTTTTTGAGAGCCCCAATTAAATAGAAGTACTCCATAAATGAAAAACAACTTCTACTGAAAAAAAATATTATCTTACATTTATTAGTATGTGACAGCATATAAATAAAATTTGGGGGCACCTGGGTGGCTCAGTTGGTTGTGTCTGACTCTTGATTTCAGCTCAGGTCATGATCCTAGGGTGGGATTGAGCCTCAAGTTGGGCTTGCACTGAGCCTGGAGCCTGCTTGGGATTCTCCCCCTTTCTGTCCCTCTCTCCACTCTCTCTCTCTTTCTCTCTCCCTAAAATTAAACTAAACTAAACTAAATCATGTATATATTATATGTACAAAATGTCAAATATTGATTTCTTAATTTTTTAGTATTTTTTCCCAAACAACATATTATGAGTGCCATGAGAGCAAGTATACTGCTTATAATGACCGTGGTACCTGACACATAATAGATGCATAATAAATATTTTAATAAATAAATAACCCTGGGGAATTATATAATTTCTATATCAAAAGCACACATAAGAAAAATTTAAAACAAGAACATCAAAGACAAAATAATAATGTCAACATATATATCAGAAAAGTTTAAAAAGTCCAAAAACTGAACTCTGAAATTCTCCCTGAAATTTGGTGTATCCGAAACCTTGCCCATCCCAAATGATAGCAACTTCTTTCCACTTGTGATATCCAGAATTGTCTCCGAGGTTTTTCTGATTCCTCAGTTTCTCACACAACGCTCCTTTAATGCATCAATCCAGTTGCCTCTAACTTCCAAATATACCCAAATTCTGACAACCTCTCATCATTTTTCTGCTTCTACTTTGCTGCATGTTGTCTCTGTGCTTCAATTATTGCCCTACCCTCCTAAGTGATGCCCTCTCCTGCAATCCTCAGGCTTTTCATTTAACAGCAGATGAGTGATTCCTTGATACATAAAGACTGAGTGCTGGCGTGCATTAGAGATTCTTGTCTATTTGCAGAGCCTTCCAATTCTTGTGAATCGATGGTGGTTCTTTGACGTTCTTAAGTATCCTAAGTTTTCCAAAACTGTAGTCATGTATGAATACTTATGGCAGTGGTCTTAAATGTGTGGATTGCCAAGATACCTGCTTTCTGTGACTACATGTATTCCATGTTTGGAGCAGAAGCCTCATAAAGCCTGCATTTGTAGTCCAATATTCCTGGATCTCTACTTGTGTTGTGTCAATGTGATGAATGTTACGTGGATGAGCAAAATTTCAAAGAGGTGCATCTATGGCTCTCATCAGACTAGATAGGGCCAAAAATGTTTTTTAAAACATAAAACTTGACAAAAGTGAGTTATAGATAAACAAACTTCATTATTACCTGGCATTATGTCCTAAAGACAGGATGCAATTTTGGCTTGTTCTTGAACTTCTATATTCATTATAATTGTTATTTCAATGTCTCTCTCTCCCTCTCTCTTTCTGCCTCTACCCTGCTCGCGTGGGCTCTGTCTCTCACTAAAAATAAATAAATGTAAAATAATAAAATAAATGAATAATAAAACAATTTTCAAACATCAATGCATGATTGCAGATATCATGAAAATTCAACATTAGAGACCTGGATTTAAATCTAAGATTTGCTGTTTGCTAGCTGTAGATCTTAGAAAACTTACTTAACCTCTCAGTGCTTGAGTTTCACCACGTGTATGTGGGTATTGCAAAATATACTCACAGAATTGTTTGAATAATAAGGAGCTGGTATGTTTCTGAAGCACTTAAATTTTTTTTGTAACATTTATTTATTTTTATGAGAGAGAGAGAAACAGAATGCAAGCGGGGGAGGGGCAGAGAGAGAGGGAGACACAGAATCCAAAGCAGGCTCCAGGCTCTGAGCTGTCAGCACAAAGCCTGACATAGGGCTTGAACCCATGAACCATGAGACCATGACCTGAACCGAAGTCAGCTACTTAACTGACGCAAGCCACCTGGATGCCCCAAAAAGCACTTGTAAACTAGAAGCTATAAAATACATTTCCGACTTTATGACAGAAACAAATGATTTGGAAAAAAAATCCCATAAAATACCTGCTTTTAATTTTTAAAAAAATAAACAGAATGAAACTGTTATTCTGTTTTGTTTTGTTTTGTTTTGTTTTTAATGTCACTCCAAATACAAAAGAACAACTTCTCTAAATTACGCTGCTAACATAGAACTATACCTAGTCAAATGGGTTTCCATAAGATCTACTCTCTGGAAGATATTTGATAGGTAAGAACACATTTGAGCCCCTTTCCTGACTACCCATACAAGACAGAGGGAGAATGCCAATATTAATACCCTCCTTACTTTTTTCTTTCCTTTTTTCATGGCACTTCCCATTGGATGAGATTTCAGCCAAAACTGAGGACAAGAAAGGCATTTTTCTTTCAAAATGAAAAAAAGAAAAAGAGAAAAAAACCTCAGTGTCAGTCATTGGCAGTGTTTAAAGAATGTCTTCTACTGACTGACAACTTTCAAGCCAATAGTATTTTGCCCAAGGAAAGACTGAGATATCAGACTTCCTATTTAGGGATGCTATGTAGGAACTCCAGGGAGGTTGTGATAATGTTCTTACTGTTTAACAAGTGTAAGCACGAGATCTCACAATGCTGCTATACAAAAATCCCTTTTTTATTCCACTTAATCCCCTCCACCATTTCCTCTGTTGAGCCTTAGCTTCATGGCCACTTTAGTTCTTTGAAGATTGTTTTTCCGCCCACTGTCCATGTGGATCACTGCAGGCCAACTTCTGCTCTTAACAAATACACGGCCCTCAAGAGGAGCTGCCAGCCTGTATCTGAAAGCTGCATTTAGCACCGAAGGTGGCGGTTGTTCTAGAACAAGTGTAAACAAACCTATCAGAAAACAGCTAAGCTAGGCAAGGATGTGGGAGTGATGTTTATTAGAGTGGCCGGATAAAGATTTTTATATGGCCTTATAGACCTCATTGTTGTTTTCTTTTTCTTTTCACTTTCTGTACTTTTGGTTGTACTGTGGATTTTGCAAACAGCTATAAATTAAAGGGTTGTAAGAGTCTTGAAAAATATCACATCTTATAACAAAATTATTACTGTAGACTTTTATATTTGAAAGTACTTCCAAATTTTCTTCTCATGATATGTTTAGAATAGATTATCACGTTAGATAAAGGTTGATAAATTTAATTTTATGGTAACAAAATTATGCATTTCTTTTTTAAAAAATATTTATTTATCTACTGTGAAAGAGAGACAGTGTGCTATTAGTGGAAGGAGGAGCAGAGAGAGAGGGAGAGAGAATCCCAAGCAAGGTCCATGTTGTCAGTACAGAGCTCAAGATGGGGCTTGATCCCACAACTGTGAAATCATGACCTAAGCTGAAATCACGAGTCAGATGCTCAACTGACTGAGCCACCCAGGCACCCCTCAACGTTGTGCATTTCTATGTATTTGTCAATGACAAAGCTAATTCAATGATTATAAATCAATCTCATAACACTTATTTTATTCAAAATATGTGAAGGATTAAAGGGGACATATGCTCGAATGTTTATAGCAGCACTATCAGTAATAGCCAAAGTATGCAGAGCCCAAATGTCCATCAGCAGATGAATGGATAAAGAAGATGCGGTACACACACACACACACACACACACACACACACACACACACACACACTAGAGTATTACTTGACAATCAAAAGGAGTGAAATCTTGCTATTTACAACTAGAGGCTCTCATGCTAAGTGAAATTAGCAAGTCAGAGAGAGACAAATATTATAAGACTTCACTCATATGAGAAATTTAAGATACAAAACAGATGAACATAAGGGAAGGGAAGCAAAAATAATATAAAACCAGGGAGGGAAACAAAACATAAGATGATGTTAAATACAGAGAACAAACTGAGGGTGGCTGGAGGGGTTGTGGGTGGGGTGATGGGCTAAATGGGTAAGGGGCATTAAGAAGGACACTTGCTGGGATGAGCACTGGGGGTTTTACACAGGGCATGGATTGCTGGAATCTACTCTTGAAATCATTATAGCACTATATGCTAACTAATTTGGTTGTAAATTTAAAATAAACAAATATAAAAAATATGCGAAGGATTATTTTTTAATAATCTAATAGGAGTCCCAGTTTGACTTAATACAAATTCATTTACTCAATTGCCCCAAAAATATGGGAGTTAAGAAATTTTGCTACAAACGTGACTCCTGTGGAGTGCTCTCAATCTACAGATCTTTCTCTGATAGCTTCGATAACAGTAATATTATACATAAGTTGATGAAAAGAGATATTTAAGCATAAAATTTAGAGTGACAAAAAAGAGAGAAATTAACTCAATAATATGCATCCAAGAAAGGAAACAAAGGCAAATACTAATTTCTCTTGAAAAGAAAGATTTCAGGTACAACACTACTTCGGTAAGCTACCAGATGCTTAGTCTAAAAGAGGATTCTATGATACTGTAAATTTAGGAACACTAACTTAATGTTTAAAAAATGCTTAGGGGCACCTGGGTGGCTCAGTCGGTTGAGTATCCGACTTCAGCTCAGGTCATGATCTCACTGTTCATGAGTTTGAGCCCCTCACCAGGATCCGTGCTGACAGCTCAGAGCCTGGAGCCTGCCTCAGATTCTGTGTCTCCCTCTCTCTCTCTCTGCTTCCCCCCCAACTCACATTCTGCCTCTCTCTCTCATTGTCTCTCGAAAATAAATAAACATTAAAAAACTTAAAAAAATAGAATTTTAAAAGGTTTCTTTAATGTAACACTTACCAGATTTTAATATACTGATATACTAATAGGCACTGTGAATAACTAAGACAAGGATATAAAATTCATTGTTTCCCTAAATCACTGAGTATTGATATCCCCATCTGTTAGAGGTAGTGTTGGGAGGGTAGCATCATTGCTAACATCTATTAATTTGACAAACTTGTGCTTTGTGAGACACACTCTAGGAAATATTTCTTTAAATCATGAAACCTTTGGATTGCCTGTTTGCATGCAGTCATTACTTAAGTGAGCTGATGTATTATGATATTCACGGTATATTATCAAGTAGATACACTGTAGAATCATATATATAAACATACATGTATATTATATAAATGTATTGTGGATTATGCATCACTTATATGATATCCCTATGGGGATATCACGTATCCTCATAGTCACTGTCCTGACATTACAGTGAGGTTGCAATCCTGGTACTATACTCACATAGCTATATTTTCTTGGGTAGGTCATTATCAATATTGCACCTTAGTTTCTGTATATTTAAAATAAGGTAGATGAATTAGATAAGTAAAATCACCACATTACAATCGCCTAGGGAATAAAAAAAAATAATGAAGCCTAGAAAACTTTATTCGATTTCTCAAAGTATTTTTTAAACGTTCCCTAGAGGATTCTCATGGGCATCCAGGCAGACACACACTTAAATTCTATGATTATTTGTCTTCTCCCTCCCTCCCTCTCTCCCTCTTTCTCTCTCTCTCTCTCTTTAAATTAGATACCACACCAAATGTGGGGCTGGAACTCACCACCCTGAGATCAAGAGTCACATGCTCTACTGACTGAGCCAGCAAGGTGCCCCTGATTATTATATCTCTTATGCACGGTTATTAGTGTTATATCGTTGCTCTATTTAATTTTGTTGCCAATTTAGAATTACTAGAATCCACATGATATGTTTCATAAGGTCTGTTTATGTTGCTCAAAGTCCATGTAATTTCTACCTTTTGGATGACAACTATGTAGAAGTGATGAACTGAAGGTACCTGGTTGTGCATGAAAAAGCCTTATGTTTCAGTGTGGATGCCAGAAAATTGACCTTCTTCAGGGTTCTGAGCCTTGACATATAATAATATGCCTAGAAGAGCAATAGCATTTTTAAAATAACCAACTCAAGCTTTACTTATACTTGACTCTCTCCTCTTACTCAATACCTCTTAGTTTTTTTGCAATTATTTTTCTAGTGATCCCTTAGGAGAATAATCTTTAGGTCAATGAGTCTATTCTGACCCTGCACAAGTTGGGCATTGTAGAACAGGTGGTCAGGCATTTCAATGGAATAAATTTTAGCTCTCATACAATGCCAAGAAGAGATCTATTCCCTTAAAATAGATTCTTAAAAGCATAGGAAATAGGCTCTGGAGAAATCTAAGAGAAATTGGGGGAATCAAGATAGGGCAGAGGCAAAACTGTCGGTTTAGATTAAGTGTAGTCACATCGTCATACTATAGGAACCTCCGGAACATAAATGTCACCAAAGAGCAGCGCTTTCTTTGAGGAAAGGGAGACAGGTTGTTAAACACCTTTATCAGTGGGTCACTGACTTAGAACACTTTAGGATTGTGGTAGAGGTGCAAAGTCTCTCGTGCATCTCTAAGACAGGTGGTTCTAGGCCAAAGAAATTCTCAAGACAGGAATGAGGTTATGGCCACTAGCTGTCAATACTGATAGCAGCTGACAGGAAGTGGGGGGTGTGCTAAGCCAAGAAAATGATCTGGCTGGGACACAAGCAGCATCTGCTATAGTTGACAAATAACATTACTCAGACATATCTGCATCTCATATTAAGTTCATTACATTAAGGTAGAACTTCTCTAGGATTCTGAATGCCCACAGTTTCTGATACACACACACACACACACACACACACACACACACACACACAGGCACCATAATGATTTGAAATACCTACACTTAGTAAAATGACTAATACAGTCAAGCATGATATCTGCTCACATAATTACCATTTTTTTTTGTTTGTGATAAGAGCTCCTGAATCTTCTCACTTAGTATATTCCCAGTATTCAACACAGTATCATTAACTGTAGTCATTATGCCTATACATTAGATCTCTAGAATTATTAATCCTACATAAGCACAATTCTGTAATTTTTTACCAAGCCTCCCATTTCTTCTACCTCCCTGCCCCTAGTAACCACCATTCTATTCTCTGCTTCTATGAATTTGATTTATACACCACATTTACTACATTAGAGTAGTAGACAGTCTTGCCAGGTTTACAATTGGTTGAATTTTTTTTCCTCTTTCAGTACTTTGAATATAACAACTGACTCTAGCCTTTACAACAAATTTCTGTTGAAAAATCTGCTATTTGCAACAAGGAGGTTTCTTTGCATGTATGTAATGAGTTGCTTTTCTATTGTTGATGTCGAATTTCTCTCCTTGTATTTAGACTTTGAGAATTTGATCTTCTCAGTGAATACCTCTTTATTTAATCTATTTGGGGTTCTTTGGAATTCATGAATCTAAAATTTTTTTTAACATTTATTTATTTTTGAGAGACATAGAGACAGAGTATGAGCAGGGGAAGGGCAGAGAGAGAGGGAGACACAGAATCTGAAGAAGCAGGCTCCAGGTTCTGAGCTGTCAGCACAGAGCCCGACGTGGGGCTGGAACTCACAGACCGCGAGATCATGACCTGAGCTGAAGTCGGCCGCTTAACCAACTGAGCCACCCAGGCGCCCCTGGAATTCATGAATCTAGATATTTGTTTCTCATTTCATAACAGGGAAGTGTTCTGTTGTTATTTATTTAAATCATTCCTCTACCCGTTTCTCTTTCTCTGCTCCTTTTGGGACTCCAATAATGTGTAGATCACTTTACCATTTGGCTTTCCATACGTCCCATGGGAATGAAGACTTTCTTCATTCATTTTCCTTCTTTTTTTCCCCTTTATGTTCCTCTGATTAGATAATTTCAAAAGATCTGTCTTCAAGCTAACAGATTCCTTCTTCTGCTTGATCACGTCTGATTTTAAAACTCTTTACGGAACGTTTTAGTTTTAGTCATGTTGTCCTCTACCTCTAGAATCTCTGGTTCTTTTTTATGATTTTCTCACTTTGTTGAGCTTCTAATTTTTGTTCATGTATTGTTTCATAATTTCATTTAGTTGTCTGTGTTCCTTTGTAGCTCATTAACTTTCCTGAAGGCAATTATTTTGAACTCTTTGTCTGGTAGTTAACAGATATCCATTTCTTTAGTGTTGATCACTGATACTTCATTTTGTTCCTTTGGTGGATAACATTTTCTTCCATGTACCCTTGAATTGGTAAGGGTAAGGACCTTTGAAGTAAGGACCGTCTTCTAGTCTTTACAGACTGTCTTCATCAGGGAAAGCCCTCACCATTCTGCACATCCATAGATTCTGGTGGGCCATATGGTGGTGTCTGTGGTTGTGCCTGCTGCTGGAATCCTCAGATAGGCTGGTCAGTGAGTGGGCAGGCCTCTTGCTTAGATCCTCAGGTGCTTGCCTGGTGCTTGTGTCCACTAGATCAGGTCTGGTGCTTGGGTGCGTTGTGGGCATGCTGCCTCATTCCATAGTGGTGGGCCTGGGACTTGGTTCTGTATAGGAAGACTTGGATCCTGGGTCTGTGGTGGATGACTAGTGCTAGGACCAGTGGAGTGGGCTTGTTGCCTGGGTCTGTGGGAGTAGGCCTGGTGATTGTTTTCTCAGGAATGGATATGGAACTTGAGTTTACAAAAGCTGGCATGGTGCTGGGGTGGGCCTACAGTTCAAGTCCTCGGGGGCAATTCTTAAGCCTGGGTCAGTGGGAGCCATTCTGTCATTCAGTTGTATTAGGTCAGGCCTGGCTTCTGGTTTAATTGAAGCCTGGAACCACAAAGGCTGGTCTGATGTTGTGATGGGCCTGAAGCTTGGGAATATGGAGCCAGCCATGGTGGTTGGCCTATAGCTTTGGGGACTGGCCTGGTACTTGGGCAGAACTGAAGTCTAGGACTTCAGTGTGGCTCTGGAGCCTGTGTCTACAAGTGTCATCCTGGAGCATGGAACCACAGTCACTGGGGCGTGATCCAGACCCATGTGAACTGGCTCAAAAAATGAGGCCAACCTGGACTATGGTGAGACTGGAGCCTGTGACACAAGAGCTGGCCTGGGGTTGAGATGAAACTGCAGGCTGAATCCATGGGTACCTGGAGCCATGGGGGCTGGCCTGGTACCAGAGTTCACTGAAACATGCTTGGTTCTGAGGTTCATGTGGGGTTCTCCCACATGGAGTGTGTTTCTTCATACTTGGCTGCTCAGGTTTGGGGGAAGTATGATAAGGTAATGTGAAACTGTCCATACTGCCTTCTTCAATGCTTCTTTTCTTATTTCTACACTCCACCCAAGTGCTGTAGTCACTCACCTGAAATCTTTAACTATTATGAGTTATTTTCATGTATAGATAGTTGTTCAATTTGATGTTTCTGCAAGAGATAAGCACTGGACACTCCTATATCAACCATATTGTTGACATCACTACCCTATGAGAAAAATGATAGAGAACATTAATGGAATTAACCACAGCTCATGCTGCTGATGTTTTTCTTAAGGCCATAAATGATACTCATAATCTTCCTTCTTTACCATCCATTCTAGATTCTCTCATTGATAGTACTTTGTAGGGCTAGATATTTTGTCCTGATGACCTAAATTCTCATTTCTGAGAGTTCTGCACCCCTCATTTCAATTTATTTATCAAATTACAATTGTTGTACTTGTTCAGTTACAGTTACAACTGAGCATAAGGGATCAATATTTTTCAGTTGATTCTCTAGGTGTCAAAGATATTTCTCCCTACTCCAGTATTTGCCAACAACCCTCCCACATATGGTAATTATGTTGAATTATTGCTCTTGTATAATTATAATTTTCTTCTCCTAATGGTCTTCTAGCACAAGGATCTCACAGTGATCATGAAGCAGCTGTAGTCGTATAAGATGAATGGTGCTCTTACTGTGCCTCCAAAAGGAAGTGCCTCTCCTCTAAGAATCAGGACTTTTAGAATCAGAGTCTAAAGTTACAAGTGCAAAAAGCAAAGTATCCCTAAGAAAGTCACCAAAAGAGTGGGGTCATTGTTATTTCTATTCTGTAAGCCCTTGATCATGCATTCTACCAACTTGGGACAGCAGTATAGCTTCTTCCATAGTGGATGTTCTCCAGTGGTATTAGTGTACACATAGAGATCTGTACACTTTTGTGTCCATTCTGTACATCCACCAAATGCATCTTCCCCAGACTACTTGTACTCAACATTCCAAAGTTTCCTTCCAAACTTCTAACCAACCAGATAAGCCAAGCACCACTGCCCATGAATATTATGTATGATAATTTTGATTCAATTATCTTTTGACATAAATTAAATAGTCAGATATAATTCTGGACGCTATGCCTATTGGAAGAATTTCCTCTCACTGTTATATGCTAGGGCCAATTCTTACAAAGCTTTAGTGAAGCAAAAGCCCATGTTTGACTCATGCTACCTTACCAAGGTTACTTAGCCATGAAGTAAAAATTTTTTCAATATCAGCCAGTTATAAGGGACTCAAATTCAGGACACGTATGTGAGTTGAAGGAATGCTGTTGGCACAGCAGTGGTGTGTGACATAGGAGTCTGTATCACCTGTTTATGTAGCTTATGTTTACCTATTAAAGTTATCGGAGTCTGATCCTCAATATATCACTTTCACTTTATAGTGAACTGCAGCTATGTCTAACTAATGCTATGACTTGGTGAGATTTCTAGTACCCAGATTGTAATAGGCACTTCTAACATTGGCCTCTGATACCTGTGGGCAAATATTTAATTTCTACTGGTGTCTAGTAGCATATAGCTGTTTTTTCCAATGGGCATAAACCCCACTGCGATTATCATGACTTTACTTCTTAAACTTTGAGTTTACACTGAAATTCTCATGGGCCTGTGTCATTGATGTCACATAATATTTTTCATTTATTACAGATAATTTTAGTTCCATGGATCTGCCAGTTGTATGGCTCAAACAATGACCTGGACCTCTTTCAGAGTTCTTTCTTCCCTTGGGTTCCATTCAAAAATAGCAGTCATGCATGTTACCTAATATGTGTCTCAGGACAGTATTCCTAAGTGTTGTCTATGCTACCTATGACTCCAAAAGAGTAAGACCAATATTGTAGCTATTTCTTCAATATCTTGGGCTGCACTGGACTCCAAAAAAACTTCACAAATATGCCCCACACCTGAACTTTTGTAGGGTTTATCTCTACAGTTTACAACAAGGTATCCAGATGACTTGGCATTTTTTGTTCCTCAGTTTGATCAAAATGATGCTAATACTGTGGATTAAATTTATGTTCTGTAAAAGATGTAAATAGTACTGGTGCTTTCTGGTATGTTGGGAGAGAAAACCGGAAGTATAAAGTTGTCCAAGAGACTGTCAATCCTGTGCATCCATTGTGATTGTGAACTGTTTCTGATAATTCTTCTTTTAATGTTTATTTATTTTTGAGAGACACAGAGGCACAGCATGAACAGGGGAAGGGCAGAGAGAGAGGAGACACAGAATCGGAAACAGGCTCCAGGCCCTGAGCCGTCAGCACAGAGCCCGATGCGGGGCTCAAACTCACAGACCGCGAGATCATGACCTGAGCTGAAGTCGGCCGCCCAACCGACTGAGCCACCCAGGCGCCCCTGATAATTCTTCTTCGTGTGTGTAGAAAAAGAGGCATTTACTGCATTGCTAACTACACAGTGTTTACCAGAGAGTGTGAATACGTTCTTGTAAATATACCACATCTGCCACAATGGCCACAATTAACTCATTGACAGTAGTCCTGTTTCTGTTCTGCCTCCACTGGTTTTTAGAGGTTAAAGTGAAAAATTAAATGCTTCTATTTTAGAGACCATAATCCCTGCATATTTTAAGTTTTTGTGGGTGTCACTATTTCCCCTTAGGATTTACTATATTTTATAATATATATGTGACATTGTACTTTACTATACTTACTATATTTTATGAAAGTAATCAATTTCAGAGGCTTTCGGTTGGCTTTTCCTACAATATTTCTTATTGCACAGAAACAAATATGTGGGTTCTACTAACTACTGCAGATGTCTATTCTAATTATACGTTTGCAAGTTAGAAAAATAATCATCATATGTGTTTGTGGACCTCGTAGATCTTCTGTGAGCCAGATCTGGGCTTGAACTCCTTTATGACTGGATTGTATGTGCCTCTGCACAGCCATGACCACCATAATGACAATTTAGGTATCTAACTTCTGCTTTAATAGCATATGTTTCAAATTAGCCATTGCAATCTAAGATTCTTGTTTACCTCAGTGTACACTTGCTCAAACAAATTGCCTTTGATGTGTTTAAGGAAAAAATAGGGGGAATTACTGCTGCATCATTTTCTGTGATATCACAGAGTCCTTCTTCATGGGGTCTTGTTTCTTTTCTATCAGTAATTATTAGGCTAAGAAATGTATAAGCTACCAAAACTGGGGAAAGTTTCATGAGTTCCCACTGAGATGACTGACTTCAATGTCTTGTTCATTCAATCTTAGGATATTTTTATTATAGACATTAAGAAATATATGTATATATATTTTACTGCCCATTGATCCTATCCCTGGAGACTCTATGCTCAGTTAACAATCTTCATGCCATTACTGTATTAGGTCTGTCTTGTTTCTGTCATTTGCCATCTTCTCTTCCAAGATCTTATAATTCCAAATCTCAGTTTTAGAATGGTGTTACCTGCTGTGAGACTCAACCTGCCTTGGAGAGTTATTATTGAACTCCTCACCAATCCTGGAACATTTCTCATAAAGATATTCACTGCTAACTTGATAAATAGAGTCCTTCTGGACCATTGGTTCCCAACCAGTGGCAATCCCTTCCCTCCTTCCACGCCTTAAGATAATTAGTAACGTTTGCATATGTTTTTGGTTGTCATAACTGGGGAGGTGCTCTGACATCTCACCTGTATCGATCAGGAATACTACTAACTATTTTACAATGCACAGAATAGTTCCCCACCTCCTCGATGAAGAATAAACAATCCCAAAATGGCAATAGTGCTGAGGTTGAGAAACCCTTTTCCATAAGGGTTCATAATAAATAAATAAATAAATAAATAAATAAATAAATAAATAAATAAATAAATCTATCTCACCCAGGTTGTTTGAATTTTATATTAACTATGAAGAGAAGGCTTAAAGGGATTTAAAACATTGAATGAAACAAACCAATAGCATCCTTTTATAATCTTTTTGAATAAAGTCAATAAGCCTTCGTTATTGAAATTCTATCCTGATAAAAAGGACTAAAATGCTTTTTAGAAGAGGTTAAGGAGTTTAGAAGAGCTATACTCTTTTCTAACCTGTTAATATTTTGATGATAAGATGAAGGAAAGGTAAAACACAATGAAAACTTACTGTAAAAAATAACAGTGACTTTTACTCACCTTGGTAAAAAAAGATCAGAAAAGATTATTTAATTGGAAATGGTGCATTAAAAAAATTTTCAGTTTTCTTGTACATCGTCAGGTGTGGAGTGAATCACACTTATTACATATATAAAAGAGATATCCAAAATATATATCAATCTTGAGAGGGGCATCTATTGTATCAATTAGATCATCAAGAGAAGTTTTTGACATTGTCCACTGACAGAAGTTATATATTTTATCTAGTATTGGAGTCTCATACACAATCAAGTTTCAATATATATGTAAAATTTGTTGATGGGCATTTATTTCACAGAAGACAGGGAAAAAATAAGAAAATATATTCCAAAGTGTTTCTAATATTTCATTTCATGAGTCTTAACCATAAAATTTCTCTATTAAATTGAATATTATTTTGACCAAACGTATTTTAAAGAGCTAATACATAAGTGATAAATTTTAAGTGATTCTATATCCAGTGGACATAAATTATTTATTTTAATAGAAAATGATATTTTTCATACACTTTTCCTATTTTAGCCTAATCATATAGAAAATGTCAATAGTCGTACTTTTAGAAAAAAAGGCAATATTCTAATTGTCAAGATAACAAACCGTTGTATTAGTAACTGATGGCATAGAGTCTGTAAGATGCTAACGACTGAATAAAATATGAAAGAATACATTTTTTTGGCAATTTACCCTGATAAATTTATACTTTCAGTGACAGTTGATGATAAATCCGTTTTCTTGTTTCATGACAGAATTATAGCATAATACATAATGAATATATGAAAAGTACACCATGCTCTATTTAATTTTAAATAAAGTGCACTTTTTTATATTTTATGAATAGTAATATGCATGTATCTGATATATATCTGATATCATTAGAATGACTACAACAGATTTTTATTGAATTGAATTATCATGCTTAATTACTTGCAATTACACATTATCACACTCTAGTCTATTAAAACCTAGGTCATAAAGATAAAAGAGAAATAAGAAGCATTTTTCCCCTAGAATATTGATATTCTGAAATTAATGATTCTAAAGGGGATTTTGGCATCCCAGGCTGCAAACAGATCGATGATCATGAATGTGAAATCTAAGCTATAGGATTTTGAACTGAACTGTGAAATAAGTGAAGTTTCACAGATAATGAAAAGAAAAAAACGTATTTTGGAAGTACATTTTTCCTACAGTTCCTCATTATCAAGTATACACTGACTCTCTTGCATTATGCACTTGCTTGAAGAAAGAATTGAGATTTTGCTGCCTAGAGAAATGGCCAAGATTTTTAGTCCAACTGAAATTTTATGTAACTCAGCATTATATAAAAAGAAAACTTCATGCTAAGCTGGTTATTCACAACACATTTTCTATAGACAACAACCCTAGCTGCCAACTTTCCATCTCTTACAGTTTAATTATGTATATTTTTATGTAGTTCGGAGAATTGATAAGAAATAAATAAAATACACTGATTTTTGTTAGCAGAGTTTGAGAAAGTAAAAAGAGAGATACTACGTATTATGGGTTGAATTGTGTCTTACCAAAAAAGACATGTTGAAGTCTTAAAGTCACTATTCCAGACTTTAATTGGAAGTAGTGTCATTACAGAGGTAATTAAATTAAAACAAGGTCATAAAGGACCTGATAAAATGTGACTTAAGTCCGTACAAAGACAAGAAATTTGGATGCATAAACACACATGAGGAAAGATGATGTGAGGAGACAAAGAGAAAACATCCTGTGAAGACAGAGGCAGAGATTAGAGGAGAAACCAAAGACTATCCGGGGCTACAAGAAGCTAGAAGAGGCAAAAAATTTATTTTTCTGCCACAGATTTCAGAGAGATTAAGACATACCAACACCTTAAATTCTAATGCATAGCCTCTAGAACTGTGAAACAATAAATTTATGTTATTCTAAGATGTCTAGTTCATGCTACTTTGTTACAGTAGCCCTAGCAAGCTATCTGTGTGTATCTATGTCTTATATGTAAATGATACAGTTATGGTATATTTATTAGACAATAATTTAAAATAAGTATAGTTAATCAGCTAAAATTCTAATGAAAAGTATACACAACATATATGGACAAATGGACAAATGCAAGCACAGAGGTTGAAATTCTACGAAAGAATAAAAATTTTTCTAAAAATTAAAAACACTCTAATGGAAATGAAGAATGTTTTTGAGCCTTCTCAATAGACTGATGAACTCCTTAGTAGTCAGGAGACAGCTGAAGAATCTCTGAGCTTGAGGATATTTGAATAGAAACTTCTAAAACTGAGGGGAAAAAATAAAAAAAAGGAGGAGAAAAAAGGATGGGGTAAAAGTAGAATAGTGCATTCAAGAACGACTAGGCGACTACAAAAGATACAGTAAATACATATTGGGGATATCTGAAGGTGAAGAAAGTGAAAAAGGAACAGAAAAAAAGATTTGAAGCAATTGTCACTGAGAATTTCCTCAAATTAAAGCTACATACCAGGAATCTGAGAAAATACCACGCAGGGTAAGTGCCAAAAACAACTAGATTTAGGTATATTTATTTGCAATAGTTGAATTACAGAAAATCAAAGTAAAAAAGAAATTGAAAGAAGCTACAGGAGGAAAAAAAACTTACCTATAAAAGTATAAAGATAATCACATCGGACTTCTCTGAACCCATGTAAGCAAGAAAAAGTAAAGTAACATATTTACAATGTTGAGAAAAAAAATCAACCTAGTATTTGTTTGCTATGAAATTATTCTTCAGAACTAAAGGAGAAATAAAGTCTTTATTAGATAAAAAAATAAAGGAATATTTTGCCGGTAGATCTGCCTTGCAAGACATGTTGAAAAAAAAAGTACCTCAGAGAAAAGAAGAATTACATCTGTAAGAAATCTGAATTAACATAAAGAAATTAGTATTAGAGAGGAAATAAATGATAGTACTTTTTTCTTATTTTTAATCTATCAGATTAAAGCTTGTTCAAAATAATACTAGCAACAACGTATTTGATGATTACAGCTTATGTATAACCAAGAAAAGCAATGATACAACAAAAAGGGAGAGATATAATAAGAATATATATATTTTTTTATTATAAGGTAGTTGTACCACCTATGAAACAGTATGGGGTTGTTTGAGGGTGAACTTGGATTCATTGTAAAGATATATTGTAAACTCAATGGCCACCACTCTAGAAAGTAGAAACAAAATATAATTTATGCAGTGAGAGTAGTGCTTTTGGGGAAATGTATAGCATTGAATGCATATATAACATAAATGACAAAAGATCTGAAAATCTATAATCTACTTTCCATCTTAGGAAACTAAAAAAAGAAGAGTAAATTAAAACACAAAGCAAGCAGAAGACAGGAAATAATAAAAATTAGTGCAGAAATCAATATAATAAAATTAAAAACAAGGAATCAACAGAGAAAAAAGCTACTATCTTTGTCAAACATATACTGAGTCTTAATTTGTAAAGAACAGAGTTTTATTGACAATGAGAATAGAAGATATTAATGAAATATTAGTTGAGTGAATGACCTAAAGTGTTATGAAAATAATACTCAAATAGAATTAAGCTGATATAAATTTCTTTTAAGCCCAAAGCCTATTTACTCATAGCCCATTCACTTTTTATTCCTTTCATATCTCAGTCAGCTCATGCTGTTATAAGAAAACATCATAAACTAGGTGGCTTATTAACAACAGAAATTTCTTTCTCATAGTCCGAGGCTGCATTTGAGATCATAGGTTAGCACTGCTGGGTTCTGGTGAAAGTCCACTTTTGGGTTGCAGAGTCCTGACGACTCACTGTGTCCTCCCCTGGTAGAAGGGGCAAGAAAGATTTTCAGAGTCCCTTTTATAAAGCTCACGACCCCATTACCCAAATGTCCTGCCTCCAAATATCATCACACTGGGAGTTAGGATTTCAAAATATGAATTTAATGGGGACACATTCACTCCACAGTACTTAGATAACTATATTTTCTATTTTGTTATTCTGAAAATGTTATGGCATTTTTCCCCTAGGAAATGTTATACTTTCTTTTTTGTCGTTGTTATAAAATGACTTGATTAAAGGTGGCTTTTGTCAACTCCCACATTCGAAATATGGTTAATGTAGTATCTACTACCTTAAGGATGGAGGAAGAACAATAAAACAATGAGTAGTATCCCCACACCTAGATCCAGAAGGGTCTTTTGAAATGATTTGGTAGACGATGTAGCACAGTACAATGTAAGTGGACAAGAAGAATGCCATTCTGTGAGATCAAAGTCAAAAACCAAGAGTTCTTTTATTTTCTTTTGCATAGAATCCCCACTGTAAATGATTGTATACAAGTTGCTAGCACAATGAGAGGATACTCAGTAAGAAAGGTGAGTTGTCGTAATTCTGGTTCCTTCTTCAGGTTGAACATATGACACTGCATTTTCTATTCTCTTGCAACCAGCTAACATCACTGCCCAGAGTAAATGTTCTGTGAAATTGTAAGACATGCGGTATTATTTAAATGCAAGGAATCTCAACACTAATAAGAAAGATTGAAAACCAAGTATTGATACACTTTGACAGAGGCAGGCTGGTGAGAGGATAGTATAAAATGAATAAATAAGGTCCAGATAAGTTTCAGGAAAGAAAATACAGAATAGGGTAAAATATGAAGAAAAGACAAAATACAACATGATATTCCAGGGCATAGAAGTAAGTAGAAAGAGGGGAGAAAGGAAAAAATTTCTACAGATGTATTTTATGTATGGCAAAATTTCATCACCAATTTTCCATTAGGTTGCTGCCATTTTTTCTCTTACATATATTGTTTTATATTATTGGTTTTACCTATACTATAAATACTTATACTGTTCACTCATTTTTTCCCTACATTGTGTTTATATAGTTTATATTACATATGTTTATAATTATTTCACTTCTGCTTTACATTGTGTATGTTTTATATTTTCTATATATTCTATATTCAATAACTCATTTAGAAATATTATTTTTTAAGTAAAAAATCCTTGAAATAATGCAATTCCATTATTGCATGCATTTATTGCATGCATTTCCAGTCGAGAAATACTGTTAAGGTGTTCAACCTGCTTTTTTTGGTAGATTTGGTAGTACAAACATTTTGTTTCACTGTATTTGAGAATTAAAACAGCCAAAGTAACATTGAAAAAGGAAAGCATAGCCGGAGGTGTCACAATTCCGGACTTCAGATTACATTACAAAACTGTAGTGATAAAGATAATAGAGTACCGGCACAAAAACAGACACACAGATCAATAGAATAAAATAGAAAACCCAGTAATGCATGCGCTGCTATATGGTCAACTAATCTTCCACAAAGCAGGTAAGGATGTCTAATGGAAAAAAGACAGTCTCTTCAACAAATGCTGCTGGGAAAACAGGAGAGCAACATGCAAAAGAATGAAGTTGAACCGCTTTCTTACACAATACCAAAAAAAAAAAAAAAAAATCAATTTGAAAAGGACGAAAGACCGAAATGTGAGACAGGAAACCTTCGAAATCCTAGAGGAGAACACAGGCAGCAACCTCTTTGACAATGGCTGCATCAACTTACTAGATATGTCTCCGCAAGAGAAACCAAAGCAAAACTGAACTATTGGGACTTCATCAATTTACAACATTTATGCACAGTGAAGGAAACAATAAGCAAAACTAAAAGGCAATCTTCTGAATGGGAAGAGATATTGAGGCGCCTGGGCAGTTCAGTTGGTTAAGTATTTGACTTTGGCTCATGGTCATGATTTCATAGTTCTTGAGTTTGAGCCCTGCGTTGGGCTCTGTGCTGACAGCTCAGAGCATGGAGGCTGCTTCAGATTCTGTGTTTCCTTCTCTATCTGTCCCTCCCCTCCTTGTGCTCTGTTTCTCTCTGTCTCAAAAATAAACATTAAAAAATAAAAAAAAAACAAATGGGAAAAGATATTTGCAAATGACATATCTGATAAAGGGTTAGTATCCAAATCGATAAAGAACTTATAAAATTCAACACCCCAAAATGAACAATCCAATTAAAAATGGGCAGAAGACATGACTAGACATCTTTCCGAAGAAGACATACAGGTGGTCAACAGACACAAACAAATGCTCAACATCATTGATCATCAGGGAATGCAAATCAAAACTGTGAAAAGATATCACCTTAAACCTGTCAGAATGGCTAAAATAAACAACACAAGAACAGTAGGTGTTGTAGAGAATGTAGAGAAAAGGGAACCCTCTTGCATTGTTGGTGAGAATGCAAATTGGTAAAGTCACTCTTTTTTTTTTTTAAACGTTTATTTAGTTTTGAGAGACAGAGACAGAGCATGAGCAGGGGAAGGGCAGAGAGAGTGGAGACACAGAATCTGAAGCAGGCTCCAGGCTCCGAGCTATCAGCACAGGGCCCAATGCGGGGCTCGAACTCACAGACCGCGAGATCATGACCTGAGCCGAAGTCGGCCACTTAACCGACTGAGCCACCCAGGCGCCCCTAGCCACTCTTGAAAACAGTATGGAAGTTCATAAAAAAGTTAAAAATAGAACTACCTATGATGCAGTCATTGCACTGCTAAGTATTTACCCGAAGGGAACAAAAATATTGGTTTTTAAGGTATACATAGCAGCATTATCAACAATAGCCAAATTATAGAAACAGCCCAAGTGTCCATCGACAGATAAATGTATAAAGAAGATGTGATTATATATATATATATATATATATATATATGGAATATTATTCAGCCATAAAAAGGAATGAAATCCTGCCATTTGCAATGACATAGATGGAGCTAGAAGGTATTATGCTAAGCAAAATAAGTCAGTCAGAGAAAGATAAATATCATATGATTTCACTCATATATGGAATTTAAGAAACAAAACAAACATTCAAAGGGGAAAAAAGAGACAGAGAAAAAGGCAAGTCAAGATATAGACTCAACTACAGAGAACAAACTGATGGTTACCAGAGGGGAGGTGGGTGGGGGGAAGGTTAAATAGGTGATGGGGATTAAGGTGTTACCACCAGGTAACATATGGAAGTGTTGAATAACTGTATTAGTACACCTGAAACTAATATTATACTGTATGTTAATTAACTGAAATTTAAATAAAAGCTTGAAACAAATAAGTAAAATTAAAACAATAATCATAAGGTTATTTGACAGAGTCTTTTATGTTTAAAATAAAAATGTTGGATGTAATCATCCTTGAGAACATTTTCAGTTTTAAAATTATTTAGCTGTGCTTCCTTTTGTATTCTTTTCCATTCTTAATAATATGTCATAATAATAATAATATGACACTTGTCTTAAAAACTATCTCAAAATGTAAGATGGTATTATCTTTGTTTTAAAGACGAGTAAACTGAGACCTATCAAGTTCATGACAGTGAATGTTTGCTCCAGGATTCAAACTTCAGAAAATAAACATTGAAGGCTTGCTGTGTAGCATATAATACTATGACAAGAAACACAGAAACTGAAGCCATACGAATATGAGTTCGAATACTGATTTTTCCGCTAAGATGTGTCCTTAAATCAAAATGTCAATCTCTGTAAGCCTCAATTCCTTCACTCCTAAAAGCAGACATTTACAAAAAAAAAAAAAAAAAAAAAAAAGAAAACGAAAAAAAGAAAAAAAAACAAACCATGAAACCTTTGTTTCTTACTACCTTCCTAAATAAATAAGCTAGAAACTCAGAGTTTATTATTTGCTTAGAAATCTAGGGGGATTTATTCAAGTGCAAAATAATAACCAATTCCCTTTATTTGTTATCATGTGAGTGGATTTTATTGGCTTCAAAGCAGTACGGTTTTAAATGCATGAGGTTTTTTTCACATTTAAATTATTTTTAAATTGCAACGATATGGATTTTTTCCAGTTTATGCTCAGGTTAATAATGCCATATTCAATGTTTGTCATTTTAATGGCTTTTAATTGTCCTTTGATCAATATAAGCATATGTTAAATGTGACTTTCTCGCAGTTTGTCCTCAGGTGGCCATCATAATTGAAGGCTTTGAATATGCAGAGAAAGCTGCCCAGAAAAATGATAATTCACTACTTTCTATTTCATACTTTTACTCCTGATTAAATGACACAAGTAAAATAAATTATGGATTTCTAGAAATAAGTGATATCATTGATACCACTAACCCTATTTATCTTCATTGTTCAGAAAGCAGGTAAAGCTATTCAATTTAGGAGTTATATTTACTGATAAAGTTAAGAGAAAAATATAGACTATGCATTTATGGGTCTTTACGAAGTTCCAAAAATTAATTCATTGCACATCTCATATTTTGCCAACTTAACCACAAATCCACCACAAAAGGTTTTGGTAAATTGAAGTTAACAGGTGGCCTTGGCATTTCTCTACTAAAGGAAAATACAGTAATGATTGTTTAACATACAGCTACAGTCATTATTTGATTATTAGAAACAATGATTTTTGACAACCGCTTCCAAATTTCTCAACAGTTAAATTCTGGATTACTTCTTGATAGTTCCTTGATTTACAATATTTTCTCAAGCTTAAAGTATTGAATAAATTATCTTACTATGCTTTTATAGACTAACAAAATAATTTCACATTTTTAAAAAACATTGTATCACACTTACTTTCCCTGTCACTCTCCTCTCTCCGTGTGTGTGTGTGTGTGTGTGTGTATGAAGAAATATATAAACACATACACTTGCTGCTGAGATATTTTATTTAGTTGCAGACACAGACAGTTCACCATGTGTTGCCCAGAAGTCAGTTCATTCTTTACAGAACATTCTTCTACAGCCACATGCAGTATAATTATGACACTGACATAATATTATACCGCTCTGTCATATGAATGTATATTCAAATATTTCCATTTTCCCCCAAAGATGATCTTTGTAGCTGCTTCCTATTTTCAGAATTAAAAGAACACATGTTCATCTTAATTGCGAAGTCTATTGAGTTCTTTTAATTGAGAACACTTCACCATAAAGCCTGTTTCTTTATTTTTCCCTTTGGTCTTTCATGACACTGGTATTTTTGAAAATCCTAGGCCAGTTGTCTTACAGGTACCATATATTTTTAATTGTCCCACAGCCTTGTCCTAAAAATGATAACTATAGGTTTCTATTGCACCTCCTGGTTTGTCCGGAATTGAAAACTCTTTGCAGTTCATTTAAATTGGTTCTGCCTTATCTTTACGTCATTTGTTCCAGAACTTTAGAGTTTTGATTTTAAGAATGCTTAAAGTAAAACAGACAAACAAAAACAGACACAATATGCCAGTGTCTAAAACAACTGTCTGTAATAGATTAAGATTACATGTATTTTTAAAGCACTTAGGCAACCTCTAACTTTGTAGCACCATTAACACAATTGGAGTCATTTTGGTTATTGTTCATACGTTTTCTCTACTCCTCTTCACTAAAGGATATTCTTTCAGTTTCATTGTACTTTTTGATCCAGGATAAACTTCCAGTAACCTGAGGACCAGGATCCAATTTTTACATGTACATATCTGTCTTTAGATGGTGATGTCATCCCTGACAGTAGTCTTTGTTGAAAGACATAGAGATTGAATAGAATTTTGCTATTACAATGAACATATCTGATAATCTCCAATAGGTTACCTAATGTGTTAGTTTGCCATAGTTGCCATAAAAATACGTCACCGGCTGGGAGTCTTTAACAATGGAAATATATTTTCTCAGATTACTGTAAGCCAGAAGTCCTGGATCAACATGAGGGCGGGGCTGGTTTCTCATAAGGTTTCTCTCCTTGACTTGTAGATGCTCATTGTCTCTTTGTGTTTTCATCGGCACCCCTTCTGCGTGTCTGTCCTACCCTCTTCCTATAATGACACCAGTCATATTGGATTAGGGACACATTAATGATATCATTTTAAATAATTATCTTTGTGAAGTCCCTATCTCTACCATATTTAGAGAGTCTCTAAATCTCTAAATATGGTAACATTCCCTGGGGTTTAGGACTTCCAACACATAAATTTGAGGAAAGGACATGATTCAGCCCATAACACCTGGTTACCTGATCACAGGATCAGTACTGTTAAAAAGACAAAAGATAGTTGCTGGTAAAGACATAGAGAAAAAGGAACACTTGTACATTGTTGCTGGCACTGTAAACTGGCATGGCCACCATGGAAAACAGAATGAAATTTGCTAAAAAAATGTTTTTAATAGAATTACCATATAATCCAGCAATGATGAGTATGTATCCAAAGGAAACAAAGCCATTAGCCATTATCTTGAAGAAATATCTGTACTCCCTTGTTCATTGCACCATTATTCACAATTGCCAAGGTATGAAAATGACCTCCGGATCCATCAATGAATAAATGAATTAAAATTAATGAATTAAATACTTTTAAAAATTGCATTAATAACAATATATTACATAAACATAATTACATATATAATTAATTATAATCATATTATTATATCATATATAATATATTCTAAAATTTAATAATTTAATAATAAATTGAATTAATTACAATATTATGTGTATATATTATAAAATATAATTATTATTAATTATAGAATTAGGTTAGCTGTATTATATATTAACATATTAATCATCTTAATGTAATGTGATCTATATGTAATTTTATTATATACATAATATGATATGATTCAGCATTAAAAGAGAAGAAAATCTTGCCATTTGTGACAGCATGGATGAAACTGCAGGGCCCTATACTAATTGAAATAAGCCTGAGAGATAAAGATAAATATTGTATTGTACCACTTATATGGAGAATCAAAAAAAAAATATTTAACTCATAGAAACAGAGAGTAGAAAAGTTGTTGCCAGTTGCTTGGGAGTGAGAGAAATAGGGAGAGGTTGGTAAGTGGATACAAACCTTAAGTTATAAAAGGAATGAGGTCTAATGGTCTACTTAAAATATAGTAACCATAGTTGATAACACTATATTGTATCATTGAAATTTGCTAAGACAGTAGAACTTAAATGCCCCCCCCAAAGGCAAATATGTGGTGATGGATGGGTTAATTAACTCAATGAATGGAAATTTTTGACAATGTATATCAAATCATCACACTGTACATTTTAAATATTTTATAATTTTATTTATCAGTTAAAACACAATAAAGGTAAATAGATAAACAGAAAGGCAAAAATTAATAGGATAAACTAAAGCCTCCCTATTTTGTTAACTGTTCCGGGTTAGGTTCTAGACAAAACAGTAGAAAAAGGAAAATAAGTAGTTAATGTATACAGGGACAGTCCTTCTTAAATCTTTCTCGTTAAAAATTTGATTCAATCCTAGAGACCAGTGAGGGAAATATATGGGAAAGTAAGGATCAGTAGCTCTGCTTATAGGGCAAAAAGGGAGAAGGAAAGGACAAAATAAACTAGTTTATTTATTAAGAACCAACTTTTATATATAGTCATTTAATTGCTTAATAACCCTATTCTGTTTTATAAATAAAACTTACTGGGAACGATTAGAAATCTGCAAGTGACCCATTTTCAATTAAGATTTTTGATCCAACCCAAGCCCACAGGTTTCTTTCGCTCACGCTCTATTCAAATTGCATGTCTAGGGATCAAGTAAAAACTAATGGGCTCCTTCTCATGCTATTGTTCGTACACCCTGTTGACAAATCTGACCTTCTTGGTGAGATTGGATCACAATATTTACTGATGTTTCCACCTTCCTCAGGGTTTTATTTTTTTCCCTTTTCACTCAGTGATAATCCCACTTTTCAGAATTATTTTCTTCAATTAGATACACTCTAAAGTATATAGATAGAATAATATTAAGAAATATTGATGATCAACATATCTATACCCTCTTCTAAGTACTTTTTTGTGATTAATTTATTTAATCCCCCTGTGTTATGGGGTATATGCTCATTTTTGTTTTTTTTTTCTTTTTAAGTAAGTTTCATGCCCCATGTGGAGCCCAATGTGGGGCTTAAACTCATGACCTGAGATCAAGACCTGAGTTTAAGAGTCAGTTGCATAACCAACTGGGCCACCTACGCACCTCAGGTATATACTACTTTTATCTCTATATTATAGATTAGAAATATCAAGATTAAACTTATTAAATAACTTCCCTATGACTACTTCCCTCTAGATGCCAAAGTAATGGATTCAGTGTACTTTATTGTGTTTGAAAAGATTTTCTTTCTTTACATTAATAAATTACAGATAAAGGGCCTGGAACAGTGATCATTTATTATGTGTTTTTTGTTTGTTTGTTTGTTTTGTTTTGTTTTTAGTAAAAACCATATCTATTTATAGGAATCCCCAAGATGGGGAATTTCTAGTTTCTCAGAAAACATGCCCTATGCCTGTCTAAATGGACATAGGCTATAGTGTATAGCACATTGGACGTATATTGAAACAGTCTAATCAAATGATAATAATAGTTGGAGAGACAAATGGTTCTTTTTATTGGGACAAGACTAGAAACTATTGTATAATCAAGTCTTATATTGCAGAAAAATCTACAATAACGTTAAGTATCATTCCATGATATTGCTGATACTTCCATTTTGTCCGGAAAATAAACATCCCCATGTTATATGTAAACATTTATTTGAAGACTGGGAACAAAAATGTTTATGGAAACCAAAATAATGCTTTATTGTTCTATGTTTTTATTGAATTCAAAATTAAAATTTAATCTGAATATTTTTTTTCTGAGACACGAACTCCAACTATTTTCTGGCTACTGAAACTATCTTTAAGACATCTCTTTCATAGAAATAAAGCAACATTAGGATCACTAAATGATCAAGTAAGAAATAACTTTATTCATTCTATTTTAATTAAGAAATAGTATCTATTGACTGTTATTAGGTACTAGGTCACAACAATGAGGAAAATAGAAGAACTTCAAATTGATAAGAATTTCCATTCCTGCAAGAGGCAACTAGCAATAAATAATAGAGTAAATAAGTAGATTTTACTTTGGTTCAAGGTGATAAGTCAGATGGAAACCGATAAGAGTAGGAAGGATTTGTTCTCTTAAACATGGTGGGCAGAACAGACCTCGTTGAAAAGGCGACGTTGGAGCAAAGCATTAAAGGAGGTGACTGGGGAATGGGACGAGCCTCATAGTAGAGAGGTCCAGGCAAGAGAAATCACCAGGACACAGAGCCTAAAGCATGAGGGTACTTAGATTTTAGAGATTATTTTATGCAACCGTCGATTGTTTTACAGATTAAATTTTGAAATGTCAATAGACCTTAAAGTTGTAAGGTGAGAGATTCAACTAAATTTTAGTTTTAAAAACTGTTTTCTAATGCCAGCTTGCAGATGACTGGATGTAAGGCAAAATTAGAAGCAGAAAAATATAATGAGATGCTATCCTCCAGGCAAAAAATTGATCACGCTAACCTGCCACAAAGCTGTGAATGTCTAAGAATAAACAGACTGGAGACAATTTAGCCTCTGTCTTTAAAAAGTTTAGACATAATTGAGCTGTTTTAAGCCATTAGTACACTCTGTTGAGGTATCAAAAAGTTCTGGGTCAACTCCACCCCAAACAAGCTATGTAGTAACACTTGAAGCTACCTGTATTTTCCACAAATTTGTTAAATTTTTACCCAAATAATTTAATTAAACTATTGATGATTACTGAGTCAAAACGTTGTCATTCTTCAATTTTTTAAAAATTTTCTGGTGTACTTTTAACCAATGGGTATTTAAATAGCACCTCGCATATGTAAATTAAGGGCTCATTTCATACAAAACAGCTTGGGTCTGAACTGGAGAACATTGGTTTATTTATTAATATTCTTTGACAGTGAGGAAATTTAGCTAAATATGTCAACTTGTCCACACATTTCCCTCTTGTTCATGAAAACGTCATCAGCAATTTTGCTAGAAACCTTTTCAAACACAGGTATATTGATAGCTGATAACAACCTATAACAAACTAGTGTTCTATTTTAAGGAGAAAAAAAGTACCCTCAAAGACTAACTACTGTTGAGGTGTAGTTTACTTTATAAAACTTTTAAAGACCTGCTTACTCATTTCTATCCACAGGCACCAGTCACAGTTTCTCAACTCTGGATTCTTGATTTGAATATTGATGAAATAAATATGCAAATTAAGAGGAAAAATACACAGAAATACAGTCGTACAATGACGCATATCTGTAATTTTAACCTCTTTGTTAAGTGTCAGTCTTAGCTAAATAAAATCTAAATGTATCTGAATTGATCGAGGGCACCAAAAATAAGAATTAAAAACTATTTATGGTCAACGCATAATAAAGTATTTGTTTCTAGGAAGAATAAAAATTTGATTTATGTAACAATAAAAAAGGCTCAATATAAACAGATTTAGATTGTTTTCCCTTAGGAAATTTTTAGAATACTTGTCAAAAGTCATGACAATATTAAATATTGTTTTTACTATATTATTCTGAGTATTTCTTCCAACTTATATTAGATTGTCTGAATATTTCAGAAATTTTGTTATTTCTCCACATATGAAATGAAATGAAACATTTCATTTCAATACCTTTTAAAAAAAAAAAACAAGCTGGCATTGGAGCACCTGAGTGACTCAGTTGGTTAAGTGACTTGGTTGGTTAAGTGTCCAACTCTTGATTTTGGCTCAGGTGATGATCTGAGGGTTGTGAAATTGAGTCCTGACTTTGGCTCAGGGGATGATCTGAGGGTTGTGAGATTGAGCCTCTGTTAATCTAGAGCCTGCTTGGGTTTCCCTGTCTCTATCTCTCTCTGCTCCTCCTCTGTGTGCTCTCTCTCTCTCTGTCTCAATAAATAAATTAATTAACATTTAAAAGAAAATTTAGCTGGCACAATGTTAAGCAAAAAATATTTTTGTGCTTATAGTAAATTTTCCTCCATTCATAAAAATAAAAAAAATCTATATAGCTGTACTTAAATATCATTTCTCATTAACTAATAGACTCATAATATTCCATTAAATCTTGCTCCATGATTTATAACATTGGAAAATACAGTAATTATTCCCACTTTTTAATTTATAAAAATTAAATGGAAAGCAGTTATACATACACCAAATGTTTATCTTACTAGCCAATGTCTTTTAAATCAATTTATAGAGATTAATAGGTTTATAGATATATAGGGAGATATTGAGTGTGCTAGTTAGGCTAAATATAAGAAATGACCACAAAATCTTAGTTGCTTGTAACATTAAATTAATTTTCTTTTACATTATAGTCCAGTGTGGGTCAGAACTGGAGATTGGTACAGGGCTATAGTTCATAAATCCAGTTAGATGTCCAAGCTTCTTCTATTACTTGCTATAGCAACATGCTCAGTGGTCAAAAATAGTTCCCTGTTCTCTGCCAGAAGCAAAGGATCTGGAGAATATGGTCAAACATGCCACCAAAGAAAGAGAGACATAGGGTATTAGGAAGCACCTTAGGAAGTCTCTGTCTTGGCAGTGTAGTGAGAAGAAATTCATACAGAGTAGGCATAATGCATGGCCCTGTGTAGTTACTTACAAACCCAGTGGTATTCTCATCTTTTATATTTCACACCTGTAAACAGCCTTCCAGATGCACGAACTTCTCCAACTATTTCCAGTTCAAAACCTCTGGCTCTATTCTGATGTCCATATTAGCTGGAAATAAAAATAATATTTGTGAATAGCTAATTTTAACCAAGAAAAGAACATAATTTTGTTTCCAATTTTCACAGTGTTTATATGACATCATTGCTGAGACTTATCAGTGAGGAGTACAGCCACCTAAAACCAAAAGTTACTAATCTTTCATTTTGTTTAGTTAGATTTATTTCTGTAATGGTTATGCTGGTGACAAACAGTGATTTTAACATTTTAGGATTTTTTTATATCCAAATATGAAAGTTGACAAAAGTTGAACACAGAGAGATTACATTATTTCCCAGAGTCACACAATTAACAAGAGGCAGGATTCCACACGGAGGTTGCAATCATTATAATTTCCAACATTTAATTAATTACATTAAATTCACCTATCAGTTTGTGAAAAAGAGATTCCTGAGTTCTCATTACGTGGCAATCACTGGTCTTGATGTGACTGACTCTCAGAAGAAGATCACATAGATCTCAACGTTAAGGAGCTCATATTCTCTACAATGGCTATCCCTGATATTGTTTGAATATCATACAAAACTGTGATCACCAGGCATTCTAGGTCAATGTCTACACTCTCATTCTACATCTATGTACAAGAAATTGAATATTTTAATGAACTAAAACATGTAAGCTGAATTATAGTCATTTACTAAATTGTCTAATTAAACACCATTTTTACTCTTCATCGTAGCACATAGACCTTTGGCTGAATATTTCAATTCCTAATATGTTATATTTGTATAGTCAAATTAAAATCATTTGTCTTATAATTATAATCATTTATCTCTGTTTTAAGTGATAAAAATGCATCTCAGAATAATAGAGCGTAGACACAGAGTAGAATGACTCACATACATTGGAAAGCTTGTGGTTGGGTGTGAAGACTGTAACTAGAAACAAATAGCCATTAAGGCTTTCCCTCAAAGCATCTTGTCTTTGTAACAGTATTAGACTCACTGCCTTACAGGATGGCTAGTGGATAGAAAATGAGACTTTACTTAACCTTAGTTTGAAAATACTGAAGGATTTGAAAATACTCCAATAATACTGACTCACCTACTGATCTGTGATCAATTCTTAGATCAAACAGTATGGTCAGACATTTGATGCATTGCATACAGTTAGTCCACTTGGCTTGTGTATTCTCCTTCTGCCACGGGGTGGAAGCGATCGGATCAGTTCTCTGTTTGGTAGCCACCATTACACCAACCCATTGATGTTCTGGGCTCATGGAGAGGTGGTTTGACCAAAGTGGGTGAGGGGGTGGCTGGAGAAGCTCTCCAGTGCATAACAATGTTTGGCGTGCAGAAGATCATCAATAATCCTGGGCATTTATTTTGTAAATTACAACATGCAGCATTCTGAAGAAGCACATACGATTGAGGTCACTTCCTTTAAATACACAGAAATGAAGAGTTCTTTGAAAAGTAATGTTTTTTGTTTGTTTGCTTGTTTTTGTTTTTTGTTTCTGTTTTTGCTTGTTTGCACTTTGATAATGCGAGTCCTAGGCAAAGAACTAAGTAAAGAACCTCAGTCCAGAATGTGGTGATTAAACTATACACTAAACCTAGGACCTTCAGAACGACACAGTAAATTAATATGAAGTTCTCCTAATATTCCCAGGTTATAATTCATACTCTTTTGGAAGAGGCACCTGCTCTAAGGTCAATTTCGAACTTTGTTAAAATCAACCTGGTTCATCAATCCAAGATCAGAAGGTCCATATAAGATCATGAATTTTTTTTTTTCAAAGGATTAATTTAGAACCGCTGTCACAAGTGGTTTATCAATGGGTAACCCCTTGCCAATGCAGCTAACTCCGCTCGGTTTCTTTTTTCTGACTGTGGCTAAACATCGATATTTGGCATTTAAAAATACAGTCAATTATTCCAAACATTCATCTCAAAGCAAGACAGTATTACAGAGTATGTGGGGTTACCTAAAAATAATATACAATTAAGCATTAAAACCCTATTAAAATAACATTAATGGTTAAAGGCAAATGCTTTTATAAAATAGATAATTGGATATGATAAGAAGTTTCTGCAGACTATCATATTTGATTCCTGCCCTTAAGGCCCCATATTTGATTCCTGCCCTTAATTTTAATCAGATAACTTCTTGCGATCTCAAAAATGCTAGCTCTGATGAACGATTTGCTTCACTCTCTTATTTTACAGTCATTTTCCTCTTGTGCTACCACCCCCTTAATTTTTTTTTTTAAAAACGTGACAATCAAGTAAATGAATGCCCTAAAGACCAATGAAATCTGGCATTTGAAAAAGTCAGTATAGAGACATTTCAAACTATAAAATAATCATAATAGCCTACATTTGTATAGTGCTTTACAATTCAAAAAGTTCTTGAAGACATTTTATGTAATTTGATTCTCATGTTAAAGCTAAGAAATGAATAAAGAATCTCCCAATGATCTCACTTTTAAAGATGAAACTTTGAGGCTCATCTCAGTGATTTCTTAAGTCCTAGTCTATATAATATGTACACATAATCTGTTGAACTATATTCTCTCCCAAATCCCTCTTTTCGTTATATTGCCACACGGTCTTAAGCATAATACTTCTTACTCTTATGCCCCAAATTAAACTATTTTTATGTGCTCTTAAAATGTGAAACAAGACCCTTATTAAAAATCAGTTTAATAGCAATAGCTTTTGCTATTCATTAAGTTTTTAGCAAGCACTTTTAAGTTCTTCTTTTACATTATATCCTTTAATGCACTCGACATTCCTTTGAGGACTTGTTAGTGAGAAAACTGAGTTTTGGAGAAATTAAGGATATTACCAAAATCACATAAATACCAAATTGTAGAGTCTCAATTCAAACAGGGTTGTCTATAAGTCCAAAGTCATATTGTTCAATAATTTGAACAGTACTTTATCATTGTAATAAAGTAGTCATATCATTTAATTTCATAAACATAATAATTATCAATGTCTTAAAGAAAATATTACTTAAAAATCAGATGCTACTTGCAAATGGATATGACCACTTATCTCACATTTGATAATTATTCATCATTGTTTTCCTTTAGGACAATTTACAGAATAGAGTTTTCTACCTAATTTTACAACATTTATAAAAAGCATCAGTAGACTAATAGAGAGCTAGTCTGATTTTAAATATAAATGAACATTCTCTTAAGCTCAACTCTGTATTCCGGAAAAGGTAGATTTGCTTGTACTCATTGAACCCTTAATCTAGAAAGAATCTTAAAATAAACCTGAGATATGTTTGTGGGAGAGAAACTCAAAAACTTGAGCTGATGAGCTGATGTTGGAAGACAAATATTTTGATACCAACATACGGAGCTTGACCCTAAACTTCAGGGTACAAATGGCGAACTAAAGCCACTTAACACTCTTACAAACTGAAACCTGCTTCCCATAACTCATTTTTTTTTTCTAGAATTATTGTGAAAATGAACTGTTATATTCATCTATTGGTCAGACTTCTCATTGTCTCCAACCTGGACTGGAAACAATTGGGTCTTATGATCCATGATAGAATACTTGAACTGTTTATGTCATAGTCCTCTGCCATTTATAGGTATATATTCTCATTTGATTGATTTTTTCTAGCCATGTATCCATTAAGATTGGGTCCAGATCCCTCTACCACTTTATTTCATCTCTCTGGAATTTCCCAGGATGCCACACACTTGTGTAGATTGGTATACATTCCTTTTTATCAATGTTTCTTTGACACATTTCTTTTTCTGCTTCTTTCCTTTTTTTAACTAAAAATTTAATTCTCAGTGAATGACTCCTCTTTGCCCTCCCATGCACACAAAAACTGATATAGATCTAAATTATTTCTTATTGCTAAAAAATTCATTATACATATATGTGCCATAATATGGTCAACTATTCCAATATATATATTTTAATCTTTTTAATGTTTATTTTTATTTTGGAAACAGAGCGTGAGCAGGGGAGGGGCAGAGAGAAGAGGGAGACAAAGAATCTGAAGCAGGCTTCAGGCTCTGAGCTGTCAACACAGAGCCTGATATGGGGCTTGAGCCTACAAACCAAGAGATCATGACCTGAGCCAAAGTCGGACGCTTAACAGAATGAGCCACCCAGGTGTCCCAACTATTCCCATATTAATAAACAATCGTTTTGTTACTAATTTTTTGTTAATCTCAAAAATTCAATTGTTTGCGTGTGTGCGTGCATATGTATAAATCTCTCTCTTTTTTCTCTCTCTTTTTATCTATGTCTGTAGAACCTCTTTTTATTTATGTCTGTATTTACCTCTAAGTACACACACTCTTATACACACATGTGCGTAACCGTAGGTGTCATATTTGAAAACTTTTGTGGCTTCCTCCATCATCATATTTCTATACAGTAAAAGGCCTGACTATAAAAAAGTCACATAATCCCACTAACAATGTTCCCCATATTCTTTTCCCCACATCTCCGTCAGCCGAAAGTGTTTGTGGGCTGTTGAACCAGTGGACCATCACACTTTGGTTTTTGCAGGGCAAGTTCTTAAATAAATTACTGAGCATTTGTTTGACTTTGAAGCTCTGCATTATCTGAGCTCTGAAAGTAACATGCACAGAAAGGAGCCTTATAATAACAGAGAATTTGGGTTACAAATAACTCCTTTCTGCATTATTTATTTGATTTTTTCCCCAGAAACCTCTGCCCATAAGGAAAGCAACGCAATTATGTCCACTTTACAGGAGAAGGCACTGAACAGTGGAGAAATAAATTTCTTGTATAAGCTCAGAGAAATTTGGACAAGAAACTAAACCTATCATTGTACCCTACAGTAACAAATTCTAGAAACACAAAGGGAAGAGCTTTTTAAGGTGCAGAAAATAGAAAATATCTCATGCAAAATTTACATTTTATTCACAGTGGATTAGGTATTGTATTTTTCTGTCTATAAAATGTATGTTTAGATATTTATCTTTCTAACTACTCACAGAATATTAAATCTAACAGGGACATAAGAGAGCTAGTCTACCTCTTGAATTCTACACATGGCACTATAGTGACAGGAGAATTTTGATTTTCCTATGTTTTTATGAGCTATTCAGTAGCCTGCTAGCATTAAAAAAATGGATTCCAGACTCTGAGCTTAGTGTTTTTAATCTCATCCCTCCTTCCATTTTGTTCCTTAAAAAAGAGTTTCTTACTGCTCAGACAAGACTAGATGATTAACCCCATCAGACAGAGTTGCTTTGATGTCTAAAGCATGATGATGGATTTTGATTGGTAACCTAAGGCAGAATGGACCACGATTCTATTACTAATCTAATGAACTATTACTACACTAGACAATTTTTATCATCTTTTAACACAAATGAGTCAGTGTTCAATACTTCTGTTAAGTGTGTGTCTCATAGCATTACTCAGTTGACTGGACCATTACATAAAAATGAATATTTCATTTTGACAATCCAAACACACACACGAACAAGCAAACAAACATTTCCTTGGATACTTCCTGCCACTCCCAATCAAAAATGCTATTATTCCATAAGCTATAGTTTTGATTTTCATTTTCTCTCTTTAAGGTAAATTTGTAACAAAAAAAAGAAAGATAAAAGAAAAAGATTTATCTGGTTCTACACCATTTCTTTAAAAAGAATAGTTAAAATCACCCAACTCTTTAACCGGTTAGCACTTTTGAATACTTTCAAATTGGAGGTATTTCTTCCCTAAAGAATTCACTCATCTGAAAGTACAGCCAGAAATAGTTATTCTAACCTTCTATCCAGCTGGCACACAGGCATGTGTCCTTGGTTCTGCCTGTCAGATGCTCACATGGGAAGAATCAGTCTCTCCAACTCCTCCCTGGCAAGGAGACAGGAGGAGTCTATTTTTTGTAGCAGCAGTGGCCAAAGTCCTGGTGGTAACATCTGTGGTGCATGGTTTTAGGTGTCTGTATGTAGCGATAGCATCTCACAGGGCCCCACAGGTGCCATCTAATGGTATGATTTGACCATTATTCCTGGCTGCATGTGCCCCAAGCCTATTTCTCTGTCTTTAGGAGATTCTGAGAGCTATCTAACATTCTTTATTATATTCACTTTCTCAACAAACCAGCTGTAAGGGATTTCTACATTTTTTGCAGCTAAGACCCCCAACTGATAGAAAGACTAACAAATCAATAAGCTGTGGCCCTCAAACCTGTCATCCCCTATCGAGAGCTTCGAGTGAGCTGTGCAGTTGGATTCATTAATCTCATAAACAACATTTTTTGGCCAGGTTCTGTGTTTAATGTGAAAACAACAATGGAAATTTTAAAAGGCTCCAGCTTCCAAACTGTTAACAGTCTAGAATAGTAAACAAATATATTTTTAATTACTTTACAACATGGTACGTTCTATGATAATGCAGATATTAGAATATTCCGGAAGCATAGAAAATCCCCAAAATGCTGAATGGATTTTGGAAAGATGAATAGTATTTTTCCTGGTGCAGGATACATAGGAAAAAAAAAACATTTTATGAAGAGAGAAGAGCATGAGAATTATTCATATAGATTGAAAGTGAATAATATACTGACAGTTCAAAGTACATTAATAGAATGTAAAAGTCATAGAGTACAATTAAGTACCTTTGAGTGGTAAAAGGTGAGAGTGGTGAAAGGAGATTTAAGACCATATGAAAGAATACCATAAAAATATGTTAAGCATTGGGACATCTGCACGGCTCAGTCAGTTAAACATCAGACTCTCGATTTTGGCTCATGTCATGATCCCTCGGTTCGTGGGAATGAGCCCTCGCATCCAGCTCTACTCTGACAGTGCAGAGCTGGCTTGGGATTCTTTCTCTCCCTCTCTCTCTGTCCATCCCCCACTCACACTCTTTTGCTCGCTCTCAAAATAAACAAATAAACATTAAAAAATATGTTAACCCTTTTAAATTACTACTGCAGTAAACTGAATAATGGTCCCCCAAAGATGTCTACACTCTAATCCCTAGAATCTATAAATATGTTACCTTATGTGGTGAAAAGAACTTTGCACATGTGATTAAACGAAGGATCTTGAGATGGGGGAGATTATCCTTTAATAACTAGGATATATAATATTAATATATTACTCTATCTTATTAATATATTAACTGTAATCGCAAGAGTCCTTTTAAGAGGGGAACAGGAGAATCAGTCAATGGTATGAAATGTGAGGACAGAAGCGAAAAGTCAGAGTAACGCTAGGAAAGGGCCACACACCAAGGAATGTGAGAAGCTTCTAGAAACTGAAAGAGACGCGATGAGTTTTCCCCTGAAATCTCTGTAAGGAACACAACACTGTCACCCCCTCGATTTTAGAATTTCTGACTTCCAGAGCTATGTTTTTTCAGACTGCTAAGTTTGTGAACATTCATTACAGCAATGATAGGGAATGAATGCTCATACCCTAGAAGGAAAAGGAACATTATTAACATTTGTAATTCAAGTGAGAGATATGGCAGACCTTGTTTTTTGTTGTTGTTGTTGCTGTTGTGTTTTTTTTTTTTATATTTATTTATCCTTGATAGAGATAGAGAGAGACAGAACATGAAAGGGGAGGGGCAGAAAGACAAGGAGACACAAAATCCAGAGTAGACTCCAGGCTCTGAGCTGTCAGCACAGAGCCTGATGTGGGCCTTGAACTCACAAACTGCGAGATCATGACCCGAGCCAAAGTCATACTCTTAACCAACTGAGACACCCGTGCGCCCCCAGATCCTTGTTTTTTTATTAAGCATAGTTGAATGAAGTACAGAGGCATAATTAGAGGGGAGTTTATAGTTAGGAAAGATAAATGGCCTTTGCAAAAAATGGTTTAAATTCTCTATCGATAAGAAAAGAAAGGAAAGGACAATAGTGAAAGACATTTTGGTGACAGAACTTGTTGACATAAGAGATATAGCATGCTAATAAGAGACATTAAACAGAATATGTCAAATATCATGAGCATTTAAAACATAATAAGCATGGCGCTAATACCTTTGCATGCATTGCCTTATTTGATTCTGGCATCAGCCGTGTGAACTGGATATTATTATCACCATCCCCATCTTATAAAAGAAAACCATAAATGAGCTAGGCAGAGCGACCTACTAGGAGTCAGAGAGTAACGGAGCTGCCCTGCTAAGGGATCATTGCTGATAGGAACGAACAAATCGTGGTTGTAACAATAGTGCTGCTAAGAACATAAACATAGTCTTGTTTATTTCAGGGAAGAAATGAAATGCCCAAATACTCGAAGGAAATGGGTTTGCATAATGCTTCCCTTGCTGATAGAAGTAGTTAAGAATCTATAACTTTGGAGAAAATATCAGTCTCCAGAAAAAGAGTCCCAAAAGATCGTCCAGGAATTCTGAAGGCCCTATACATCTCTTATATCTGGAGGAGTTGTACGGTGAGTGTCTATGGAGTGATATACCTAAAAGTCTCCACAGGTCCTATCGTATTAGATCCTTGCTAGCCACTACTTAAAAGTCATATACATTTGTGAACACATCCTGTGGCAAGAGGCCATATACAAAGACATATATAATTTTAGATTCAACACATTTCTTTCTTTCTGGTGATTAAATATCTTGGAGAACAATAAAAAAAAAAAACAAGGAAATCTATAAGGTTCATCCTCTAAAAATTCAAGATAGTGTCATGGTTAGAAATTTAATAAAATAGAAAATACATTTCAGGATCCCAACTTTCAGAAAAGCACAGGGGCACCTGGGTGGCTCAGTCAGTTGAGCGGCCGACTTGGTTCAGGTCATGATCTCACGGTCTGTGGGTTTGGGCCCCATGTTGGGCTCTGTGGCGATGGCTCATCAGAGCCTGGAGCCTGCTTCGGATCTGTGTCTCCCTCTCTCTCTGCCCTTCTGCTGCTCATGCTCTGCCTCTATGTCTCTCAAAGATAAATAAATGTTTAAAACAAATTAAAAAAAAGAAAGAAAGAAAGAAAGAAAAGCACAGAGCACAGAACTAACCATTCACAACGAGGCTCTGGGTTTTGTTTAGAAATTATTCACAGGTAAAAATGGTTTAAAAATAGGTTGTTCATTTTGTATGTTTAATTGCATTTGATAGAAATTTGTCTAGAAATTTCCTATAGTTTTGTTCTCAAAATTGAAAAAAGGAAACTGGAATAAAAATGACATCAATGAAAGGAGAGCATTTTGAGAGGATTTGGAAAATTGTACAGATTTTTAAGATAAGTTTAATGTTAAAAATGAAAAAAAAAATGACCAGATATTTACATTTGGAATATTTTACTTTAAAACATCATGGAAAAGACATCCTATCAATTTGTGACCTTAAGCAGAATACCAATGAATAAATGTATAGAATATCTGACCTAGAAATTTTATTTCTTCCCAACCAATCAATTCTAAAGACTTAAATTGTGATCAGTGAACATGAGTGATTGCTTCGTGTTTTCATAGAGGATGTGTGTGACAAAACCGGAGCATATACTCTGATCGATGCATTGGCGTCAGTTTGAAATGGCACAAAATGTTGAAAGAAGATATCACTCTTTTGGATCACCCAACAAAACCTCTCAGATAAACTAATGGAAGGATTTTCACTATATACGTGAAGGAGTAATTTGAAGAAAAAAAATATGCTGACCAAAATGATCACAACACTGTGGTGGATTAAACTTGGCTGCAAGTTCTCCGATTGAGGGGCAGAATTTTTTCCTCATCTCTTTAAACGTGGAAAGGTATGACATTTCATCCTTTGAAAGTGTGACTTCTTGGACCAAGAGAACACAGTAGAAGTGATGCCATTCCGGATCCAGGCCCTGGGCAGTTTCTATCTCGTTTTCTTGGAGCTCTGAGCCACCACGTATGGAGTCTGAATTCCCTGCTGGAGAGACTATGAGGGAAGGATATGAAAATACTGTGGAGGAAGGGGGAGCCCATCTGTGTCCTCTCTTACAGTTGTTCCCACCTGGCACCAGTCTTATTCAGTGAAGCCATTTTTAACTCTCCAGGCCAGACCTGCTACCGGCTAAATGCTACTGTGTGACCCCAGTTGAAGCCACATGGGAAACAAGAAATATCATCTGATCCCTACGATATTCATGACGAACAAAACTGTGAAACATAACAAAGTGATCGCTGTTTTATGCCAATTCTTTTGGGGGTACTTGTGTGCAATTTGCTTGACTCCTCACTTTCCTCAACTATAAAATGGACTTAAGAATCCCATAAGTTTGTTACAAGGATGGATTGAATTAGTGAAAAGAAAATGCTAAGACAGTCATCTGTCGATTTTTTATTGTAGTAACTGACACATAGCAATAATTGATTTTTTTGAACTGCGAGGTTCTGTGTGGAGACTCAGTAGATGATTGTTCCTCATGCAGAGCAATTCCGCTGCTAAATCTCCGTGGTTGAGCAAGCACTTTAATTTCTCTCCAATTGTAGGAGTAGGCTTAAACTGATTCATCCAAGTTCAATCATTTTGTCTTACTTTGTGAAAGAGCAACCTTTTTCAAAACAGTTAATCACAGTTATAGAAAAGCCAGGCATCTGTCTTCATGAATGAATGTACGACTTTGCCTGTATAAACAACACTACTTTACATTTATAAGACCTATTGTTATGCCCAGAATTCGGGAACCCCAAGAACCACCAGGGAGCCAAGCCCCATGCAAGAAAAAAGAGCCTTTATTCGAGCTAGCTCAAGCTCAATCTTATACCTGTACCAACGCAGCGGTGGGTCAAGAGAGAGAGCATGTTCCAAAAGCCCAAGAGTTTTAAAGGGGTCTAGGGTAGTGGGAGGGGTGATGGTCGTGACCCTAGCTGATTGGCTGAGGAAGGGTCAGAGTACTGTTACATAGGTCACTGGGCGTGGTCCTTTTGGAACCGGAAAGTTGCAGGTTTTAAGCTTCTGCGCAGGCACTGGGGACTCAAAATGGAGTCAGTCTCAGTTTGCTCTTAAACAAAATGGAGTCAGTCCTGATTTGCCCTTACACTACAATTTATAAATGCTTTCTAAGTACGTTATACGTTTTGAGACTTAATGCATACATCTTGAGAAACATATCGTGAAGAATTATTATTCCCATTTTGCAGATGAAAATCACACCACTCAGAGATGGGAGTGATATGCGAAGATCAATATTAAATGCATGCCTGAGATGAGCGAGTTCAGACCTTTTTCTGTACATTTTGTAGGCTCCCTCCTTTGCTCCAGCATAACAATTTGAGCTAAATACATTTGTATTGTACCTTCTCAATAATCTTCCTCATTTCTTCTGATATTTAGGTTATTTTCTTCTAGAAGATGGCTATCACTCTAAAGCAATAATTTTAGGGATGCAACTAACATTCATTTACCAATCTCTACCAAATGCAGCATTTGGATAAATGAATTGAAAAATGAAATTCTAAAAGAATACTCGGAGCAAAAATCTAAGTAAACAGTTGCCATCTTTTTGTTTTTCTTTTTGTAAGTGCAGGGTAGAGTTCTTTGTTCTAAGAGGAAGAAAACTCCTACTTAAAGTGCCTTAACATTGATGCTTAATGTGCAACAAGTGTCGTTTCCAGGCAACCTCTGAAGCAGGTGTTTGAAGCTGTTCTAGCCCCAGAATAAGTGACCCTGCTGCGGTATCACACTCTTGAAATGTTCCTAGGGAGTCTGTGGCTAAAATTACACATTACACACGTAGATTGTGATTCTCGGTAATGCATGCAACCAAACAAAAAGCCCTTTTTGAAAATCCTAGCATAAAATTGAAAATTGAAAGTACCTTTCATGTTACCAAATCCTTTGCTTAAGAGGCACTAAGTATACATTAATAGGCTCACAAGGAAAATGTAAAATAATTGAATGGCTAAACAGAACATCTATCAGTCTAGAAAGTATCTCTCTAGCACTTACAAGTTTTCCATCTTCATTTGAAAATCTGTAACTTGGAGACCATGCCTAAGAGTGCCCCTCGCACCAAAAAGTTAACAAGTCTGTTAATTAGATGACTGTCATGACTGCATGATGTAAACTAAAAAGTCTGCAAACACTAGTCATCGGGTATAAGAATTTCATGTTCATACGACATGATATTTAGTCCTCTACATTTTATTTGGGACAGATAACACACAATCTCGCTGATCTGTACTTGTCTCTAAAATGGGACTAAAACTACAGTCTACCTCAGAAGCTAGTAGTATGTATGATATAAGATACCCTTATAAATCCTCAACATAACACCATCCACAGAGTAAGCTAAGCTAGTCTACACACATGTAGAGTGGTTGTGTGCAGTCCAAGAACATGGGGTTAAAGTCAGGATCTACATCTTAAGGAGTTTAACTACAAGCAAAGTTATTTCTCTCTTCCTCTCTCTCATATTCATCATCTAAAACGAGAGAAATAATAGCCCATCTCATCAGATTGCTACAACAGTAAACTGAGTTGGAACACATAGACTAACTCAGGAGTTGGATTATAAAACCTTTGAGTTGTAAAACGATGGTGAAATCTTGTTAAATACAAGTCTGTATTTTAAGTGAAATAGCCTAATTTTACTCAAATACGAAATGAACTTTTAGTTTGGTTTTGACATTAAATGAAGCAATTGAGAAAAATACTGCTTTTTGAAACAATGTAGGGAAAATACATTTACTTTTTTTAAATTTTTGATGTGTGAATGACATTTAATCTTTTGAATGGACACTATGCCAACGTAACCTGAACTAAATAGGTATCCTTGTGTTATATAGAATCAGCCTTGGTAAAGGTAAGGGTGCTTATTCTGTGGTAGTATTCAATTTTGGAAAATCAAATTTTCCCATAATTTCTGTTTGGTTTCCCATAGACATAGTCCTAGTTTCCTAGGTACTGAGCCTATATGACTAAAGTAATATAGCTAAAGCTAAACATACAGCTAAAGTAATATTCACAATTTCAGTATTGAATTTGAACATTAATTTTCCATTTGTTTACTTTTCATTTATTAAATAAAAATATTTGACAGATGCCACTTACGTACCATACTCTCCTCGTAGGCAAGTAGTCTGTATTAGCACACGCTTATTTGTTTGAAATTTCCTTATTCAAAATACAAAATATTCTCTTTATATGACTTAGAATTTAAACCATAGAATCCCCTGGGTTGATTAACTTATTCCAAAAGCTCATTTGTAACACTATTCGTTTATAGTTGTGGAGAAAATCATCATAGATATGAGTACATCAAGGACAGGTATGATTGCAGATATGAGATCTCCATCTAGAAAAGTACCCAGATGGTAATAGAGAATAAATATTGATAGAATGGAGAAGTTAATGAACGCTTCTAATAAGAACAACAACAACAACCCTATCGATTTTCTATTCAGTGATCATACTTCACATGTTTCATTTCTAAACCGTATGCTAGCTTTGAAAATTGGATATTATCTCAAATTTACATAAAACTAAAGGGAATGCCAGAGAGCTTAAGAACATGTAAAATAATTCATAATCATATAAATCATTTTTTTGTCTTGAAATTAAAGGAAATAAGCAAAGTAAACTTTAAGGATATTCTATAAAGAAACATATTTTGAATAGACAACTATGAATTGGGCAGGAAGCATGATGAAAATAGGTAGCAAGACAGTCTATTACAGATATCCCCATGCTATCATGGTTAATCTTTATTCTAGCATACTAGACAGGAAGAGGTGGAGAAAGCTGTAAGAGTTGATCATCTGGCTCAGTCTACTTCCTCTCCCTAAGAGGATAGAAACTCACGGATATCAAGTTCTATTTAGGTATCAGAAGACCTGGATGTCCATAAAAAGTAAAAGAAAAAATTCACAAAGAGTTTGTCTATATCTGAGATCCCATAAGATATTATATTGTCTGAGTGTCACTCAGAGTTGCTGTCTGAAGCCACCTCTCTTCTTGCTAAAGATTTTTTCTTTTGTTTTATCTTTGTGGGCAAATAAATCACACACAGGGCCTGTCTATGATCTCCTGAAACAGTAAGCAGCCCACCTAGAACACCCATCTAGGTGCATGAAATGTCAAGAAGTGCACAGGTCTGTTTTGGAGAATTCATGAAATTGTTAAAATTCAATGTAAAATTGGTCACGAAGTTTCCTTTGAGAATTTTTAAAGAAAAAATATCCATCTTCACCAGTAGCTCAAAGGATTTATTAAACCAAATATGGTCCATTGGGAGACACAGAGTGATAAATGCCTCCACATACAGCGTATGATAGAAGCACAAACAGGTTGCCATGGAATTTGAAATTAGAGTCATCTGGTTCAGACATAGTCATCACAGAACAATTCTAGCAAAAGGTAATGCTTAAAATTACCTTTAAATGATGAGTGGGAGTTAACTGGTTTCTGTAAGATGGCAAGAACACTTTTAGTGAGATAAAAAGTAAGTGCAAAGAGAGGGAATTGCTAAAGAGCCTGATTCTTCATGGAAATGGCAAGTTGTTCAGCATGGTCAGAATTAAGAGTGGAAAAAGAATTATTGCAACAATAAAAGCCCATTTTCTAGTTTACCCATTGAATCATCCTAGTTCAAGTTCTTTTTAAGCACTTTCTAAGCAACAGAATCTTTTGTTATCTGACAATCAGCCTGTGACTTAAAGTATTAAAGAACAATAATAGAATCCAGTCGGAGAGGGCAAGGAATCAAGAAGATATTTGTTTTTCACTTGAAAAGAAAATACTAAGTTGGAATAAGAATTTCACTATTCAAAGAAAAAATAATAAAATAAAAATAAGTGTTTAGATCATAAAATGATTCCTTGAAGCCAAAGGAATATCAAGTATCTTAAAGTACTTTTGGAAAACTATATATTAAAGGAAACAAAAATGAAATATGGAAGATTTCTGACATTCATTCTTAGTAAAATAAAACATGAAATCTATGAAAAAAGTTATTGGAAACAAGATGAAAAGACCAAAGATTTTATTAAAATTATAACATTGGGAAAGAGATTAAAAAATGCATGAAATAAGGAAATGATTTAAAGTAAAAATGCACTGAACATAATTTTAAATGTTTTATAATTGTTAGTAACAATTAATTATATAAAAACTAAAGCCAGTGATGAAGAGAACCACCTAAGTTTACAGATGAGAATTTGTGGTGGGGAGTTTGAGGATTTAGAGAATGACCCTTGGTGGGTTAGTGTGAGGGTTATAATTAGAATTAGATTTAGCTAGCAAAATGGTGAAGATAAAGTTTCAATTGGGACTGCATCAACAGATGGTTGAAATTACTTGAAGAGTCATGAACAAATAAGAAAATAAAATATTCCAATTTCTATAGAGAACATATTTTCTGAATGAAGAAATAACTGACTCTGGAGATAAAGAAGTCCCTTGATTTACATGACTGATTAAGTAAAGCATAGTATCTTCATGGAAAGCTCGACTTTTAAAGAAAATAAAAGGAAACCCAAACTTTCAAACAACATACAAGCAGAAGAAAAAATTTCACAACAATTGAAAACAAAACAATCACTAAAGTCTGAGCTATAATTTGTCATAGGATCATTTAATTTCCATGCAATATAATTATTTCCTTAATTGTGAAATTCATAGAGAACTTCCCAATTGGTTTTCTAAAATAAACATAATCCTGACATCAAAAATGTTTAACAGTCAACGCTTTGTAATGAGCTTTATTGAATTCGATCTGCCTTCACTGCTTAATTTGCTGGGTGACTTTGGGAAAGTTCTGGCTCGTCTGTGTTCCTCACTGTATCAGTCACCTTAGGCTGCCATAAAAAAGTACCATAGATTAACAGCTGGCTTAAACAACTGAGATTTATTTTCTTATACTTGTGAAGGCTAGAAGTATGAGATCAGAATGTTAGATGATTGGGTACTGGTGAGACCCTTCTTCCTCACATACAACCATCTTCCATTGTGTCTTCAGTTCACAGAGAGAGAACACTGGTGTGTCTCTTTTCTTCTTACAATGGTATTAACTTCATCATGTGTACCCCAACATTTTTACCTGATCTAAACCTAATTATTTCCCAAAGGTTCCATATCCAAATATGATCACTCTAGAGGTTAAGACTTCAAGATATGAATTTTGCAAGGACACATTTTAGTCCATTACACTCACTTTCCTCACCTATGAAATAGAGATAATAATAGAACATTCTCTTTAGAGGACCGTTGTGAAGGGTGAATGAAGTAATAGGTTTAAGGGAGTCAAAAGACATGTTAGCACATGATCAGTGTTATATGACTGTTAGCTGACATTGTTATCATCCCCAGGTCACTATCACTTATAAATAGACATTGACAACATGTTTAAAGCAACACAAGCAACTCAAACCTAGTAGATATAAGATAAATGATCCAAGAAAACAATCCTTGAATTCAGAGATTTTTTACTATTTTTTATTAGATAATGTAATTCATCTTATTACTCTTTTCCTATAAAATATCCATATTAAGACATTAGTTGAAAACAGGAATACAACTATATGTAATTTAAAATATTACCTAGAGAGAAAGGATATTAAACAACTAAGTCTGAACACCATGTGTCATTCCGAAAGCTTCAAGGCATTCTCATAAGAAGCAGAAACAAGGTAAGTATATCATCATAAGCTAGTATTATTTAATTATGCTGCAAAAGTGACAACTCCTGAAATAATAAAGTACCATAATACTTATTCTCTTAAATAAAAACATATGTGCAGTTATAATCATTACTGTAAGTTGAAAATCATCATTATTTTCAGATAAAATGATTGTCTTCTGGGGAATTCAAATTGATTATACAAACTTTTAGGAATAATAAAATGGTATAATTAAGTGAATTTTAAAACTTTTAAAATAAGCATTTAATAATTGATACCAAAATTTTAAAAGATATACATTTTTAAGGAAGATTTACAATCTTCATTCTTGGCCTTTGTTTTAAAAATTATTAAGAGAAATGACAATGTGAAAATTGATCATGGCTGTTTAAATATATATTTTTCATCTTTTCGAAGCTTATATTCCCTGTTCTTCCTATTTTAAACTTTTTTAAAAAACCCCAACTCTGGAATATTTTGCTAGGATCTCTTGGAAGTAACTCTGAGGTTGCACAAATGAGTTCACTTTGCTTAACAGTGTTGCAGGTATGGAGTGATAAACTACCATGTCTAGAGAAGGTATGCTGTTTTGCAGTTTCTCTCAGAAACTCTGGGTACTGCTGCTGTTAATTTATTTAGCCCCCCATGAGAAAGATTCTGCTGACTACACTGCTAACAATCTTTAGAAATAACCGCCTGCCATCACACCACGCTGGCATTAGAAATGGCAGCAGGGGAGAGGGGTATACCTGTTGTCTCAACAAGATGAGCACCACACCAAATCAGCTTCCTCCTTACAGTCAATAAGACCCAAAGATCCCTGCCCTTTGGGGGACCTAAAGCTTGATGAGGAATTTTCTATAGGAGAAAACAGAAACTGGGAACCAGTAGAAAAGGAATTGTTCATTTGTCACATGTTGTTACATTTAATACTTTAGCTGTTTAGAAAAGCACTCAGGAGCATGCCAGTATTTTGATTCAAATATTCAACTGGATATGTAGCAAATAGTGTATGTGTAACACTTTTGCTCCAGGAAAGAGTAGTCAATTTTATATGAATATGAAAAGCATGTGGAATTGAACATTCACTTTATTCCGTGATTGACGTATAACCATCATATCCAAGGAAATAACTGACCTAAAGAATGGGATTATTTTTCTTGTTTTATTTTCCTCTTCATTTCCTGGCTTCCAAAGTTGTAAGACAAAGACCTTTTAGACAGAAAACACTTCAATTAATTGAGTAATAAACATATAAAATTCCATATTGTTTCATCTCATGAGATTGGTTTGAACAAATGCAAGTATTGAAATATTACTTTTGGTATCTAGATCTCTATCTTCAAAACAAATAGCTGATGTATCATCAGTTAAGGAAAAACAACTAGATATTTTCAAGATATAAGAGAAAAGATACTCTCTCAACGATGTTAGCTTGGATCAGACTGTTTAGGAAACAGAAAAGGCAATCATAACAACACCTAAAGAACTAACTAGCTTCTGTAAAAATTGGGTAATCCTATTTTTTTAAGTCAAAGCATAAATGTTTTATGGATAGACCAAATATTAAAGTTGGAATCAAAGAGGCAAAAAAGTATTTTGTAAATGAACGCTGTATTTCAAAAAATGCGTTCTGTATATTATTTAGTATTGGTAATCAATGAAGTAAGAGAGGACATAAAATTATAATTTGCATAATATTTTACATTTATTTTTTCACATATTTTCATTGATCATATATGTTAAGGACTCTGACCTTCTATTTTACATTTCAAAGAGAGTTTTAACAAATACACATAATAAAATATTTTCCCAAATATGCTAAAATCTTTAATTTCACTATTAAACTTCAGTCGGATGGAAAACAGAATTAATACATTACTCACTGCTATTCACAAAAGCAACCTGCATCAATTTTCATTATATAATATCTCTCTAATATATCTATCCCTTGACAGCACACTGGATAAGGCCTTTACCCTATATATTTTTTTCTCTTTTCCTTTCTCTCTATTCAGAACTATCATCTTGAGCTCTGTTGGAAATACATTTACAAAACTAAAACAGACGCAACTTTATATATTTTTTACGAAAACACAAAATAAATAGTATCATTTTCTCCACCCAAACCCTAAGGTATAGCTATCTCCAAAGCCATAGATCATTTAATAATTATCCTTGGGAAACTATCCCCAGCTGCAGACCAATCTACAGAATGTATAGAGTCCAGCCAGTTTTTACATTGTTGAGATCTCTGAGTATCTCACTTTGTAAGTTGTAATGATGGGGTCATCACAGTGTCAAAAGAGAATAGAATTTTAGCTTTTCTTTGGACCTCTCTCTTTTTATGTTGTTACCTAATTTGTTTGACCTATGAATTTGAGTTTTGAAATATCTGGGTATTGTTGGTAAAGTAGAAGAGGTACTCAAAACAATAAGAGTTTAGAAATAGGTGGTAGACAAGAGAAATAACAATATTTTCTTTTTGTAAAAGCAGGTCCAGGCAGGAGAGCAAACAGAATATGTAGCTTCTAGGTTAAAAATGTTATATTTCATATACTGGATAACACATCTTGGAGTTCCAATAAACCAAAACAAAAAGAAACCACATAACTTCTGAAATAGTTTAAAGATGACTACTGTTATATTTGTTAAATGGGAGAAATTTCACTTAGTAAGTATATGCTGCATGCCTAATTAATTTACTTTCTGTTTGCATGCTGGGTTCAGGATCTTTGTTCTCATGCATTTGTGTTCATTAAAATGCTTTGTGTCTATTAAAATTTAAGAGAATAGTCTTTTGATTTATTCTTTGGCCATGCACATTCATTACAGGAAAAATAAATTTTTTGTTTTGTGATTTATTATTAATTATAGTGTATTTATTGAAAGCTGAAAAATTCTGAGAAACGGAAAATATGAAAATATGAATGTGTTTTTGTGTGAAGGGGTGTATTTTATTGAATAAATACATTGTAAATTCCTTTCTCTGCTGGTTTACAAATAAGTTAAGTAATTTTTTTCAAGAAGATTCATGAATGCACTTCTTTTTTAATGTTTTTATTTATTTTTGAGAGCAGGAGAGACAAAGCATGAGTGGGGGAGGGTCAGAGAGAGAGGGAGACACAGAATCTGAAGCAGGCTCCAGGCTCTGAGCTGTCAGCACAGAGCCTGACGCGGGGCTCGAACTCACAGACTGTGAGATCATGACCTGGGCCGAAGTTGGCCGCTTAACCGACTGAGCCACCCAGGCACCCCATGAATGCACTTTTAAACCTTTTATTCTGGAATGCTTTAATAACAAGTAACAAGAGAGTATGGATTTTACTCATTTATCTCTTTTAAAATAATCATTGAAAACCTTCTGTGGAATTTTTAATCCTGATGACACAGAGTTTCAGGGGGCAACTTGGTAGATACCCTAACTTAGCATTTGCCTTCTCCAGAGACTTGTTAAAAAGTGGCACACAGAAAAGAGAAAATTTGTAAAAGTGAATTAAGGAATACCATTCAAAGTGATAAAAAAAAAATGGTGTGTAGGTTCAGAAAATACATATCAGTGCAATTCTCACGCATGAGAGCAATTTCGTGGTCAGTATGAATTGCAAGATCTGCGAGCCTACGGGGGGTGTAAATACTTAGGTTCTTTTAGTACAGCAATGTATTTGACTTAAAAAAATAGCCTATAAAAGGGAGATGTAAAAAAATTTAATGGTTTTCTGCAGTAAAATGTCATTTGGACTTTGCAACTGATGCCCTTGAACCTTGTCATGTACCTCTCCCGGTACTCTGGATCCGCTGGGTAGGTTTCAATAGCTGGTGTGACATGACAGTTTATCACCTCCATCTGGTCTTTCTCAACTGGGGTTTCTCATTTGGATCACAGATAAGAGATCATGAATTAAGTGACTACTTTCTCAATTCTTCCAAGTGTGATTCATAACTAATATCACAGTAATCGTATAGGAGAGAAGTGAATTTGTTATATACCATGGATGCTTTAGGATTTCAAGGTTTAATTCTCTCAATAAACACCAGTTGAGAAAGACTAAGAGCTCTTTTTAAAAAATTTTTAAAATATTTATTATTGAGAGATGGACAGAGACAGAGCATGAGCATGGGAGGGGCAGACACAGAACCTGAAGCAGGCTCTAGGCTCTGAGTTGTCACCACAGAACCTGACGCAGGGCTCGAACTCACAAACTGCGAGATCATGACCTGAGCTGAAGTCGGATATAGATACTCCCCTACATGATTATTAGATCAGAGTGCTGGAAAAGAAAGTGAAGGTTTTATATTGCGAGCTTTGTCCCCTTTAAGAGCTAGAAGTCCTAGGGGTTTCTTTAATCATTCAAATCTGAATCTCAGAATATAGCAGCAATCCTGCAAGACTCTGAATTTAGTATAGTTGGTAGTTCATCATTTTTGTACCCAAGTCAGCAATACTATCAATCATTTTTAAATAGTTTGAAAATGATTCTAAAATGATCTATTATGGGATGCGACAATTAATATTAATAATACTCTCATTGATATATCTACAAAACAATACTGTATATTTCTGAATATGGTATTTAAAAAACTGCAAAAAATAATTCATTTTGGGAAGTGATCAATTAAAGGAATGATCAGCAACTTCAAAGAAAAGTTACCTTCATTCAATATATATGTTTCTTCACTGTTTCCTTTCATGAGTTATTTTCTAATTAGAAAGTATTTGTTTTAGGACATCGACCTCCACATATTTATTCATCCAACCCAAGAAGTACAACCCTATTGTCATCAGATTTAGAGTCTGAATTCCTAATCTGAGTTCTTTTCCTCAACACCATGCTTTGAATATATTTTTAAATCCTCATTGGGAAAATCATTTTCAGTGAAGTTACGATTGGTAAACTAGCATAGTGGATGGTTTGTATATTGATGACAATACAATGACTAACATAAAAAGGATAAAAACATAACATGAATCGAGCAAAATACAATGTAATATACGCAAGACCAACTGTGTGATAAAACAGATCTTGAAATTATCTCTTTTTCTATTTTCAGTAACTTTCCCTTTTTACCAATAACAACATTAATAAAACTTCTTAGTGAGGGCTTATTGTCAGAATTTATTTTCAGAAGGAGACCAAATGTTAGACAAATAAGAAATGAGAAATGAGCTAGGTGGCAAAATATAATGTTACAATCATCAGTCTTAAGCTGTTGACAAAATATGAAAGTGATATATTTGCTTCAAGTTATGATCTAGAAAGGGACAAGAGACTGTTATCCTGATCCTAAAAATCAAAACAAACCAGATAAGCTATACATTCTTTTTTGTTTTGTTTGTTTTGTTTTGTTTTGTTGATTATTGTTCTTTTTTTTTTTTTTACATCACCAGTGGAATGAAACAAAACTAAATTCAAAAAGCTATGAATCTTTGGGAGAGGGGAAACATGCAGCTGTGTTATGCAGCATGTAACTGAAATTTGAAATGGAACCATTTACAATACCATCAAGCACATGAAATACTTTGGAAAAACATCTAACAAAACATTTGCAAAATTTATATGTTGTAAGGTATAAAATTATGATGTGAAAAAACTAAAATCATGATGTGAAAAAACAAAAAAAAATCTAAATAGATGATGAAGTATACCTATACATGTATAATAAAAATCTTTTTTAAAGATTCTCTCCAAGCTGATCTATAATTTCAGTGCAGGCTCAATCAAAATCCCAGTGAGCTTTTTGTATCAATTGCCAAAATGGTGCTAAAATTCATATCACAAAACAAAGGACTTAGAATAACAACAAAATGATTTTGAAAATGGGAAGTGAAGAACTCATAGTACTTGATTTCAACACTTCCTACGAAAGTACATTATTTCAGATAGCATGACATAGGAGAAATACAGAGATCAATAAATACTTAAGGAGTCAAGAAATAGTACTATATATTTATGGTTGGTTAAAAGTTAATGGACAAAGGATAATCTTTTAAACACACAGAATTGATACATTCAGTTACCAATACACACACACACACACACACTGGAATATTACTAAGACATTAAAAAGAATGAGATTTTGCCATTAGCAAAAATGTGGGTGGATCTAGAGAGCATAATGCTAAGTAAAGTAAGTCAGTCAGAGAAAGACAAACACTATTTGTCTGTACTAACTATACTATTCTATTCTATACTGTGCTATATTAATATTTCACTCATGTATGAAAAGTAAGAAATAAAACAAACGGACAAAGTAAAAGGAGACAAACCAAAACACAGACACTTAACTACAGAGAACAAGCTGACAGTTACCGTAGGGGAGGTGGGTGTGATGGTTGGGTGAAATAGATGAAAGGAATTACGAGTATACTTATGGCAAGCACTGAGTAATGTATAGAATTATCGAATCACTATATTTACACCTGAAATTAATATAACACTGTATATAACTATAGTGGAATTAAAATAATAAGTATAATATAATAAAATTAAATTGAAATGAAAATGTACTAATTAGCTCATTAATTGAAAAGTATTTTAATAATTTTCAATTTTTAATTCACTTGAAAAATATAAATGCATTGGAAGAACTCATATTAATATTAATAATGTAGTTGAGATCAATAAGTTCTTTGACCTCAGCTGGAGCTTACTCAACACGTCTCCAAAAGCAAGGAAAATAAATGCAAAAATGATTCATCGGGGCCTCGTTGAGATAAAAATGTTCTGCACTGTAAAGGAAACAATCAACAAAACTAAAAGGCAACCAATGGAATGGGAGAAGATATTTGCAAATGACATATCAGTTAGTATCCAAAACTATAAAGAACTTACCAAACTTACCTTCCGAAAAACAATACAGTGAAGATATGGGCAGAAGACATAAATAGACACGTTTGCAAAAGAAGACATCCAGATGGCCAACAGACACATGAAAAAATGCTCAACATTGCTCATCATCAGGGAAATACAAACCCAAACCACAGTGAGAGACCGCCTAACCAGCGGTCAGAGTGGCTAAAATTAACGACCCAGGAAACAACAGATGATGGCAAGGATGTGGAGAAACAGTGTACGGAGCCCTCTTACACTGTTGGTGGGAATGCAAACTGGTGCAGCTACTCTGGAAAACAGTGTGAAGATTCCTCAAAAAATTAAAGATAGAATTACCTATGACCCAGTAATAGCACTACTAGGAATTTATCCAAAGGATACAGGAGGGCTGATTCATAGGGGCACATACACCCCAATGTTTGTAGTGGTGTTATCCAATAGCCACATTATGGAAAAAGCCCAAATGTCCATCAACTGAAGAATGGATAAAGATGAAATGGTTTATATATATATATATATATATAATATTATATATTATATATGAAATGTCATAAAGTTCATATTAAAATAATTTGGTATAGATTATAAACTTAAATCCATGAAACTTCTAGAGGAAAACCATTATATCTTGACTTAGACGCATATTTCTTAGAATACTTAATAAAAACTAAAACGTATTTTTTTAAACCATAAATAACTTTAGTCAAAATTAAAATCTCCTGATATTCTTTTTTTTAATTTATTTTATTTTATTTTTGAGAGATGCAGAGACAGAGAGTGAGCAAGGGAAGGGCAGAGAGAGAGGGAGATACAGAATCTGAAGCAGGCTCCAGGCTCTGAGCTGTCAGCACAGAGCCCAACGCGGGGCTCGAACTCACAGACCATGAGATCATGACCTGAGCTGAAGTCGGCCGCTTAACCAACTGAGCCACCCAGGCGCCCCTAAAATCTCCTGATATTCAAGAGACACTGTTAAGAGAATGAAAGGACAAGACACAGCAACAAAAATTCCAAAACATGTATCTGATAAAATAATTGTGTCCAGAAAATATAATGAATTTGATTTAATAATAAAAAAGGAAAAAACAATTTAAAAATGAACAGGAGCTTTGAGCAGACTTCACTAAGGGTATCAAATATCATATATCCATGAGGGCAAATGGTTCCACGAACAGATGCTTTGTATGATTAATAATTAAGGAAATACAAATTCACTTTTGCATTAATTAAGGCAAATCCATCCAGAAGTATTTTAACATGAAACAAAAGTTCATATTGCTCCACATTGCTGCCAACACATGCAAGTGTCAATGCGGCATTAATTTTTTTTGTTTTTTTTTGTTTTTTTTACCATTCTATCAAAATTATTAGTATCTCATTATGATTTGAGGAATTAATCGATACATTAGTTGTGTATAATATGCAGCACATTGTTTTATATACAATAGAATACTACTTGGCAAAGAGAGAAAATGGAATCCTGTCATTTGCAACAACATGGATGGAACTGGACAGCGTTATGCTAAATGAAATAAGTCACTCAGAGAAAGACAGATATCATGTTTTCACTCATATGTGGAAGTTGAAAAACTTAACAGAAAACCATGGGGGAAAGGAAGGAGAAAAAATAGTTTCAAACAAAGAGGGAAGGAGGGAAACCATTAGAGTCTCTTAAATACAGAGAACAAATTGAAGGTTGATAGGGGGGCAGCGAGGAAGAGGGAAAGTGGGTGATGGGCATTGAGGAGGGCACTTGCTGGGATGGGCACTGGGTGTTGTATGTTATTGATGAACCACGGGAATCTACTCCTGAAGCCAAGAGCACACTGTACACACTGTATGTTAGCTAACTCGACAATAAATTATATTTTTTAGAAAAAGATTATGTAATATCCAAAGAGAAAATATGCTGGATTGTGGTTGGTTTTGTAGAGTGATATGGAGCATTCTACCAAATTTTTATTTATATTTTATTTCCAGTAAAGGTTTTTTTTTATTTAAAAGGTATTTTCATTAAAAATGTTTGCCATATTATTACATATTTTTATGCATCCTCATTCTCTCCAAAAAAGTATGTATTCTATTGCTTCTATTTACTTTTCTGTCAAAAATATAATATCATATGAAATACTACAAATACTATACATGTACTTATTGATTAAATACATTGAATATGATTCTTAGGATTTTTTTTCTAAGTATGGCTTTACATTTACTCGACAAAAGTATTATATTATAAAATCAATGGTATATGAAGCCAGCTCATCCTTGCTCACAAGAGCTGATCATTCACTTTTCAGAAATTTTGCCTGCTGGTTGTAAAACACAACCACTATTAAAGATTAATTACATAAATTTACCATTAACCAGATAACATTTAAAAGTGAAATACATTCTCAAAACTCATAACTTCCTAATAGGTTTTTATGCTCTGTATATATATATATATATAAAGTTATTATATAAAAAAATATATAAGTATTTATATATACTATATTATAAATATTTTTATAATAATATTTATATTATTTTATTATAATATATAATATATATTATATATATATATATAATAAATATTTATTTATTATTTATATTATATTAATATTTATTATAATATTTATAATATTTTATAGAAAATAAAGTTATTATATAAAAATATATATAAGTGTAAAAATATATATTTAAATTTAATTTTTTTGAGAGCAAGGGAGAGAGGAACAGGGGCAGAGAGAGAGGGAGAGAGAGAGAATTCCAAGTAGGCTCCATGCTGTCAGCACAAAGCCCAGAGTGGGGACTGAACTCACGAATCACGAGATCATTACCTGAGCTGAAATTAAGAGTCAGATGCTTAGCCTACTGAGATACCCAGGCGCCCCTTATACTTTTTTCATGGTTATCTGCATCTAGTGTGTATGCACACAGAAGTAACATAAGCTGGTGTACTGTTGTGCAACCACACTATGTCACTATCACGTTCAGCAATGCTGCACTGTAGCAGGAAATTGCCTTTGGTGAGAATAATTACATCATAGAAAACAGAAACTCCACAGCGTTGTTTTTTTTTTACTTTATTATTTTTATTTTAGTTGTTAAACATTTAGTTTACATGTTTAGCAGAGCTACATGTAACTCTGTTTTTACCTACTATTTAATAAACACAAGTACTAAAAATATTAAATTAAAGCATACTTTCTGCCCTAAAGAAAAGTATGGAATAAGAATATAAGAGCTTACCACAGTCTGTGAGCAACCAATTCTTCCAGAGGATGGGGTAAATCACATAGACAAGATGAGTTTCATGGATAAGTTCATCAAGCAGAACAGGTGCGTAAAATCATTCCATTTATGGGAGAAAAGTCTAATCAAAGGAAAGAGACATAGAGAATAAAAAGTATTTGGTTAGAAAACCTAATATTTCTAGGGGCACCTGGGTGGCTCAGTTGGTTAAGCAGCCGACTTCAGCTCAGGTCATGATCTCACGGTCTGTGAGTTCGAGCCCCGCGTCGGGCTCTGTGCTGATGGCTCATCAGAGCCTGGAGCCTGCTTCAGATTCTGCGTCTCCCTCTCTCTCTGCCCTTCCCCTGCTCACTCTATGCCTCTCAAAAATAAATAAATGTTAAAAAATTTAAAAAAAAGAAAAGAAAATCTAATATTTCTAAAACTTCAGAATAAAGGGTGTGCTATCTAGATTTGTTCCTCTCTTACAAGAGCACTTAGGATGACATTGGGGACCATGGAGATAATACAAAGTACTTTCATTTCATTTTCATGTTTTTTTCCTAATAAGGTAACATATATTCCAAATTTTAGAACTTTTTGTCTGTGGATGACCATTATTCAACCTATTACAGGCACACCGTACACAGCAGTGATACTGAAACTCTAGTAGTGGGAAAATCACAAAGAGAAAGTTTATTAAAGTTGGAAAAGAAGAAGGGTAAGGAAAATCAGTATCCCAGTTGTCCCCAAAATATATGAGTAAGCAGAAGAGAAAATAGTGACAGACACTAAGAATGCCTAGAGAAAGGTAAACGAAGGACAGAAAACGAAAGTTGTGAAAAGGAATCCAGGGAAGTAGAAAGGCTACAGAAGGGAAACGAAAAAAGGCTGATGTAATCCTAAAATTGAATTTTAAAATACAAAAAGCCTCAAATGTAATTAGGTCAATTCCAAGGTCAATCCAAGTTAGAATTAAGTTTCTCACCACTTGGCTACTGGAAGGATGTGACTGTCATCCCTGGAGCTAAATTTTAGTGCTAGGGGAAATATTAAAATCAATTTTTAAATGTATGAAGTAGCTCACAAATGTGCAGTATTACAATTAACAGCATCAAGGGGATCCCTTCTCAAACTAATCGTGCTTACTAAATAGCTGCTGAACTCAATTGTTTTTAAACTGCTGAAGAAAGGAATGTGTAATATGTCAGCATGTAGAGATAATTAAATAGGAAAATGATACAATATCTTAAACTATTATAGAAAGACTGTATCCTATTTCGATTGTGGTTCCTTGTGGAAAAGCTTTGCAACCACAATTTAGTTAAGGCTCTCTTTAAAGACTAGGATTATTCCGCTCTAATTCCTAACTCTATAGCTCTGTCATTTCTCAAGATGCACAATTATTTGCATATATCATTTTACTTCCTGTGTGTCACCACTTTGCAGAATTGTGCTTAAACAGTGTATATATCTGCATGCATATGAACATAGATTTGTCTGCCCGAAACTTATATCTTGCATGCTTTGCAAAGTGCTTTCCTCGCTTAAAACTTTGAAATTTGATTTGAAAAGAAAGTTGAGAAGTATCTGGATGTTTCAGTCGGTTAAGCATCCGGCTTTGGCTCAGGTCATGAGCTAGCATTTCATGAGTCAGAGACCCACATCGGGCTCTGTGCTGACAGCTCAGAGTGTGGAGTCTGCTTTGGATTCCTTGTCTCCCTCTCTCTCTGCCCCTCTCCAACTCACAATCTGTCTCTTTACCCCCAAAAATAAACATTAAAAAATTAAAAAATAAATAAAAATAAAATTGACATTTACTTCAATTAAGCCATTTTCAATTTATTTTTAGTTGAGATTTTTATTGTGTCTATTTTATCTTTAAACCTCTCAAACTGAAGAATTCAGTTCTTATATTCTTATGGGAGCTAATCATATCCTTTAGTTATGATAAACTTAACTAAATGGTCTTTAAAATTGAATTTACACAAAACAATTTTCCATTAGTTTGGAACTTATGGAATATATCATTTTATTAGAATTAAGGCCACATTTTAAACTTTTTTCCTATTATCCTTATTAATAATAGAGAGAAACAAGCTTTTTTTTCCTTTTTTTTTTTTTTTTTTACCAAAAATGTCCACAATCCTCAAAAAATGACTCACTGGCTCTTAAGCAGAAGCTCAGATGGAACACAACAGAAATGGCTACAGGTGTTAGGAATCACTCAGGACAAACACAGAAATATAAGACAACTCTAGGATATTAGCTGGGAAGAAAATTAGACCCATAACAGCACTGCTGAAAAGGCTGGATGATGGAGGTTACAAAGTCCCTGGAGGTTCCCATCAATGATCACATTTGTCTGCAGTACCATGGTGGATAACCCACAGGAAAGGCACTGTAGCTAAGCCCAACATTGGATATCTCTGTAGCCCACACAGCCGTCTGTAGCTATCACCTGAGAATGATGGCTTTCCTTTATCTATCTATTTATTTATTTATTTCATTTATTTTTATACAATTTATTGTCAAGTTGGTTTCCATACAACACCCCGTGCCCATCCCAACAAGTGTCCTCCTCCTCAATGGCTGTCCTTTAAATCCCAGGTTTCAACTCTCCTAATAATGACTTTGGTGTCCTACTGTGATAAGAACCCTCATGGCAAGGGAGTCTAGGAAATGTAGATTTTAGGCTTTAAAAATCTGAAGTACAGAAAATGGCTGATAGTATTAACATGGATATTTTGATATGATTTGAGATATGGGACAAAATGTGTTTAATTCAGTCATAACAGAATTAATCATTCTCTTAACTTATGACTGGCAAAAATTTGATTGCTTATATCACACCACAAATATAATTGTGACATAATTCAAAAGTCATAAGACTAATTGCTTGCACTTTTAATAGCTCTATCTCATTTTTATCCTGTACAACTTTTCTTCCTCTGATAAGCATAGAGGCTGTCCCTCTCTAGCCAACTGTTTCCATGAGAAAACTCTTATTTCTTTAGTCATAAGTTTTCCCTGGATTTATTACTCTGTTGGTGTTTGCCTACATTTTAATTATGTTTTATTTATATTTTATTTTATTTCTTTAATTTTTAAGATTTATTTATTTTTGAGAGAGAGACAGAGTTCTAACATGGCAGGGGCAGAGAAAGGGAGACACAGAATCTGAAGCAGGCTCCAGGCTCTGAGCTGTCAGCACAGAGCCCGACGTGGGGCTCGAACTCATGAAATGCGAGATCCTGACCTGAGCCACTCAGACGCCCAAACAACTAAGCCACCCAGGCACCCCTACTTAATTATATTTTAAAATATCACTGCATTTAACATTTCAGAGTAAGTTATTTTATTTTTAAGCAATAAATAATCTGTATTAAAAGCCATAAGGTAGGGATCAATTAATATTCAGTAGCTCTAAACTAGATTTTTCTTTTTTTTAGTTAAAGCATGGCTTGATCATTTTTGGATAAGAAAACTTATGTGGTTAATGTAATAAAAATAGTAAACCATATTTATATAAATATTTAATATTTATTAACCATAAATATGGTTTAATATTTATATAAATATAATGGTTAACCATAAATATTTATTAACCATAAATATGGTTTAATATTTATATAAATATATAAATATTCATATAAATATGGTTTAATATTATATGGTTTAATATTAATAATAAAATATTAAACCATATATTAATAGTAAATATTTTTCTTTTTTTAGTTAAAGCATGGCTTGATCATTTTTGGATAAGAAAACTTATGTTGTTAATGTAATAAAAATATTAAACCATATTTATATAAATATTTAATATTTATTAACCATAAATATGGTTTAATATTATATGATTAATATATGGTTACTATATATTAGAATTTTATAACAATTTAATAGTTAAATAAATTTTATTAACAATTTAATGGTTAAATATATATAAATATTTATATAAATATGGTTTAATATTATATGGTTTAATATTATATGGTTTAATATAAATATTAAATAAATATTATGCATGAATGTGAACTCCTTTTTTAGAATCCTCAGAATAAAATTTCCTTTCTTTTTTTTACTAATGAATTGAACAGAAGAAATCTAGAGTCTGTATATTTTTACAAGTATATATATATATATATATGCACAAAAGAAAAACATCTCCTTCCTCCAGCTTACTGTTGACCACACTTCCAGGCATAATGTAGAGGAAGAGATGACATACAAAAAGACTGAATTATAACAGTAGACGTTTGAACAACACCAGTTTGAACTGAATGGGTTCACTTATGCATGGATTTTTTTCAATAAATGCAGTACATTCTATCAATATATTTTCTCTTCCACGTTATTATTTTAAATGTTTTATGTTATTTGAGAGAGAGAGCACACGCGTGCAGGAGTGCCTTGGTGGAGGAGGGGCCTGAGAGAGGGAGACACAGAACTTGAAGTAGGTTCCAGGACTGCTGTCAGCACAGAGCCCAGTGTGGAGCTTGAACACTAAGTGTAAGATTCTGACCTGAGCCGAAGTTGGATGCTCAACCAACTGCGCCATCCATATGCTCCCCTTATGATTTTCTTAATAACACTTTCTTCTTGAGCTTACTTTATGCTATACAGTATACAGTATGTATAATATATAAAATATGTGTCAATTGACCATGGTATCGGTAAGACTTCTGACCAATAGTAGGCTATTAATAGTTAAATTTCTGGAGGTCAAATAAAATTTTCAACTGCATGGGGATTAATGTCCCTAACCCCATGTTGTTCAAGAGTCTACTGTAGTCTATGATCACATAGTGAGGCTGATGATTTGTTACCAAATATTTTTGTGACCATGCTGATACAGCATAAAGCAAATGCAAAACATGGGTAAGAATGGATGGCTTTGTACAGTACGTGCACATGTTATAGCAATCGGTTCCTCTCTGAGTTCTGAATCGCCAACCCAAAGCTCAAGACCAACAAAATAATTTTAGATCCCTTATTAATGCAGTCTTTTTATTACTGTTTTAAAAGTATCATGGCGTGAACCGTTAACGGCTCTAAAATATAGTTTGTTAAAAACAAAATTAAGTAAAAATAATGATATGTTGTTTGCCCAACAGTGAATTTCCTTATGCTGTTGATTTTACTTGAGTGACCAAATATCCAAGCTAATGTATAAAAGTTTAAAGCAAAGAAAAAATTATGGTACATTAATAAGGAAGATAGCTTCTCTGCGTGGATAAAAACAGATTTTATCACAACTGAAAATAAATATTTATTTCATCATAGTATTTCTGAACTATAGCTTTCTATTTTTAACCATTTTAAGATTGCCCCATTAATAAACTTGAAACAATGCAATTAATTGCAATTAATCCTTCTATGTCTTGCTTCTCCTAATTCCAATACATGCATTCAATGTTCTTTAATGCTGTAGAAACAACACTAATATGGCATTAGAAGTCTTGATTTCAAAACATGACTCTGACTTTTAGATGACCTTGAAAAAATCACTAATTCTCTCTTTAGTCTCATGTCAAAGAATTATCTTAAATTTTAAATTAGATAATGTTTGTGAAACTTCTTTATAACTATGGAATATATAAAAATGACATACGTGTTTGAATTTATATGGTGAGTAACTAGATGAGGTGGAAATGGAGTCCCAACTATTTTTCAATAAGCGTTCAGTCCAAATAATAGGATAAGGACTTGGGATAATTTTAGGGTTATATGTCATGACAGGGGTACAGGAATTGCACATGACGTAGGATGAATTAGATAAAACAGGCAATCCGTGCAAGAGCCACGTGCTATTGGTCCCATTTGACCTTCATCTGCTAAAAATAAAACGTAATTTCCTTAAATCTGGCCCAATCTTCCAGAGAGTCAAAATGAGTAAAATACTTTCTCAAAGCAAGTTCTTCATACTTGAAAGGTAAATTGCCTCTCCTAAGGCAGAAAGAGGAACTAATATATCCGAGGAAAGGTAATTTCTCCAGGAGTCTCTTCCAGAACAGTTGGCTAAGCAATAGAATATTTTATACGACTCAATCTTTTCATGAAATCAAGTCCAATAAAGACAAAATTTGCACTGTTTTCTTCCAAAGCACTTGGAAATCTGTGTTTCAATATAATAGTAAATACGTTTGCAAATTGGCCATTTGACAGAACTCGACGTTCAAGACACGGCGCTAATTGCTGTTGATTATACAAACTTGAATCACACAAGAATGTTGTCTTCAAATGCCTTAGAAGTTGTAATGTTGTGTTGGGCCAGCCCAGTGGTCTAAGGGCTAAGTAAGATTTTGGCGTAACATTGACATAAACAGTTGCCTATTAGAAACGACAAGAATTTCTTTTCCATGACAGGCTAACAGTCATTGTGGGATGTAGTTTGCTTTCCATTCTTTTTTCGTATATATCTATTTTTTTTCATTTTTTCTTATTTAACGTTTATTTATTCTCTTGAGAGAGAGAGCGCGCGCACATGCGTGCATGAGTGGGAGAGGGGCCAAACAAAGAAGGACACAGGATCTGAAGCAGGCTCCAGGCTCTGAGCTGCCAACGTCCCTCAATTTTTTTTTTAACCTTGCAATCTTCTCTTTACTTTCTTGGTAATAGTCTTATTACCCAAATGCACTGAACTAACTAATAAATTATGATAAAGTGTAAATTTCCTGTATATGATTATAAAACATATAGATGAATATGTATGTATTTATATAGACATATATATATGTATATATAGGTATATAAACACACACAAATACACACATGTGAGTGTTATGGATGTGTATTCTTTCAAGTTCACAGAGAGAAATATCTTTTGCTAGGAAAATTTCAATGGAAAAATAATTTTTGGAAATATACACTATCCTACTTAAAGGCTTAGAAGGTCTATTACAGATACATATCAATAATATGAAAGATGATGCGATATACTAAAAAAAATTTACACTACATTGACCCAGAATTTTCTAAATTTAATTGACTAAGCTGCTACATATGTAATGCAATTGTATTATGACTTCAGGCAGAGTACATACACTTTGTGAAACTCTTTAGTAGAGTCATGGAATTTATCTTCAAGTAGCAAAATGCTCTATGGCACAACAAGGGCTGTGTATATTTTATTTTATTTTTATCTTTTTTAGTTCATATTTTAGGGCTGTGTATATTTTAAAGTAGATTTAAAATACAACACAACTTGGCACATTAAGAATCTGAATTAGGGGCACCTGGGTGGCTCAGTCGGTTGGGCGGCCGACTTCGGCTCAGGTCATGATCTCGTGGTCTGTGAGTTCGAGCCCCGCGTCGGGCTCTGTGCTGACAGCTCAGAGCCTGGAGCCTGCTTCACATTCTGTGTCTCCCTCTCTCTCTGCCCCCCTCACTCATGCTCTGTCTCTCTCTGTCTCAAAAATAAATAAACATTAAAAAAAATTTAAAAAAAGAAATCTGAATTAATATCTTGTAATATCACTTCCTTGCATAATATAGAAACAGATAATATTATCTTTCTTGTAGCTTTTGTAATGTAAAGCGAGATTAATGATACAAACCTCAAAAATTATGCTTATACATGTGAAATCTACACCCTCACCACCTCAAGGCAGCAGGTAGCAGTACTCAACAAATTGTGAGCTGAATTTATCCCTTAGGTAGTTGTTAATTTCTTAATTTCCATTTTAAGAATAAACTTACTTGCCTCTTTACCCCAGGAACTTTCCCTATAACTCCTCACCTAGCAAATAAAATAGAAAAATATGAAGATCAAAGGTGCGGAGAAGTAAGCCTGGAGCAAACTTATCTTTGAAGGAATGTTTGATCTTAACATTTTAAAGTTTTCTAATAAATAAAAGGCAAATGGAAAATAAATTTAAATCGTCTCTATAATATCTGAAACCCATTACTGATCCATTTGAAACCTCTTAGAGACAGGAAAGCCCTGTGTGTTGAGCAAACAAAAATAGTAAAATTAGAGATAAGGATTGAGAGATAGATGCTAGTTAGATAGATCAATAGATTGATAGAAGGATGATAGATAATAGATATAGATAGATAAATAGATGATATATAGATAGATGATAGATTACAGATACAGATGATAGATAGATAGAGATAGAGTTAATGTACACACACAGATATACTTACACATAGCACATAAAAGGCAAGTAGATAGATAAAATTTATAATGTACTTATACAACATATAAAAATAGTATTGGATATACAATCCTTAAAACACTGTATTCTGTAGTATATTGTGCTCTCACTCTTGTGTAACTTCCAAAGTCCAGAAGTTTAATTCCTACCTAATCTACACCACCACCTTGGCTAGCCTCTGCCCTTAGGTTCAAATAATGGATTGGCTGGCCCAGTATTCTATGTTACTTGTGGCATCATGAGAGATTGGCTCTGATGATTAATAAAATCATGATAGTTCACGTCCATTGTTATTGACTTCAGCTGTTTAGGGCTTTAGCATACGTGATATACATTGTTATTGAATTCCCTAATAGACGTTGTCTACTCTTCTTTCTAGTAGGAAAATGTTTAGCTGGGCAAAGGCCAGAACCACAGGTCCTGATTTCATTGCAGCTATGTATTTTCATGTGACTAATTATAGCTGTGTTGGAGTGCCATGGACAATGTCCTGATTGACTTCTCACAGGCAACCTTACTTTCTCTTTTCGGCCTTTTTTATTTTTCTGATAGGGAGGAGAACCTAATGTTGAGTCATAATGGTGCATACAGAGAAGGGCAACAATTGAAGGATGACAGAGAACAAAATCGCTATAACGTGGATCTTTGGACTACCTTGTGGAGCGGAATCATTTTTCCTCTGTGCTTTCTATCTGAAGATTTATATCAATGAGAGATATCTATTAGAAAAATTAATTATTTTGGATCACAGCTATACATGAAGTTGAACTTATATCCCAAATAATAAATGATACCTCATCTTTTACCAATCCTCTATTAAGTATTAAAACACATGGTTAGCCAAATTATAGTCAAGTACCATAGAAGTATAAATAGAGGTTTTTGAAGCCTCTGGAATCAATTACCAGTTTACCAGAAACATTGTGGACAGAAGAACTTGTTAAAACCATTCTGTATATTCAGGAAAATCCACAATTTAGAAACTCCACAAGATAAATCACCCAGTTTAGTGAAAAGAAAACTGGTAAGAATAAAAGCAAACAAACAAAAACAAACAAACAAACAAACAAAAAACATGTGTCTGTTGGAGGGCACTGTAGGTGGAAAAATTGAAAGACATATATCAACCTCATGTAGCCAGTGGATCTTGTTTGAATCTCTATTTCAGCAAATCATCTCTGAATTTTGTGTAAGATAATAGGGGAAATTTAAATAACTACTAGACATATGAAGATATTAAGTAATCACTACCTTCAGTTAAGTATCATAATAGTGTTGTAACTATGTTAAAAATAAAGCCAATGTGTTTTAGAGATCTAGTGAAATACTAAGATGAAACCAACCAAATGCTCTGTGGAATGCCTCAAAATAAAATAAAGGAGGTGAAAGGGGAGAATTTAGTGGAGATACAGATGGAACAACACTGGTCAAGAGAAGAGCCGAATGGTGGCTACATAGGGGATTGCTTATACTTTTACTTCTTTTGTGCTTCTTAAAAATTTGTCCATATCAAAGGTATGACATAGAATATATGCTTTGTAATAAAATATGTGATTTCTAGTTTTTGGTCAATATCTTGGAAGGTGTGTGCCCTTGGCGCATTTTTCATTATACATCGATGAAGTAGGACTGATAGTATTCATGCTACTTAATTGTTATTAAGATTAAAGTAGTTTGTGTTTGGAAAGCACTAAGCATGCTAAGAGTCAACAAATGTCAACTATGTGCATTTACTCAGTGTCGTTGATAGGCATTTTGTGAGCTAGTTTCGGGAGCTAAAAACTATGTATCATATTTTGTGGATGTATGTGTGGAAAAATAGGTTGGAACTCAAACACAAATTAATTTGGGGGATGTAGTCTATTTATACCTTGAAAATCGCTAGAATTGCAGTGACTGGAAATGAATACTTCATATTTTCCCACATAAATTAAAACATTGATGAATTGAGGCTTCTGCGATTATCCCAAGGCAAAAATAAATAAGTTCCTTTGCAGAACGATTATTTTAAACTTAAATGATGATTGAATAAAACTCACATAGACGTGAATGTTTTAACAAGAGAGTGATGAAAATAACTTTGTGCCCCATATATATGTCTGGGGAATTTAGAGAAAATTAACGTACCTGATATTTGCTCTCTCTCTCTCTCTCTAATATGTAGGTTTAACAGAGTCTACAAGTCATTCATGTGGAAGAGTTAAGCACGGAATAGACCTACTGATGATATATGTATTGATGTAATTTTGTAAATTCATATTAAACAATTGTACCTGAATAAATTTGCTTTTCTTTATAAATCTGAAAAAGCAATGACAAGTTTAATTTCCTTCTCCTCTCATTAAATTAGCACCTTTTGATGGCCAACTACACAAACAGTCATGTAAATGCAAGATTTCAAATAAACTTTTTATTTTCCTTAGGCTCAGACAATTGTCAACATTTCTGTTCTACAATTTCTCAGTAGAATTCAATCCTAAAAATCATTCTAAAGCACAGTTTTCTCTTGACTTCCATATGATCACCTAATCCTTTTCTTCCACCTGAGTTGCCATTCCTTCTCATGCTACTTCTTTGCTATTCTCTTTTTCTGCAACCACCTTTAATGATGGCGGTATTTCCTACAGGATACAATATTTGGTGTGCTTCCATTCCCTTTCTAGAGTTGCAACCCAGGCCATCTCATCTATAAACTTAACGAGCATCCAAACACACCTACCAGTGACTCTACATCTTTATCTTCTATCAGGACCACATTCTAATGCTCACAATTACATATTCAAGTATCGTTGTGTCAGGTGAATTACTAGATTCTCCCTAAATCTTGCAATTTCATCTTGACCTCTCCATTTTGGTAAATAGCCCTCTTCTGTTTGCAGTTGTTTAAACACGAGGGGGGGAATATAGACATGCTTGACTTTTGGCCTCCATTACTTATCATGTCTAAGGCCTATTGGATCACAGTTTTTTCCATATCTCATATTGATCTCTCTTCTGTTTGCTTCCAGTTTTCATTCCAGGCCTCCATACCATCTCGCTTGGATATAATAATTTCACAACTGGTCTCTCTGAATTAATTCTTACCCTCTTCCAACTTGGTCACAGAAGCTGAGTGATTTCTCATAAACAAATATATTTCTGTCCCTCATCTGTATTAAAATCATTTCTAGGCCTTTAGTCTTTCAGAATAGAGTAAAAAGTTTGCAAATGTATAATCAAGACCATACACAATCAAACTCCTTAACTCCCTTCAATGACCGTGAATTACATGAAGCAGGTCCATACACAGGAGTCCTCTAAATGCACCCAGCCCTTCTAGATTCTGTGCCTTTGTTCACACTATTCCATTGTCTGGAACATTCTCTTTCTTCTCCTTAAAAACACCTACAGTTTTACTGAGAAGCAGCTCCAACAAAATTCCTTCCTTGTAGCTTGTGTTCCCCTCTACCAAACGATGTAGGTTATCCTAATGTTTCCTTCTCTGTCCTAAAACTGTCATCATAATACACAAAATGATTCATCATAATTACTGACTTTCTTCTCATTCCTCACACAACACTAAGGGCTCCTAGAAGTTAAAAAAAATCTTCTTTGTTCATCTCTAAATGACATTTATCTTAATAAGATATGAGACTTACAATAAGACCTTGTCATGTTTGTGGATCGAAAATCACAACAATATAGTGAGAAGAAATATAATCCCATTGTTAGCATTATTCAACTAAGGGTTCAGAACTCTTACCTAGCATTTATAAGATGAGACAACAGGTTGTAGAATTTAGATTTAAAGTTTTGTCTTCTATCTTAGTCGGATAAATCTGCCATTATAATCTTTTTTGTTTTCCTGTAAATGTTTGGAATAGTTCTTTTCTTCTTGTTTTTCTATTATTATTTACATGAATTGTGGCACTTTAAATTGATTTTATTCCTAGGTTAAAAACAACAGCAGTTTATCTAAAATTTGAATGCTTTTCTTTGAATTGCAGGTTAGAAACATTTATTTAATAATACAGAAATGTTTAAGTATCAATCAATGGGAAATTTTTTGCAAGTCTGGACCTAAGGTTTTCTACAAAATATGTCTTAGCTACCGACATTGGAATTTCCTGGTAACTGTGTTTTGTTACTCACCGAGCAAACAAACAAACAAACAAGTAAAAAGTCTGTGTCAGGCACCCTACTAAGTATAGAAGAAGAACCTGTCATTTCAAAATACTTTCATTTCTCTAAAGAATAAATTGACCTAATGATAGAAGCTCAGACAACTTTTTTAGAAAGTTTATTCTAAAGTTCTCCAAAGTTATTTTCAATGCATGCAGGCTTTTACTGAAAATAAAAACCACTAAGAAACACTTGAGAATTTATTAATGGAAACTTTTTTTAAGCACACAATTTTTCATTTGGATAATGTTCGATCACTGGTAAAATCTGCTTATGTAAAAACGTGTCTATATAAACCACAGCAAAAGAAAATTTTGACAGTTTTGAATTACCATCATAAAGTAAAAAATGATTCCTTTGTGTGGTTTTGCAAGCTATGCAAAAGTTAAACATTAAAAAGGAAATCTAAATTTGATCGCATAAGTGCAATATGAAAATAATGTATACCTCTAATGGTAATTTTTGTTATGAATAACATCCACTTGTATGTATGTTCCTTTCTTTTAATGTGGCCTCGTCATTTATAGCTATTTTTCATGTATAGTCAACTTTATTTCATTCTGAGCATTTGGACACCACGAACTTCAGAAATAAGTCAGTTTTTCACAGAGATATATTTGTTTTCTTCTGTGAACATGGAGAAACTGCATATCCTATCTTAACAGGAGAGGTCAAGTAACTATGTACTGCCACAGGTGACAAGTACAGATACCTGGCGCAGTGCCGTGTTCCTATACCTCTTCTACTCTGAACAAGGGCTGGAGGAGGACTTTATGCTCTAAGGGGATGCTCCATAACATCCAATCTGAGTCTCTGAATCATTGACTGCAAAAGTTTCTTATAGAGATCCCCATGCAGTTCTACTAAACTAGAGGTAAAAGAGTTCCTTGTTAAGCCATTGACAATGTAGTATTATTTAACATATTTTGACTAATATAGAAGTAGGCTACTAACGTGACCCACAAATCAATAAAAACATATACTAAATTTCACATATTGAAATGACATAAGATGACATAGATCTGATACTATGTATCCAGTGAGGCTCTCAGGACAGAGGACAGAAAGCAGAGGCTCAGAATGTTTGTAGTTTGTTACAAGGTCTGTATATAATACAATACAATTAAAGATGAGTTCAGACAGGAATTGGCCAATTGTAAAAACATAAAAAAGATAGGGAATAAGAAGGGTTGGAAAAACTTATAGACTCTCAGCAGTAAGAGATAAAGACTGAGGATGATTTTGAGTGACGAAAAAGCATTAGGAGTCAGCCTCCCACGAAATATCAGTCTAAGAATGTGGCCTTCCCACTCATGCCTATCGTCTGATAAGCTTCAAATAGCCTCCAGATAGAATAGATAACTTCAAGATCTTATGAAGTTATAAAAGATTGGTGAGATGGGTGCCGATAAGCAAAATAATACATCAATCTTGAACATTAAGTTTAGGAAGAAAAAAAAATAAATAAATAAAACAAAACAACTTCAAGTCAAGTCTACAAGCACATTGAACTTTTTAGAAACAATTAATTCCAAACGTATAAGTTTTAAGGTCATTTGTAAGGTCTTAAGAACCACAAAGTCATGCCTAAAACGCCTTTGTTTACCTAAAAAGCAATCCAATTATAGGAGCCATGAATTTTCTCCAGCAGGAAGTTCTCTGCCATTAATGCAAAACCTTTGGAAAGTTTACTTCACTAGCTTTGTGAAGGAGCCAGACAGAATACAAAGCAAGGAGAGCCAGAGGTCATGAGTATTGCACCTACCAGAGTGTAGCGACAGTTTTTCATCAAGATTAGAAAGTTTTCACGCTGCATGCCCAATAGGGTTCTAAAATTATTATGGATCAGTATACTCTATGTGTTCTTCATTCTTCCTCTTTGCAAATTGAAGTTATTATATAGGGGCTGCATGGTAGGGGAGTGGGTGGAAAAATAAATATAATTTGTCTTTTTAGTCTGTGTAATGCCAAACCACAAAAATAAACATGTGACTGATCCCCATAAGACCTTAGATTTTGAAATAGTGACAACACATCAGTGGGATTTTTGTTTTGTTTCTCCCTGTGCCAACTATTGTCTTGTAAACCTCTATGGCTTTCTTGCTCTGTCTCTGTGCAATATGAGGGAAATACTTGGAAATGATACTTCTATTGAGATCTGGTTTAGAGTTCACCAACAATACAGGACACTTTCATGAGAAAGGATGAGTAGAGAAAGAGTAGACATGAATTTCGAGCAGCTTTGGAGTGAACACTTACAAACTACTAGTCCATGGTCGACTGTGAGGAAAGAAGCTCCTTCAAACTCAGACACATTCTGATTTTGCCAACAAGAGCAAAGTGACATTTGTTCATCCAGCTCTTAAAAAAAAAACATTTTTAAGTATATTTCTCCCTGTATCAAACCCTTTCCCTTTATAAATTCTGGAGAGATTTACATTTCCTGATCAGCCCTGGTCGATACATCCCTCAGGATAAAGGATCTTTATTACAAGTATGTAAGAGATGGGAAACAGACATTTTATTTCAATAAAGGTGGGATTTGGCAGACTCTGTCTTATTGCTCACTAAGCATTCTCCTTTTGCTCTTAAGCTAGTCTACTACATTTCCCAACCATGTTTGCAATTAGTCCAGTCATATGACTGCTTTCTGGCCAATGTGCTGTACTAGCCAAATGTCAAAGGTCCATTGTGGGACTATAAGGCCTCAGGGGAAGGGGACAGCTAATGGGTAGAAAAATCCAGAATCCTTGGGTCACTGATTAAAAGGACAGTCACTTAACCATGAACTCTGTGTTAAATTCTTCACGAGTAAAATTAAACCTTTATTGTTTTACTCCAGTTATTTTATTGTTATTGTTATATAAGTTAGTCTATCATGATTAGTGTTGTTATTTCATATGAATTTGAAGTTTAGGGTTGGAATAGAAATATGATGAATGATAGCTATCATTACTACACAGTGCATACACACTTTATGGGAAATTTCAGTGGGTAAATGTTCAATGATATGTTAACACAGTCTTGCTATTGAGCAGGAAATTTGGGGGCAGAGGAGGAGGAGCATAGAAGAAGCAATGACATGAAGACACTGAACCCTTTTCTATATAATCAGGACTGAAAAATTAACCGATTCAGAGATGAACATTGCTACCAACTTCAGATTCCTGTGTCTCAGACCAATTCTACTTCTTGATTTCTAACAAAGATTATAGTTCTTTCCTCTTCATTCTTCCACTTCAAACTCATGCTGCTCTTTCTACTTTTGCCATATTTATGAGGCAGTGGTGCGGTGACAAATACGAGAGTCGGATTCCAGTGGAACAGCGGATCTGGGTATGAACCCAGCTCTATAACTATGTGTTTTATGATCATCATCAAATTTTTAGAGTAAGGATTTCTAGCTTTAGTGTTGTGCTATGTAAATGGGGCTGTCCACTTAGAATGATTTTGAAAAGTTTCAGTTTAAATGAGTTAATGTGTGTCTGAAATGATTGGATCACATAAATGAGGAGTAATATTTTAGGCTCTTCTCATTACTGACTGGTTTCCATTGTTCTTTCTTTAAACATGCAGTTTGGTACTTAAACATATATTATCTTACATGATTAACTATCATTTTACCAATTTCAGTATTGGGTAGTAGCTATATAACATCATATACATCATTTAAGGACAGGTCCCTTGCATATAAAATAAGAATAATTGTTTTTACCTTATGGAATTATTGTGAAAAATGAGGCTACCTGGGTCACAGAAAACTAACAAAAATATCTACTATGAAATTTATTATTAATTAAAAGTTTTGAAAGAATAGGCAATTTCTGTCATTACATTTATGTCATTACAAGGCCTAACAAAGAGTGGTACTACAGAATAATGAACTTAATAAAAAGCTGAACTGATGTAAATTGACTGACTTAACCAAACTGCTTTGCTAAGACTCTTGCTTATTTTTATATTCCCGTGTCCACATATTTTGACATTTATCTTTCTTCAGGTCATACTTAAACTATGAAGAATTTAGTTAATTTTCTAACCCAGCGTTTTCCAAAATGTGCTATACAAAATGACAGTTTTGCAAGATGGTCTATGAAAAAAAATAAGCCTGTGGTCAATTAGGTTTAGTGAACACTAGACAGGATATTTTACTCTTAGAGATTGATGATTCGCAGGAAGATATGGGACGGCTTATGAACTCTACGAATTAAGAAACAAGAAACTTTTTTTGTCTTTTCCTGACTGAGAGTTTCTCAAACGTTTCTGACAAATGAAACTGTCCCATTCTCACTAAGACCACCTGCCTCTGCACCCTCAGATCCATTCGCAAAGTACTTAGCAAATTTTCAGAGTTAATAGAATATGAAAATAAAGCCTTAAAACACTGGACTAAGCCTAAGAAAGCATCCCATCTGAGTGAACTTTTCCTTAATAATGTCGCAGTTTTCTGGAAGACTCAGTCATTTGTTTATGCTGCTTTCACTTGGTGTGAGCATGTGTGTATAATTTTTGGCAACAGAGAATAACTCTACTGCTGTTGTTTTTCCACACAAAGGATGATGGTAAGGGAAAGACAATGGTGACCAAACACCTCTACGCTGAGGTCACCTGACAGACTCAGCTATAATTGGGTGTATATTCACTCACCAGTGTTACTCTTCAATATTTTATTTCGGTCTCAAAGTGTCTGTCCTCTGGTGCTTAGGATGGAAATCTCACTGGATATGTGCACTGTTTCTGTTTGTGTCTGCCAAAGAACTATTCTTTTTAGTCTGCTATAGAACCAATCTCCGTCCCCCTCCTTGGCTAGTACACATTCACTACGATCAGAGACTCAAGTCTGGTCAGACTTCTCAGATCTTGGATTCTAGTTTATATTACATATCTAAAATGAGTCTCCACCTATCGTTGCAATTCTGCTTTTGTTTCATTTTTATTTCTCCCATATATCTGCAATGCTCTGTTTTAGAAGAATTTACAGAAAAGGGATTTTACTTTTATTTTGCCAAATCTGACATATTTAACTTTATTTATTTCTAACTTTGGTAGGATTATTAAAGCCTTACCATTCCTGTGTCAATTTTTAAATTTTTTTCTTCAATTGCTTCTAATACCTTTATAACAAAAATATACCAACCCCCACAGTCAAGTCAAATCAACGGAAGCTCTCGTTTGTGTGTGTGTGTGTGTGTGTGTGTGTGTGTGTGTGTGTGTGTGTTTCGTTTATGTTTTATTTATTTTATTCTTAGAGAGAGAGGCACAAATTGGGGAGAGGCAAAGAGAGAGAGGGGTCAGAGGATCGGAAATGGTCTCTGTGCTGACAACAGTGAGCCTGATGTGGGGCTCAAACTCACCAAATGCGAGATCATGACCTGAGCCAAAGACGGACACTCAACTGATTGAGCCATCCAGGGACCCGTGTTTTGTTTTTATTGTTTTATTTTCATAAAGCTATAGTTAGTTATAATATTGTCTCATGATTATCTTGCTTGTGCCTAATCTTTCCCATACGATATATTTTAAACGTTTGAATCTGCCTCTTTTCTTGCTCATTCACTCTGACCTTTTTCCTATCCAGGCTTCCGGGCTTGAACTGTCATGTGTATCCTTCTTCGATATCTTTATTTAAATCATATGGCTTGGTCTGACTTTTTGGATCGCTTTTGTTCTACTTTTCTCTGAGACTAAACCTACCGTTTTCTTTCTGTAACCAAAGCTCACCGCTAGCACTTCTTCTAACCTACTTCCATAGCATAGGTAAGCATCTTGGGCTAGAGACTTTATGAAAAATAGATAAGCATCTGTGTTTTAAATGCAAATAGACATACATTTATAGTATTTAGGTTTAGATTTTTAATAATCAACCATCTAAAATCTTGGCATGAATGAATGAAAACTAATTAATTAGCTAATTAATATAGGTATTTCCAACATTGGAAAGGCTATAGTGACTACTGTAGCTCTCCGATTTACCAAGTAGAACTTTATATACAAGCATAAAACTTTACACAGTATATCCAGTGTAAATAATGATGATATTACAACCTAGCAGGGGCTCTGTTCTGCTGGAGAACAGTTTATTTTTAACTTAACTAAGAAAAATAAACAGCTGTTTTTCCTAGCCCTTTTAGCTCACAAATTTTGAGTGCATCTGCAACCCAATGCAGAATCTAAACTGGTCTCAATGAGTCCTTGTAAAATAGGTCTCCCAACTAAGATCTATTCAGTTAATTTACCTTCACTAATTTGGACCTGATACCAGTGTTCCTGGCATCCATCTTGCTGGCGGCCTAGCACACCTCTGCCTTCTTAGGTTTCTAGTATTACTAGGTCTCTCCCCTAATTTAAACATTAGTCCTCTTCCTTCCTCACCATCCTGAGGGATGGACTTTGTCAGGCATCTAACAATCATTGGCTAGGATGTTGCTATAAATGCATTGTAGAATGATTCTATCTTTCTCACTTAATGCTACCTTTGTTTCCGTGTATGGGACGCAGATTTTCTTTAGCCTATTATTTCATACAATTCTCTTTTCTGTGAACACTGGGTTATTTTCTGGACAGTTGGGTACTTCTTAAGAAATAGTTCCAGTGGGTTTCTCACTTGGCCCCTGCCTCCCTCCTCATCCCCGAGCATTTCTGAATTCTTCCCACTGAAGGCTTAGAACATGAGATTAAGTGATAATCAAATTATGGAAAAATGGATTCTATATAAAACTACTTTTACTGATACCTTGATATATATTTTTCTGCATTGATTCATAATAGTGAATAAAATTGTTAATTAAGCATCTTCTTACATCCATTCATGTATTCACCATAAACTTAATGATCACCTACTACACATCAACACTAGTGATTCAGCAGTGAAACAAGACAGAAACTTACCTTATTCTCATAGACCACAGAGGCCTTTCCGCTATTGTGAGAAAATAATTCATACACCCATCTCTACATTTTAATAGATGTTACTAAACATCTTCAAATTCAGGATAAAATACACAAGCCAAATGCATAGTGACAAAGATTGATTACCATTTATTTAATAAGGTCCCTGGAAAATGTTGATCAAGTCATGCCCTGAAGCAGCAGCAATCTGTGTTCCTGGATACACAGGAACCAAAGCAAACTGTGAAATTTACAAACTCTCTCTATGTCGCCTTTTAGCCGGTACTCGACCAAAAGGGAGACTGATATCACTTTTGTCAATCATTTCCACCAAGAGAATTAACAGCAAAATTGTGACATAGGACATCCTAAGCCCTTTTTGCCTTTGCTTGATGAGATATGCTCCCTGCCACTTGAATTGCAATTAACCATCTCTATTTCTGTGTATCCAAACCAAACCTTGTTCAGGTTATACTTTAAATCTCACAAGATATTCAATTATTTAAATCCTCTAGCCAGTCCCGGACCTTCCCCCATTTAAATATTTTTCTAACCCACACTTCCCACAGATCATGTATTTGCTTTATGGTTATAATGCATATGTCCACAACTAGATTGTAAGTTTTACAAAAATGAGAAATAAACTATAATATAGAGTATATGTAGCATGGGATAGACTTGAGTATATATATCTTCATTTTATGTAGCATTTTACTATTTACAAAGTACTTTTTCAGATATTTATAAAACAGTTGCATATAAACATTTCATCAACTATCATTTTTAGTTATCTCATAGAACAGTGTCAAAAGTTTTTTATACTTCCTCAACTTTCCAACAACCCCTGAAAAATTTAAAATTAGTTCAAGTTACATCAAGACATTAAAATAACAAAAAATACCATGTAATATATATCAAATGGAAATAGCAGATAGGGTTTGATATAATTTTTACAAATGTTTCAGCACCTCGGTTTATTGGAAACATATTTGTCTTTACCCACGTGCAAAGTCAATAGTTTTTACATTGTTTGTGATGCAAACTTCTCTTTTACTTTGTTCACTGATTAAACAAATATATAGAAAAATAACTGCATACCAGGCACCATGAGAAAAACTGGGAAGATGATCACAAAGAGATCGTTCCTGTGATTAATCTTATATATCACTTAGCCTTTATTAGAGTTTTGGATTAGTGAACAATATAGACGAGCAGCAAGGTCATATGTGCAATGTGTTTTCATGGAGAAAAGACAGTTCGATATAGACATATAGACAAGAATCTTCAGAGAGATAGAAAAGAGCTCAGAGCTATAGTGATATCTAAACTGAGCTCTAGGTTGAGATCTAAAGTATATGGGACCCAGATGTGCCAGAGACAAGGGTTCACTGGTGGTGTATCTGAAGTAGAGAAAACAATTCTAATGGTCAAAACTTAAACATATTCTGGAATGGCAAACCTACTTACCTGACAATTTTCAGTAAGTCTGGCTTAAAGATTGGGAAGGGACAGATAACGAGACAGGAAACCAGAGCACAAAATGCAAATTATCAAATTTGGATATCATGGCGAGAAGATGAGGAGTGATTTAGGAGAAAATTTAGAAGGCTTTTTTCCCACTATTTCAGGCACAAGATTATGGTGGCAGAAAAACACTAATGGCATTCAAAGTGAAGAACCATGAAATGACTCATGAGATGTGGAGAAGCCTCAGTGGAAAGATCTAGATTATTTATCGAATGCCAGAACTCAGAAAGAGCAAAGGAGTGAGAATGACACATTTACAGCTTATGCATATACTAATGAAACTCAACTATTTACCATTCACTTATAGCTCGGTGTTATGCTTTTGTGTAAATACATCATTGTTTATACTGTCTCACGCTGATGGACTATTGGATTTTTCTATGCTTTTTCAAGAATGTTCTTGTCCATGTCTCCTCCTTTGTGTGTATAAATCAGAATACGATGTTTAAGTCCCATTTTATGTGATATTTACTGTTATAAGATAAGGTCAAACTGTTTCTCAAAATGTTTGCGAACATTTCCACTCCAGTCATGTAGAGACCGTGACAGATCATGTGGTTAACATCTTCTCTCGTAATTGATATTACCGTAGCTTATTTCTTTCCCAATTGATTGTGCATAATATGATATTGCATTATGATCTTGGTTTTTATTTCCTGGGTCATGAAAAATATTAAATACCTGTTTTTTTGGCCACAAATATTAATCAGCACATAGAGTCAGGGATATAAGATGACCATACAGACCAAGTCCTTGCGCTGATGGAGTTTATCTTTTCATGGGGGATACAAAAGAAAGAAAATTATTAAAATATTACATGACTATAAACATTTTGCAGAAGGTAAAAGTGCCACTTTGGTGCATTGATTTAGGTATTTGGTTCAAGTTGAGATCCTCCTGAGGCGTGATATATGAGCAGAGAATTGAATGATGAGGAGGGCAATTCTTTGGGATATATGGGGAAAGACAATTTTGTCTCATGAATAAAAAAACATCTAAAGGTTTTGAGATGGGGGTGAGTTCGGTACGACTGAGGAACAGCAGAAAAACTAGTGTAGTGACTGCAATAAGAAAGGAAGATGTTATGATAAAAGATGAGTTCAAAGAGCAGGTTGGTAACATTCAACCAATAAGAGTATATTGAATGCCTACCATCTATCATTCACTGTGTATGCAGAAAAAAAGCTAGATCGGTCCCTTCTGTCAAAAAGTGTATTACCAAACAGACGAACATGACAAGAATGCCTTCTCTTCTTTTCCCAGTTGGTTTTGTCAGTATTTCCTTTGCCCCTCACTTTGTAACACCCTTTACGCTATTTGTCTCAATTTCTATATTTCTACATAGTTTTTATTTTATATGCACAACAACACTGCTGGTGGAAAAATATATTATCATCCTCATAGATGAGCAAACAGGAATAGATTGAATAATAAAGTTGATTTTAGGTCCTATAATTAGTAATGTGATGGAAATAAAAATTAAATCCAAACCTCTGGCTCAAGACCAACAGAAATTGAGAGATTTTCTTTGGTAGAATAGCAATGCTAGGGAAAAACTCATGAAGCAATCACCTTGTGGGTTATGAAATTTCCTGGAAGTACAGAGGTTAGACTAAACACCTCACTCGAGGTGCAGGCAGAAAGAGGGGAGGGTAAGCTGATCTACATGATTTTGCACTTTCTTTACTTTTCCTGTGACTACTCTACTCCTATCCCTATTTATTCTTAGTTGAGACTTTTTTTTTTTTATGAATTTAGAAGTAGCACTTGTGACTTGTATAGATGCAAACTTCCCAGTCCAATATTTACAGAAAGAGTATCACATTGAGTCAAACACAGCTCAGGTTTTTGTTTGTTCTTTGTTAGTTTTTGTGGGTATAATGCATACACCTCGGGACACTGAGATTTCTTAGCAATGTCTATATAGTCACAGTGTATAGACTGTAGGCAAATGGGAAGAAAAAGGTTATAAGCTTAGAGAAGTCTATTAGTACAAACTACAAAATGAGGCAAAAGCAATGACTTAGTTCGATGCATCGTGAAAGCTGTTCCAGTAAATCAGGTAAAGTTTCAAAACAAATAATTCATTTATCCCTCAAAACAGTCTTCAAAAATGATAATACTTGGAAAAGGTGGTGGACTTTTCTGTTATATACTATGAGAACTTTAAGTCAAAAGGGTATCATTAAGAGTTCACCTAATCCTAAATCATGCCAGATCTTCTTTGAGATTCATGTACTTTCAGAGACCTTTAGAGAAAACTTGCCCTAAATCTTTTGGTAAGAATATTTTAGAGAACTCATGATTTCTGTAGTAATGATTGGCTGCATATTCATATGCATAGGTAGAGAAAATCTGGCTCCTTGGAGAGAGGGCTCGCGAGAATGATTGATTTCAACAAACATGGATAAACTTGGGATTTTTAGTTTTTGCTTTTGTCTTTGATTTGTATACTATCTTTTTTTTTTTTTTTTTTTCTGGAACTGGCAGATGCTTGTCTAATCCCATATGAAGTACAAATTAAAAACATTCCTCAAAGAAAAGTCTGTGTGCACAAAATGTGCACAAAGTGTTTGTCAAATGAATAAATAAAGCCTTGGATTGAAGGAAGAAATAAACTAATAACCCAAATTCTACACTCAACCAAATACTAATTTTATTGAAATGAGGAACCCCTATAATTTTATTTGCTTTTTATTTTTTTATTAAAGTCTATAGAAGAGATTCAAACTAAAGTAAATGTGGACATATTATAAAGCCATTGAAAAAGAATAAACCTGAAATCAAATTTGTATCTGAAGTACATTGTTATCCCATTTTCAACATCTAAAATTTCCCTCATCGTACTTAGAAAACATTGTTTCATAAGCAATATGATGAAGACACATCTTTAACCCAAGCTCAGGAGAACAGGGTTGAACTACTATGGAATAATTCCACTTTCTTAGACTACAAGGAGGAAGTTTCAACTGAGTTCCTTGTATTCCCCTAATTCTATAAGATGCTACTAAAATGTAACAACTGCTTATTACAGGCTAATTAATCAATGACTAAATACATGAGCTGGCATATTAAAAAAAAAAAAAAAAGGTTGCAAAAGAGCTGAGGATACTCCCATTGTTTTCATTTCAGACTAGCTAAAATAGAAATTTAGCTGTTCAATCCCCCCGAGGGGTCAATCCTGTAGAAATATCTGTGCCCTTTTTGTTTCATGGCCCATGAGGTGATGGATCTTGTCTGTGCTGCAGAGTATGCTATTCGGTGGCAAATTTGGGTGGCTTGAAGAATACGCTTTGTCTCATTAGCTATGTCTGGATTGGCTCATTCCCCTGGAATAGGACAGTAACAAAAAAGAGCTGTGCCACAGGAAAAAAGAAATAGTGGAGATGACCCAAAGCGGATCATAAAAAAACAGATTTTTAAAAACATCTGTTTGAACAATTATTTTACTTTTCCCAAATAAGCTCTTTGCTTTCTTTTTTTGAGGGAGATGGACACGGGGTAAAGTGTAGGTATAATAATTTGCTCAGAAAGGCATTCGTTAAATGTGTTGATGCTAATGATGCCTCTGTTTCCATACAAAACAATGGAAATTCCATGCAACTCCTATTACCTGGAATGACCAAGCCACAGGGGAAGGCAGAGGGCTAGTTCACTGCATTCTTGTGATAAATGTGGGAAAACAACATTTATTTTGTATACTGAAAGGTGTAGCTGAAAATAAATACAATTCCAGCTTTCTGCCTAAGGAAGATTCTAATTAGGAAGACTGATTTTTTTTTCCTAAATGCATCTCAGTTATGCCTCTCAAGATTCTTTGTTTTTTGGTGTTTTGTTTTTTTTTTTTTTTTGAACATCATTTAGAACAGGGCAGACTTAGAAATAATACAAAATCAGGATGTATTCATTTTGAATGTAGAACATAACATATATTTGGAGAAGTTTTTTTTTTCCCCCTGTAATTAACGTGAGCTTGTTTCCTTAAATATTTTTCATATTATCAAACAAAATGGCTATCAAACCATTCCCATGATGCAAGTAATCACAGGAATCTCTACTGTCTACTATGCAACTGTGGTCTATCCTATGTCCGTTCCTTACTCACAGCAGATATAGCTGAAATGCTTTATCCTCACATATTCTCCCCAATATATTGACACCAGTGTATGTTTGTCTACTATACTTACAAAACATAGATGTGCTTACTGATTGCTGTGCTCAAATTTACTGAGTTTATAATATAGACCTGTCATAATCATCATGTCACTTACTGCTCGCAGCATTGCAATGTTGGCATTAGTTGTATTATTTATTTGGTAGCAGAACGATTTTAGGAAATAAGGCCTATCTGACTCCTATGATGTTTTTTATGACATTATCTAGCATAATAAATATGAAGACAATAACGATAATAATGATAAAGAAGAAAATAAAAGAAGAAATAAAGACGAAGAAGAAAGAAAAAGCAGATAACATTCTTGGGTACTAAACATGTGGTAGCTAAAGTTTCCATTTGAAAATTCCTTCTATAAATTCTTGGTATATTTATGATTTTTTAAATCTAGATTCCTGATAAAACTAAGATACGAAATTGGAGAAATGTATTATAATATTTAACAATATATGATATAATTTAATACTATAACTCTATCAGAGCAATTAACATTTAACAACACAAACATGTTTATATTTCACAGAATTTTTGGATATTATGTCTGAAGCAAGAACACAAAATATTATTTTTAATAATTGTTTTAATATTTATTTTTATTTTTGAAAGAGAGAGAGAGAGAGAAAGAGTGAGAGTGGGTCCAGGTAGAGAGAGAGAGAGAGACACAGAATTTGAAGCAGGCTCCAGGCTCCAAGCTGTCAACATAGAGCCTGCCTTGGGGCTCAAACACACAGACCAGGAAATCATGACCTAAGCTGGTTGGATGCTTAACCGACTGAGCCAACCAGGAGCTCCTAGAACAAAAAATAGTATTAAATTTAAGGTTGACATTTCTGGGAAACTGCACAGAACACAGGGGAAAACAATTAGGTTCTTGGGGGAAGCCCTTGCCATGATGTAAATGTGTGTTCACCGACTCTTCTACTGCTAATGTTGAGTCATTTTTACAAAGAAAATAAGTTTGATTACATTGTGTACTTTACATAAATTCTATGACTGGTGTCCCAAGAAATAACCAGTGTTCAAAGCAAAATAAGTACTTAAATGCAAATTTTGACACAAAATTCCACGTAGTGCTATCAATAACACTAGTACAATCAAACATATTATTTGAATACTATCTGATTACATTCACTGGCATTTTTCAGTGTTACATATTTGCTGGAGGCTACAATTCTCTGTGAATGTTTTCAGCAGAAGAAATGCCAAGTGAAGTTATCAATGTTCTTGTGCAATATTCTCTCACAGATAAAATTAGCAATGACCGAAGTTCTGAATTAGCAAAAGCAGAATCAGTTCAAAGTCAGAGACAAAGCTGGTGTAAGCAGAAACATAGGTTTACCATAAAAGTAGAAATGAGCTTATATGAACCAACATTCAGGTTCATGACAAACACCCAGATGCTTTGGTCCATACACAGATTTTAACCAATGTCATCAGAAAATCTAAACATTTCTACCTCTGAAATTATTTGTCATGAAACAAAGATCTAAACTATTAGATAAAGCAATTAAAAACTTGCATTTTTAAGATAATATTTGAAGAATAGTAAATGATAACTTTTTAAGTATTCGATATTGCAGTATTATCTTTTAATTTTTAAATGATTTTTGACATTTAAAAAGTATTGCCATTTATATGCTATTAAAATTTCCTTTTCTAATGTTTCTACTGTCAAATATCTACAGTATATACATATAACTTTCATGGTATTGAAATATACACTCATTCCAAAAGGTATCATAATCATAATAACAAGCTATGTATTTTACATACATACATATACATATACATATACTTGTGTATATGGATGTATGCAAAACAAGACAACAGGCCCAAAATGGAGTCATTTATGTGAAGCCACACGTCACAAAACTCAGACTTCACTCAATTACAGTTTCCAGAAATGGAACCTTAGGCCAGTGATTCCTGAAACCTGATCAACTCTTGTTAGATAGTCTGCCTGATAGAATCCTGCAGTCCCCTAACAGGAAGTTAGAAAACAATAACAAAATCACTTTTGTGTCAAGTATAACTTTTTTTTTTCCTGCTCCCTTCTGCCTGCAAGTTTTACATTGTGTATAGTTCCCTAAAGCTCTTTTCTACATAATTCTTCAGATTTTAATTTGACCCTAGGACCCTCTAGCACAATCTGACTTACTGTTTATTACTATGGTCAATAATTTTATTATGTAAATAAAAGGTCAAGGAAAGTCCAGAAATGATTTGGGATATCTGAAAATTGACAGGAATCCCAAATTATTATCCGAGTCCCCCAATTCATATTTGTCAGGAATTTGGAAAATCTTTGACATGGAAAATTATAAATTGATGTCACTTTACTTTGCATTCTACATGCATTACTTTATAACTTTCAACAAATCTATAAAATTAGCATATTTTAAAATCCTTATTCTAGGTATAAGCAAACTTACTGTAGAGAGGGTAAGTCTCTTGCCCACCATTCCCCCTTGGTAAGGCATCAGGCGAGAACTTGAACCTGCTTTGCTGACTACAACACCTTTATAAGTAATAATTGGCATACAAAGACACTAAACGCATCACTTCATTGTCTAAGGCTAGGCTCTGCTCCCTGACCAAATTATTTGTCTTCTAGGGAATGTCTTCTGTCACTTGACATATTATCATATTGAGCAATCAAGCTACTCCTTTTCTTTAATTCTCTCACACAAGCAATGGTTCTCCATCAACCTTGGAGAGGTTGCACCAGATAAGGTGGAGAAATTTTAGATTTAACCTCGTCACTCAATTTTTATTCATTAAGTTTTAAGGATTTCACACCTCATATGTTCTTTCTGTGTTCTCCACTGCAATGATATGGTCAGGTTCTCTTACCAGGGGCATAGAAACAAATCTTAATATTCAATCCTGCTCTCTGGACTCAAAATGATTTTGACTTATTATATCATTTTTCCTGCCTAAAGTGTAAAGAATTCTCATGTCTCTGTGGTAGATTTTATTATTATTCACCAAATCTTTTCATTTTCCTTGTCAAAGTTCCCTTTCCTTCAGGAAATCAGCAACGGCCACGTGGTTTACTTTAGCCAATTAAACAGGAGCAGAAAAGACACATGTAATTCTGGTAAAAGTGTTAAGAGACAGTGCCACCATGATGACTAGCACTGAGCCAGATAGACATTTATAAGTCTGGGGCACAGAGTGAAGACAACTTGGACCAGTGAGGTAAATAGCCTGAACTGGATGTATTTTGTGAACGAAAAGATGACATTTGTGATCATAGGCGTGGAGGATAGGGTGTCATTTTTCTGATTACATGAACTAATCTTCCTTGTCTGCTACAGTACCTATCACTTATAAGATCATTAATACTATTATAGTTGGCCATGCCAGATCCCTTACATATGATTTTTGCCAATATTTCCAATTTCATACCTAGCATTCTTTTCCCACATTTTTCTACTCTCAAAAACATCTCTAATCTAGAATATTTTCTTACACTTCCATGTCTTTATCCAAGTTTTAACACATATTTGTATTATCCATATTCGACAATAGTTTTCCTCTGTGAAGTCTTCCCTCAGGCACCTAACCCAAATCATTACCAACCCTGTGGTCTCAACATGGTCCTCATATGCCCCAAACACTTTATTAAAAGGATAGGGTTGTACTGCGTTTGGCATATTTAGATCCTTAACAAGATTGAGCACAGCTTTTTGAGGACAGAGCTTATTTAATTCACCTTTGCATAACCACTCTCTAGTTTGGTGTGGTGTCTTGAGTAACTACTCAATAAAACTTTATTGAACGTGTAAGTGGTCAGTAAATAATGGATTTTAAAGTTTAATGCTGATTCTTATTAGTAAGCAATGTTCAAATATATAATAATGCTTTAGTAGGCATGATTATTTACTACAGAGAACATTGTATGATTTTAAATTGCCTATCCTACTTTTAAGAAAACAAAGAATAAATCGACCACTTTCTTTAAAAATCTTTACAGCAGATAAAACGAGCTGACATGCCATCATTTCAGCTTTATCTGGCAAGGACCATTCATCCACAAATGCAAAAATCTTTTCAATAGTTAGGAATTTTATCACTGAACAGGTGGAGTCTTTATTTATCTTTACTGTACTGTCACAAAATCTGTGGGCTCCATGACAGCTCTATAGTTAATAAACTGAAATCCACTTTTCTGTATTCTAGAATTCTGTCTTTTTTTTTCCCACCTTCCTTGCATAATTTTCTTCTAGGTGTTACGGTACAAATCTACAGAGCAGTCTGCATTTCATCTCCCTATCTCATCTTCCCAATTCATCTTGTTGGAAAGAATTCAACATCCTATAATTTTACCCTCCATTGAATTAGAATAATTTCTACATTTAGATTGTTCAAAGCCATTAACAGAACTTTGTTTTCCAGTAGCGTTTAATTCTACTATAATCCTCTGTCAAATGTATTAAACAACTGCATCTCATACTCCTCAATGGCGAAGACAAACTGGCAAGGAATAGTAAGTGTTTAGAAATTCTTTTTTGAACCACTATAATAATCATGTCATTATTATTGGGCCATCGTATGTACATTCTATTTTATGTGAAGTCAAAGTCAGTTGCTCAAATAATAGCTTTTGCTATACCACGCAATGCTAGTTTCAGCCTCTCATGAAAGAAAGGCCAGACGAGGATGCTTAATCTTTGCAATAGAAATTCCTTCTCAATATATGATGATCAGCAGTTCAGATGATTTAGGATTCTACAGATAGCTATGTTCTTCCTATAAATTGAGATATGAAGTAGATGACTTCAAAAGATGGCTCCATCAATTTTTAAAAGATAATTTTTTTTAGAACAGTTGTAGTTTTTCACAGCAAACTTGAGAGGAAGGTACAGATGTTTCCCATTACCGCTCGTCCCCACACATTCACAACCTCCTCCGTTACGAGAAATCCTTAGTAGAGTGGTATGTTTGTTAGCATTGATGAACATACATGACACATCAAAATTACTCAAAGTCCATAATTTACATTAGCATTCACTCTTAGTGTTGTGCATTCTATGACTCTGGTTAAATGTATGACATGTAGCCATCAGTATAGTATCATATGGGATATTTTCACTGTTCTAAAAATCTGTCCTTTACCTGTGCACCACCCAGCCCCAGAAAACACTAATCTTCGTCTCGCCTCCATAGTTTTGTCTTTCCAGAATAGCATACAGTTGGAATCACACAGCGTGTAGCCTTTTCAGATTAGCTTCTTTCACTTAGTAATATGCATTTAAGCTTCCTCCATGGTTTTCATAGCTCAGTGTGTCCTTTAGTTTTAGCACCAAGTGATACACCATTGTATAGATGTACCATGGCTTCTCTCTTCTCTATCTTTAAGTGTATATTATTGTCCTATTAAGGATGAAATGTAATTCTCCTCCTCCAGTCTGTTCTGTACTCATGACTGTTATGACCAACAGAAGGCCCCAGACGTGATGTTCTGGAATTTCAGAATACAGGCCTGAAGAGAACTGGCATCACTCTCCCTTTTCCTTAGACTGTTCCTTCTTGGAACCCATAGGCTGCGAGGAAGCCCAAACAGAAATGGACAGGCCTACACAAAGAAGTATGGGGACTCAAAGAGCTCCAGGTGCAGAAGAACTTTCAGCCAACAGCCAGCTCTGACTCTGATTTTAAACCTTCCATTAATGCCAGGGCCAGAGCCAACATAACCCAAACTAGAACTAACTGATTGTTAAACAATTCGGTTGTGAGAAATAGGTGGTTTTGTTTCAAACCACCAAGCTTTGAGGTGGCTTGTGCTGCATTCAGAAAAGAAAAGGTAACTGAAACAGGACTCTCTGTACAGGGTTCAGAGAGGTTAAAACCTGTCCATGTCATAGGCAATGAATGCAGCTGTAAAGAGGGTGGGTCAGAAACCAGATTCCCTGGGTTCAATTACCAGTTCCACCACTAACTAACTGGATGACCCTGGCCGAACTACTTAGCTTCCATGTGTCTCACTAGTGTTTTCATTTAAAACATGGGATCCACAGTAATAGCTATATTTCAGAGTGATTGTCAGAGTTAAACCATTAGACGAAGTTTATATAGGATAAAAAAATAACGAAGTTTATATAGGTTGAGTACTTAGAATGTTGTCTCGCACATAGTAAATGTTTATATTAGTTGTCTTTAGTTTCTGCACGAAGTTCCTAGTCAGTAAGCTTCCATGCAAAGCCTTTTAGAATCTGTCCTCTTTACTCTTTTGGGGCTTATCTTCCCTTTTTCTTGGAAACGCATTAACCAATACGAAAAAGAGGTGTGTTTTTGCTTTGGGACCATTCTTCTTACCTTTCTCTACATATTCTCTTTTCCAGATTGTACTCATTCTTCAAACACTAGACTATTTCCTCTTGACTACCATGTTCTCCAATAATCCCGCAGACTGTTTATATGTTAATTCACCAAATATATGAGTCCTTTCTATGTGTCTACTTTGTCAATACAATGGTGGACAAAATGGGTGGATTCACTGCCCTATTCTGACATATGATCTAGTGGCAGTCGATATTTTTTTAAGGAAACTGGTTTATTCCTGACTCTTCCTTAGGGATCTTGCTCCTTCTTTTTTTCCCCACTTGATAAAGTCATTCATTCAATTCTGAACATATTTAGCAAATATTGACTCATAACAGATTTCAGCACATTTACAATAATTACTCGTAACATGGTTCCACATACCTTTTGTCAGGTTATAATATAAATCCCATTAACATCAATGCTACCATTTGCTCCATTTGGTGGATGCTGAAACTGAAAAATATATACTATCCAAATCCCCAGGTTACCAGCCCTTGCATGCCTGAATAGGAATCCAAATGTAGGTCTTCTGCATCTGAAGCCCATGATCTCTCTCACTTAGGTACGTGTATCTGTGAGCCTCTGTGTAATAAATCTTAAAGGAGAGTTGCACATAGTTATAACACACATCCTGATGTTTAAGAAGTTAAAGTTTTAGGGGCGCCTGGGTGGCTCAGTTGGTTAAGCAGCTGACTTCAGCTCAGGTCACGATCTCATGGTCTGTGAGTCGAGCCCTGCGTCGGGCTCTGTGCTGATGGCTCAGAGCCTGGAGCCTGCTTCAGATTCTGTATCTCCCTCTCTCTGCCCTTCCTTTGCTCATGCTCTGTCTCTGTGTCTCTCAAAAATAAAATAAAAACGCTAAAAAAAATTAAAAAAATAAAATTAAAATAAAAATAAAATTAAAAAAAAAAGAAGTTAAAGTTTTAAAAATTGCACAGGAGTAGGAGGCAGAAAACGAGTTAGAGTCAGGTAATTAATTGTCAAAGGAATAATGTGGATCAATGAATGTGTTATTGCAAGGAGGGGGCGCTATTGCGATCGAGGTCAGGAGGTGGGAAAGAGGTGGGAATATAAGTGGGGTTTATGAAACACGGGCTGTGCAACTTACCAGTGCCCCTTTGTTACATAAGCACAGCTCCATCACATTTATATTTGTGAGAAAATAAATGTTATGTAAAAAGGAGAACCCTGTCTTGTCCTCAGTCCATATGTACTGTACACAGTAAACTTGTTCATAGTAAGAAACATTTAGAGTACTCTTTGCATTTGTTATTAAAAATAGGTTCCCTAGAACACTAGAGTAAATACCCATGCTTGAAAAAGCATCCTAAAAATATTCTTAATACCAATAAATGATGATGAAACTCATTACATTGAGGGGGTTAAGAGTCCAGATTCTAATCAAGACATCTTTACAAGATTATTGGCAAATGCCCATTTCATCTGCCTACAAACTATTTGTCTTAGGATACATTGTTTAACCTCTTTTGTCTGTGGAGATTAATAATATTTCTTGTTTTAAAGGTTTGTTATGATGATTACATGTGACAATCCATGTGAAGGGCTTATCGAGTGCCCATATGTCAAGGATGTTTAATAAATATTATATATTGGTAGCGACGATAATAATATGGAAATATAATGTACCTGAGAGATCAGGTCACCCAGTTATATGACTATCATAGTGTAGATCAAACCCCTTAGTTCACAGGTTCTCTTGACAGATCAGGGACTCCCCAAACCAAGGTAGCACAATTACATACATACAATTGCTTCCACACCTACAACCCAGAACTCTGGACTCTACGTCTGAGTTCAAGCTAAGGGCAATCAAAGGACGTCTTCAAAATGGCATCAGGATTTCAATAAGTCAGTGGTCACTGAGATAGCCGTTCCTCTCTGGACAACTCTATGTCAGGTCACACAAGCTTCTCCAAGTTATCTTGGCCCCCCTCAACCTTATCTTAATTATGCACATCAAGGACATTCTCTTCCACCATTTCAAGCTAATGAAAGATATCATCATAGCTTATTTAATACTTCTTAAAGGCCAGAATTCCTCCTAAATTCATTGTATTTAATCTACACAAACATTTTATACAGTAGGTACAAACAGGAGACCGGAAGCCTTGAAAGGTAAGAGAACTTGCCCTAGTAGAAGGTAGAATAAAGATTTCAATGCGGCCAGTCTGCAGCCCACTAGTTTTAAGACACTCTGCTCTTACAGATTCAGACTATCCTCTTCTAGCATTTCTTTAGTTCAAATCCCTGCATCTTTCCAGGCCCTGATACAGTTCCATCTCTTTCAAAAAATCCCTCTGTGATTGCTAGACAACAGGGGTGAGTCATATTTCCAAATATCATAGATTTTTTTAATCTCTAATATTCAATTTAGCAATGATTTTATTTGCCAGTTGTGGTACTATTTGCTGTTTACTGCAACTCGACTTTGTATTTTCCAAAAGTCTTGCCAGAAATCTCTCCTGCTTAAAATTACCTTCATTTTTTTAAATACAGTTTTGCATCATTTACTTTTTAGAGACAGAACGTAGAGTAGGTTGCCAGGAATGGGGGAGGTGAATTGGTACTAACTACTAGTGGTATGGGGTCTCTTTTGAGGGTGATAGAAGTATTACAGTTCCACAAAACCACAAACATATTTAAAATTCATTGAATTATACACTTTAAAATTCAGAATTTTATGTGAATTATATCTTAATAAAGAAATTATTTAATAGGCAGCCATGGATAATGTTATATGATATCACCAAAAGGGTATTTCAATATAATCTCAAAATTTTGAAAACACAGTTATGAATTAATCTATGTGGTATGATATAAGTGGTAATAGTAAAACTAAAAAGTGAACAAACTCAATTTGACAGATAAAGAGACAGACAGACAAACACAAACAAAATCTAATAGTATCAACACATTAGGAGAGCATTGCCTTAACGGATAAGGTAGTAGATAATTTTCCAATTACTTTAAGATTTACTTATATTTCTTAAAGTACTCTACAAGTGGTCATGAATTAATTTTGTAAGAAGAAAAGTAAAACAAGCATTTATAATAATTTTACACGGCAGAAGCAAAATCAAGTTCTGTGGATGTGTACTTAGAAAAAGTGCATAAAAACTCAAATAGTGTGTGTGTGTGTGTGTGTGTGTGTGTGTGTGTGTGTGTAAGTGAAAAGGAGAGAGATTAAAAGAGAAAAAGAAACAGGGAGAGATAAAGAGATAGAAATTTTATTTTTCTATATTACCTAAATTCTCTGGTAAGGTATATCTATGTCAAAGTAATTTTAATGCATGTTTAAGAGGTTTCTAGATCTTCCAAGCAGTCCACATGGAGCAAGAAAATCAACAGAGGCTTCATTTCCAGAGCACCCCCACTTTTGTCTTGTAGCCTCACAGACTGACAAGCTGTCACTTTGGTCCTGGTTATTTCCAGGAGAACTTTTGCAGTGAAGTCTGGGGCATTGGAAGAGGCTTCAAAGCTTGCAAATCTTTGGACAGTCACAGAAAATTTTTTAAATTGAAAAAAAAAAAATTAAGGTAGAGTGTTCTATTCAGCCAGTTGGGGACTTCATGGCATGGGGACGTTTCATTCTGCTAATGAGAATGGAGATTTTCTGACAACCAAAGTATTTTTTTAACCCATGAAAGTTAGAGTTTCCTTCACACTGAGACCAGCACATTCATCTTTAAAGGAGAATAAGACCTAGTCAGTAATGGCAAATAGATTGCTTGGAAACTTCCAATTTTGGAAACTTCATTTACAAATTGCATACCTAAGGCTTATTATGTGGTTTGCAGGCATAGTTTTCTTAGAAGCCCCTGGAAGATTTGAAGCCTCTTACCTAAAAACTGATGCATGCAATTTGTCTTTATGATATTCGGTGCTTTTCTTTCTTTTCTTTCTTTTTAAAATGTAACATTTTCTCTTTGACTTTCACATAGAGAGCTATTCAATTATTACATCAGGAGGAGGCACTGCCAATATCTATGGAATGTAGAGATGGGCGAAATGTGAAAGATTGCTTTTAGGTGATTATTAGAAACGGTCAGATGAAGGTGGAAAATTTTCTCAGAAGAACAGAAATGGGTATGGATGTGGGAAGACAATACCTTCTCAATGCCAAGTAAGCTTGACGTTCAAAATCCATAGAGAATTCAGAGATATAAAAAGCCACTTGAAGCAAGGAACCAGTCCTCACATAAAGAACGCAAACGAAATAGAGGGCAAATACACATGGGTCAGAGAATGAAATCATGGAGCTCAAATGCCCCCTGCTCCAAGTTCATCACCGAAGTCTCCGATGTTATTATTAGAACGATCAAGGTGACTGAACCAGCTGCAGACGATAGTACATGGTCTAAGGCAGCAGTTTACAGTCTGTAAAACATGTATAATCTTCTGTGAATTTTTCATCCAAAAGACACCCATGTCCCTTATGAGGTGATTTTGTTTTCTCAGGAATATGCATTTTTGACAAGATGACAAGATCATTCTGATGTGAAAATTAGTACCCTTTCTTGGATTTCTCTTAAACTTTAGGTTTGGGGAATCGTATGCGTCTAATACCAGTATCTGGGGACTAGTATAAGAAAAAAGAAAAGAAAGGAAGAATTTGGCTCAATAAGTCGATCCCTAAAGCTACTTGGGGTTTATACATGATTAGCAAATTCCCCACATTCTTCACACACACACACACACACACAGACACACACTTTATGCATATATATACTCACTTTTAAGACTCCATATTAATTTTTGTAACTTTTTTTCTGATCCATGCCAGAAAATATTTACTTTTTCAGGCAACGTTATTTTTTTATCCTAAACCTACAAAAATGGACTAATTTCTCTAAGGAGAGGACTCATTTTAGGAAAAAAAAGATAGGATAGAAAGAAAACATATGGATTTTGGAAACAGAAAAGAAATTACAAATGATATAGTCTTAGGTACTTCAGTAAAAATCTAATCTATTCTGACTTTCTGAAGTCTCTGTGGTGGCAGTGGTGCAGATGGATTCCTTCTCTCGCTCTTCCTCTTCCTCTTTGTCCTTATTCTAGTTGTTAGGGTGCTCAAGACCAAAGAGTATGTCAATGAGGAAACCACAAATGCATATACATATGTATATTGGTCATTGTAACAAAGAATATCCATGGCCCTTCATTATTTTTTCCCTTATTCTTCTTCAATAAACTAATCTCCACCTTATAGTTAAGGACATGGAAATGAAGAATAAATACTAGGTTTCCCAGTTCCCCAGGTAAGCATGTCCATGTGACTAAGTTCTGTTCAGAAGAACATGAGTGGATATCTCTTGGGGGAATTTCAGAAATCTTCCTTAAGAGAGAAAGAAAGAAAGAAAGAAAAAAAAAAAAAGGAACCATGGCCTTCTTTTTCTCATCCCCTTTTTATCCTCCTACTTAAAACATGGATATTAGTATCTTGGCCTATGAGAACGGCCTTGGGATGGCTCATCAATGGGATGGGAGGAGTTTGTGCTTCAAAGGATTTTTCTGGAACAAAGTTAACATCTAAGCCTGGACCACTTACCTCCCAGTCTTGTCCCTGTTCTTTGGGCTTTCATCTTTCTGTCACCACCAACACACATGAATCCCACCAATTGCTCACTCTGCTAGTTCTACTTTAATGTCTCTCAAAATTTCTCTTTCTTCTTCATGCCTGCTGGGATTATCAGAATCCTGACACTGGCTTTCTTATAACATGACCTGCTCCAGTCTCTCTGGTCTTTTCTGCTCACCATCACTAAATCTAGGCAGCATCAGTATTCATATGGTTGTCACACTCCCTGTCTTCCGAGATGATTGTTTAGTGATGACAAGGTAAAACTCCACCCCCTTTGTCAGGAATTAAAGGTATTTCACAGTTCTACCAAAGCTTTCCTTCATTGAACCTTTCCTAACACTCTTTGCTATTGTAATATCCCTTGTTATTTGCAGATGAATATTTTCCTGCCCCAAATGTAAAATTTATTAATCCCTCTCTGCAAAATGATGTCATTTATACAGTTACCAGCCTGATTTTTTTTAAGTATAAATCCATTATTTCACTGCCCCACTTAAAACCACATTACATTTTAAATTTCTAAATGTCTTAACATGATTTCTGTGACCTGCTTGCTACTTGACTTTCTAGTTTCCTTCTTGCCCATATGCCTCTCTTTCACCTGAAACCACATGCACCTTATGGAATAGGCCATGTTATTTTTCTGCCCCAAGTCTGTCACGTAACCTTCCTAGGGCTAGAATATTCTTCTGCCTCTTGTAATTAACTTGTACTCATTTCCTGTCTTTAATTTGTGTTCAATTACAGAGCATTCCTCAATTATCACAACTTTCAACTTAGTCCTGACTTTTTCTTGCATCTTATAGTCCCCTCCAATTTAGTTTATATCAGTGACCAACACATTTTTCATATAAAGAGTTGGGCAATATATATTTGGGGCTTTCAAGCTATAAAGCATCTGTCATAGACGCTCAACTCTGCCAAGGTAGCACAAACCAGCCATAAAGAATAGGTAAATGTATAGACATTGTTGTGTATAATAGGCATACTTAATCTCTCAGTTTTTTACATTTTAGCCTGGATAGTTCTTTTATGTAGGGACTGTCCTGTCTATGTAGGATGTTTTAACAGCCCACCTCTTATACTCACTATGTATGGTCACATGTCCCTGGAGAAGGGGGCAAAATTGCCCCCAGTTGAGAACAAATAAAATAAAACTTTTTATTTATAAAAGCAGCCAAGATTTGGCCTGGAGACTGGAGTTAACACCTGTGTTATAGTACAGTGGTCATAGAAAGACGTTTGGTCTTCGTCCCTTGATCCTGACAGAGGCATCCCAAATCCCTTGCAATTTTCAGAGAGATGGGGTAATAGGAATATATTTTGTTCTGGTGAGGTAGCCCCTACATGATGTCAGGATTGGGCGGGTCACCGGAAAGACTGAGTGATTAAAGGATTTGAACTTTCATCTTTATTTCTGATCTCTAGGCAGAGGAAAGTCTAGAGATTTTGCTGTATAAAAATTTTTGAACAGTAGAATTCAGGGAGCTTCTGGGTTGTTGAACACAGTGAGGTGCTGGGAGGGAGGCCTGTCCAGAGAGAGCATGGAAACTCTACCTACTCTCTCTCTCTCTCTCTCTCTCACACACACACACACACACACACACACACACACCTTGTTCTATGCATCTTTTCTATTTGGCTACTTCTAACTTGCATGTTTTATCATAAACCAGTAAACATCAACAGATTCTTGTCCTTAGTTCTGTGAATTGTTCTAATAAATTATCAAAATGAGGAAGGCTTATAGGAGCCCTTGATTTGGTCAGAAGTAGAGGTCGCCTGGAACTTGAAATTGGCATCTAAACTGAGAACAATCATGTTGGCTTAAGTCCTTCAACATGTGGGATCTGATGCTGACTCCAAGTAATCAGTGTCAGAAATGAACTGAACTGTTAGATATCTTGTTGGTGTCAGAGAGTTGGAGAAGTGGTATTGCAAAAGACCCCAAGTGTTTGATGTGAGGAGGAAAAAACCTTTTCATTCGGGGTACGAAATGTTGTCAAGAAAAACAGTTCAAGTCCTAACTGCAATTTTTAATTACATGTTTTATTTTCTTTTTTGTATTTTTATGTAGAGAAAGCATGAGTTGGAGAGGAGCAGAGAGAGAGAAAGAGAGAGAGAGAGAGAGAGAGAGACAGAGAGAGTCTTTAACAGGCTCCACGCTCAGTGCACGACCCAATGTTGGGCTTGATTCCATGACCCTGGGATCATGACCCTAGCCAAAATGAAGAGTTTCAACTGACTGAGCCCCCTAGGCACCTCTTTAATTACACTTTTATGTAACCAACTATAAGAGTGTTGTAGCTATCTGATTCTGACTACGTAGCCCTTGATTGTAACAGAGAAGTTGCATCATGGTTTTCAGCAAGTATTTGGTGAAAGAATAAATTAAATCACTAATAATATTTTTAGGACATTAGTAAGGTCAAAAGACAGAATTTAAGAGTTAAAAGATAGATAATGCAGTATTTAGGGAATTAAGACAGTCAGTGTGGAACATATGTTCAAAGAGGACAGTAGTCAAAAGGAAAAGAAAAAAAAAAAAGAGGAAAGCATTACCAGAAGCTAGACAAGATCTAAGAAGGTAAGAGGTTATTTTAAGATAGGAGAGGTACAAAAGTAGAGAGAAACTGCCAATAAAATAAGCAGAAGGGAGTGGTGTGGAAATGTCTAATGAAAAAAAAAAAAAAAAGAATTTATTCTCAAGACGAAGGCTGCTCCCAGACAGAGAAAAGTCGGTACACTTTTAAAATGAGTTTCAGGCTATGTTTTCTTTTCAAAATTTTTAGAGTCTATTGACTATGAAAAGGCAAAATTGCCTTCAGGCTAGAGAGGCCTATTAACACCCCTATCAAGGACAGTCTTCAGCTCACTAGGCAAGCTAGAGAGGGAGAAGAAATCTGTATCCAGAGAGAATGCATTTATCATGGTTAGGACCCTTAGGCCAAGAACTTTCTGCTGAGATACTTCTCATAGAGGGAGCCAGGGTCACCTTACAGGCTAGACGACGTGGGAGGAAATGGCATGCCTATATTTGCTTCATGCCCATGTGCTGTGTGAGCCAGAGACTTGTATATAATGTTCTATTATTTCATCCACCTATATACATGAATTACATCTGAATCTCTTCAATCATCATTATATCTGGAAAAGACAATTTATTTCGAATGAGTTAAATTGCATAGATGCTTTTACACAGGTATTTTTCTTTGTTACTTTATATGCATTAACTCTTCTTATTGAAGTGAAAGTGATTAGTGAAGTAGCACAAAAGAGGAATTCAATGAATCCTTTTATGGAATCGACATCTCTATCCCAGTCTATTGTCTTGATAAAGATACTGTCCTGTCAGAGTTCATTCTGCTTCCTTGTATTATATTGGCCCCTATTTCTTTGTTTCATCTCCAAGAATACCTCAGGATGATGTAATCTAAGGGGACAAAAAGCGACGCAAATAAAAAACAAAGAATTGGGAAATAGAAGACAATGATTCAGATGGTGATTCTGTTCATTTGTGAAGCGTCTTGGTCCCTCCAAGCTTCTGCTCTTTAAGAAATGGGACCGACATCATAATGCCCCCACTGTTCTGTTTGTCAAATATTTCAATTCATCCTTCCAATAACATTCATATTAGGAGTGCCAGTCTTGAGAATCTTCTAGGTTCCTAGAACCATGTGACCTCTTCTGGTCAAAGAATTATGAATACAAGTGATGTCTCACTTTCAAGCCAAGCATGTAATTATTGTGAGAGACTAACCAGTGTTCTCTGACTCAATCATTCCATTTGTTCCTCTCCATTATTCCAAGTCTCAGTGCACGGACAGCTAATACGAGTACCCCAGCTCACTTACTTTCCAGTGTTGAACAATAGGAAAAGAAAAAAAAAAGCTTTTTATTACAATAATTCATTTACTTTTCAAGTTAGTGCAATATAACTTAACTTATCTTGATTCATACAAATAAGTATGGAAATGGGGCATTAAAGTAATATGCTGCCTAAAACATGTAGTATTGTTTTGAGAATCAGGTTACAGATGAATCAGCCTTGTTATTGAAGGCTGGAGGGATGACTATTTGTGTCAATGAAAATATTTGGTAAAACGTTAAGCCAAAATAACTTGACACAGAGAGGGGGTGGGGAGAGAGAATGCGCTTATTATTTTACCAGAAGGATTTGAAAAAAATAAAACATGAACATGTGCATCGTTTATTATTATTTGGTTTTTTCAAGATGTCCAAGGGGGAAAAAACTCAGCTTACAAATATGATTAAAGGAGAATTAAAGGAGTCCAGAAATTTGATTCTTATTGAATAGGAAGAGGCCACTTTTTTCCAATTAGAAGCCATCAAAGAAAAACTTGAGAAATACTTTTAGTCGTGAGGATTGATTAAAATTAAACCTCCTTGACTTATAGATGGCTGTCTTCTCTCTGTGTTCCTTGCATCATATTTTCTCTATGCGTGCCTGACTCCAGGTTTCCTCTTTTATAACAACACTACTCATGTTGGATTAGAGGTCGACCCTATTCAAGTGTGCCCTCTAGATTAGTCAGGATTCTTCCAAGAGACAGAACCAATAAGATATATATGTATATACATTGCCTTGGTAGGGATTCTCTCCTCTTACCTCTCTTTCTGTACCTCTTTCTTTCTCTCTTTCTCTCTCTCTTTCTCAAATAAATTTAACAAATGAAAATTAGGTGATATGCTCATAGATATTAATTGTATGTCTTAGACCAAGTGGGCACACCAACAGCTCTTTCTTAACTAGAAAAGAAATTATGGCTACCAGGTTTAGCAAATACTGGAAAAATCTGTCACTTTGCTTTTCTTTTCAGAAAATTCAAAGTATATACAAATATATCCTTGTTTCGGAGTGATATAAACTGTGTGTATTTGTTCTACTTTCTCTGGTTCTAGTCAGTGATAAGTCACTAAACACATAACACATTAAGAAACAGGGGAAATATACGATGCCTCTGCAACTCGACATGTCACAATTTTTAGTGAGTAGAATATAAAAAAAGGTCCTTACTTCTTCATAATTTCAACATCTGTAAAATGCGTTCAGTGCTTTGCTGTTCGGTCAGGGGCCATGGTGAGTCTCTCCGACTGCCCCATTTGTCACTGTAACACCAGGAATGGAATTTGGGATTTTTTTGTTTCAGAGATGTCATACTTGAGGAATGAAGTTTTCAGTTCAACGAGTATTCCTATACATTGTACACAACGCTGAATTTTCTTGGTTCTAATCCTAGCTGCAAACGTCTGTTTATACTGCATGGATCTTTTGCTAGCTCTTCGTCAAGACATATCCTTCTTCGCCAAGAAACTGACTGACTAGTGTAATCTCAGCAACTTCTCCACCAGAGGAGGTATAATAGTTACGTTTCACACATCTCCAGTGTTTCAAAATCAAAAACGAAAAATATAAGCACTATAATGGTTATAGTTGATAATAAAATTCCTCATGTATTTTGTCTCCTTGAAAACAAAGGTGTTTCATAATATAATTAACTTTTTGTCAGGTCCACGTTCCTTCTTGTGGTTGGATAGAACGTATTTAGAGTTTAAGCCCAGCATACCGCAAATGCCACAGGACCACTCATGTTACAGATATACTTCTTATAGATTTTATATATTTTAGACATATATTATGCATATACTTTATATCCATAGATGGATAAATATTTCATGTGGATATAAACACTTACAATATCTTTTCAAACAATCTTTCAAGAATATTTTCCACTCGAAAACTCCTAAGGTATTTTGTATACCTTCAGGATTTGTGATGATGATTTTCAAATATATGTCTTGCCTGCATGATAAGAAAACATAAAAAGTAATTTTACATTTTTCTGAGAAAAATTATATTGGTGACCATCCTTCTAGAAAATATATAGCCATAGTTTAAATGAGATTTAAAGTTTTGATGACTCCTAAAAATTATATATATGCACACATAAGTATATGTATATATAATATAATATATTAATAATTATAATATATTAATAATATATAAAATAATAATATAGATACTATAATATATATATATATATAATATGAAAACATAAGAAGTAGTTATTAAGATAGATGTCTATATTGTGCTAATGACAAAAACACTCCAAAATCCTGGGTTGACTTCATTGTCGTTCAACCAGTTCATGTCTCCAATGTTTGCAGACAGGTCATGTACTATCTTAAAAGTTGCCAGGCACATCATCAGACAGAAAGAAGAGTGTCTATACCAACTATTAAATAGACGTGGCATATATTACTATTCATTGCTAGTCAGATGGGTCCATTCAGCCACAATGGGACTAAAAAAGATCCTCCTTTTATCTACTCAGAAGGTGAGGAGAGCCAGATGCTAGTGAGCAGAACTAATTATTTGCCCATCAGAAAATAAAATGTGAAATTAGAAGTCTTACCTTTCAATTCCATTACCACTACTTGCTACCTAATTTGCATTAATGAAATGACTTTATATTTGCTACCACTTCCTCTTCTGTAAATGAGGATGTAGTATCCATTGCAATATTCTAAGGATCCAATAAAATCTGGTAATATGCAGATCATTGTATGTAATATTGCATTATAGAAAAATACCAAGAAAAGAGATCCCTTCGAAATAAGCAAAAAGGAAACCAGATTATTTCACTCATGCAGCAGATATTAACTTAAAATATATGCATTTACAGACAGAAGGTACAACAAATCAGTTCTTTTCAAAATGTGGCAATGACCCATCAAAATCTTCCTATGCTTATTGTGCTGAATTTAAATGTAAATGGACACAAATTAATAATTTAGCTCTTTCGGGGTGCCTGGGTGACTCAGTCCATTGAGCTGTCAACTCTTGGTTTCGGCTCAGGTCATGAACTCACAGTTTGTGAGTATGAGCCCTGCATCAGGCTCTGCACTGACAGTTTAGAGCCTGTTTGGAATTCTCTCTCTCCCCCTCTCTCTCTCTGCCCCTCTCCTGCTCACACTCTCTCTCTCTCTCTCACTCTCTCTCAAAATAAATAAACAAAAAAAAAAGAAAAAAGAAATATTAACACATTCAATAACTTGTGAGGTAGATATTAACATTTTAGTCCTATTATACATGAGAAAACTGAAGTATGGAAAACTTTGCTCACTATAATTTCTTTCTTCACCCATCCATCAATGGACACTTATATTGTTTCCATACCTTGGTAACTTAAATAATGCTAGAATAAACATTTGGGTGCACATATTTTTTTTCAAATTAGTGTTTTTGGGGCGCCTGGGTGGCTCAGTCGGTTAAGCGCTCGACTTCAGCTCAGGTCATGATCTCACAGTCTGTGAGTTCGAGCCCCGCGTCGGGCTCTGTGCTGACGGCTCAGAACCTGGAGCCTGTATCTCCCTCTCTCTCTGCCCTTCCCTTGCTCACTCTCTGTCTCTATGTCTCTCAAAAATAAAAAAAAATTAAAAAATCTAGTGTTTTTGTTCTCTTTGGATAAATATCCAGAAGTGGAAGTGCTGGATATCATATAGTAGTTCTATCTTTAATTTCTTGAGGAAATTCCATACCCTTCTACACTGTGGCTACACCACTTTACATTCCCACCAACAATGCACAAAGTATCCCCGTTTACTATTCTCAATACATATCCCAGCCAACACTTATTATTTCTTATCTTTTAAGATTAACCATTCTAATGGGAGAGAGGTGATATCATACTGTGGATTTGATTTTAATTTTGCTAATGATATTAATATTAAGCATCATTTCATGTATTTGTTGGCCATCTGCACATCTTCTTGAGAAAAATGTCTATTTAGATCTACCGCATATTTTCTTTTTAAATTGTGTGGTTATTTTTTTTGCCATTGAGTTGTACGAGTTCTTTATATATTTTGAATATTAGCTCTTTATCAAATATATGATTTGCAATTTTTTTTCCTATTCAATAGGTTGCCTTTTCATTTTGTTGATGTTTTCCTTTGCTGTACAGAAGCTTGGTGTTCTTTTTTTTTTAAATTATTTTGTTTTTTTGATATCGTTGATTTCTGCTCTCATCTTTACTGTTTCCCTTTTGGGAACCTGCTGGTTTTGGGCTTTATTTGCTGTACTTTTTCCAGCAGTTTTAGGTGTATGGTTAGTTTCTATATTTGAAACCTTTCTTTCTTCTTTAGGAAGGCATGGATTGCTGTATACTTCCTCTTATGACCACCTTTGCTGCATTCCAGAGGTTTTGTACTATTGTGTTTTCATTTTCATTGGCTTCCATGTCTTTAATTTCTTGGTTAACCCATTCATTCCTGAGTAGATGTTCTTTAATCTCCAAATATTCATTGTCTTTCTAATTTTTTTCTTGTGGTTGATTTTGCATTTCATAGCTTTTTGGTGTGGAAATATGCAAGGTATGATCTCGATCTTTTTGTATTTGCTGAAGGCTGATTTGTGACCCAGTATGCGATCTAATCTGAAGAATGTTCCATGTGCACTTGAGAAGAATGTGTATTCTGCTTCTTTAGGAAGAAGTGTTCTGAATATATCTGTTAAGTTGATCTGGTCCAGTCTGTCATTCAAAGCCATTGTTTCCTTGTTGATTTTCTGCTTATATGATCTGTCCATTGATGAACATAGGGTATTGAAGTCCCCTACTACTATGGTATTATTAGCAATGAGTTTTGTTATGTTTGTGATTAATCGGTTTATATATTTGGGTTACTCCACATTGGGGGCATAAATGTTTAATTTGTTAGATCTTCTTGGTGAATAGACCCATTAAATATGATATAATTCCCTGCTTCATCTCTTGTTACAGTCTTTGTTTTAAACTCTAGTTGTCTGAAATAAGTAAGACTACTCCAGCTTTCTACTGATGACCATAGCATGATAGATAGTTCCACACCCCCTCAATTTCAATCTGCAGGTGTCTGTAGGTCTAAAATGAGTCTTTTGTAAGCGACATATAGATGAGCCTTGTTTTCTTATCCATTCTGAAACCCTATGTCTTTTGATTGCAGCAGTTAGTCCATTGAGATTTAGAATGAGTACTGAAAGATATGAATTTAGTGCCATTATCTTGCCTGTAGAATTGGTGTTTCCTGTGATGTTCTCTGGTCCTTTCTAGTCTTTGTTCCTCTTCCTTTTTTCTTTTGTTTTGTCTTTTCTCCACTCAAAGAGTCCCTCCCAAAGTTTCTTACAGGGATGGCTTAGTGGTCGCAAACCCCTTTAGTTTTTGTTTGTCTGGGAAATTCTTTGTCTCTCCTTCTATTTTGAGTGACACCCTTGCTGTATAAAGAATTCTTGGATGCATACTTTTGTCCAATTATGTGCATTGACTATATCCTGCAACTCCTTTCTAGCCTGCCAAGTTTCTGTGGATATGTCTGCTATGAATCTGATCTGTCTTCCTATATAGGTTAAGGAATTTTTTCCCTTGCTGCTTTCATAATTCTCTCCTTGTCTGCGTACTTTGTGAATTTGATTATGCTATGCCTTGGTAATGGTCAGTTTTTGTTGAATCTAATGAGTTCTGTGTTTCTTGGATTATGATGTCTGTGTCCTTCCCCAGATTAGGAATAATTTCTGCTATTATTTTTTCATATAAACCTTCTGCACTTTTCTCTCTTCAACTTCTGGGGTTCCTATGATTCAGATACTATTCCTATTTAACAAGTCACTTAGTTTTCTAAGTCTTGTATCATGATTTTTTGCCTTTGTTTCACTCTTTATTTTTAAATTTTTTTCTACTTTATTATTCCATAATTTTATCTTCCATATTGTTGATTCGTTGCTCTACTTTATCTATCCTTGCCATCACGGCATTCATTCAAGATTGCATCTTGGTTATAATATTTGTAATTTCAGCCTTACTAGATTTTATTTCTGTTATCTTCGCAGAAAGGTATTCTATAGAGTCTCCTATGCTTTTTATCAATCCCAGCTAGTATTCTTATTATAATGGTTCTAAATTCTAGTTCAGATATCTTGTTTATATCTGTGTTAATTAAGTCCCTGGCTGTCATTTCTTCCTCTTCTGTATTTTGGGGTGAATTCCTTAGTTTTTTTCATTATGGAGGAAGAAAAAACTAATACAATAAAAAAATAAAAGTAAAGAATTTTTAAAAATCAAATAAAAGAATTTAGATCCGAGGTGTGTTTTGGTCTGATTTTTGAAAGAAGTTTGATAAAATAGAGAAAAAAGGGAAAAGAGGGGAAAAAAAGGTAAGAAAAAATTTAAAAATTAAAAAAATATGTATAAGAGAATAGAACAAAATAAAATAAAAAATGAAATAGAATAAAAAATTTAAAAAATATATATAAAGTAAGATAATAGAAATATATTTTTCTTTCTGTATCCAAGAAAGAGAAAGAAAAATAGAAAAACAAACAAACAATTTGCAAATTGGCTCCCTACCCTCCAAGGTTTTCTCTCCCCCAGTTCACCTCTTCACACTGTGTACCTGCCAAGTTATGTGGCTCAAGTTATGCCAATTGTTTTGTGAATCTTAGATCAATTTCTTAAGTGTTAAAATGGTTTGCTACTGGGGCACCTGGGTGGCTCAGTCGGTTGAGCGTCCGACTTCGGCTCAGGTCATGATCTCGAGGTCTGTGAGTTGGAGCCCCATGTCGGGCTCTGTGCTGACAGCTCAGAGCCTGGAGCCTGCTTCACATTCTGTGTCTTCCGCTCTCTCTGCCCCTCCCCCACTCATGCTCTGTCTCAAAATTAAATAAACATCAAAAAAATTTTTTAAAAATGATTTGGTGCTGATTTAGCTGTGGTTCAGGGATGAGACAAGCTCAGAGTCTCCATGCTGCCCTAATATCTTAACTCCTCCCTCCCTTGCATATTTTTTTTTAAGAATTCTATATACATATACCTGTTGTTGTTGTTGTTGTTTTTGTCTTCTTATCCAAACTCATAGCATCAATTACCATCTATTCATGGCTGACTCACAATGTACATGTCTATGGCAGATCTTCTTCTAGAACTTCACAGAAAACACACATACATACAAATGCCAACTTGACATTTATAATTAGGCATGTAATTGGTATCTCAAACTTATCATTTGTATAATTGTCTCTTGATATGCACACCCCCATCATGTTCCTTCAACCCTCTTATTTATCGCAAGTAACTGTAATTCCATATTTCCTTTCCAGTTTTGCCAGATCAGAACTTTGGGTCGAACTTGACTTTGGCTTCTCTCAATTCAGTATATCTGGTCTCTTGGCAAATCTTTAGGATGACCTTTCAGAACATTTCTAAAATGTCACCATTGCTCATCAGCCCTACTAAACCCCCCAGATCTAATTCCCATTACATCTCATTTGGATTATTCCCATATATTCCTAATTAGTTTCCCAATTTATATCTTTGCCTATATTCTTACCACAGCAGCCAGAGAGGTTATAGTAACACCAGAGTCAACCAAGCCACTTTTTAAAATTTTTTTTTAACATTTTTATTTATTTTTGAGAGACACAGAGACAGAGTGTGAGCAGGGGAAGGGCAGAGAGAGAGGGAGACATAGAATCTGAAGCAGGCTCCAGGCTCTGAGCCATCAGCACAGAGCCCGATGCAGGGCTTGAACTCACAGACCGTGAGATCATGACCTGAGCTGAAGTCGGCCGCTTAACCAACTGAGCCACCCAGGCGCCCCTCAACCAAGCCACTTTTATGCTTAAATCCCTCCAATGGCTTTTCTTCCCAGTCAGATTAAAAGTCAATACTGTCTTAATTCATTCAGGTTGTTGTAACAAAAATATCACAAGCTGGGTAGTCTATAAATGAAATAAATTATAAATTACATAGCCTGGGAGATCCAACATCAAGGCACTTGCAGATCTGGAGTCAGGCGAAAGCCATTTTCTCGTAGTCATCTTCCTGCTATGTCCTCACATTGTCCAAGAAGCAAGGGAATCTCTCTTGAGCGTGTTTTATAAGAGCGCTAATCCCATTCATGATCGTTTCACTCTCATGACCTAATCGCTTCCCATAGGCCCCACCTCAAAACACCATCACACCTGGGATTAGGATTTCAACGTATGAATTTGGGGAGATACAAACATCAGGCCATATCAAACATCTTACTCTGATCTACAAGTCTTGACAAAATCTAGATTCCAGAAACTCTGACTTTAATTCTATCATTCTTCTCCCCATTTTTCCTGTCCAGCTAGATGGGCCTTCTTAAGGTTCCTGAAACATGCCCATCCCTCCTTTGACACAGCTGTCTGTCTCTGCTCTCTCCTATTCCTGAAAGACACTTGCCCTGGAAAGCAACATAGCTTCCTCTTGCATGGTTTCTCATCTGTTTTTAAAGTTACTCTACAGTAACACATTTCTGGCAAGCCTATCAAAAATCCACTCCCCTTCATCTTAGCAAACTTGTTTTTAATGATTATTTAATATGTTCCCCTTAATACTCATCACTCTCCAATGAAAAACATAATTTCTTATTTCCTTTTTTTTCTTTTTATTTTCCATCTGTAAATTGTAATTTCATAGAGATAAGGATTTTTGTTTGTTTTCTTCACTGAGAATGTTCTTGAAATCTGGAATACTGTAGTACTCAATAACAAAGTCTTGTACTCAATTGGTGTATCAAAAATATTTATCGAATAAATGAAGAACTAAGTTTCTCTTTATTTTACTATTCTGCTGTGTCATGGTTTCACAGTAAGCACTAGGATCCAACAATCACAAAATAAGATTTCCCTTTAATAGAAAAAAATGGCCAAAGGCAAGTAATTGCCTACAGCTAATTAAACTCCTTTAAGAACGTACCCAAATCCTCAAACAATAGTTCTCCCTTTCTATAAATCTCAGTTTACTCAGATTTTGTATCTATCTGTATAAAACTGATTGGCATATGAATTTTCTTTTGTAGTGGCCTTGTTTAGTTAAGCCAGTTTCCTTGGTACATAAGGATTGCTTTTCGCCCAGAGTAGACTTTCCACCAGAGCTAGTGGAATTCCCTAGATATACTGAAATCAATCAAGATAGATTATCTTTTAAGTCAGAAGTGAATAATTTAATTTGAAAAAAAAAACCTTTATTTTCATCGGCAGAAAGGGGCACTCAATCCAAAGTTACATTCAGTTTCATAGAAATAAAAACATAGTACTTTGGCTGCTTCATGCTAATGGTTCTGTATATTTCTAGCTAATTCCAACTCACTATTCTTTTTAATGAATACTACCACTGTTCACAGGGCTTGCCTGTTAAACACAGGGCCTGAAGATAGTGATCTACACATATATTATTTCCCTGAGTCCCAGGGAAATAATAGTATAGTGACGCCTTGAACAGCTTTTCCCAGGTACCATGTAAAGATTTGTCATGTGTGCCATGAGTAAAAGGAAGTTAAAAAGTATTGATCTAGATTTTTTCACTGGACTTATGCCAACAAATAATCTCGATTCCTAGTACCATTCAAATAATTTGACATCTAGCAAGGGATGAAATGAAAGAAAATAAAATACAAACCAAAATTTAAGTATTAATTAAACCTATATGAAGCTTAACACATAAAGGATGAAGAATTATAAAGGAAAGTGCAATGACCTTAATTCCCATACATACAAAGAACATTGACTGAAAACATTAATAATTCACTCATAGCTAATTGTTTGGGTATTTGACAGCCCTAGAGGGAAGTCTCAGTATGCTCACCAGATAGTTGTGCCATTCATAAATTAAGTGTACCCAGAATTGAAAAGAGACATGTCCTCAGAAAAAAACTGTGGATAGCAACAATCATGGTAGTTCCAGACTTCATTAATCAGGCGTCATGAACACATTTCTGGGCTTAGGGTATTTGACCATATTCGTCACCTTGGGCACACTCCTCACACCCTTGCTGCTATTTGTTGGGCTGACCGCCTCTCTGACTGTGTCTTCCAATCATATTATCCTATCTAATATTTCAGTATTGTCTTCAGAGCCATTTGATCCACCAGTGCCATTTCTACTATATTAACAAGTAACACTTGCCTAGTTTATGGTTCTAGAGGCTCCATGGAAATGTAAAGCCACAAAATCTTTGAGCAAAGTATTTCTTTGTACAATTTTTCATCTGATGCCCATCAGAGCCAAGAAAGTTGGGGAAAACAAACATCTCCGTTCTATTTTCACAGGTAAGAATGGTGAGACAAAGTTTCTTCTCTTTCCCTGTCATTCATCTTTCCAAGCACAAGAAATGGTTAGGCATACATAGGTCTGGAATTCAATCTCATTCAACCTCATTTCCACCATCTGCTCATTTTGGAATATTGGACTCATGCTTAAAATCCCCAAATTGATGTTTTCTTGACTGCCAAGTGTGGTTGAAAAGGAAACATTTACCTACGGGCTGTTGCAAGTATCAGGCAAAGTCATTCCTGCAAAGTCCTTCCAATGGGACCTGGGTCAAAATAAACAATACATAAATGTCAGTAGACATTATCGATATTCACAAAACTTCTAACACATATCCTCCAATTTCAATGGTTATACTTCTACAATTGGACAAGTCATTTACTTAATCCTCTTCTCTCCATCAAATCTCTTTTAATTATGGCACTTTTATTTAGATGTGGCAATATGTCAAACCCCATCTCCTCCCCAGAAGCTATTGTGTCACATGAAGAATTCCCATGTCACTGATCTTATACATTATTAGGTTGTTAGTTTCTTTCTTAGGGCGATCTCATTTTCAAATTTTTGAGCCTCAAGTCATTCTTGATTTTTATTACCCCAATTTACATACTATTTTTTTGTCCATAAAATAGTAAAATAATATCTAGGCTTAAAGTGAAATTTGAAAGAAAGAAGGTCAGAGATTAGAAGCAAAACAATCCAAGGTGGGATATAATGCGTCAGTCTGGGACAGCAGGAAGAAGACGAGCTGGGGTCATAGATGTAAGAGATGTGCTAATTCAGTTTGGTGTAAAGATTTAGATGGCTCTGATTCATGTCATACTGGGTATGAATTTGACAGTCAAACTAGCATTATCCAAACTGAAACCAATCACAGAGGCTTAAGAGATTTACCCATTCCCAATTAGTGGAAAAGTAGGAAAATATCATGTCCCTAAAGTCCTCAGGAAAAAGAAGAAATGTAATTTCTTAATTGTCAACTGCCAGACTGTGTCCTTTACTTGTCAGTCACTGTAACAAGGATAGCTATGGTTACTAATTTGATTCTTTAATTCAATAGAAGAGAGGCAGGAAGTAAAAATATTTTCTCTAGCAGGTTGTACGATCCTACAGGTATCAGGAACAATTACCATGAACTCACTCACGTGGCGCCATATTGAAAGTTCACATCTGGGTCAGTGTTGACAAAGATTTCATCTGTGATCATGAATAGTATTACCAGAGGTGTTAGAGCTACAGGAGTTTGCCAATGGGGGGAAGTTGCCTAGGTGTGACCTATCCATGATCACCTACACTCAATCTGGATTCTGTACATCTATGTAGACACTTTCGTGGAAACAATCTAATTTAAGTGTGCATCTGGGGAAAAAAAGTTCTGAAGTAAAGTTGTTTCTTTTTTTCGATGTTAGAGAAGAAACAAATCCTTTCATTGTACTAAACTGAGGAACAAGTCCTGTTTCCAAAAAATACAAGACAGGAAAGTTGCAGGCATGCAGATAAAATATTTAAATCAGTGCTGTGGCTATCAACTTAGGCTGTATCACATAGAAAGACACATACTGGTCTGACTATGTTTCCCTGACAGGTTCTGACCCACTGACCACATTGACAACCAGACTTTCTCCACATCCACTTGCACCCCGAAACTTCTCTCTTACCACCAGCTCTCAATTCACATAGAAAACTGGGTGCTATGTGTAAGTGATGAATCACCAATTCCACTCCTGAAACCAATCTTATACTATATGTGAACTAACTAGAATTTAAATAAAACTTGAAAAAAAATGAAGAGCAGTATTTGAAATATTGTTAAAAAAAAAAGAAGAAGAAAGAAAAAGCAAGAAAAAAAAAAAAAAAAAGAAAACCGAAGTCATCAACTTACCATTTCTTCAACTTTTGGCCACCAAACTTAAAAATTTACTTAAATTCATTTTGTATCTAGATCTTTCTTATCATTAAAACATACTCATGTTACTACTGTATTAAAAAAAAAAAACATAGTGAATTTCTCATGGTCCTAAAGCTGTTACTTTCTTGTTCTCCTTTCTTTTGTAGTTAAACTGCTCTGCCTGTCTAGGCAGATAAATTTTCATTTATTTGTAAACCATTGGCTTAAAGTCTGGTGCCTAGGTAACTAGTGTTGCATTGGAATGGAGGTATGAAGTCATTGTAAACCATTTTTCCAGCGAAACAAATATAACCATGAAAACTATAACACGCACACACACACACACACACACACACACACACACATTCCACCAAATAGTTCAAATAAAAATAACCATTTAACGTATCTGTAAATTGTCTTAAGGGCATCCTGCAAATGGAGGAACAATTATTCAAGAAATCTCAGAAACAGCAAAATCTATGGCATTTGATCATAACTTACTCTTTCCCACTTCCCCAGATCAATGACATGGAAGATGTACTCTGGGAAGCTTCAGCCAACAAATCAGGACTCTCTCTTTTTACAGATTTCAGATTCTCCCTGGATAGGGTAGGTTGACATTATTTATCGTCCCCAAGTTAATTCAGACTTTCAACTCAATTCCCATGAAAATCCCAACTGGAGGTGATGTGTTGTTTTGTTTTGCTTTTCAGAAATGAATAGGCTATGTTAAAATTAATGTATCAATGTAAGGAAGCAAGAGTAGCCAAAGAAATCTTGAAAAAGAAGAACTAAGTTTGATAACTAATGTTTCTTAGTTTCAAATCTTACTACAAAGCTATAGTAATCAAGAAAGTGTAGTACCAGCAGAAGGATAGTCATGGATAAAGGGACAGAATGGAAAATCTAAAAAAAAAAAAAACCTTTACATTTATGGTCAAGTGATTTTGACAATATATAGATGCCGAGACAACTTGATGGGGGAAAATAATGGTGTTAGCCGGCCACGTGCAAAAGAATAAAGTTGTACGCCTCCCTTATATGTAAGATAAAAAAAAATAAATCACGATGGATAACAGAAATAAATTTAAAAATAAAACTATAAAACCCTTAGATAAAAACATAGGCATAAATCTTGACGTAGCTTAGCTAGAACCTACTTAAATATGACAGCAAATAAACAGGACAAAAAAAGAAAAATCAAACACCATTTAAAAAGAAAAAACACACCTTTGTACTGTAAGCAATACCGTTGCAATCATAAGCACACACACAGACATGCACACACATAATGAGAGAACATATTTTAAGTCCTATATCCAATAAAAGTTTAGATTCAAAATATATAAAGAACTCTTAGAACCCAATGAAAAGATAAGTTAACTTAAAAATAGATAAAGGATCTGGTTGTCAATTTTTTCAAAGAAGGTGTACAGATGGCCAATAAGCATGTGAAAGAAAAAAGGCGTTTAACAGTGTTACGTATGAGGGTTACAAAAGTATAAACCACAATCAAATACCATTTCACACACACTAGAAGGTGTATACTCAAAAAGACTGGATAGTAAGTGGAGTGAAAGACATGGAGGAATTAGAATCCTCACACATTGCTGGTGAGAATGCTAAACAATGCAGCTGTATGGGAAAGTTGTTGGACAGTTCCTCCAAATGTTAAGCATAGAGTCGCTATATAACTCAGTAATTTACTCTCTGATACATAAACAGTAAATGAAAACATAGTCCACACAAGTCGCTATATAACTCAGTAATTTACTCTCTGATACATAAACAGTAAATGAAAACATAGTCCACAAGACTGTATTAATGTTCATAGCAGCATTATTCAAAAGAACTAAAATTGAAAGCAACTCACATATTCGTTAACTGATAAATAGATAAATGACATAAATAAAATATGGTATATTATGATAATGGAATATAATTCAGAAATAAAAAGAAATGAAGTTCTGATATATCCTACAACATGGATAGATATTATAAATGTATATTCATATATATCAAATATATTTTGGAATTAAATATTCATATATACGTCATATAAAAAAGGTCCGAGGTTTTAAATATTTAGTATGAAAATGACTTCGAGTCCTTGCCACTGAATGATACACTTAAATTTGTTCTGCGTAACACTTTCTTATGTGATTATAACAATTTAGATTGGTATAAAAGTCTGTATTTCCAAGTGAAGTATAACACATTACTTATAGCTCATACTCATAACATCTCACGATGTTTGGTTCGTCTACAAATACCTTGCTACTCCTTTAAACGTTCACGTGAAGAATATAGCAATTTTTCTCCATCTTGCAGAATGTTTCTTTGGCAAGGTAATTTAAATAATAATCTCTAGGTGATATCTGATAATAAAATACAATAGCTATTTATCCAATGTTTCCTAGCAATGTAATAATAATTATTCAAAAAGAAAAAAAGGCACTTTTGCATATAGTGAGAAAGATGAAGAGGAGGATTAAAGTAATTAGTTGAATAAGGTAAAGGGAAATTTTTCTAAATTTTCTAGATAATTTGACTGACAGCTTTCTTTTTAAGTCTAGACTCACGTGAATAATATTAGCTTATTTCTCTTTTATCCCTTATTATCCCTCGTTTTATCCCTATTAGAAGCAACCAGATGATTGTTGTACATTTTACCTTGCCAAACCATTTTACTCATGTAAATAAAGAATTTGGATTTGTAACTTAGGAAATTTTAAACCTCCTATTTCTTTTCCTTGATGGATATTTAAAAAAAAATATTTGAATTAATCCTCAAAAAATTCTTCAATGTAAATTTGGATTCCAAACATTCAGCAAAGAGCTGAAATTAAACTTATAAGTAAAAACAAAAACAAAACCCACATACCTATATTTAAAAGAGAAAAGATTATCTATTGTGTAGTTCTAGTTAGCAAACCATAAGTAGTATGAAGTTTTTTAGGAATGGTCAGAATGCAAATTGGACTCACGTAAGTGCGAGCAACTGCCCACATATTTATTTATGAAAACTAACCAATAAAAATTCTTTGGATTTTCATGTGAGGCTGAAAAGAACTCAGATTTTTACTATAATTTGATATGTACTCAAGATTTCAGGTTTTCTCATAAGGTCATTGACAACTAATGACTACGTTAGGGTAGAAACAATTGAGACTTTTTTTTTTTTTTTCTGAAAGATATAGACCAAAACTATCTACCAGGGAGACGGAAAAAAAAAAAAAAAAAAAAAACAAAGGACAAGATTTTATGTCTGGATTATCCAGATTTATTACCTACGTTGAAAAATGGTCTATCTAGATCTTGACTCAGCTTCGAGAAAGATAGTTCTTTAAAAACGTGGTTTAAAAAAAGATGAATTTCAAATTTACATTCTCCTTCAGCTATTGTATTCCTACAAGAAATAAATCTTCAAAGTGCAAAAGAACTGCATCGATGCTTTCAGCACTAAATTATTATCTTCAAGGTTTCGATTCAAATCATATAGAAATTGACCCACTCTACTGTAGAGGGTTTTATATTGAATATGCAAAAACCCTTGTTTTACGTGTTGTGTTGTTCCACTGACTCTGTAACGACTGTAGTTTCTAAGATACATCATCATATTCATTCCACATTTAAGAAAGGGTAGAGAAAAATTTTAAATGTACATCAAAACAGCATATTCTATATTCATATATAGAATATTTGAAGAATTGCCTTCATTGAAACAAACTATAAAAGGCCTGAAGCTTTCTAGTGGCAGACTTGGTAGACCACACAGCCAGTGTAAAATTGGATTCAGTGTGATTATTTCTGGGCAATAATTCAGAGCAAATAACATCAAGGAAGGCTTGCGTAAATCCAGATGGAAAAAGTGGATTTAAATCAAACTAATAGGTTGCAAAACATATGAAATACGCTTCGTACTGTGCCTTGGAGACACATGGCCAAATCCATATTCAAAAAGTAAAAACAAACCAGAGTGATTTGAGGAATAAATTACTTGTCGTCGTGATCTTTAAAAATGCCAGAATTTAATGCAAAAATATAATCCTAACATTTATTGCAGCAAAAATAAATGTCAACATATTAGACTTAACTGGCAAAGCCTTGTGGTAGCATTTCTACAGAGTGAAAGGAACATGACAAGCTGTATTTCACATTTATTAGAATGAGATTTGGTCTTCTTTATCATAAGCAGTAGATTTAAACACTTTATTTTAATTTACTTCATGGTATTGAGGAAAACATTGACTCAGATCAGAAAAAAAAAACTGTCATATCTTGTTCGCTGAAACAATCCATCAATCTCAGAAGCTAAATATGTACTATGACAACACCAAACCTTTATAGTTAGAAAGAAGAGTCAAATACAAAATGCCTGTGATATATTCCATGTCCCAGGCAGCATATGAGCACGGGAAATTCTGTGTGAGTGCATAGTCATACTTAATATATACAAGATTTTCTTTTTATCATTTCTTCATATTGTTTCAGAGCTGGCAATGAATAGTGTCCAGGCCAAAGATTTCCCTGAATCTATCCTACCAAAGTAGGTTCTAATTTATGACTTACATGTATTAAATACATATTTGATATTTGAGTGCCATTCCCAAAGCAAAGTTTTGGGCTTTTCCATCTCTGATGTTTTATATCCACTTTAAATAACACTCCCCATATTCTCAATAAGGGAATATTCAAAAACTCAGATACTATGGACAAATGGCAAACATACTTTCTCTAGACTTGATAAGGATCAAACATAACAATGTTTATCGTAGTAAAATCAAAATGTGTACAGTGCGCTATATAAAATCAGTATGTGCATAAACACAATAAATATGTATGTATGTAAATCCAAATGTTTGCATACACATTAAGTGTGTGTGCGTAGATAAATATATAAATACCTTTTTCCAGGAGGGCCAAAACTAAGTTTTTATTTGCACGAAGGAATGTGCGAGATTATACATGCAAATTTTGAAATGTCTAGTATGAAAATTAGTCATTTCAATGCACTGCACTCCTCAAAGATATTTACATTTAAATATGAATCCACTTAAAGGTAAGTAGTAAACAAAATTTTACATTTCCAGGCACAAATGTTTTATACAAATATCCTAACTCTCAAAAAAGCATGGGACTATGTGAACACAGCACACGCCACCACTACATGTCAATAAGAAATTAGGTAATGGACTTTGAAATTTTTTTCCCAGGTACCTACTATGGAATTTTTATGTTAAAAGTCACTACTTGAAAATCAAGCCCTTAAAAATAAACATTTTACATACATTTGTTTGAACATCTAATGCTAATTTTAATAGTCCAAATTCTTAAGTGGTTATCTGGAAAACTAAGCTAATACTTTCATCTCATTTGGAGAAAAAGTAAGTTTAATCCAATCGAGAAAAGTAACATGCCAATGTTTACGGTTTCCTTAGGTTGTATATATTCCACATTTTCCTCTGCCAAGTTAAAATGTTCTATAAAAAATAAATAAGGTCTGTTATAGAAACTAGTTTTTCAGTATTGCAACCCCATTTACCATTTACAATTTTTGCTTTCATCTTTGGGCTATAATGTCCTGAGAAATGTATTTTGGTTTACTTTAATGAGTGATATATCTCATTTATGATGAGTTTGCTAACTCTGTACATCTATTAGTCAAAGCATTCAATGAAAAAAAAGAAAAAAAGATGTATGTGCACATAGAGCAGGGCGAGGCAATTATACATGGTTTACGAATATACGTAAAGTTCTATGCGAACCAGTAAATTAAGTGCCACGGATTCAGAACAACTGAACCTCAGAAAGCTTCTAGTCTATTGTTGAATCAGTATGTTGTACACCTGAAACTAATGTAACATTGTGTGTCGACTATACTTCAATTAAAAAAAAAAAAAAGCCCCATGCTAATAAGGCAGACAAATTCAGTGTAATCAGTGATATAGCAAAAGTACGGAAGCAGAGAAAACAGCTAATCTTGCTTTCTTAGGGGAGTGTGGGGTCAAAGGGAATTATAAAACTGTAATTATGAGGAAGTAATTCATAATCTGAGGTTTGAAAGATAAGTGAGGTTTCCCCAGGAAGTGAATAGTACGTAGTTACGGTAGGGCATGTTCTATTTGGAGAAATGCAAGTGGCAACGTTCAGAGGCAGATCAATATATTAAAAAAAAAAAAGCTGTTTAAAGACTAAATAAAGCCATAGGTAAATTTTGTGTTACACCTGCCATATATTATTATCGTCTCAGTGTTCTCACTTCATTCGGGGAAAAAGGGAATCTATCCAATGCAAAATAAATTACTAATTAAAGAGTCAAGGGATTTGCACAAAATGACAAATCTGTATGAATACTCTAAGCAAAAGCAAAACCAAATCAAATGAAACAATCCTTTAAGTCTAAATAGAAATAATTATTGCTTTAAAAAACAATTATTAAGATTACACGATGGGCTTTTAAATTACATACAATGTGCAGATAAATACTTGTCAGTTTCATTCTGAATATGAAAACTCTATTTTAATAATTAGACATCTCATTTAATTTCACTTCCCTCTATGATTGATGTAATTTATTTAAAGTATCTTATGATTAGTCACTTCCATTTGATGGTGTATTGCTCCTGCCAGCAGATAGCATGACGGTCAAAATAATCTTGGGGATTTTTTGCCTTTTTAAGTAGGATATTAATATTATTTTGTTTTAATAAGTATATGTTAGTAGAATTTTCTAGATCTATTCGAACACTTTTAAGTCATAAACATTCAATGGAAATTGTAAGTTAACCTTAGGAAGTTCATTAAAACACTTACCTATTTAGTATCTTTACACGCTTTGTCATTATAAGTAGGTATATAGGAGGAATCATCTCTTTTTTTTTAATGTTTATTTATTTATTTTGAGAGAGTGAGCAGGGAGGGGTAGAGAGGGAATTTCAAGCAGGCTCTGCATCTGTCAGTGCGGGACTCAATGTGGGGCTGGATGTGGGGGCTCCATGTGCGGCTCGAACCCACAAAACGTTGAGATCATGACCTGAGCCGAAATCAAGAGTCCATTGCTTAACTGAGACTGAGCCAACTAGGTGCCCCACAGCTCTTTTTATCAGTTGTAGAGATTTATACTTCTCATCAGGTGTGTTCGGGCTCTCTTCCTTACCTATTGTCTCTGTAATGGCCACACAAGAAAAAAGAGGTTTCTGTGCTGGCCGCATTCATATTAGAAGCCTCCTAATTGCAATGGAATTTGACCTCACCGCTCTGGGTCATTAGGTTGTGGCTTGTGCTCTTGAATTCCATCATTATCATCCCACTAGGTCTCCATCTATTTTCTGTGTGCTTGGCAATTGCCTGATAACATTGTCTTGCTGTTTCATTTATATGTCCTCATTCCTGATTGTTGTAGGTTAACAAACCTGAGTCAATAATAAAAACCATTAACTGGCTGTTTTGGCTTCTGTAAATTGCTTTGCAAATGCATCTCCCCATTTACTGTTCTGACCAACTGTATGGTAACTGCTAAAACATTGAGATAGAAGCCTATGCAGTTCCCTGTTAGTTACCAGAAGGGGTTAACTGCCTGTCTCACTCCTGTAACTTTGCTTGCTTGCTACATAGCTAACTTAGATTACAGTGAGCTCTCACCCTACTGTTTTGAGCTGATAAAAGGAAGGTCAACATGCAAAAAGTCACGTAACTGCTGTCCTGCGGTGTCTGAAGTGTCTAACTATAATTGGTCATTTAAAGCTCACTTAAGACAAAGAACCTTGAAGCAATAGGCCCCCGTCAAAGGTAACATCTATGTAATTGGCTACCAAAATATGTTGTAAATTATAATTGGTTAACTAATTTATGATGTACCCTAACTTGCTAAAACCCATATAAGCCCACTGCTGCCTTTGTTCGGCGCCATTCTCTGCATTTTCTCCTTAACATCAGGAGATCAGGTTTGGCCCGGCCGTAAATAAAATCTTGCCTCCCTTCCATTCGGCATTTGGTGGTCTTTTTTTGACAACACCCTGCAACACTGATGGGCATAAGAATTATATTCTATTACATCTACCTTGATTCATGGTGATTTATAGCTCTGTCAGTTAGTACTGGCTGTTCGTGTACTACATATAAATGAACTCACACTGTATGCATTCTTTAGTGCCTGACTTCTTTTGCTCCAATTATTTTCATGAGGTACATTTATGTTTTTGAACATAGTAATAGCTTTTTATCTTTTCCATTGTTTTATAGTATTCCATTAAATCATATACTTAGTAGTAAAATTAAGTGTGCTCAAATACAGCTTACTATTTCCAGTGCCAATGAGAACAAGTGCCAGTGAAGGGTGGATTAGGAGAGTGTAGGTATAAAGATGAAGGAAATCAGAAACAAATCTCAAATGAAAAAAAGGATAGTATTTTATGTACTGAAGGTATATGACTAATTCAATACTCCAAACTTGAGCTCTAAAAAAAAGAAAAAAATCTACTCTACCCAAAATATTTGTTTGTTCTAAAATACAGCCTAAATTCATTCACTATTCTCCATTACAGCTACTACTATATCCCAAGCCTCCCTCATGTCTTGAATATCTTTCTAATGGTCTCGTGCTTCCATACTTTCACCCCTGTGGTTCTTTCTTCACCCAGCAGGCAAAAGAGTTTTTTGTAACTTAAATCCCATCAGATCCCTCCTTCCTTTGTTTAAAATAACTGCGAGAATTTCTCATTAGGCTACTTTAATGAAACAAAGTTGAGTTGGTAGGTATTGGTAGCAAGAGAGATCAAACACCATGGGAGGAGGGGTACTGGGCATCTGCTTAAGGAGATATTGGAAGGGACCGGTTATAAGATTTGGGCTGAATTTTGGGGAAGATTGAAGGAAGCATTTCGCTTTGGACTGAGTATTGATAAGAACAGGACAATTTTATTAGTCATTGTGTTAGTAATTTATATACAGTTGGCAGAATAAACACAGAAAGTTAAAGCCGTGTTGGTAAAAAATTAGCAAGCACTTATGTGAGTCTAGAAAGAGGAAGCTTGGTCATGTTTGTGGTTTGCAGTGTGTTCCTGGTTTTGTCTATGATCAAACATGAGCCTAAAATGATCTTTTCTTTTGTCTCATCTCATCACAGTTACAGAGTGATACTATCTGAAAGCTTCGTAGTGACATGGTTTATGCTTAATAGGAGAAAACTGTAGCCTAGATTTTAATGCCAGAAAAGACAGCTGTCAGGGATTTATTTTTTTTTTTTTCTGGTCAGGGTAGATGAAGTTAGGTTGTAGGGCATTAATTCATGAGTTCAAGACCTTTACTATTGCCTACATTTTGCAGGAAGGTGTCCAGGAAATATAATGTGTAGCGGGACACAATTTGGTCTCCTTTGATCTTTTTGTTGCAGGTCGAATTTTTGAGTTACCCGAAGTGTCGATGACTGCAGAATGACATTCAAGATCCTTGATGGGATTCGTGGACCTACTGTAACACAGACAATTGCTAAAACAAAATGGTCATCAGGACGGGTAATTGGTCCTGAATCTAGAATCCTACATGACAAAACCCATGCAATGAAAACATGTCACAAAATGCAACTGAGACTTTTCTAGCTATAGACTTATAGAAACTATGAACAACAACAAAAACAATTTAATAAAGATAAAAAGAAATTAGTAGCAGCGAAGGCACACACACACACACACACACGAAGGAATAAATATGTTACAGAATCACAGTAAATGCAAATCACAAGAGCAGTGGAAGGAAGCAATTATATCTTATCCTGAGTGAAAATAAGATAATAGGGCTTCCTTTCCCACCTGTGTCCCCTTACTGTAAACTCCAAATCCTTCAGCAGTCTGAATCATTACTGGTGCATCATGAGTGTTTAGAAGAGACAAACTAACAGTAACCAATAAATATTGAAGGAAGAATGAGTGAAAATAGTGTGTCTCTTTCTGAAAGCTGAGACCCCAAAGCACAACCTAACATTGTGGTTCATATCCACGTATAATTTTCTCACAGACACTTCTTCCTCCATCTCTGAGAACAAAATGTCTGTCTAGACTGTGGGAAATGAGGCTGAACAATTGCAATGGCGTCTTCATTGAACTGCCTTTTAATGAGTTCTATCTCATAGATAGAGCTGTTAGAACTCTTCAGTGCTTCCTGCATAAACTTCAGATAGAAAATACTTCTTCCCTTTTCTAGGTGTCAGCTGTCAGAGTTTCAGGCTACACTCTGTACGCTGCACCTATCTGTGTTACTTTGTGTAATTTCCAAGTTATTTCTCCAAAGACTCAACTGTTTTCCTTCTATCCAGGTTCTCAATGAGCTTTAGCTCCACACGAAGAGGTTAGGTCACCAACTGAGAGAAGCTAAGAGAAGCTGAATAAATAAACGCACACACAAGCACGAACTCACGCCCTCTGCATAAAACATGACTCACTTTTCAGTCTGCGTAACTGAAATGAAGGAGATCTGGAGATGCTGTGAAATACCCAATTAAAGAATGATTTCCGGCAGTGCGATTGCTTGTCCCTAAATTCCATAATCACAAAATATCAGAGATGAAATGAATGAGAGACACTGTGTCCCCACCTGTTTATTTTCCAACTGGAAAAAAAAAAGAGTTTTAAAATCAAGTGACCTGAACCATATTCTAGGTACTTACATTGATTTGATTACCATAACTGTGCCTGTGTTTTCTCTCTGTATTAATTTCTTCTCCCTCTCCTTCCACCATGAAAATATTGTGTCAACTGCCTTCCTGAAGAGGCTTGTCCAGACTTTGTCTATGGCTGAGGTTTGATACTTTCATCCAAACTTAGCATGACACAGCTCTCTGCACATGAGACCTCTAAAAGTTATTATGTTCATGATTAAATGAATCGATATATGCACAGCTCTTTGAAAATCATCTGAAAATGAGTAAGCATTCAATAAATGTCAGTTGTCATAATTATGCTGAACTCAGGCTGAGATTCCTATACTCTTACCACAAACATTTACCGTGTCCTTTCTATGAGTAGGCATTCCATTTTCTAGAGAAACACAGTGGACTATTCTGTTCATTCCGAAGCAGCTTTTGGCTGCTCAAAGTGATAGACAATAAACTGGTAGGTTTTAATTGACACGATGAGTCTTATGAAGTGGATATATGCAAGGTATTATAAAAATACAGAGAAAAAGGAAGGGCTTTGAGAATGGGCTATGATTTCAAATCTCAGCAGCTTCCTCTCTCCCCCAGAAGGTAGAATCGTTTTCACTGGGTTATGGTATGGTTACGGTTATGGTATAGGTTATGGTACTCAACTATATAAAAAGGATGGATATGAACACTGAGTAGACAAAGGGATGGTGCCGGTTATTATAATCTCGTCTCCTAACTCCAAACTATAATCTGAATTTTAAAGCTAGGGTAGGAACTCTGCAAACCACATTTCTGCTTTGCCAAAAGCAGCCTCTTTGTTAAACTCTTTCAATTGATGTTTTTACAGAGTGACTGTAAGATGAGCTGAAAAAAAAGAGAATTATTTCTTCCTGTGGGCTTCCTGAATTTGTAAATACTTCTTCACCCTTATGATAGCAGTTTCTTCCCATAGTAGTAGCTGAAGCTGAGTTACCACTTCCCCAACACTTCTAGAACCAGCTTTCTATAAACTCCCAACAACCTCCTCCTCAGTTACTGGAGTTTCAATCCTGCAGGGGTCAAAAGATTCTGAATTTTAATAATTTTGATCTCCATCCTTGGTTTTTTCAGCCTTGTGAGTGGTAGCTCCTTGTGCGATTGTTACCTCCAAGATTCTTAATGTTCTTTTCTTGGCTTTTCTGCTAATAACTTTATATGTAGTTCTTTAAGTTCTCTATGTTCAAGTAACTGGTGTGATTTCTGTCTCCTGATTATATTCTGACTGATAAATACACTTCGGTTTTTCCAGCACCTAAACTAGTGCCTGACAGTAATCACTCAAAATATGGTGTTGAATTGGGGCACCTGGGTGGCTCAGTCAGTTAAGTGTCTGACTTTGGCTCGGTCATGATCTTATGGTCTGCGGGTTAGAGCCCCACATCAGGCTCTGTGCTGAAGGCTCAGAACCTGCAGACTGCTTCGGACTCTGTGCCTCCTTTTCTCTCTGCTCCTCCCTAGCTTGTGTTCTCTCTCAATAGTAAATAAATAAACTTAAAAAATTATAAAAAATATTTTATTGAATTGATATTAATAACAAAAGCTAACCATCATTGAGCCTTTGCCATCTCAAGCTCTACATGAATATTTTCATGTTATGTTCACAAGACTCTTAGGAGATAAGACTATTACATCTGAGGAAAAAAAAATAAAGACTGATATATACTGAATGTTAAACTCAATTTATTGTGAGGCACAATGGGAGGGAGCCCTCAAATTTTAAGAATTGATCTATTTTGTCTAATTTATCAATTATGATTGTAAAATTGTGTGCAGTACTCTCTTGCTATTCTTTTCATGAAGTCTAGATCTATAGTGATAACCTCTCATTCATCATATTGGTGATTGGTGTTTTCTCTCTTTTTATTGTCTCTTTATCCTTGCCAGTCTTGCTTTTATTTATGTTATTTTTTAATTGATTTTTTTGAAGAACCGGCTTTCGGTTTAATTGATATTCTCTATTGTTTTATATTTCAATATTATTGATTTCTATTATCTTTATTATATTCTTTCCTCTGTTTGCTTTGCATTTAGTTTGCTTTTTTTTTTCTAGTTTCTTGGTATAGGAACTTACATTAAGACTTTACTCTTTTATAATGTAAGTATTTAGTACTATAAATAAATATCCCTCTCAGCACTCCTTTAACTTCATCCCACATAAGTTAATTTATTTTCATTTTTATTCAGTTCTGTGTATTTTTTTATTTCCTTAGAGACTCCCTTTCTGACCTAAAGATTTAGTATAACTATGTTGCAAAGATTTCAAGTGTTTGTAGAATTTCCTATGAATTTATATTACTGATTTCTAGTGTAAATATTTTATGATCAGTAAGTATAATCTGTATGATTTCAAGGTTTTTAAACTCGCTGAGCTTTGTTTTATGTCTGGGGTGTGATCTGTCCCAGGAAACATGCATTTAGCTATTGTGGAAGGGAGAGTTCTGATTATAGCAATTAGATCCTTTTGGATGGGTATGTCAGTTCTATATCTTTGCTAATTTCCTATCTATTAGTTCCATAAATTACTGAAAGTGGCATGTTGAAATACCAAACTAAAATTGTAGATTTGCCTCTTTCTCTTTCTATCTCTATCACATTTTGATTTATACTTGTGGTTCTGTTGTTTGATGTGTGAACATTTACAATTTTTATGTTTTCTTAGTAGACTGATCTTCCTTTTATTACTAAATAGTATCTCTATTTCTAGTGATTCTCTTTGCTCTAAAGTCTCTTTTATCACCTGGATGGTCTTGTTTATTTTTAGGTGATATTTACATGACATTTCTTTTTTTCTTTTTCTTTTTTACTTTCAACCTACCTATTTAATTGTATTTTTTAATTTTTTCCAATGTTTATTTATTTTTGAGAGACAGAGAAATACAGCATGAAAGAAGGAGGGACAGAGAGAGAGAAAGACACAGAATCCGAAGCAGGCTCCAGGTTCTGAGCTGTCAGCACAGAGCCCAATGCGGGGCTTGAACTCATGAACTGTAAGATCATGCCTGAGCCGAAGTCAGACGCTTAACCAACAGAGCCACCAAGGTGCCCCATATTTCATTGTATTTTAAGTGAATCTCACAGGATACTGTTGGATTTAGCCCCCAGACAGACTGCAAGTTTACCGTCAATCTTTGACTTTTAGCTGGTATATTTAGACCATTTATTTTAAATCATTATTGTTATGTTAATTATTTATAAACATTTCAGATAATTATTTATAGCACTTAAGGGTGATGTTTTATATTTTTTTTCTTTTGTTTGCTCTCTCTGACTCTAAATCTTTTGTTTCATATTTCTTACTTTCCTATCATTTCCTCAAACTTTTCTTTAGGATTCTATCTTCATTTATTTAAAATGTGTTTGAGTATATTGTTTATTATGAAAATTTTAGTGTTTACTCTGGTTATTACAATACACACATAACTTATCACAGTCTTCTGATATTGACAATTTACTACTTCAAAGAAAGCACAGAAAACAGTACTTCCAATGAGGTCTCTTTATTATTTAATTACAATTCTCTTTAATGGTGTTATTATATGCATTATTACATCATTTAGTATTTAAATTTTCTTTCAACCATAGAAAATGACTTTTTTATTTTTATTTTTTATTTTAGAGAGAGATAGTGGGAACAAATGGGAGAGTGGGAGAGAGAAAGAATCTTAAGCAGGCTCCGTGCTCAGCATGGAGCCCAGTGGAGTGTTCGATCCCATGACACAGTGGCCATGACCTGAGCTGAAATCAGGAGTTTGATGCTCAACCAACTGAGCCTCCCAGGCGGCCCAACAAACAAAAATGTTTTTAAAATCTTTTTAAAAAATATAGTCCATTAGATTACTCCTACTTTTACCATTCTAATCTTCTTCCGTAAAGTTTTATTTTGTTTAAAAAAACTCCTTTAGTTATTCTTTAAAGGTAGTTTTGCTGGAGATTCTTTTAAAAACTTTCTTTTATCTGAAATATTTTTATTTCATTCCTAAGGGATATTTTTATTGGATACAGGAATCTGGCTCGACCCTACTTTCCTTTTAGTACTTGTAAATGTCATGCTACTTCCTTGTGTCTTCTATGATTTCATATGAGACCTTCACTGTTATTCAAATAGGTGTTCCTCTATAAATAGCGAGGCCCTTTCTCTGTGCCACCTTAAAATTTTGTCTTTGTCTTCAACTTTCCAAAGTTTAATTATGATGTGATTTGGCATGGATGTTCATTTTATTCTACTTGGGAGTCACTCAGCTTCCTGAATCTGCAAGTGTATGTCCTTTACCAAATTCAGAAAGTTTTCAGCCATTATTTATTTGAATATATTTTTTAGCTCCTCTCTCATCTTTACTTCTGGGACTCTAATAATATGAAATTTACCATTTTCGTTATTGTCCCAGGGGTACCTGAAGCACTGCTCTTCTCTTTTGTAATCTATTTCTCCGTTTTTCAGTCAAGCAAATTCTATGGAGCTATCTTCAGGTTCACTGAGTCTATTCTTTGTCTACTCCATTCTACTATGGAGGTCATCTAGTCAATTCTTTTCGGTCATTGTATTTTTTTTCCATTTTTATTATTTCCAGTAGTTTTTTTTTTAATTTATATTTCTTTCCTAAGGCTTTCGTATCTATTTTCTTTCCAGATCTTCTGTAATTGCCATGGAAGTATTTTACTTTAAAATCTTTGTTAGGTAATTCCAACATCTGCATCATTTTGGTATTACCTCTGAATTTCTTTTGTCATTCAGGCTGTGATTGAACTGGTGCTTGTTATAATGAGTCATTTATAGTTTATCCTGGATACTTCGGGTACTGCATTGTAAAATTCTGTTTTATTTGTTTGTTTGTTTGTTTATTGTTTTTTTTTGTTTGTTTGTTTTTTGTTTTTTTTTTTACTAGAGAATCACTCTGTTTAGTTGTAGTGCATAGCTCTCAAGGAAGGTAGAGGTTCATCTTCATGTTGGGTCCTACTGATACCAGCTCAGTTAACATCGAGTTCTGACTCAGGCTACCTTGTTGAAGTCAGGTGGGAATGTACCTCTGGCATGAGGTGAAGAGGGGAACAGAGTGATGACTGAACCGTCTTCATACTCATGCTGATGAGTGCGTATGGAGGTTCACTTTCCCACTGAGTCCAACTGAAACAGGAGAATTTGGAGGGCTGACAATCCCCAACACACACTGCTTTATTCAGTCTCTGGACCCCGCTGACATCTCTTGACAGTGGAATCAGAGCCCTCCCTGCTTCCACTAAGCAAGGGATGGAAGGTCAGCTTCCTGCTTGCTGGCTGACACCACCACGTGAAGGGTGAGCGCATCATCATCTGCTTTTGCAAGGTGGGAAAATGGGCGGGAGGACCAGCTACCTGCTGAGTCGTGCTGAGACCTCAGGGGTGTAGGTGAGATTTTTCTGTTGATGTTTGGCTAGAATCAAGTGGGTATTGCCGAAACTCCGTTGTTAGGCCACTTTCTTCTTCAGTTCTTTGGTTAAGGAGAAGAAGGCTTTCCTGAAACTATTTTTGTCTGTGCCTTTTGGCAGTTCCAGGTTGGAGGCTTCTGGAGCTCCCTTTCCAGAAGGAAAATGCAAGACAAAGACTTGGGCTCATCCCCATTTCATCACTCACATTCTGAAGTCTTTAGGCAGTCTTTTCTTCTTTCAAACTTTCAGAGACTTCCTTTAATGGTGTATTGTATTATATTCAGTTTTTTTTTTTTTAAGTAGTAAAGGAAAGGACCTAGGAAGAATGAGGTTACTCCATGGTCAGTAAGTTTTTAGATTAAACCCCAAAGGTAATTAAATAAAGCATTGAGGATTTACTGTTATAGGCATATAAATTTTTTTTTAATGTTTATTTATTTTTGAGACAGAGAGAGACAGAGCATGAGTGGAGGAGGGGCAGAGAGAGAGGGAGACACAGAATGTGAAGCAGGCTCCAGGCTCTGAGCTGTCAGCACAGAGCCCAACGCGGGGCTCGAACTCACAGACTGCGAGATCATGACCTGAGCCGAAGTCAGATGCTCAACCGACTGAGCCACCCAGGCGCCCCTGTTATAGGCATATAAAAGGAATAGCAATCTCTGTGAATACTGTCTCTTTTACTAATTTTACATCTTTGGTTCAGTCTCTTCAATATTCTGAATTTTGTCTTCTCAAAAAAAATGGGGATGATGATTTGAAATGAATAGTCATGAAATAGCACGCTGAACACAATTATCACTACACATTGACTTTCTTCTCCCATCACCTTTCCTGTATCTAACTTGGTCTAATTTCTAAAAGTAGCAAGTCCTCTTTCCACTACCCTGATTTCCTTATGCAGCTCAGAACATTCTTTTTGTAAGAAAATATCTGCTGGTAATCTCTTCCTGCATTACATGTTGCATTGCATTATACTACCCCAAAAGAATAACATCCTTATATAATTAATATAAAAATTATACTTAATCTATATTTAACTAATTTAAATTAAATACATATAAATACTTATATATTTAAATAATATATAATCACATTATTATACATACATATAAACATATACATATACATATATGTGTGTGTGTGAGTGTATACTTAAATTATTCCAGAAGAATGAAGGGCAGTGATCTGCACAGATGGAATATAGGTTTACCCTGTCACAGAGGTTGTTACATAATAGTTTGAGATCATATATTACAAAAATTTCACCTAGGACTCATTTTTGTTGAATAAGGCATTGTCTTACCTGGGTAGTGTTTCACTTGGCATCCAAGCAATATTCATTCTTGAATCAATGTTTCATCTGAGCTACTTGACACTTTAAAATAAAAAGGAGGGTCATATGGAAATAAGACATGGGTTGTGATGGAATAAAGAGAGTTCTGGACTAGGTACTGCGGGAACCGGGACTATAGCGGACCCTTTCCTGAAGGCAGAGAATGTGATAGAAGACGGTAGTGTCATAAGATCATGTATTAGTACTGCTCTGGCAGAGAATGTGATAGAAGACGGTAGTGTCATAAGATCATGTATTAGTACTGCTCTGGCACCACTTAGACTGGAATAGATGAAGATATAGGCTGCTCTGACCTACAGGGAATGTGGATGGGACAGAACCATGGAAGTTTTAAGAAACACTTTTTGTAGAAATTCATAGGTTTTAAGGAATGCAGGAAAAGAACTTATCAAAGTCACAATTGACCTTAGAGCAACATGGCAGTCGGGACACCAATCCCCCACACAGTTGAAAATTCGTGTGCAATCTTTAACTCCCCCCAAACTTAATTACTAATAGCTTAAAAATAAACAGTCAATTGACATATATTTTGTATATATATTACATAATGTAGTCTTACACAGTAAGCTAAAGAAAAGAAAAAGCTATTATGAAGATCATAAAAAAGAAAATATACTTATAATACTGTACATATATTTATTGAAAAAAATGCACATACGTGGCTCTGTGCAGTTCAAATCCGAGTCATTCAAACATCAACTATACTTCTAGTGATTAGTCAGTGTTCTTTAACCTGGAAATGTTCTGATATCAGGTTATATGGAATGGTTTCATTCAGAGAAACCAGAAAACCCCTGAAACATGGCCTTTGATAATGAGGATTGCTATTTGGTGGGGGAAGGCTGTGTTAAATAAGATCCCAAAGTCTTTGAGATAATTTAGCAGGTATTCTAAAATTAAAAAAAAAAAAAAAAAGACTAGTGAGGCAGATGAGTCACAAGTTATGGTGCCAGACAGTTGATACATAACTCATGATAATTATCTCAAATGTCATCTAAATTAATCCTAAATTCACGTCATTCTGATACAAAGTCAAACAATGAATAAGACTGGTAGGTCCAAAAACAATCTCAATTATAAAATTGAAAATAAATCCCTGACTCCATTACAGTTCCTATTCAACCAGATAGGCCTTTTGCTTGTTTGTTTATTTTAAATTATTTTAAAATTTTAACCTATTTAGTACTGATTTAATATTCCTTTCCTTATGGCTTTTATCCTTCCAAAATACCAATTGATCTTTTTGTTTATTTATAGTCACACTTCTTAAAGAAAAAAAAAAAAACCAGACCGTGAATTCTGTTACTTCCTTGAATTAGCCATTCTCAGATATATCAGTACATGCAAACGTAGCTGTATATGACATACAACCACAGCATACACTAGTTCCTCATTATCCTTGTGGGATATGTTCCAAGATGCCCAATATTTGCCTGAAACCATAGATAGCACCCAAACCTATACATGCCATGTTTTTTTTCCTGTACATATATTCCTATACATACAGAAAAACGTATTATAAAGTTAGGCACAGTAAGAGATGAACAACAATAACTAATAATAAGATAGAGCAACTAGAATAATATCCGGTAATAAGTTATGCGAATGTAGGCTCCCTCTGTCTCAAAATCTCTTGCTGTACTGTGCTCACCTCTCTCCTAATGACGTGAGATGACAAAATGTCTATGTGGTGAGACGCAGTGAGGTGACTGATGAACGCACTGTGACGTAGCATCAGGCTACTATGGATTGCCCTTCGGACAATTCGTTAGCAGGAAGATCATCTGCTTCTGGGTCACGGTTGACGTCAGGTAACGCCAATCATGGAAAGCAAAGCTGTGGATAAGGGAGGGAAGGCTACCGTAGTAGCTTAATGTTAATATTATATTTTAATTTAATCCACTCAAAGCTAACTTACATAGTACAGTTTAGGGCATTGAGATCAACTGGATTTAGAAAACCATTCTTTAGAAGGACCTCAGTGGCTCAGTCAGTGGAGCGTCCAACTTCGGCTCAGGTCTGATCTCACCGCAAGTGAGTCTGAGCTCGGCGTCGGGCTCTGTGGTGACAGCTCAGAACCTAGAGTCTGCTTCAGATTCCGTGTTTTCCTCCCTCTCTGCTCCTCCCCTGCTCACATTCTGCACTTGTGTCTTGCTCTCTAAAATAAATAAACATTCAAAACAATTAAAAAAAAAAGAAAAGCATTCTTTATTTTCTTGATTTCAAGATTAATATTTGAGAACAAAACTAATGATACTGTATTAATAATATCCCATTTGTCCCGTACACTATTTCATCAATCCTGCCAGCAGGTTTTTAAATTGCTTGCATTCATCTTTAGGTTTGGATAATTAAAAATTCATCTTTTGCTAATAAGGAGTATGTGTGGTGCCTTTCAAATAAGGCTATACATAGTTGATATAGTATAAATAAGAGTTTTTATATAAATGCAAATATTATGGACAGAGTTTTGGTCTTCATTTAAGTACAGTTTTATGCACATATTCGTGTATGCATAAATTTGCATACGCATATGAATGCATCGTGTGTCTGTGCATGTGTGTGTGTACGAGAGAGAGATGAACTGTATAAGGATTCAATATTTAATGCCTTCTTTTATGCTATCACTATCAATCAAGTCATCCCTAATATATACAGAGAAGTTATTTATCTCCAAACCAGCAATTACATTACTGCGCATATGGCAAAACCATTCATATTCACTTTCCTTCTCACTCAATATATTCGTTCTTTTTTCTCCACCTCCCAGCATGATGCTTCCTCATCAAATTCTAAGTGCAAATGCCAAAAGCCTATCAAGTGTGTCTCTTTTCGGTTCTTATTTGACAAACATCAATTCTGATTCACTACCCTTGTTTGTGTCAGTTCTTGTCATATTTCCAATGTTGGGGATGCCAGTAAAGAAACAAATTTGTTATGAAAACTGGACACGTTTGTGCTTTGTGTCTGCTTGGCTGGGCATTGCCACCTCTGGTTGCTGTCTCTTTTGTCACTGAAATATCTGTTGTCTTGCCTTATAGCACATAAAGTCTTCATCAGGAAGAAAGCTGTTTTTGAATATGCTGTGAAGTCTACAGAGTAATTCAATTGGAAGGAAATGATTGGGAATCATTAAATTTTCTCTAACATTACAGGGCTGTGATGACTTAATCAGCTTTGTCATATAAGCACTAATGTTTTCTCCTGCAAACTAACTATGGCTTTTGAAAGCCACTCTGACTGTCATTAGAGTAAAGTCATTGTCATTCCACTGAAAACCCTCACGGCAGAGTTCCTAGGTGCTTTCAAATTTCTTACTAGGACGTGTACTTTTCCTGTGACTAGACCATAGGTCAGATCTAACCTTATTTTGTGTAGGTTCAGTCATCTTGCTATTTCCACTTAGATTTAGATATTGGAGACCACCAGAGACAACCAGAAAATCCTTAAATCCACAAATGTTTCATGAGAATAATTTTTAATAAATAAGCTCATAGGTTCTTCGCATTCCTTTGAGTGTTGTCATGGACCAAATAGAACTAAAGAAAAAATTAAATGTATTTTTCATCCAGAGAGACCAACTGGTTCTTTAATAAGAACATCCAGAGGACAATTTCTGGGGTGGAATAGTACTAGAATTTTGGTTGCAACTTTTCAGGCACAGAAAAGATTTGCCAGTATTCATAGATACAATTGTTTTTAAAGGGATCTGTCTCACATTAACCAAATAGAAATGTCTGATGTAAAATCCAGAATTTTAAATGATTTCATCATTAAAATTAAGCAACTGGCAAATTTAAAAAGTGTATGTTAGAAATCAGTGCAAGTTTTTCAATGAAAAAGCTCTATTGGAAAGAAAATTCTAATCAATCCTTCGTGTGTTAAGCACATAATCATAGCAAGAATCCATTGAAGACATTAATGACCAGTGTCATCCTATCATTTCTAATTCATCCACCTCTTCTCTAGGAATAGTTTTACTCAGCAGATTGTATTACTGTTTAAGTTTATTATGAAATACTTCCCTTAGACAGTGTTATAGATACATTGATATACCCTTGCCGTACGGAACCCTTATTTCTAAGCTAGTGTGATAATTCTTTCTCTTTTGCCAAACGTTTTTCTGATAACAGAGTCCTCTTAAATTAATTTGGTTACTCTTATTAAGCAATTTTGGCCTCAAGTTAATTAGAGGGTAGTCTTATATATTAGTTCATGTTTATTTGGTTAAATTTCCATAGCTACACTTTTCTAACCAGGATGATCATAAATTTTATCATCTAAGCTAGAGTATGTTTGATACTTGTTTTACTGTAAACGAATTTGGCCAAGCAAACTGGCATATAGCATTACCCTACTTGTAGGTAACCTATATATTTTTTTCAGATCACTAATCTCATCTGGGGAATTTAGTTGCTTTCTCTTTTTACTTCAAAGTTCTGGGATTGCGTTTTTCTCATCGTTGGCCTTTTAATTACCATTTTGTTCCCTCTTTGTGGTTTCTTTAGATTCACACACTGTTAATCATTCCCTGTTTTCCCTCACATCTTTCGAATTTCAAAGTATCCCTGCAGATATTAGAACTCTGATGTAAAATAATACTTGTGTGGCTGCACATTATCCCTAACAACCTTATTAAGACATCATATTCTATCACTTCAATCTGGAAACATCTTTTAGGAAGACAAAGTTTGGGACAATCTCAACACCACATATTCCAAGTTACCCCAATGTATTTCCGTTGGTAGAGTCAAATCCATGTGCTCATATTATAACTAAGTGAGACACTGACGGGATTCTGGCTAACGGAACATATGTCACTAGCAGATCTAGCCTCTGGTATCTCCCAGGAGATCCTCTTTTTTCCCACCTCCCTGCGACAGAATCAGAGTCCCAAGCAGAGGATTCTGGGGCCACTGAAGGCAGCAGATGGTTATGATTTGTTGGCCCTTCCTTGCAGACTCTCTCTCGTCTGAGAAATAAGCTTATATTGAAGTAAGCTACAGCAATTCAGGTAATTTGCTATAAAAATTAATACTCCCTGTCTAATATGAGTGCCATCGCAAAGTAATCCATAAAAGCCCCACCGAAAAAGCCTTATCTGAAAGTCATAGAATACACTGGTATAATATATACTTATCAGAAAATATAAGGCCTTTCGAGATGTTCTCCAGGCATCCTTTTACTGATAGTTTAAATCATGATTAACTGCATTAAAAGTATACATTAATTGCACTTTTCTTTAGATTTTATTCATTGAACAATGCTTATCAAGGTCTTACTAATTTAAGTCTTATCACCATACACCTGTTGAACTGCTCTGCACTCCCAATTTACTACTTCGCCACAAGTCTTCCTGTTCTACAATCTATTATGCCCAGTGTTTCCTGGTTAATCTTCATAAGGCACTGATTAATCAACTCCCTCTGTGCAAAACCCCCAGTGCTTTCCTCTTTACCACAGCACAAAGTCCAAATCATTTGGCCTCTTACTTAAACTTTTGTTATCTTCTCCAAACTACCTAAAAAGCCCAAATGACCAGCGCTAATACTTAGTAATTGAACACCCACTACATTAAACCTTATGTTAGTCACTGTACCGTAATCTTCCCAACAAGTAGCTTGCCCTTTCCACTTCAATGGTGAAGATAATAAGCCTTTCCAGGATTGGATTTCTAGGAATTTCTTAAATGTGAAGTGTTTTTTGTTTTGTTTTGTTTTGCTTTGCTTTTTACCAGCATCATTTCCTCTGAGACATTTTGATTCTTCACCACACATTTCCTCACTTATGTGGCTAAAGCTTGCTTTCATTAAGTTTCTCCTCTACAGTCTCTTGAATGGTAGCAACGTAAACATTCTAACAATCAACTCTTCTTTTTATCTCTCCACTTACGTTTGATTCAAATTTTACTTCCAGCATTATTATTTTTTTATTTGTTGCATATTATTTTATTTTTTAATATAATTAGTTGTCAAATTGGTTTCCATACAATACCCAATGCTCATCCCAGCAAGTGTCCTTCTCAATGCCCATCACCTACTTTCCCCCTCTCCCCCACTCCACATCAATCCTCAGTTTGTTCTCTGTATTTAAGAGTCTCTTATGGTTTGCCTCCCTCCATTTTAATCTTTATTGGCCAATTTCTTCTTTCAATCATCTGTTTTTTTTCAAAACACCATGTGGGTTTATTACTGGAAGACAGCAAGGCAGCATGATTATACCCTTCTCTGTCTCTGCATGACCTGATTAACAAATATGCAGTGACCAATGACTGACAGACTTTGAAAGAAGCACCATAACTGGTCACTGAGCTTGCTATATATCTGTTAACTATGTAGTGGTTTCTAAATTCAAGACCTAGTAGCAAAGTCCATACTTTATGCACTGTATTTACAGTTAATATGACAATTGAAATATGAGCCATGTTTTGGGGATTGGTGTCAGTTAAATAAGCATGGTGAGTCAAATTCATACATATCCACAAATGATTCTCAAATAGTCAATTCCATTTTTATGGGCTTTCTTTCATTTTCTTACGTATAATTAATTTAACTTCTTTATCTGTCCTTGCAAGCCCCCTCCCTTTATTGATATTGACCTAAGCACTGAGGCAGGGTCTCATTCATCTTTAGTACATTTGCATTTGTTGTTTTCCTCCTTCCTACTCTCTCTTATCATCCTAAACTTTCACCTGGGATCCCAAAAATATGGACCTCAAAGGAGTACACAAGTAATATAATTGAGTAATACTATTGTGGCTAACTTAGTCAAGCTCCTCACAAGAGACTGAGGATCTTCTTGGCTCCAGAAGAATCCCTCGCATGCCAGAAAGAGAACTCAATCTTCCTAAATTTTCGGCTTTTCACCCAAAAGTATAAATCTTTCCTTTATAAATATTGCTTTTGGACGGCAATTCCTCAAGCAATTAAAAAAAAAAAACAAAATTACTATCTGATCTGCCAATTCAAGTTCTGTGTATATACTAAAAGAGAATTGAGACTAGGGACTCAGATAGTTATAACTCAATGTTGATAGCAGAATTATTCACAGTAGCCAAAAAGGTGGAAACAATTCAAGGATCCACTGACAGATGAATGGATAAACCAAATGTGGTATGGACATACAATGGAATATCATTCACCCTTAAAAAGAAGGGAGTTCTGATGCATGTCATAACACAAATGAATCTGATGATATTATGTTAAGTGAAATAAACCAGTCTCAAAGGGATAAATACTATATGATTTCAATTATGAAGTATTTAAAGCAGTAGAATTCTTTGAAATGGCAAATAGAATTGTGTTTACCCAGGACTGGATAAAGAGGTGGAAGTGGAGTTATTTAATGGGTATAAATTTTCAGTTTTCAATTTTTTAAATATTTAATGCTAGTAGACCATAAATGCTATGCATATAAAACCATGCCTTATTTTTGAATATTGGCAATTCATTCATTCAAAAAAATATGTGTGGAAAGGACTGAATTCAATTCTTTTTGGGCTTGATACTGATAAAATGTTCAAGTGGGCTCTTTAAGAAAAAGATGAATAATTGAACATATTGCTGACAGAAAAGAACTCTGTTTTGACTTGTTGAAGAGAAACAAAACGTAGTCTTAACATTTACACATCTGATGAGTATATGAATTTCCCACAGGTTAGCTTCTATTCCAAAAAAATTAACTTCCTCCCCCCTCATTCTACTATTTACATAGTTCTGTGGAACATTTCATGTGATTTCTGGTTTTGCAAATCCGTATTAAAAACTCCTGACACCTTTTAACATGGGCATAATACTAGTCATGGAAGTGATTGTAGTCCTATGGATATATTGGTCTAAACCCGAAAATAATGTACACCTTCTTAGCTGATTCTCCTTAGCAGATTTAAAAATTGTTCATGACAACCCCAAGATGAGTCATCATGAGGGAAACCGAGAGAGAAGAAAGGTCTTAGTGGAAAGAAATAGTTAACCAATTAGGGTAGAGACTGAGGCCAACTTGGTGGAGAAGTAGGGGGATTTGAACTTCCCTCATCTCTCAAACAAAGAAGGGTTGAAGCCAAAGGACTTTGAACCTCAAGAGTCTGGGAGGAAGAGTCACTACCAGAGAGATACTGGGGTAAAAATGGCAATGTGAGTTAAAAACAAATGAATTGTTGAGAGAGCAGCATACAACAAAATTAAAAAAGGAAAGCGAAAAAAGACACTACAGAAAAGGGTAAAACGTCATTTAAAATTAGCAAGGATGAAGATATGTGTTAAACAATCTTACTTCGATATTAAGATATAGACATAACCTAGGAACAAAGCTAATGTGAATTATATTGTTATAGGATCTTTGGATCAGGAAATTTTATCTTTGAAAAAGGAGGAGGGAGAAGGACTAAAGCGTAAGTCGTGTACTCACAGTAAAATGCATTTAGCAGAGCATTCATAATAAAACAGGTGGAAGGAGATTCTGAAACAGAAGGCCAGGGCAATGAAGCAATGGTAATAGGACAGGGAATATATGAACTTGAATGAGTACTTGGCAAAGAGGGAATACCAGATTTAATCACTAATGATACAAGATATCACAAGGAGGTATTCAGAAGAGGAAGAGATGAGTAGAATCAAGAAGATGTACTCGCCAACTACATTTGCCATCTGTTAATATGACAGTGTGTCATAAAGTAAAATCGTTCATAAACACTAATGAATCAACTTACAAAAATACAACCTGTGACATCCGATGAAGCACAGATAATTGAATGCTTGTCAATTTACAGATCAAGCAGAATTAACTGACAGCCTAGTGTTCAAACTGTCAACAAAGTGTGAAGGTCCTATTAAAGAGAAACGCTACACCAACTACTATGTTAAATTATAGGGTCTTTATATTATTTATTAACAAACATGTCACATTATGTTCAAGATACTAAGAAGTTCTTGGAAAGAAAGGTAAAAAGGTGATGTCTATGACATTAAGTTTTGGGGATGTCTCAAATCACGTACTATCCTTCATTTGTAGAAAATTAGGCAAATGTTCATAAAATCACAGAACAGTTGGAGGAAAATGAACGTTGATCAAAGTGTATACTGAAGATTTTATCATCATTGAATCGGTAACTGATTAAGTATTCTTTCCTACAGTCTCTTATGATATGGTTGATTTTGTCACGGAAAAAAACAATAATATTTTAGATTGTGGAAGTGGAGGGTATCTTCATAGGCTACCAAGGCAGTAAAACAAAATTCAGAGACCTTAGGGGTGCAGCTTATTTCTGCTTTAGCAAGATTGATCATTTTCTTCAGAATGGATGACATGAAGGCAATATTGGCTAAAAAGGAAAGTAAAATTTACACATCCCACTGTTGCATGGAGATTAAAACAATCCCCGGTTGCAGGGATCTCCATTTAATCATTTTGCTTGATCTTGTCATATACTTTTCCTTCTATCATTAGACCTTTGAATTTCTACTTCTTGAAAATTCATGACAGGTAGATAAATGAAATGGTCCAGGCTTTTGTTAATTCAAGAAGCAGACAATGATTAAAGTGATCTTGGTTAAGATATCATAAATATTATAAATATATTTGGGTACTACTTAAATTTCTGATTTAGTCTATAAAGACCATGGCTATTATAAACTGGACTTGAACATTATTAGTACAAGTATTTTCCTGTCTTTTATTATAAAATTTTATGTACATTCATTTAATATGAAATTTGAAGAAATAACTTTTTAAAATTTAGTTATTTAGTAAGAATATAAAGTAAATGAACACAAAAATTATTCGGTTCCAATAAAGACAGTATTTTTGGCTATGGTCACCTACTGCATTCATTATCAGATTTGAAATCCAAAGTTTTAAGAACTGTAGTGACAAAATATAGGTTTTGATATTTCAGTTTCCTGGGAAAATAGCTTGAATATTGAGTATTTAGTTATATGAGAAAATTTCTTGAAAGAATGAGAGCATTTGAGAATTTGCCTAGAGATTTATGCATTAATAACTTTGTAATCCTTTGTAACACAAACTTTGACTATTACTAGTAGTGTTTGTTCCATGCACTTCCATGCTAGTCTGATCTACTAAGTCCAGTCAAAATTTAAACCATTTTCCTTGAATTTAGGAATTAAATATTTCTTATCAATTAATAGATTCATGATACCAAAGGTCATACAAAAATATGAAAGCATTTAGTATTAATACCTCTACATATTTTTAAAGTAATTCAACACATGGGTTATTGTTCATGTATATTATTAGCATCTGTTCTCTGGGAAGGTAATCATAAAAGGAATGTTTCAAATCAGTAAAGAAAAATGATTTAAAATGTAACTGCTATAAGATAAACTTTTGAAACAAGTAAATAGCATACAGTTCATGAAGTTCTGCTCTTTTTCTTTTTCATTCCTTCCTTATTTCCTTTTTCTTTCCTTTTTTTTCTCTCTTCCGTATTTTTCTTTCACTTATCCTTCCTTTCCGAAGCACTGTTATCACTTGAGTTAACTACTGGGGATGTGTCTCTGGGGAATAATGCATAATACACTGAAGGATTCTACTGTGCAAGAAAAATAATACTTGGATATACGTTTCCTTTAGAGCAATATCTGTTCTAAACGAATTTCTAAATGTAGTAAATGAAAATATTATTTGTAATTATATGTATAATATATACACACACACACTTTTTGGCCATAGATATTTGAGACGTAATTTTGTTTTTGCTACATTTTCTGACCGACAGTTATTTCTCAGATCCGATGATCAGTTTTAACTATTAAATTTATTCCATTCCAATGAAAAATCTGTTTCCCAACTTATTCCATATTATGTTTCACTTTGGCATATTATGAAGTGTAAGATTGCATTTCTTGAAGTGTTTCATAAGACTATCTTTTCTTAAAAGCTTTTTTTTTTAAAGTTCATTTCTTTTTGAGAGAAAGAGACAGATTGTGAGCAGGAGAGGGGCAGAGGGAGATGGGGACAGAGAATCTGAAGCAAGCTCCAGGCTCTGAGCTGTCAGCAGAGAGCCCAATTTCGGGTTCCAACTCAGGAGCTGTGAGATCATGACCTGAGCCGAAGTCAGATGCTTAACCGACTGAGCCACCCAGACACCCCAAGACTATCTTTATAGAACACTTCACTTTTAATCTATCAAAAGCATCAATTTAATAATACTTATCGAACATCTGATGTGTACTATCTGCTGTATTTGGCATTGGGACTATTCACATAAGCAGATACATCTTTGGACTCCTTGGAAGGAGTGAAATGTTAATAGAGTAGATGGAGAAGACTTAATAAATGGGGGAAATAAAGGATGGATATTGAAGAGTTAAAATGATTTCCTGGTTGGCTGAGGTGTTTGAGCATAGGATTGTTGGTTTAGTTTCAGGTCACGAACTCAAGGTTTGTGGGTTGGTGGGCTCTGTGCTAGCAGCATATAGCCTGCATGGGAGTCTCTCTCTGTCCCACTCTCTCTTCCCCTCCCCCTTCTCAAATTAAATAAATAAACTTCAAAAAATGATTTCTACCAATAGAGAATGAGATTGCTGCGTGGAAGATAAAAGAAAAAAAAAGTAGGAATGACGTCATCAAGATAGTGCTCTAGGATGTTCCCAACTTCAGTCCCCCTAACAAGAAGTACAGCTATTAAGTATCCATAAATAAGACAGCATCGCGAAAACCCCGGAACATAGTGGTGAGGCCGAAGCACCCCCTGGGCCACAGAGACCAGGAAGGACTGTATCAGACAGGCAAGAGCAGCGCTCCACTTCCCGCTACCGCCTCTCACGGCAGGTACAGCACGGTAGAGATGCCTGGGCCTATGGTTTCTCTGGTGGGAAAAAGAGCCCACGCTGGACATCCAGCCTCCCCAGTGTTGCAGGGCACTTCCCAGATGGCCTCTGTGAGTCTCCCCTCACAGCGACCACTGAGCAAATCTGCCAGGCTTGACTGTTGATGAGCAAATAGAAATAGAGGAGGGATTGGGACGCCTGGGTGGCAGAGTCGACTAAGCACCCGACTCTTAACCTCAGACTCTTGATGTCCGCTCAGGTTGTGATCTCTCCTTTCCTGAGTTTAAACCATGCCTGTGGCTTTGCGCTGATGGTGCGGAGCTTGCTTGGGATTCTGTCTCTTCTTCTGTCTGTGCCTCCCTGCTTTTGCGCACAGGCTCTCTCTCTCTCTCTCTCTCTCAAAATAAATAAAGAAACTTAAAAAAAAATAGAGAAGGGGTCAGGATTTCTAGCAACCAGAGATCCCAAACAGCACTTCTGTGTATCTAGAGTGGAACCCATCCACCATTTGCAGGGCAGCTGGGTGGGCAGTTCTGTCTGGTTCAGGTCACCAGCCAGTAAGCCGTGCAGGTCAGCGCTGTGACATTACTCAAGAGAAAGTAAATTTGAAGTCCCACCTATGAGGTATACAGCCTCTAGTCCTGCCCAACCACGATGATTGATCAGAATCTTCTATAGTCTTGGGCCCCATCTTTAAGCAGGGACCTAACCAAGCCTGCAATCCTGCCCAACTGTGGTTACAGCCTTGGCCCCCACATAATGAAGAGAGACTTAGCTGTGACCCTAGACGGCCTCAGAACTCAGCTGCAGAGCACAGCCCACACACTGGCCTTGCCCAATTGCTGAACACAGACACCCTACAGCCTCACTCAGGCAGGGAGCCCAGCAGTGATGCAATTTAGTCATAGAGTGTAGCCCACAGCCCCACCTGTTGAGGGAGTCCACCTGAGGAGTGACAGGGACCCTGCCTAACCACTGAGCCCAAGTGTGATGTATAGTTGGAGGCCCCTTGTGTCCAAAGAGCCCAGCCAGCAGTCTCCCCTACAGTGAAGCAGTCATCAGCCTGGTTAATCAGGAAGCTCCACCTGGCGCCCTCCCCACTTTGGAGATAGATTTTTCAGGTTTGTATTCGCCCATGGTGAATAATCTTACGGAAGCTGTAAGTTAGATTTTGAGCAAGGGAGCCTCTACGGCAGTCCTGTGTTTGTCCTTCTGTCTCAGGCAAATGTAGGCAAGATTTTGGTTTTCTCCAGAAAGCCCCAGGAGGGTTTTCACTTCAAACCCATGTCAAGGTTTCCGGCTTCAAGGAACAACGCGAGCTTTCTCCTAGGAGTTTTTCTTTCCAATGATTATTATGTAAAAATTTCCCTGCATCAGGTGGTTATTCCATTTCACTGTCAGCACAACATTTTCCCCTTTGCTCTCCTCACTTTCCCAAGGACTCACCTCTTAGGGTCTCAATCAAGCTATGTCACAAGTGCCCAGAACCTAATATGTGGCAGCTTGAGCCTTCCCAGCTTTATACAAATGCAAGTTAAGGTTCCAACTGATTATCCTGCTCTCCCACCTTGTCCAGTGGCTCTGAGGCCAGCAGAGTGGTGGGTACACGCATGCCCTCTCTGATCTAGCTCTCCTTCAGGCTTCTTAGCTCACACTTCTGCCTCTAGCTGGCATTGGTGTTCTGCCGAGCTGCCCAGAGTGGAGGCTAGCCTGTCCCATAGCTGATCACTTTCTTTCTCCACCACAGTGCACTCCCTCTGCAAACAAGCGCAAGGAGCCCTGTACCACGCTGTGGTCCACGAGCCTCTGACATAGGGGCCATCCTTTCCCTCAGAGAGGTCATGGCTTACTTAGGATTTTCCCTACAATGCCTATTTCCCATGACCCATCTCTTGTATTCTGTATTGCTTTGCCAATTGTTGGTTCACAAATAGATCCCATACACAGAAGACAAGGAGAACTAAAAAAACAAAAACAAAAAACAAAAAACAAACAAACAAACAAACAAAAAACAACAGAAAAACATGCACACACACAGAAAAACAACCACCACCACCACAACCACAAAACAAAAACAAAAAACAAAAAGACAAGCCACTCCAAACTGGGAAGTAGCAGGCTTAATAAGCAAAGGAACTTATATACAAGAGTGTTGTGGGTGGGCACAGGCAAGCAGCTCTCTATACCTGTCTGCCAGAATCTTACATTAATACAGGGGCCTTATGTGGGTTTAATCATGTATATTATCCAGATGGTCGGTCTCAATAACACATTGCTCTCTCAAGGCTGGATTCTTGAAAATGGATCTCACTGTGGGAACGGTGGGAGGACCATCCATTCCAAGTACAGGGGGTAGGAGTCTCTAATTGCCCAGATCTAGCTCGAGGATCAACCAGTGGTCTTGTCCTCTCAATGACCTCTTGCAATAATGTGTGCACCTCACAGGTTTCAAAACACCAGAACTAATTGTAAAGGTCAATTTAATGTAACATACTGGGTAAATTACAGATTCCAATTAGCTCTTTCACACAGGACAAAAAGACTGAGTTGAAATTTGCTTTAATGGCTTTGGTGGTAAAAACATTGAGCCCAGAGAGGCAAGACGTTATCCTGTGGAATATAGCCAAACTCATTAATCAGACTGTAGCGGATGCGGCATCAAATGACAGTAACTGCTAAGAAAATTACACATATGCATTATGACCACAGGAAGAGGGTGAGAAGTCAGAAAAAGCACTTCAAGTAGCAAAATATAAAGAATGGTTTCAAAGATAATTCAATGCATCTCAAGATAGAAAGAGCTGCGTTTTTCACGTGCTTAACAAATGCCTCTTTCTTATGATAACAAAGAAAATAAACATGAAGATTATCAAATCCAATTTTCTCAACAGGTTGATGAAAAGAGGAAATTATTATTTAATTGATAACACATGTGTCAAGAATCTACATATTGTCAGCATCCGTGATTGCTTTAGAATTAATTAAACTTATCTAAGAAAGTACTCTTCTGAAATTACATAAAAATAATATATTCAACGGCTCATTCAATGTACATTCATACAGGGGTATAAAGCAACCATCTTACCAAACCTACATAGAATGATCAATCTTAAATAAGATTCAGGAATTTCAAATATAGAGTTACCAGAAGTCAATATGAAAGGAATAGAATAAATGCGACTGCAGGTAATGCCCAAAAGAACAGAATAAAAGTGGAAGAACTGTGTTTTTCCATAAAACAAGTTAGATCTCAAACTTTAAAAAGAATTCTTATACTTTTAATATTGGCCGGAAAAAGCGAGAAAAGTAAATACCACTGGATCTAGAGAAGTGGAAAAAATAATCTGGCCGAGTTAGAAAAGCAGAATATCGAATTTGAAGGAAATGTAGTTTGGACAAACAGATCCTCATGAAAATCAAGATATTTGTGTGTGATGAATTGGCCATGAAAGAAAAATATGATTCTCACACTCTCCATTTTACCATTCACAATTTATGAGTAAAAAGTTAGTCAGTAATGTATGCTTCAACAAGAGAAAAAGTTTATTGTGGTCTTTGGGCAATGAAGTACAATAGGGACAACTTATCGCAGGCTTTTCTGTTTCTTTGTTTTTTTCACTAAGTCAACAAAGTGGAATTGGAGATACGGTGACATGGGACTATGTATAAAGTAAAACAAATATGAAAAAACTAAATAACTGAAAGACTATATCTGTTATGGGCTGATTTATATCCCCCCAGATTTATGTGTTGAAGTCCTAACACCCAGAACTTTGGAATGTCATATGGCAGATAGATCTTTTAAAGATAATTAAGTTTGGGGTGCCTAGGTGGCTCAGTCGGTAAACCTCCGACTTTGGCTCAAGTCTCGATCTCACAGTTCATGAGTTCTAGCCCCGTGTCTGGCTCTGTGCTGACAGCCTGGAGCCGGTTTCCAGTTCTGTGTCTCCCTCTCTCTGCCTCTCCACCCTCCTCAAAATAAATACACAATAAAAAAAATTATAGACAATTAAGTTATAACAAGGTCATTAGAGGGGGCCCTAATCTCATATCACTTACATTCTTATAAGAAGAGATTAGGACCGGACATATAAAGAGGGAAGACTATATGAAGACTTATGGAGGCAAGGGCCATCTATCTACAAGCCAAGACAGGCTTCAGAATGAAATCAGTTCTGCCCACACCTTATCTTGAACTTCTAGCCTCCCGAACTGTGAAAACAAATTTAACCTAGCCGGCTATGGTACTGTTTTATGGCAACCCTAGCAAAGTAATGCAATAGGGTACTTTGTTATGGTAACCCTAGCGAACTAATACAACATCCGTGGTCTACATTCTCAGAAAAGGTCCGTTTCTACCTACAAAAGAACCGCCATAGTCAGATGAATAAAACTGCCTAAGTATGAACACTATGGTGAGACAGGATTACAACCTGTTTGTGAATAGAACAAAACAAAGATAAATGAGTAATGTGGAACTAGCTTCTTTTATGGTGGTCTGAAATATACTTTTGTAAGCAAATGAATTTACTTTAAAACAGGAGCGCCTGGATAGTTTAGTCAGTTAAATGTCTTCCTTCGGCTCAGGTCATGATCTCGCAGTTCATCAGTTCCAGCCCCGCATCAGTGCTCTGTGCTGACAGCGCAGAGCCTGGAGCCTGCTTCGGATTCTGCATCTCTCTCTCTCTCTCTCTCTCTCTCTGCCCCTCCCCCCACCTCACACACACTCTCTCTCTCTTTCTCTCTCTCTCTCTCAAAAGTAAATAAACAGTAAAAAAATTAAAAAATAAAATAAATAGTACATCACACTTAGTATTTAGTGAATATCAAGGTTTCTAAAAATTTTTATTAATGTTTTATTTATTTTTGACAGAGAGGAAGAGACAGAGTGGGAGCAGGGAAGGGGCAGAGAGAGGGAGACACAGAACTGGAAAAAAGATATCTAAATAACAAAGTACAGTAAAAAATTTCACATAGTTGATCAGACTCCATGAATTCCTGGAAAAAAATAGCTTTATATGATAATAGCCATTTTACTTAAAATAATATTTATTGGTGACTATCGTAAGGTATTTCTGGTAAATAAATCAAACATTGAAAGGTGAAGAGATGAATTTATTTCTAGTAAGATTCCTCATCTCCCACTTTAAAAACAACAAATTATATACATATATATGGTGCTTCTGTTGCTGTTGCTGCTGCTTCTTCCTCTTGTTCTTGTTTTCTTTCTCTTTTTTTCTTTTCTTTCTTTTTTTTTTTTTTTTGAAACAAGACTGGAAATTTGGCACAGTACTTTGAAAAAAAAATGAAGAAGAGAAAATGGTTCTATTGTTATGTACTCACATTTTAGAATGAGATCCTAACGAGATGTTTTCAGATGACAGAGTGTTTGATGGGATATACAGATCTTAGTTAGAAAAAAAAAAAAAAAACAAGGCTGGACACCTGGGTGGCTCAGTCGTTTAAGCGTCCCACTTCAACTCAGGTCATGATCTCACAATTCATGAATTCGAGCCTCGCATCTGGTTCTCTGCTGTCAGCATGGAGCCTGCTTCGGATCCTCTGTCTCTCCCCACCACCTGCTCTCTTTCTCTCTCTTTCTCTCTCTCTCTCTCCCTCTCTCTCAAAAATAAATAAACATTAAAAAATAAGGGAGCAGGGTGAGCATAAACAGAATATAATTGAAATTTTCTTTTCTCAAATATGAAATTGCATATTGAGGAAAATTATAGCTTGGACACTTAAAATGCAACAAATGCCAATACAAATATATTTAAGTTTCCTGACACTAAGTCAAATAAAGACATTTTTGTTAACTAAAAGAAAAAAATAATTCTAATGCTACCCCGGAATTTGAATCAAAAGTAACTATTAAGGATACATATGTGAATACTGCCTACAGGTTCTGGTTAAAATACTCGACTGCAAGTCAGAGGTTAAAGTGCTTATAAAATTTTATCACTCGCTCGCCTTGTGCTATGAGTAAAGTCACTTAAACACTTAGCGCCCCATTTCTCAACCAGTGCAACCTCCTTTGCCACATGACACCAGGGTCAGACTATTATATTATCATGAAAGCTCATATCCATTCTATATTTGACCTGAACCCTTTGATAATTTTTCCCCTCCTTCCATCATTGTCTTCAGACAAGGAGATAGAAGCTAAATGACTTATTCAAGGGCACTAGGCCAGCCAGCATTATGCTATTGATTTAAATTAATAGTTTTTATTTTCCCAGTTGGATTGACCCCCAGAGCCCTGTCAACTCGAATTCCATTTCCATAAAATAGGAATAATAATACTTAACACCTAAATCAATGGAGCATCTCAGTAATTATTCTCGTATACATGTAAAGAACCTTGAGCACAGAAAGAAAAGGGCAGTCTTTCAAATTTCAAGTTGCTTAGGAGCAAGAAGAGATGGCTTGAGAGAGATTATAACTCTGTTTGATTTGGGAAGGGGCTGACATTTGGCAGAAGAATTAGATTTATTCTCTGTCGCTCAGGTTAGTGACTTTTTTTGGCTTTTTTTCTTTTTAATAAAGTACACCCGAATTTAAGCATCCAGACATTATTGTCATTCTCAAGCGTTACCATGGGAGACTGAGTTATTCACAGATCTTCTGACCCCTCTACTTAGTAACCCAACCCTCCCAACAACCCAACACTGTCTTCTTGTATTTTTCATATAACATTTTAATTATTTGATAGTAATCTGTTGAATTACTTGATTTTTTGAAATTAGGTACAGTTTTTATTTTCTACTATCTGTTCTTCCTCCGATCATTTGCTTATTTACAAATTCCATAGGAAAGGGATGTCTGTTTATTGTTATTATTGTCATTATTATCATTAATGATTTGATGCATAAAACGTAGACACTTTTACACAAGTGTTACCCATGTTGGCAAAGGTCAGTGATTTAGTACCAGACCTCTTGATCTCTGGACTAGTAACTTTATTTCCTGGCATCATGCTGTTTATCTCTGTCTATATACATCCATTGATCTATCTATCTATTTATCTATCTATCATCTATCATCTATCTAATCTATCTCTTTATTCCTGGTTAAAATGCTTTCTTCTTCTTTCCTTTTTACATTTTTTTTTCATGTTTCCTTTTGTGTGTGTGTGTATGTGTGTGTCTGCCATTTGATACTTTTCCCAAAAGAGACCGTTGCCTGCAGAATTAAAGTGCATTCGGAAAGATAAAATGTCAATTAAAATGTGCACCACTCAGAAATGCCTATAATCGGCCTAAGTGAGCACCTTGTGCAGGACCACCTCAGCTCTGCTCATTGACTAAATAATCTCCATCTCTATTTAAATCCCTGTCGCGATGATTAGCTCAGGTAATGAATGCATCCCATTGACACTGCGCGGCAAGACATATTTCAACTTTTACTTTTAGTATCGCCTCCACTGGGGATCATCTATTACCATGCAAAAAGGATTCTGCTTACATGTGAAATTACACATTATTTCCCAAAAGGGAAAAGAGTTTTGCCCATAAGGTGAAGCTAGCAGATAGAAGAATGTTTTCCAACAGTCTTAAATATTATATTATACCCAGCAAAAGCATAGAACTCAGTTATAACTGCTCGTTTACAAGTGCTTTGCAAATATTCTAATTTATTGTCCTGACATCCCTAATTGAGGCTGGTGAAGTAATACAGATACTCCACAACTTTAAAGTGTCAATATTGCTGATCTAAATTTCACAAAAATGCATTTGCTGTCTTCAATATATTTCATATTTAGAGAGTTAGATCCGTGTTGCCATAAAACGTACCTAGGGTAATAAAAATTATGATGTGTTGGAGTTTGTGAATCATTCAATGCTAATCTTTTCTATTATTTACCTGGTGAATTTATAAAACAATTTCTCATGCTACATATCATCTCATTGTCAGTTTGAAAATAGCTTTTTAGGGGCGCCCGAGTGGCTCAGTCAGTTAAGTGTCCGACTTCGGCTCAGGTCATGATCTCATGGTCTGTAGGTTCCAGCCCTGCGTCAGGCTCTGTGCTGACAGCTCAGAGCCTGGAGCCTGCTTCAAATTCTGTGTCTTCCTCTCTCTCTGCCCCTCCCCTGCTCATGCTTTGTCTCTCCTGCTTTCAAAAATAAATAAAATATTAAAAAATTAAAAAAAAGAAAATAGCTTCTTAAAATTTTCAGTGAAAAATATCAACCATTAGAAGGACTTTAATTATTATTTTAAAAAATATAAGTCACTATAGCCTTCATCACATCTATTTAAGAACTAATATGGGGCTAGTAAGTAACGTTATATACTCAATATTTAACTATCTGTATATATGTATATTGTACCTGGTTATTAAATAGACATTGCAATAGAATGTGTATTATATCATATTGTAATACAATATACAGTGTACATTACACCCAATTTCAAATCAGCATTATATATTATGGATTATATTAAATGCACAGTGCATTAACATTGAAATTATATTAAAGTGATAGCCTGTAATTCATCAATATCTATGTGATATCTGTGTTAAATATAATAAAGATGTCATAAGTTTTTTGTTGCTTTATGTAAATAAATATTCTGTGTAATGAATGCTTTCGATGAAGAAAGATTCAATTTTATTTTAAATATTTCAAAAAGTGGTAAACAACCCAGAATTTCAGTCTTTTACCTTCAGGAGTCTAAATTTGCCCTCCTTGTAATAGGAACACTTAGATGACTATCTTTTTAAATTAATTTCTTAGATTTTGTACATAAGTAGTCTTTATGGGTATTTCTGAAAATGGAACAAAAAAACAATTTCAATGAAAGTTTTAACACCACTTAACATTTTACTTCATTAAAGATGGTATTTTAACACAGGTAGGTAATGTTTTCTTTTTCTTTTCTTTTCTTTCTTTTTTCTTTGAAACTTAACATTTAACTCCATACTTGTAGTTTATATTAGATTATAAAAAGATATTGTAATAGCATGAAAGTTAATGAGATAAGCTAAAGTAACAAATGATTTTACATAAATAATAAGGTAAGTTTGTTAATTTTCTATAGAGTTCATATTGCTGAGTTTACCTCCACATTGGCATTAAAATATCCAAGTATAGGCAGTTGATTAATGGTCTCTCCCTTCTCATTTGCTACAATATAGTACTCCCCATAGTGTGTCTTGAGTGATCAAAATTCATGTTAAAATATAGAGGGAAGTAGAGACTTCTCAAAATTACCTGAATGGATGAGTCAATCACATTTGTAAACTTCGTTCTCCATTCTCCTTTCATTATTCCACTTACGGTTTTCATGACTATTTCCTGGGCTTAGGGTAGAGATGACTAGACTGTATCTCCTACAAGTGTATCTTCTCACCCTAGATATCTCTTTACAGTTTTTTGGCCCACTAGTTTGAGCTTCTGAAGTGTCTATTTTACTTACTAAGATCTGTCCTTACTTTAACATCTGTCTGTCATGGAGAATGTCTGGAAAACTATACCATATTTTTACTAATGAAATGGTATAATATTCCTCCTCAATTTCAGTTTGGCAAAAAGAGATTAAAAATCATTAGAGTATATCATTGTTAACTAAATTGGTTAAACAAAGTTAGTATATAGGAAGTGATATTTCGTACTTCTATATCCTTTATAGCTTATGGTACTGAAGGGGCTGAGGGTTGCCTGCCTGAACTGTGCCACTTTGGCATGTTGATTATTTTGAATTAAAAGTTATTTAAGTAACAGACAGTGTAAGGAGAACACTCTGACGCCCCTTCTCTCTCTAAACTCCCAAGTGAAAATCATCGTCCCTGCACCAGGAGGCAAAGAAACATTCTTATCACCAGAGAGAGGGAATTTAGAGCTGAGAAGACTGTATAAACAAACCTTGTCACTTTTTATTAATTTACTACCCCAGCTCAAATTCTGTTGAGAATCCCTTCCTAATTGAAGGTCCCAGCTGGAAATTTCCTTTGTCCTGGCAACTTCTCATAGATTTATTATTTCTTTGTCTAAAAAGTATAAAAAACACCTGCCTTGGTCTTTTCCTTAGGTCTCAATTTAATTATTGAGCCTCCATGTGCACATAATTAAACTTTATATTTTTCTCCTGCTAACCTGTCTCATATCGATTTCGCTCTTAGACCAGCTATTGGAACCTTGAAGAGGAACATTTTTTTCCCTGAACATCAGACAAAACTTATCATATATATCATATATATATATATATATATATATATATATATATACACACACACACACATATGATATTAATGATATTATATATATTTATGTATGGTACTATACGCTTTTTCCTGAACATCAAAGCTTATCATATATTATATATATATATATATATATGATGGTATATATATATATTAGATACTTGTCAGTTGGTGGACATATGTGACAGACTGGTTACAATGACAATCCCGGTTAATGGCCTCCTATCCTCACATCACATGATTTTGTAGTTTCTTCCTTCAACAGGTGAAATTTATTTTTCCATTTCTTAAATCTGTATAAGACTTGAGATTTTATTATTATTAATTTATTTATTTATTCATTTATTGTCTTGGCAATGGGATGCAATGAATCTTGTTTAGTTCTGAGCCTTGTCCTCAGGAGCTTTGAAAATAACTTTTCCTTTTTTTTTTTCTTTTTGTACTCTCTCTCTATCTCTTTCCCCTTCTCTTTCTCTCTCTCTTTCTCTTTCTCTCTCTCTTTCTCTCTCTCTCTCTCTTTCTCTCTCTCCCCTATCTCTCCATCACAAGAAAAAATCGACCAGCCTGTTAGAACATGAGAGACAACGTGTAAGATGCCCCAGCCCGTAGGCAGCCTACTCCTAGATGACGATTACAAACTCACAGTTTTCTACAAATACATCAGAGAACCCATTGAAACCAGAAGAACCATCGAAATGAGCTCGGACTATGTTACTGATCAATGATATCATGAACAAAATAAATGATTATCATTTACCAGACTAAATTTTGGGTGTGTAGTTACTAAGCAATAGATACCTGATATAACATTGCACAGAATTTTATGTTTGTTTCTTTTTACTACATCTATCTTTGGACATCAATGTTTTTCCTGAGATCTGAGATGAAATTGATTGCGTGGTGGAAAATAAATTTTTCGGACTTAAGGTAAATAAAATTCTAATTTCTTAGTCAAATTCATGTCCAGTTTGTATTAGTCTCATAGTCAAATTTACCCATGGCTGTAGGTGAATAATCAATGAAAGCACCATAGCCTTGTCTTAGGGAAATTGCTTTTATAAAGTTTACATGCTAAATTTTTGTTTCTTAATTCGTTACTGTCCCAACATAATTAAAGTATTTCATGGTGCTGTTGTAGTTTTCGCCTTGCAGAATTTTACGTTAGTTAAAGGAAGTAAGACATTGTGATCACTGTCAGTGACCCTTATCGTTCCTTAAAACAAGAGTGATAAAATAAAGTGATAGGTGGTGGACAATCAATTTTTGTTTCCTCTTCCATCTTTAATTTCTGTTATGGTAACGATGGACCAGAGCCTTCATTCATTCAGTGAACTCTGCATCCACTCTGAACCAGGTATGGGCTAGGATTGTAACAGGGTATATAGCGGAGAGTAAAATAAAAGTGGACTTCACTATTTTGAGACTTACAGTAAAACAGAGGAAGATAGGCATCATTCAAGTAACTAGACAAATGATACATTATGGTAAAAACTATAAGATTAAATAGGAGGATCTACAAGAGAAAGTTGGGGGTGAATGGTCTATAATTTAGATTGGAGGTCTGTTAAAGTTCCTGTAGTGACATTCATTGGATAGTTAAATGTTGAGTAGAAAGCAAATATAAGTATGGAAAAGAGCATACCAGAAAGAAGGGATAACACATACAAATGCCATAAGTTGAGAAATACTTGTGTGTTTGGAAACAAAGGATCAGTGTGGTTGATTTGAAGTGAGAGAGAATTATTTTAGGTTGGAGAGGAAAGTGGAAACCAGACTTTGAGTGGCCGAATGCATGTTGACAAGGATTGTACATTGTGTCCTAAAATGCACAAAAAGTCAGTGAGGAGGTTTAAGAGAGTTGGTGATATAATTAAATACATTCTCCTTTTTTTGTTTTTGTTTTCTTGTTTTAGTTAAGCATTTTACATGTAGAAAGTGCATAAACATTAGTGTGTATTTTGTATTTGTCAGGATTCTCCAGAGAAGGAGACGCAGTAGGAGATAGATATTTAGATAGATAGATAGATAGATAGATAGATAGATAGATAGATAGGTAGATAGAAGATAGATAAGTAATAGATAGAGATAGATAGATAGATAGATAGATAGATAGATAGATAGATAGATAGATAGATAGATAATAAAGCATTGGCTCACATGATTATGGAGGCTGAGAAGTTCCAAGATCTGACATCTGCAAATTGGGTTTCCAGCAAAGTCATTAGTGTAATTCAGTCTGAGTTTGTAGGCCTAAGATCCAAGGGATCCCATGTGATAAAAATCCCAGCGTGTTAGTCCAGGGGCCCAAGGAGATAAATGAGATGTCCCAGCCCAACATGCAGGCATTCAGAAACAAAATGCAGTGAACTACTCCTTCCATTCTCGTTTTTTCAGGCCCTCACAGGATCAGATGATTCCCACCCGTATGGAGGAAGGACTTCTGCTTTATGAAGTCCCCTGATTAACCCCCTCACAGGAACACCCAGAAATAGTGTTTAACCTGGGCCTCCTGTGGTTTGGCAAATTGACACAAAATTAACCATCATAGTATTCAAATAATAATAACCAAATGAATGCACTCTATAACCTGCACCTATTGCCAGAGAGCACCCTCATACACACTCCCTGTCTTTATGTCAGCTTTTTTCCTGGAGTGACTCACTCTCTTGATAGTCAACATTTTGGAGTAGTTTTGCCTCTATAAAACTTTATATAAATTGAATCGCATAGCAAATATTCTTGTTGTCTGGCTTATTTTGTTCTATGTTATGTTTTCGCCTGCAGCTGCAGTAGTTTATTCCATTTATTTTATGTATAATAGTCTATATTCTGACTATACTTCAATTCATTCATTTATTCTCTTATTGATGGGCATTTAGGTTGCATTTGGGTTTTGCTGTAAAGCTAATGCATCCATCATTTTTGTACTTTTTTTTGTTGGACCTGTGCACACATTTCCATTGAATATATATAGAGAGGAGAAATTACTAGACCAAAGGGCAGATGTATATTCAAATTTAGTGATAATAATAAAACAGTTTCCCAAAGCCTGTTATGCTCAGTTGCACTTCCGCTAGTACAAACTGAAAGAGAAATAAATTCACTACCGGGAAAAAAATAATGAAGAAACATGTCTGTGGGGATCTTGGCATTGGGTGGAAAGAAAAAGAAATCTCTCTGGAGAATTCATACTCACAAACTGGCCCTCATCTGGATTTGCAGCTAGTGAGCTAAAACTTTCAACTTGAGAATTTATTTTTAAGTGGTCCCATGTAAGTACCTTCAGGCACCAGGCAGAAGCAAATGGAAGTACTCTCTAGAGGAATACTTCTTCGAGCCAGTCCTTACAAAAATCCCATAGATAATTTTTCAGGAGAAATAAAATCACAAATAAAAAAAAACATACCAACAACAATAAAAGAACCATCAAGAGTAGGAACTCATAGAACCAAGAGACAGGAAAGTTCAATTCCCAAGAGATACAGATATTGAAGTTATAAGGCAAAATAAAAAGTTAAGTATATGTTATCCTAGATTAAAAAAATAATTAAAATAAAAATACTTAACAAGAGTTAATGCAAATATCTAAAGATAGATAAAGAAAAAGACTAATTCAAATCTAAAGTGGATTATATAGATGAATAACTTTGGCAATAAGATCACAGAAGGGAGAAAAAAAGGGGTTTGATATATTGAAGAGAAGACAAACAATGCAGATGATTGAGAAGATACAATAGGCATCTCAGTTGGTTGCCTAAAGGACACAAGAGAGAACTGCCAATCTTCAGAGAGAACGGTTGAGAATGTTCCCAAACTTCAACAGAGTAATCCTCAGATTCAGGAAATCTAATCAAGTCTAAACAGTATAAGTGAAATCTGAACTTAGACATGTTATAGTGACTCTCACAAAACAAACAGCCAAGAGAATATCTTAAAACTATACAGTGACATAGACAAAGTGCCTACAAAGGAACCATGACAAGACAGTGAGCTGACTTTCCCAAAGCTGAAATGACAGTCAGAGGCAACATCATTTCACCCATAGCCCTAAACGCCCAGTGACTATCTTCCAAGAGTGGCAAAATAAAAGACATGCTTGGATGGACAAATACAAAATGAGAGCTCTGTTGTTGTTGTTGTTACAGCTTTGGTATGGTTGGTTTGGCTGCTGCTATTGTTATAACCAAAAAACCCTCATAATAAATATTTTCTAGGCTATACTACAGATTGAGGGTAAGAATCCCTGAGAGAAAATTGTTTGACATGAAAGAAGAGATCATGATCCAGGATATTGATAATTATGCGAGTATACATTAAAAAAAATACTTCCTGGGGCGCCTGGGTGGCTCAGTCGATTGAACGTCTGACTCTCGATTTTGGCTCAGGTCATGATCGCATGGTTCATGAGATCAGAGCCCCACAATAGGCTCTGCACTGACCGCATGGAACCTGCTTGGGATTTTCTCTCTCCCTCTCTCTGCTCCTCCCACACTCATGCATGCACTCTCTCTCTCTTTTTCTCAAAATAAATAAACAAGAAAAGAAAAGAAAACAGAAAAAAAGGAAAAGACTTCCTGAATAAAGTAAAAATAATATTATCACATTTGATGGGTATATTAGTTTTTAGGGTCCCTGGGCTTCTGTAACAAAGTACCACAAACTGGGTGGCTTTAAACAACAGAAATTTATGCTCTCATACCTGTAGAGATTAGCAGCTTCAAATCGAGCTGTCGGCAGGGGCATGCGTTATCTGAAGGCTCTGAGGAATATCTGCTCCATGCCTTTCTTTTAGCTTCTTATGTTGCTGCAATCTGTAACCTTCCTTGGCTGATAGACACATCATCTAATCTCTACTTCATTGTGGAGTGGCATCCTCACTGTTTGTTCATCTCTTCCCTGCTTACAAATAAACCAGTCTTTTTTTTTAATGTTTATTTTTGAGAGAGAGAGAGAGAGAGAGAGAGAGAGAGAGAGCGAGAGAGCATGAGTGGGGGAGGGACAGAGAGAGAGGGAGACAGAGAATCCGAAGCAAGCTCCAGACTCTGAGCTGTTAGCACAGAGCCCTACACAGTACTAGAACCCATGAACCGTGAGATCATGACCTAAGCCAAAGTCAGATGCCTAACGGGCTGAGCCACCCAGGTGCCCCCCTTTTTAATTTATTTTTAATGTTTATTTAGTTTTGAGAGAGAGAGACAGAGTGTAAATATGCCAGTCATTTTGGAAGTATGTCCCACTCCTACTCCAGTATGACATCATGGTAACTTAATTATATTAGCAAACTCCCTATTTCCAAATAAAGACACACTCTCAGGTAGTGGGGGTTAGGATTCAAACATCAGTTTGGGGAGGACACAATCAACCAACATGAGGGGTTAAAATAAGGTACTAAAATCTAAAGAAGAATTGAAAAGGAGAGGGAAGAAAATGACATAACGTCATTGCAATATCCTGGAGGAGAATAAAGTTATTAATTTTAGAGTCTAAGTCGAACGCGCATGATGGAAATATCTGTATGCCTTCAATATCTGCTAAAAGATTAACATTAATCTATGAACATGTTTATATCCCTATAAGAATAGAAGACTTCTTAGCAGAGTTTCTAAAATATAAACAACTGAAAAAACTAAATTAAAAAAATAATGACCGCATACTAACAGAAGTTATGTTACATGTGTGCTATAAGTAAACAGAGTTGTTTTGTCGTTTTGGTAGAGTATTTCAACTCAAGATTTTTAAAGGAAAAACATGAAAGGTATTAAAAAGAAACTACCACTAATGGCAAAACAAAGACATTGTACATGAGTCAATGTAAGACAAGTTTGTTTTTTATCTGTCGTCACAACTCAGGTACTCTCACTGTAAGGAGCACATATAAATATAAGACATATTTTTCACAAAGATTTTCTGATAGGGGAATTTGTTTTAACCAGATTTTCACAGTCTTAATACTATAAGCCATCCATTAGAAGACGAAATGACTTTGTTACACAAAACTGTTCTACATCATGAAATTTGTATCAGTGGAACTTTATATAAGATTCAAGAAAACAAACAGGTAACTTTTTTCTTCCTGACTTTTTCACCTGATTCCCAACTTCTGCTTTACTTACCTGGCTTTACACGGCCAAATACCAGATCCATCTGGATTCCAATAATAACCTTCTCTCTTAACTGGAGACAGTGGGAGCAAGCTTATTTTCTATTTTTACCAACTAATTACCTATTTACAATAGAATTTTAAAATGCTACCCTAATCTATGCCCTTATTTCCTTATGTTACATGCAATCCCCTGTTACTCTGTTTAAATAGGTTATGTCTTTAACAGTAATTGTCTGGAAGTGAGACTTGCTGTCTGTCGGGTCACTGTTGCCCGTACCAGTTTTTCTAATTTTAGGACATCACAGGCCATATATGATAGGGAACCACGTTCTACAAAGTGCGGGCTCTGCGTTTCACATTTACCAATTATCAAGAGACCTGACTGGAGATGTGCAATTGTGTGAAAAAGCTCCCTTACGGAACTCTGCTACAATTGACTGATAGTTTCTCACACGTACAAATTAATTACTTTTGTCACATCCTACTGGTGGTTGGTCTCGTTCTTCTTGTCAGAAATGACAATATCTGGTCTGCGTATAGGTCAGGGAGGAAGACAGGCCGGGAAAGCTCAGGCCTCTCCTCGCTAGCAATTAGAGGCTTCTTGATGCCACTAAGTGTGTGTGGATAAATAAAACTACTATAATTGCAGAGCCATTTTTAGAATTGCAGATCCACCGAGACGTTTTGACCCACAGCAATAAACTACCAGGCGGTACTTGAACTGTTCATATCAGTTAATTAGAAAATGAATATGTAACTGAAGAGATTAATTTAACAACCCACATAAGCACGGGGATAGTTTCTTAGTACCTCAGATCTCTGCTATTTTCTTTTGTTTCTCCCTTTTCCTCTTTTTCTTTCAAGAATAACCCACCCATGTGTGAAATTTCTATTATAAAGGAGCCAGTGAAAACAAGTTATTTGTCATTTTTCCCATTAACTGATATCAATACAACATTTTATTCATTTTTTTTAACACAAGCTGTATCATACTTTTCTGTGAAACTCACGAATGGCCAGAATATTAGGAAGTCATTTGTGGTTGCTCTTTTGCTCTCCTTCTGGAAGAAACGTGGCCTTCCCAACAAGGAATAGCTTGGGTATTCGTTTATCTCTTTATTCCCCAAACATTTCTTTAAGTTCCTACTATGCACCAAGCAGCATAGTAGATATTCTGAGTAAAATAGAGAAAAAGTCAGTGGCTCAGAAAGTTGACTTTCTAGACGGGGCAAATTTGAAATATATAAAAATGAACGTCAAGCATGTGAAACAACGAGATTTTTGATTTGTACTGTCAATGCCACAACAAATATTGACATGAAAGAATCAAGAGGTAAGTCTACATTAGATAGAGTGATCGGGAAAAGTTTCCATAATGGTGAATTGTCTGTATGTACTTCATGAACAATGTGGAGTGACTCACGCCAGAGAAGTGGGAAAAAAAAAAAAATCAAGGTCTTGAGACCAGAAAATTAGTACCTGCCCCATGTCGTATCCCTCAGTTATGTGCTCAGGTCTTTGTGCTGATGGCAATTTAGTGAGAAAAATGTGGAGCTCCATAAGGTTAGAAGTCAGGCTAGAGATAGATCAATAAGTCTTCTTATGCTTCAACATGGATTTTGGATTTTATTTCTATGTAGTGAAACACTAAGCAAGGGAGTTACATGCTCTGACTTGCATTTTGAAAACAGGATATAGACTGCTATATGGAAAAAAAATGGATTTATTCTGGGTAAGAGGAAAATGGGAATGAATTAATTGGTAAAAATATTTTCTTTCCGATGACAGCAATGGAGATAGGGAGGAGGGGCTACCCCGGGTTTTGTTTTCAGTAATTGGTTGAATGCTAATGCCATTTCCTACGATGAGAATCCTGAGCATGAACTCTATTTGGGGGAGAAATCAGGACTTCTGTTTTGAATAGGCGAAGTCTGAGAAACTTACAAAATATTCTAAAGTAGGTTTGTCAAACAAGCTTTTATCAATATATGTTTGGCACTCAAATTAGATATCTAAGCTAAAAATGTTGGTATGTAGGTGGCAGTTAAAGTCATGAAAATTGGTGAGCTTTCCTAAGGAGAGCATCGTGATTTAGAGGTCAGTTAAAACTTTGACCTCAGGAGTGGATGCTATGAAGGAGTGCCTAGCGAGGGAGGAGAAACTCCGGGAGAACGTTATGGGATAAGGATGGAGGAGGGTTCTAGGATAAGGTAGAAGACATGTTTGCAGAAAAATGAGTGATCAATTCCTTGGATATAAAATGAGAACCGGAATTGTCTAGTAGATTTCCTTTACGGAGGACAAAGCAGAGTTTAGCTAACCTTGGAGTAAATTCTGCTTTACTGGGGGAGATTTACTCCTCTCGGAAAAGAGGAGACTACATTACAAACAAGGTTTGTGTGTGGCCATGCGATGTAAGGATCCACTCAAAAATAGAATCTCTGACCAGCCAAGGTAGTTATTCCCAGTTTTCTTCATCCTTCCACAGTTCCATTCAGTTAAATTTTAATTGGAAAGGGCTTTTTCTTTATTTTGTTGCCATAAATAAATATCCAGAGTAACAATGGAACAAGTTTATGTCAGTTGTGTGGTTGATATGCTCTGGCCACTGGGAGTGTAATACTGATGATATAAATCACATAAGAATGATTTAATTTTTTTAATGTTTATTTATTTTTAAGAGCAGAGAGTGCAAGGGTGGGAGCAGAGAGAGAGGGAGATAGCGGATCCGGAGTGGACTTTGTACTGACAGCAGAGAGCTCTACACAGGGCTCAAACCCATGAATCATGATATCATGACCTGAACCGAAGTCAAATGCTTAACTGACTGAGCCACCAAGGAGCCTCAAGAATGATTATATATATATATATATATATATATATATATATATATATATATATATATACACACACACACATATATACATATATATATAAAATGATTATAAATAAATATATATATGTAAATAATTCCCTGATGAGATAAAGACAAACACCTTAGAAATTTTTTTTAAATCAATGATTATATGTGATGGTAATTTAATCTGAAGACATAATATTTTAAAGTTTTTATGACCAATTGTGATGGAGATCTTTTAGTCCATAATTTTTTTAACACGGGAATATTAAATATATCTGTAATTTAATAAAATTTCTTACCCCTCCTCCTCCCCAAAGTCCTTATCCCTCCATGTTTTTCTGAACTTTTCAGGGGCCATGGTCTCATTTTGCAAAAAACATCATGGTGCTACATTATGGTTTGCCTTCGTGAAAGAGAAAGAGCACAAGCAGGGGAGGGACAGAGAGAGAGGGAGACATGGAATCCGAAGCAGGCTCAAGACTCTGAGCTGTCAGCACAGAGCCCAAAATGGGGCTCAAACTGGTGAACCGTGAGATCATGACCTGAGCCAGAGTCGGATGCTTAAAGGACAGAGCTACCCAGGCATGTCCGAAAAATGACTTTTACCTTGAATATCTGTACTAAATTTAAGAGTTAATAATGAATTTACTGAAATGGAAAGAAATCCGAAAAATAATAGCAATGTTATAAAATAGAAAAAAATTATACTTCTTCCACTTTTATAAATTTTGATGTTCTTTATCTTTTTTGTTTGTTTGTTTTGTTAATCTAAATTTTAGCCTTGTAACCTCAAAAACTTTATTTCAGTTTGTGTTTTGTTTTGTTTTGTTGTTTATTTGTTTTGGCTTGTATGCTTTCAATAAACTACCTCAGCTTTAGTTCTTTTTGAAGAAGTAATTATTTTGCTTTTATTTTTGAAAGGTATTATCACTGTATATAGAATTCTGGATGGAAAGGTTATATCTTTTGTTTCTTTTCAGTATCTAAAAATGTCATTTTCTGTCTTTTGGGTTGCATTTTCTTTGGTTCTCAGCAATTGTACTATGATGTGCCTGGCTTTTTGTTTATTTGTTATCACTTGATATTTAACTTGTTCAGGATACTTTGAGATTTTTGGATTTGGTATTTGTAGTACATCATTAATTTTTGGAAAATTCTCATGAAATCATTTTCCATCTTGTTCTCTCCTCCTTCAGAGACTTGAATTGCACGTATGTTAAACTGCCTAATGTCTCAGACTCTAGGATTCTTCTTTTGTTTGCTTGCTTTTATTTGTTTTAATTGTTTCTCTTCATGAGGAATTAGTTTGGATGATTTGTATTAAATTAAGTTCATATTGGGGCACCTGGGTGGCTCAGTAGGTTGGGTGTCCGATTTTGGCTCTGGTCGTGATCTCGCAGTTCATGAGTTTCAGCACCATGTGGGGCTCTGTGCTGACAGCTCAGAGCCTAGAGCCTGCTTTGGATTCTGTGTCTCCCTCTCTCTGTGCCTCCTCTACTCGTGCTCTGTCTCTCTCTGTCTTTCAAAAATAAATAAGTGTTAAAAAAAAGTTTAAATTACGTTCGTACTTACTGATCCTTTATTCACTTGTGGCTGGCCAACTGAAAAGCCCGTCAGGGTACTCATCACCCCTGATGTTGCATTTTTTATTTATAGCATTTGCTTTTGACATTTTGTTTTATGGGAGAAAGAGATGGCCATCTCACAACCGTATTAGAAGAAATCAACTTCTAAGATTGTGGCTTCTTAAATTGTGGATAGAGTATGTCTATTTAGAATAGTTGTGGGACTCAGAAACCAAAGGAGTTGGCACTCACCACAGCCTCTCTTCCATGGCTCTGGTTGAGAAGCTTACAATGGGGAGTGAAGTAGGAGCAGAACACAGGATAGAGAGGTCATCTTCGGATGCTGTACACAGATATGAAGCCCCATCTACTTCACCAGATTGTTTGTTCCTATTAAACAAATTCCTTAAGCTATAATCCTTAGAATTTTACCTGAAATTACATCCTAGTTTATCTTTCTCCTGTTCTTGTTTTTCTTATTCCCTTTGCTGTTTTTCAGGGTAACATTTCTTAATAATAAATTCAAACTAATACGAATTCTAAGTTTATAGCCTGCTTCTGGAGAACTCAGCAAGGACAATATTTCTTTACCATATAGATAGGTAAATAAAATGAATATGATAAATGCTGTAATCAAGTTATGTATTGTGTTCATTGGGAATACAAAGGAGAGAAGAAAAAAATTATTTGGGGTTTGGGTTCTGGAGAGGCTCTGCTTTGAAAGATGACACTATATCACCAGGTTGAGAAATGGGTGATGGGGGAGGTTTTCCACACATGTGTATGTCACCATTTTCACCTAAAGCGAATTATAACAGGTTGCGTAAACCAATTGGGGTTTTTCTCCCCCTCTTTGGAGGGTACCAACAGAAGAGGATGTGAATTATGGAACGCAATCATAGTGTTGAGTCATAGCATGTACTCAGCATTGATTACCGACACTGAATAACCAGCTACAGAACAACAAAAGAAGCCAACGTGGGATCAAGGGGGAAAGTGGGATGTTAGAATCTACAATAAATGGGGGCACCTGGGTGGCTCAGTTGGTTGAGCATCCGACTTCAACTTCACAGTTTGTGAGTTCAAGTCCCACGTAGGGCTCTGTGCTGACGGCTCAGAGCCTGGAGCCTGCTTCAGATTCTGTGTCTGTATCACTCTCTGCCCTTCCCCAGCTTGCTCTCTGTCTGTCTCTCTCTCTCTCTCTCAAAAATAAACAAACAAACAAACAAACAAAAAAGTAAAAAAAAAAAAAAAAGAATCTACAATAAATGTTCTATCATCCACCAAAATGTTGGTTTCTGGAGGCTGCTTGTGGTATTTCCTCATGCATTGTAAACATATTTACTATATTTTACCATACTTGTCATTTAATGGTTCATTAATAAATATTTTCTTGAAACTTAAAGGATAGATTCCCAGAGGCTGCTAAACCTAGTTGTTTAGATTTCTTTTTTTCTGGTACTTTATCCACTTTCTATGAAAAATCACTAAGCTGGGAATTTGTGAATCTTATATTGCATTTACCCTACAGAATTAGTTGTGTGTTACTATTTCTATTCAGAGATGGTGGAATTCAAGCTCAGAGAGATTAAACAGATTACCAAAGTTCACCCAGTTAGTTCGTGGCTATGTCAGCTCACTAACACATGATTCCAACTTCTACTTAAATATTGCACAAATAGCACTCTCATTCATAGAAAATATTGCTACATCGTCCTTTTCTAGTACATCAAATGCTTACAATTTTCATCAACTGTATTGAATTACCTAGTATAACATGACCCTCAGATACACTCCTTAATTTTAACAGTACTGTGAACAAGTTGAGTCTACTGAAAAATAAAACAAAAAACAAGGAATTTGATGTCTAGAAAATTACTGCTTTTTATGAGACTTGAATCTGTTTTTCTAATTACTCACTTATTGATTTTTTATGAAATTATTACTTTTAATAATATACATGTTTATGGAGCATTAAATAGTCACACTATTGGGTGAAATATTTTCAGTATTATTATCTGACAGCACTGAATTTCAAAGGTATTGATGCGTGAATTTACCGACGTTATTTATTTACGTATTTATGTATTTATTTGTGTGTTCATTTATTTATTTTTGAGAGAGTAAGAGAGAGAACACAAATGGGGGAAAGGTGGAGGGAAAGGGACAGAGACAATTTTAAGCAGGTTTCACGCTCACTGCAGAGCCTGACTTGGGGCTCAGTCTCATGACGGTGAGATCGTGACTTGAACTGTAATCAAGAGTTGGCTGCTTAACCGACTGAACCACCAGCGACTGGTATACTTAATGTTAAAAACAAAACAAAACAAAAGTAAAAAAATAAGTAAATAAAACTGATTAATGTACAAGCTAGCACCCATAAGTTTTTATTTACATAAAGATAATTATTAGTAGTTAAGTATTAGTAAGGAAAAAAAGTAGTTAATGAGGTTTAAGGTAAGTCTCCAATTCCCTGAAATCAAATGTGATCTATTTTGATGAAGGACTCAAACGCATCTGAAACAAATTTTTCCTCTTGGGTGGAAGAAACGTCAATTAGTTCAAGTTAGCAAAGTACAGTAAATACACTAAATTGGTAGTAATTGGCTTCAAGCCCAAGTCTTCCATTTGTTAGGTCTACCAAGAAATCTATCTCATTCTCTGTGCTTCATATTCCTTTTTTCCTAAGGATTATAATAATCTGGTACATGGAGTTGTCGTAAGCATAGTTGTTGAGTTAAAAGCAGTTAACTTTAAAGCATCACACAAATGAAAGTTCTTATTATGAATTCTTTGCAATAAAATAAATTGAATCACTTTTTAACTCTAACATACAACTAAATATAATGATTTTCACACTGATAGTTGTATTCTTCAGTCTGACTGTGTCTACCAAACTGACAACTGAACATACCTACATTGATCTTTCTCGAAATTTGGAACAGAACTGGCTTCAAAGACACTACTCCCCTCCTAGAGTGCTCTTGCCTTTTCTTGACTGACATAGAATCCAATGACTTTGAGATCATGTCCACCTCTGTGCCATGCAATGCACCATGGGTATATGTATCATTAAAATTGATGGCAAGATGTGAGAGAAAGTACATTAGGGAAGAATAAAGAAGAACTATTTTGGGGGGCCTGGGTGACTCATTCGGTTAAGCATACGATGTGACTCAGGTCATGATCTCACGGTTCTTGAATTCAAGCCCCGCACTTGTGCTGACAGCTCAGAGCCTGGAGCCTGCTTCAGATTCTGTGTCTCCCTCTCACTATGCCTTCCCTCCTCACACTCTGTCTCTCTCTCTCTCAAAAATAAATAAACGTTAAAATATTTTTAAAAAGTATAAGAAAAACTAATTCAAATTTCAGATATTTCACTGATTTGTGACCTTGAGGAAGACAAACATTTTTAAGCTTCATGAAGAGCACCATGATACAAAACTCTTTTAGAAGTTAAAACTATCCCATAAAACACATCTACAAGAACTTCCTTATTGTGTTTGAAATCTCACTTTTTCATCTATGAGTTATTAGGTATTAATCATGAACTCATCAACTGTGATAGCATATTTGACAAATGTAATATAGAACTTGGCAAATAATTCTGTCAATCTCATTTTTTTCGTTAATTTGTACCTTCTTTCTTTCATTCCTTCTTTTCTTTCTCTGTCTTTCCCTTCCAACTTCCTTTCCTCTTTCTCTTTCCTACTACTTATAAAATAAGAATATTGGACTCTCTGAGTTCTAAAGTTCCTTAAGCCCAATAAATCAATGATAAGCTGGGAATGAATGTGGAAGAACACTGATCATCTCTGAGAATTTACACAAGCACGCGATGGGCAGCACTCTGTTCTTTGTTTGGGTATCTGCCTTGATATAAGAAAGGAAAGAGCTAAAATAATGAACTTGAAAATTTGGCTCTTTTCTTATATGTAGAGCACATCAAAACTATTGAGAACAGTTTTGGTCAGATTCCCAGATAAGAAATCTGATTCAAAGAGGTCAAAGACAAATTTTAAAAGTCTAATATTATAACAACAAAGCCCTTCTCTAGGTCTTTCTATATTTCTCAGGCCTATTTCCTGAGATTACAGGCAGGAAATAGGTAGTTAACAAATCAAGCTGAAGAATACCATTGTGCTCATTATTATTGCTATGAATTATAATTGTCGAAATGCATGAAATACAAAGCAAAATTTCTTCCTGGTTTTTTATGCAATCCCGACCGAGATATTCTGAAATCTAAAATGTCCTACAAATATGTGAGTCAATTATCAGAGATTTTATGAACTCCTCTACAGCATTAAGGTAGTGTTTTTATTTTAACACCATTAATAACAAAGTATTATACAGTGAAGGGGACATTAGCTTCTATAAGTAAAGCCTGCAGCACAGTTTCTGAAAATCAGGTTTTTTAGCTGAAATGCCAGAGTTTAAAACCCATTTTATCCATTTATTGCCTAAGTAACCTCACCAAACTGTTTGCCTTTCTATGCCAGAGTTCTTTAAAATGCAGTATAAAATGTACTATAACATGAAGAAAATAATTGCATCCCCTGATTTTGTAATGAGGAATAAACATTAGATCATGTATAAATAAGCACTTGACACAAAACTGTATCCATAGTAAACGTTTGGTGGGAGATAATTTTATAAGTATTGGCTTTTTATCTGAAAGATTAGAAAAGGAAACCCTAGGTGGGTGACTGGCCCAAGATCGCACTGCTTGTTAGTGGTTTTTAAATTATATAAACCGCATCTTTGGCCTCCATGCTGACAGGTCAGAGCAGCCTGGAGCCTGCTTTGGATTCTGTCTCCCTCTTTTTTTGCCCCTCCCCTGCTCAGGCTCGGTCTCTCTCTCTCAAAAAATAAATAAACATGAAAAAAATAAATTACATAAATCACAAATCACTGCACTAAAGGACATTGAACAGATATTTGCCATTAATAACAATATTAGGGCAGCTTGAGGATTTCTTGAATATCTTTTCTCCTCTTTGCCTTTGCAAATAATATGCAGGTCAGTTATATGTACTTGAATTGTCTCTACTGAGCGACTAGTAGGAGCACATATCATTTTGAGAATTGTCATTTGAAATGGTTTATTTTTGGGCCTCCATCCATAATCAATGAATAATTTTTTAGTCAATTATTTTCAATAGATATAACAAAGCTTAATGAGACTACCTATGACCAGCAAATGGATTAACGTTCACTAGCAAACCAGAAGTGTAACTAATGTCATATTTGAAACAGCAGGACTGTCTAAGTATTTCTTATAGTAAAGTAGCTACTTATGAAAAGTTATAGAAGTTAAATTACAGGTTACAGAAAGAAATTATGATTTTTTACTTATGGGATACAGTATGGCAGGTATACTATTTCTCAACCTGTTGGCTATGAGTCATTGGTATTAAAATCTCCTTGTGTGATTTGTAAAAATATCTTATCCTCAACATCTCCATATATACTGAGTCAGAATATTTGAATTGCAACCAATTATCTTCATGTTTCACCTGCTACCAGGAATTCCCACGCCAGTGAGTGTTTGCATTCTTCTGGCCTTATGCTCAAATGCAAGGTCCTAGATCGGAGTTTGAATGCTGTAGTCTTCACATTAGGTTTGTTGTAAAATTTTAGACAAGTTAATCTCATTTTTACTAGTTTCCTTGTCTGTGAAAAGGCAGTGTGAGTACCTACCTCATGAAGTTACTATAGAATGAAATGAGCTAAATGTGTGCAAAGAATTTGACACTTCATACAAAACAGAATTTAGAACTTGGAAGAGCGTCTTGGGTGACTCAGCTATGCCATGACTGTTTTAATTGCAAACCATTAAGTTAGATTTTGATGTCCCTAAAGACAGCACCTGATTCATGCCTCTTTCTATTTCAGTGTTCCGAAAGAGGAGTAAGTTCAGAAGAGGTCTGTTAAAAATACAGATAATTCAACATTTCTTCTAATCTCTAATTGCCCTTAGAGACAACACCTAGGATTATATTTTTTCTTGATTTCTTAAATTGATGTGGATTACCCTCATTCAGTAAAAATACCAAAGACTCTTTGATGTCTATCCTCCTCCCTGTATCTCACAGTGTATATTCCACAGAGAAGTAGCCTTGTGAGATGATTCTCAAAACAACAACAAAGACAAAACAATGTTTTATAGTCAGATATGTTGAAAAATGTTCCACCCTCCCTACAGTCTCACAGATGCGTGATTCATATGAAAGCCTACGAGAAGTCTTACAGCAAAGAATGTGGTATCTTTCTTCAACTCAGAACTTCTTAAACTTACTTGTTTAAAGAACACTTTCACTGCATAATACCTAATAAGAACCCTTAGCATAAATAATCATCTTAGCACAGGTTTTTCTTTTTCTTTCTTTTTTCTTTTCTTTTCTTTTTTTCTTTTTTTTGGATATGTGATGTTTTAAGTGTATTTTTTAATGTTTATCTATTTTTGAGAGACAGAGTGCAAATGGAGGGGGGGGAGGGAGGTGACAGAGAGAGGGAGACACACAATCCAAAGCAGACTTCAGGCTCCGAGCTGTCAGCACAGAATCCGACGTGGGGCCTGAACTCATGAGCCATGAGATCATGACCTGAGCCGAAGTCAGAAACTTAACCGACTGAGCCACCCAGGTGTCCCATGATGTTTGAAAAATTAACCTCTCTTCCTCAGTCTTTTCCCTTTTGAGTTTTCACAAACTGACTTTGGAATCATGATTAAGTACATGGGCAACCATATCTGCCTTCAAACCTAACTCCTTCTCTTAGTACCTTAGGCAAGTGAATTAAACTTCCTAGACCTCCATTTCCACATCTGTAAAATGGAGCTAATAACACTCACTTTGTAGCAGGTTTGTGAGGATCCTATTCCATTATGTACATAAAGTACTTACCCCAGTGCAGTGGCTGTCAGAATGACCTATTAACTTCCTTTGTATTGATTTCCACTGTTGCCCCGAATTCTAACAGTAAATTGAAATACTCTACTTTTACTTTCATAATAGTTTTAACTCACTCCTTTACTTTAAATAAATTGAGTATCAGATACAGTGAACTGCATTTGACTGTCAGAATGAGGCAGTTCATTGCTTACGATCACTCTGAGAAAGAGAGTAACAAGCAGCGTATTAGAACCAAAATTCTCGTTTCAACATAGGGCCTTTTTCAATGTCATCACTATATTTGTCACTACTTTCTCTTCTGCTATGGTTGCTATCAATATCTGCTAAATCCTCAGCCAAGTAAAACAAGGAAATGAAAGTCAAGGTCAGAAAAGACATGCATTTTATATTACGTCTTGTTCTTTTGAAGGGTACTACAGGCCTGGTTAGACATTATCTTTCCATTATCACTTTCTTATGCTGACTGCTGACTGTGCTCAGGTGGTAAAGGCAAGTGGTAATTGGATGAAAATGTTCTACCCTCTTGGTAATTAAAAAAAAAAAAAATATATATATATATATATATATATATATATATATGTAGTGAAAACAGCTTCTCCCCGAAGTTTCCACTGTGCACTAAAGGCAAAACGTCATCAGAAACAATAACATGAAAATGAGGTCTTTCGAAACGATTGGTCAAGGATCCTTTAGCTCTCGCTCATTGGACGTCTGATTTAGAATGAGCCTTCCTAATTCACAGCTTGGACTCCAAAGGCAAAATCCCCCTCTGCGCCCTCCATTAGCACTTCTAACCTGGACTGCACATCTTGTACCCTTAGTGTTTCAAGTGTGATTCATTCTGAAGGAATACATTCTATATAAGAATGTGAAAAGGTTATAATTAGGAACAGTTTAACAAGACCTTTTATAGGGATTCATGGGGTGGGAAAACCTTAGTGACTCAGGTGTTCTCTAACATTTGACTTTTCAGTTCTTCAATCTCGATTTTGTTTTCCTTTCTGTATCTCATAGCACACAATGACCCATGTCCTAGGGACAAATTCACACTAACCAAGTTAATCAGAGAGATATAAAAGTCAGATTCTCATTTGATTAAGTAAGAATAAAACATATAGGGGCGCCTGGGTGGCTCAGTCGGTTGAGCGTCCGACTTTGGCTCAGGTCATGATCTCACGGTTTGTGAGTTCGAGTCCCGCGTCGGGCGCTGTGCTGTCAGCTCGGAGCCTGGAGCCTGCTTTGGATTCTGTGTCTCCTCTCTCTCTCTGCCCTTCCCCAGCTCAAGCTGTGTGTCTCTCTCTCCTTCAAAAATAAATAAACATTAAAAAAAAGAATAAAACATATAAACTGTTAAAAGATCTGAAAAATTAAACTTAAATTGCTTCCCAGGTAGTAGACGTACCTGAGAAACCTGATGATAACAGAGAATTTGAGCAATGCATGTTCTCTGCCTATGTTTCTGGCCATATTATATTAGGCTAAGTTTTGAAATCTCACCCAGCTATAACAAATGGTTCTCAGCAGACTTCACAAAGGTAGCCATATCTCTTCTTTCCTACAGGCCTTTGTTTGTGCTAAGTTATCACCTTACATATACTAAAGACTTTCGATTTTTCTTTTTGCTTGACAGACTTCTCTTATTTTCAGCTTAGTTATAAAATCATTTCTAACAAGAAGATTTTGTTGATTCCTAAGGGATATCCCTTTGAGTTCCCATAGAAATCTGTTTTTACTCCCCATGTTTGCTAAAGTCTATAGTCTATCTCTCTGGAACAGAAGTCATATCTATACTTGTTTGGTTTTATACCATATTTCCAAAACCTAGCACACTACTAGCACATTCTATCGCTCAATCATTATATATCAAGTTACTAAAGGTAACAGTGATTTTAAATTCCAAATATGTATTTATTTGTATTTTTAATATTTTTCCCATAAGTTATGTTTCTTTCACCATCACCTTACATCCAGATTAGGTTTGTGCTTAGCATATAGCTCAATAAATAGTTAAATAAGCACCATCGAGAATAATCTTGTGGTATTCGAAAATGACATGTTCTTATGTAAAGTATAAACTCCAAGGTTGCAGAGACCTGTTTGTCTTCACACCTCAGCTTTTTCAGGGTCTACAGTAGTGCCTGGCACATAATAGATGGCTAATATTTTATACAGAATATGTACGTGAAACAATATCATTAATACCGATATGAGATTAATAACCTTAAAACTATTCTTATTGTAAGTAGTTTTTAAAATGCTTTAGATCCTCAGTGTTATTGTAATGAACACCCATGGTAATGGTGCTTGCTGTGAAAGGCAGCAATTAAATTGGCTTTATCATCAGATACCTGTTTCTCTTGTATCAGTGATAACTTCATAGAGACCGGGAATGAAATGTATTATTTTATTCCATAGAATAAATATTGATGGTTTTCTACAAAAATATTTAGATTGTCAATCTAGGTTTTCTCCTTTTTAAAACAATAATCACAAATGCCCATCCTTTTCCCTCTCCTAGCTATTCAAAAGAGGCAACTTTGAACAATGTTAGATGCACCGACATGCTAACATTTTTATTTTATAAGGTCAGGAACCCCCTTTCCAAACTCCAATCCCAACTTGCCTCTCATTTATTATCAAAGAAGCAAAATATTTCACTTTGCATTTGCGCAGTTGGACTTTTGAGGAGTAGGTGAATTTCATTCCGTGTCTAAGAAAGTCCACCTGGCAGGTTCTGCTTTGGTGCACATCGGTTCTGAGATCACATCCTTAAAGTAAGAACAATAATAGGAGAACAAAATTGGCCTTGAGGGCAGCAATCTTAAGATAGCCTTTCTCTTAATATTATTAGAGGAAGAAAATACGTGTGATTTCTCCAACTGAAATGGCAAGCACAAAGGAAAAGAAAAAAAAAAAGAAGCATGTTCAAAGTGGCAGGGTCTCTGCTTGTTCAAATTCTTAAAATATGGCTTAACACACAATCTCATAAAACACTAAATGAGGGTAAAAAGGAAAAATGTCCTTTTTTTGTATCCCCTCAAGAAAGCACAAAGAGACAGATGGCCCAAATGAGAGGGTCCCTGGTCAGATGAGACCTTAATAATCTTCCTTTGCTTTGACAAAGGAAAGTATGTAGTGAGCTGCGTGACGACTTTGTTCTCCCAGGAGAAAGCACAACAGTGCAGAGAGAAAGATGCCTAAAAATGGCCACATCTTTGACAACATGGGTTATAATGCTTCGTCTTGTTAAGTAATAAAAGAACAATAAGAATCTTTCCTTTTATACCTTTGTCACATATAAAACCCAAAGAGAAAAGTCCAAAATAGTAGGATTTCTATTTTTTTCCCCTTCTGTTATATAATGAGGGAAGAACAAAGAAATTTGTTTTATTCTGTCTCTGGAAAACGAAAATGGCAAAAACAAAGAGAGATAGTAGAAGCCGCCTGAACTAACAGAATGTTAAAATCTCACACAGAACTGTTTGTGGAGCTCCAAGTTCAACTGTCAAAAGCAACTAAAGATTGACCGGAACTTCTGCCTTGCTGGAGATTGAGTTCCTTTGGTCAATAATGCTCAAGGAGTGAGATACTAATTAGCATCATCCTTTTAACCATAATCCTCTTCCTGATGGGAAGATAAACCAGTTTCCTCTTTCAAAGACTCAGCACCAATATCACCGTGGTACACTTCAAGAAAATCTTGCGTAGAAAACAGAGAATCGCGCACCCTCCAGTGTCAAACTAACCTCTTCCGAATACTTCAGAAGAGAGGCATCAGAGTCAGGAAGCATGGCGTAGTGGAAAAACTAGTATTTGCTTTTCCAATCCTGACTGTGACCCTTGGCTCTGCGGCCTTACTGATATTATTTAACCTCACTGCATTGCGATTTCTTCAGATAAAATTTTTAAAATTTACTTCAGAAGTGTGCTTTGCAGTCTCAATATCAGGTAAACATAGAACACTTAGCACAGGTTAGTGCTTTTCCTTCTACGTATCATGATGTCAAATATTTGTGAAACATAAAGATATCTGAAATAAACCAGAAGAAAATGGAACACTTGATTCTTTCTTAATTAACATATTCCAGCAGTATAGACCCGAGATTGGTCAACTCCAGCCTATAGGCCACATCCAGCGCGTCTGTTCTTCCATGTGAACTCTGACTAGACCCCAGGCATGCGCATCCACATACATACTCTTTGCTGCTGTTTTCATGCATCAGTGACAGAGTTGTACATTCGCAACAGAGACCGTATGACCCATGAGCTTAGGATCTTTGCCACCTGGCCATTTACAGAAAAAGTTTGTGGACTTCCGGCTTGCAAGAGAGAAAAGAGAGGTTAGAAAAATTCAAGACCGGCTCCTGGGTGGCTCAATCGGTTAAGCTTCTGACATCGGTTCAGGTCATGATCTCACAGTTTGTGAGTCTGAGCCCCTCATCGGGCTCTGTGCTGACAGCTAGGAGCCTGGACCCTCCTTCACATTCTGTGTCTCCCTCTCTCTCTCTGGCCCTCCCTGCTCATGCAATCTCTCTCTCCTCTCTTAAATAAACATTTAAAAAATTAAGAAAAAAAGAAAAAGAAAAATTCAAGAGATTTTCCAGGCTTGCAAAAAAAAAAAAAAAAAAGGAAAATGCAGCAACGTATATATTTCTAGCACTGGTATATTCGACTTGCTCTGAGACTAATGTATGTTTAATATATCCATCTTTGAAGATTTCTCCCACTCAATAATATAGATGGAAATGGAATACTTTGCAGGACTTTAAAAACAATGCAAGTAATACCTGCATATAAAGAGGCATTATTGCAATATCTCAATAAGTTTAAAAAGCACCTTGACTAAGGCCAACCATTTTTATTTTCTCTCAACAATTCCCTCCTCAGAGTGCCTCAAAATTACAACTAATGTCTGATGGAAATGTGTTATACTGATGGAAGAAACTTAATTAACCCTTATTTAGTTCAAAACATTTATCTTACAAGGAGAAAGCTGAGACTCAGGGAGATGAAGAGAAGTAGCCCGCGTGGCTGAGCAGCGTCGGAGCTGTGAGGAGAATCCGGTCTCTGGGCTGTAGCTCCAGTGATCCATTTAAGATACCACCTTCTTTCCCTAATCTGACCACCTCTGTTCTAACCCCAAGATCTGTATTCACATATTAACTTTCATTTTTACTTTTTTTTTTTCAATATCTGTCCCTCTTCTCACAATCCCAGCTTGAATAAGCCCAGTCTAAAGAAAGTTCATCAACTGTATTTCCCCATAGAGTTCAAAACTTTAGTTATAATACGGGGAAAGTTGTGCACACAGATTGTATCCATTCTGTTTTCTACTGCTACCCCTCGTGCTCTTATAATGGATTTTCCACGGCCACTCCTTGTCCAACACATTCTGGCTTGTCCCCAATGCCTACCAACCAACTATATTGTTATCTCCTTGACATCCCCTTCTAGCTCGACTTCCAATGACGGCTAGCGTCTTTTACCCATCCTTGTTTTCGTTTTTTCAATTTTCACTTTTCCTATTCCTCTGAAGATGTTTTCTGGTGACTCTCCTTTTATTCCAGCCTTTTATCTTCTACTCTCTTCCACTCACTGTCTTCTCTGCAGTCTCCTCTTTTTATTTCATGTGTCTCAAACTCTATGTACTCTCAGGATTCCTTCTACCCTTTATTGATATTATATCCAACACACAAGAATATGGTTCTAGCCTCAAGTGTGTCCCGACAGACTTATAACAAAGGCTTCAGACAAGTATGCCATTCAAGTGTTTTTTCTTATCTCCCCTGTATCACTGAATAAATAAATAGCATTACTACTATCCCTAGAGTGTTTGTTTTTTTATATCTATCTCCCTCCCTAACTCCTTTTCTCTGTCCCTAACTTCCTTCTTACTTCTCTTCTTAGCCATATTTCATGTTGTTGCTACATTACATAGATAGATTCTCATCCTTATTATATTTCCTACTTCATCCATTTCTCTTTTTATTTTCTACTATTATCACCTCCATGATCCAGACATCAGACACTTCCTTTTCTTGAATTGGTGGATGAAGGAATCAGAATAGTCCTGTGCCTTCAATATCAGGAGGAAGATGGGGTAATCAGACAGAAAGTATTCAGCAAATTGTGCCATTGATTCTGTTGTTGCACAGAGAAAAGCATTCTCAAATAAACTGAAACTCTAATAGAAGAAGGGACCAGAAGAAGTATCCTATTACATTCTTACCAGAATTATGACTTCACAAAGACTTAAACGAAAATCATATTAAAGTAGGTTTATATCTGTAATAGGAATATAGGTAGTGTGTTTTTAAGCTGCATTATGTGTGTATTCACCAAGTGCCAAGTACTGTTCTGAGCACTTTACACATATTAATTCATTTAATTTCCCAAACTACCCATGGATTAGGTACCATTATTATATGCATTTGGCAGATGAGAGAATAGTACACAAAGAGCTTGATCAAGGAATTTGTAAGTGGTAGGGTTTTCACTATAAAATTATACTGCCAATCTAAACATGTGTATCGCTTTTGGAAGAAAATTATTGCTTATGCTTATATATATATTATATATTATATTATATATATTATATATAATTAGATATATATTTTTTATTCATTAATCATATATTCATGCTTTTTTTCCTTCAAAACCTAGTCTGTGACAGGCAGTATACAGTTTGGGTTCATCTTCACAAGACACACATGTCTTTGCCCCAGTGGAGCTGGCTGATGGATTAAATGTAAGACGAAGGGGAAAAGGAAATGATGGAGGATTCTTAAACATTTTGTTTGAGGCGGTGGGTTTATGATGGCTCTTTTTTTTACTGACAAGAGGAGAGGGTGGTCGGAGTCTTATCCAGCTATTTTCAATGCTCAATTAATCTGGCAGGACTGGAAATTGTTATTGTTGCTTTTCGGTTTGCTGGTTTGATTTTATCAGGAGGCACATATTGTCTGGGATTTCTCTTGTGTATAATTTGAGAGCAACACTGCTCACTCATTCACTGACTTCTCAAAGCTTTTCAAGAGTTCCGTTTTTTTAACCTCTCTGTTAAGCACAGAAGATAAAACTACAACTGAAAGAGTTAGTTACTGGCCTGAAGAGGTTCACAATCAATATATTTTCATTGTTTTAGTCACCAATTGCATAAATGTTCTGCCAATATTAATTGAATGGTAACCACCTTCCAAAAGATGTAGGGAAAAAAAAAACTGCTTTCTAAAAATAAATAAATAAATAAATAAAGGAAGAACTGCATTCCTTGAAAAATCTCAGTATCATCAGGAAGGAAATTCACTTCTTATAATGTCTTTTTTACCTTGTGGTATCAAAGTAATTTTCAAATTCTCATTGTGTGTTTTTTAAAGAGCTGTTATGTAGTTTGAGGACAGAGATTCATTCTCATCTAGATGCAGTGATTTTTTTTCCCCCTTATTGATTCTTTTTATTTTTTTCTTCCCTTCTAAGATGGAAGTTGCCTTAACAATCCTTCTGAGGCTTACAAAAGAAAAGTAGCACAAGTAGAGAGAGTTTAGATGTGCTCTTCCTAAGAAACAGGGATTTTGTAATGAGAGCGCATAACACAGAGTATCCCTGAAGGCAGAAGAATAAGAGCTTAGCTTTCCAACTCTGCATGTGAAACGATTCACTAATTAGTAGTCCTAAATGTTAGGGGAAGAGAGATGGAGGAATAAAAGCCGTTTATATGGTGTTTTGTGTATGATGGAAGTGTTGAATGAAGCTTTGCTTCTTCATGGAAAATACCGCTCTGTAAAAATCTGGTCCTATAAACTGTTACTTAAGCGGGTTCCTGCAGCTGCAGACTGATTAAAACCCAGCAGGTAAAGCTATAATAAACAAATGCCACCTGCTGCTGGAACAGGTGTTTGTGTCCTCATTTAGCAACCAAAGTAGATGAGAGGATGCAGAGGGGTTAAGGAGACCATTGCCTGGATTACCAGGAGCGTGGCATGCTGCAATTCATTGCTGTTCGTCCTTGAACTTAATGCTGGGGGTTTTGATCTGCCAGGTTAGTTGATGATGCCTCCAGGATTAAAGCTCGATATAATTAAGAAGACCTATATCTTCTCCTGCTAGGATTCCCCCCATTCAGTGTCTGCATTTTTTCCTCTCCGTTTCATTGTTGACCTCTCTTCACCCTGCACTACTTAGAAATCAATTACAGGGCACGCATTATGGAGGAGAATTTCTTTCACCTTCTAACAACAAATGAAATGAAACTATACATAAGCTACATTAAAAAACAGAGTATGCTGGATAAAATCCTATGAAATTTAATAAGTACTTGTTAAATATCATGGGTTATGTAATATTAGGTTCTTTTCCTTTTTTTTCCCCCTAGGCTCTTTTCTTCTCCCATGTGCCACTACGCAACCCCCACTTACTATTTTTCATTTTTTACAACTATTGTTAACACTCTCACCATTTGCTGAAAGGAGGAAAAAAGTTATTTTCATTGCAGTAAAGCCTTTGGGCTGCTTCTTTTTCCCTTAAATAATGTAAACTCATGGAAGTCATTTTAGAATGATTCTAAGAAAGTATAAATGGAAGATTCAGGAAATCTTGGGGGCAAATATTTTCCCCAACTTATTTTTGGTAGTTGTTCTTTGTGGTGAGCTTCAGTTAGTTACAGATATTGTTGTAAAATCCAGTAACAAAGTGAAGGTGATGAGATTTTCACTATTTATTTCAAAGAGCTAAGTGAATATAAAAGGAAGCTGAAATGTGTGGTTTAAGCCCATAGAAGATAGATACCCCATTTCAAACTAAGCTGTGAGATACCTGCCCAAAGCTTGAAAAAAAAAAAAAAAAGGTAGAAGGGAGGTTTCATGACTCAAAACCTTTGGCTGGGAGTAGGGGGTTAAGAAGAAGAAGAAGAAGAAAAAAGAACTTTTAGAAGACTACTTGGAGAGCTGATTATTTATACCCTTAGGATCCAGGATCACAGTGACGTTATGTGTGACTCCAACCTGCAAAATTGGAAGAACAAAACACACCCGGGAGGTGCATCGACAGCAGAGCAAAGAGGAGGCTGCTTTGGACGCCTCGCCCAAACTTTGTCAGGGTGGACAATGTGGAGCCCTTTTTTACCTGTACCCAGATTTAGACCATGCCCAAGGCTTAACAATACCAGAACCTTCTATCCAAGGGCTTTGGAGTGATGTTTCAGTTAAATCTATGCTAGGTTGTTGCTGTAAAGACATAAACCCTACACTTTCAGAGGCTTAAGAAAATAGAATTTTGTTTCTGCTCATGTATAGTCCAAACAGGCAGGAAATTCAGGGATCCAAGGTCCTTGGAAGGCTACTCTAGGCTTTTAGATTTCTTCTCATTCAGATGGCTTCTGCAATCCATCGTTTTATCCACTTTGATCCGGAAGTGATACATGTAGAGTCTTCTCAGATCCCATGGTCCCAGAGTTGCAAGGGGGATGCCCCAAATGTAGCCTCTGGCTAAGGTGCCGCTTTGAAGGAACAACTCAATGCTGTAAAGAGGGAGCCTGCCTCCTAGGTGGTTAGCTATCGATCTCTTCAATAATAAAGCATAAGCTAGAGACAGGGACTTCTAGGTTCTCCAGAGTTGATGAATATGTGAGGCATCATCCAGGAAAGAGAGTTCCTCAATCTTGTTAAGGGAATGGATAAGCGAAATGTCCTGCAATTGGGAATGTGCGTGAATTTCCAAGGAATTCAACACAGCACCATCGAAAGAAAGTGTTAGCCTTTAGAAGCTTTTCCCACCAAAGTCAACATTTAGGTCACCGCCAGTGGTGCCATTCTTTTCCTACTCTCTAAACTCTTTTCCTTTTCTATTTCCCTCATCTTCAATCCCAGTCCCTAAACTGTTAGAGTTAGAAGACACCTGTAACAAATTGTAAAAGAGAAAGAAAGAGAAGTGGAGAGAGAAAAACAGCCGACTCAATGCCTCTCCCACGATAGACCTGTGGACCTATAGTCGTCTCAGAATAGAATTTGAGTAACTTGACAATACACTTTAGCAATCTATTATCATACCAAACTAGGCAGTAGTTACTACCAAGAGAACTTTTGATTACTTGAAAGTGAAAATAAATAAGTAAGTAAGTAAGTAAATAAATAAATAAATAAAAAGACCAGTCTTTAATTTCAATAGGTAACAAGGGAATACTCTGCCCCAGAGAATGCATGCAAGAGATTATACTCCATGAATTGGTCTTGTTCAATCAGAGCACGACAGAAATAAGAGGTGTGATGTTGACCATACGAGAGAAAATATTTCACAGGTATATGAAGTTAAAGATACTATTGATCGGTTTTCTAGTTAGATAAGTACTGATATCCATACTCATGGTATTTATTAACAGTATGCAACTATTTTTGAATACATTTTTTTCCTTTGTAGAGAGTTAGCATTATTGAATCACTGGTGATTTATAATCTTGGAGAGTTTCAGAATCACTCTAAAGTAATACAATTAGAGAAGATATAGGACATATTAGAAAAAACAGCTCTGTTCTTAAACTTTTCAAGTTAGAATTCCTCAATCTTTCTTGCCTTTCGCTCTGTAATTTGTACATATCTGGTCCTGCTGTTGGACTTGAGTGTTTTGAAGACAGTGATCTTCGAATTCCCTTTATCTTCAAAAATACAGGGTATGTGGAAAGTCTGGTAAATAGACTCAATGGTTTGAAAAACGAGGATGAAAGTTTAAGTTTTCTAATAAATCCCAAAATTATCTTTTTTTTCCTTTAATGAATTACTTTTTTCTCCTAAAAGTAGAACAGAGAAAAAAATCAGTTAATTGAGGCTTTTGGATATCGAATTCCTTTTAATCAAACTTTTAATGAATATAGATATAGAAGATAGATGAAGAATTTGACAAGATAATTCTCTTGATATCATAATGAAGGGTAATATGTTAAAAAATCCCCTGTAGTAGATACCATGTGGGAGATAGATCACAAAATTGTTCCCTGCATAATTCAGAATTCTGTGTTTCATTCTCTTATACACGGCGATTCCTGAGTGATAAGTGCATAACTACAGAGTTGAGGAATCCTAAGGAAAGGATGAGTACAGTAAGGAATTATATTTCCAATGGGGTATTGGGCCTTGGAAAAAGTTGGCACACTGGAAGCTTGGTAGTGGCTATGCCCTGTGCTCAGATGAACTTTCTTGGTATAAGTAGAGTTCTCTTCCAATCCTTCCAGTCTGTGTTGCCATTGCCTTCAAAATCAAATTATGAAAGACTTGCATTTCCAATATGAGAAAGTAAGCTCTTTCAATGAATTATTATGTTGTTAGTAACCCAATCTTGTGTCTTTTTGTTACATTTTACATGAAATAAAAATTATTTAAGATTTCTGGTACTTTCGTAAGAAGTCAGTATGAAAGAGACTCCAAGCTTAACATCTGTTGCCTTCGCCAACCTAAATGATTATCTTAGGGAAGCAGGTTGTACACGAGTGACAAAGGATGATTTGAAAGTCGAAGTATATTATCAAGGTGTTAAATTAACTATAAAGTAATCTTAGCGCCTCTAAATGTTCAGAGTCCTTCTGTTACATATGAAAAGAAAGTGAATATAACATGCTCTATATTTTTTTCTACATTTTTCCTTTGTCTTTGGAGGTCACCGAATTTTTATTTATTTGTTTGCCAGTTTTCTTCCTCTCAGGTAGCACATCAGAGTAACTGCCTTGTCGAATTTCTTTGATGCTTGACATTTATGACATGCTGGACTTATCAGGTCAAGGCTGTTTCCAGCACATTCTCTAATTATGATTAAATAGGAACTTGCTCTGATAAAATAGCAAATCTGGATTTTTAGAACAGAACAGTTAAAAACAGCATCGATGCAAATCCAAGAAGAGTGAGGTCAAACTTGAAGCCAGTTCAGCCAATATAACACTGAAACAGAAAAGCAATGAATTCTTCTGTATTTTCCAAGGGGCGTATTTCAGGACCTCCATCTTTTTGTCCTCCCTTAAATACCTCTTTCCTTTAACATGTGTGCAATTCATCAATGGCCAGTACCCTTTCAAATAGGCAACCTCAGCAGTTTAAATGCAAGACCTATTGAGCCTTGTTGTTCTTGTTCAGTGATGTAAGACACAAAATCAGACATTTGCCATTGTTCTCTTTACAACCAATACCGAAATCCAGGTTCGTCTGCAACTCCTGATCGTATCGTTTTCTTGGGGTCTAAAGATGTGGTGCGAAATGACTGAAGGAAAATTTCCATCACAAACCATCATCAGAGAGAATGAGAGAGAAAGAGAAGAGAGAGTAAAGAGACAGAAACTTACCCTAACTTGTGGCATTCCTTTTTGTAAGTCACTTAAACTTGTTTCACTCTCAGTTTTACTGTTCATAAGATGAGAACTTAGGTGGAATTGTCCCCCCTCCAAGAGAGATTGCGTACTGTTTTATTATGATTAATATCATTATCACTATTGATCTCTGTTTAATTTATTTTATTGAAGAATATCTGTATACAGTAAAGGTATCCAACTCTTCAGTGAACAGCTCAATAAATTTTTAATATACATGGACCCAGGTAACTATCACTCAGATCAAAGTATAGATTTCCACCCCTCAGTGGATTCCTCAGTTTCCCCACTGAGTCCATATTCTTTACTCCTCTCTGAACTTCTGACACCAGAGCTCAGTTTTACTTGCTTTTGAACTTTCTGTAAATGGAATCAGTCAATATGTCCATTTTTTGTATCTGGGTTCTTTTGTTCAACTATGTGTCTGTGAAAATCATCCGTACTCTGATGGGTAGCAATAGTTTGTTCTTTTTCACTGTGGTGTTATATCCCATTGCGTGCATATACCGTCTGAGTTGTTTTCAGATTTTCGCTATCATGAATAAGGCTGCTAGTAATATTTTTTAGTATATTTTGATGACATAAGAAATAATTCTTAATAGGGGGACAAATATAACTGGAAACAATTACTGAACTATAGGTTAACCATATGTTCAACTTTAGCAAATATTTGTACTTGTATTGTTACTTACCTTAGATTTTTCTTTAAATTGTTATTTTTAAATTTTACCAAACTGGTGGCTGTATAATGGCATGTTACTATGTTTTTTCTAAATGTTTAAGCTTTTTTACTTAAAAGCATAGTTAATATCCATGAAATAATTGGTTAGAGGTGATTGTATTTTTTCTAATTTGCATTAAGATAAATATAAAATTATTACAGTACAAAATGTCCATCTGTATAGAACTCTAAATACTCTCATGTTAATCAAGTTTGTTCTAAATAATCTGTTCTAGGTCACTTCTCTGAGAACTTTTAATTTTATAAGAAATTTCTCCTACATTATCAATATTTTCATTAAAATCAAAGAAAAACTTAAATAGCTGTGATTTTGTAGCTAAGGTTGTTTTTTTTTTTTTTAATGTTTATTTATTTCAGAGAGAGAGAGAGAGAGAGAGAGAGATACAGAGCACAAGTGGGACAGCAGCAGAAAGAGAGGGAGACACCAAATCCGGAGCAGGCTCCAGGCTCTGAGCTGTAAGCACAGAGCCCGACATGGGACTTGAACTCACGAACTGTAAGATCATGACCTGAGACAAAGTTGGACACTTAACCAAATGGGCTACTCAGGTGTACCTGTAGCTAAAATTTTTCTTTAAAAAGAAACAATTTCTTCTTTATTTTAAAAATGTATGTATGTATGTTGGTAGGTAGGTAGGTAGGTATTTATTTATATTTTTAATTTAATCCAAATCAGTTAACATATAGTGTAGTAATGGTTTCATGGGTAGAATTTAGTGATCCATCACTTACATATGATACCCAGTGCTCATCTCAACAAGTGCCCATCACCCATTTAGCCCATCTCCCCACCCATACCCCACCAGCAACCCTCAGTTTGTTCTCTGTATTTAAGACTCTCTTATGATTTCTCTCTGTTTTTATCTTATTTTTCCTTCCCTTCCCCTATGTTCATCTGTTTGTTTCTTAAATTCCATATATGAGTGAAAGCATATGATATCTATCTTTCTCTGACTGACTTATTTTCTAAAATACATATGTCTAGGGGTGCCTGGGGGTGGCTTAGTCGGTTGAGGTTCCAACTTTGGCTCAGGTTGTGATCTCATGGTTTGTGAGTTTGAGCCCTGCATCGGGTTCTGTGCTGGCAGCTGGGAGCCTGGAGCCTGCTTCAGATTCTGTGTCTCATTCTCCCTCTGCCCCTCCCCCATTTGTGCTCTGTCTCTTCCTCTCAAAAATAAATAAATGTAAAATTAAAAAAAAAAAATCCATATGCCTAACACTATCATAAGTTAATATGAGACAGCTAGTTTTTGGAAATCTATAGTTATGTAAATCTCATGGCATGTTTTTGGTCTAGTATCAACTAAAGGCTTTGTCAATCATGTATGGCCCCATGGCCACAGCTGTTTGTAGGACAGGTGGTCACAGAACTGAGATTCTTTTTTTTCTTTTTAATAGGAATCATTGCCTCTTTTTTTTTTTTTTAATGTTTATTCATTTTTGAGAGACAGAGAGCATGAGTGGGGAAGGAGCAGAGAGAGAGGGAGACACAGAATCCGAAGCAGGCTCCAGGCTCTGAGCTGTCAGCACAGAGCCCGATGCGGGGCCCGAACTCACACACCGCGAGATCATGACCTGAGCCGAAGTCGGCCGCTCAACCGACTGAGCCACCAAGGTGCCCCAGAACTGAGATTCTTAATGTCCATGGATAGGATAGGCCCTAGAAGTAATAGAGTTCTGGTTAATTACTTCACATCTAGAAGCCAGGAGACAACAATTACCCAGTAATTCCAGAGGGGCAGGTAAGTGGTTTTGACTCACAGGGGGTTGAGGAGATGTCATCCTTAAGAACAAAATAGACGGGCAATCAATAAAGGTACTGGTTAACACCTATAACATGAAGGAAAGAAGGAAAAAAAGAAGGAAGGAAGGAAGGAAGGAAGGAAGGAAGGAAGGAAGGAAGGAAGGAAGGAAGGAAGGAAGGAAGGAAGGAAAGGAGGGAGGGAGGAAAAGAGGGAGGGAGGGAAGGCAAAGATGCAAGATCAGGAGGCAGAGAGTGCCCTCTTCCCCCCAAAAAAAGAAGTCACAGTCTCTTGCTAAGTTTCTAAAACTTAGCCAATATTTGAATCTAGAATTATATAACTGAACAGTAGATACGTCTGTAAAAAGAAAAACCTTGCCCCAAATCCTTCTACAGAAAGACCTATGGCTATTTGCTCTGGTGATTATACACTGTAGAAAAGAGAATTTGAGGGCTAGATACCTTAGAGGCTCAAAACATCTCTGCAGCCCTTCATTCAAGTGAGAGCTTAAGGGTGCCAAATAATCCATGAAGTTCTAGCTGAAGTCTGGTTCATAGCGTACCTGGTGGTTACATGGACTCATCCACTGGTCATTTTTTCAGTCCCCTGGTGCATATTGAAATTGATATGCTTGGATAGTCCTCACATTGTGTCTCTGGCTTATTTTGTAAGAGTTACCATACTGAGAAAGGTAAAGGGACAGTTTTAGAGTTAGTCTCTCCTCTCCAACCACAATAGTAAGTTTAAAACCATTTTGCATTCTAGGGCATGGGGACAGCAGAGATTAGTGCCATCTTTAAAAAACTAAAGTATACAGAGGTGTTGGTCCCCACTGTATTTTATTTAATTTGCCTGTCTGACCTCTATAGACACTGGCTGGGTCCGAGAGAATGATGGTAGAGGACTACAAGCTCAACCGAGTAGTGGTCTCAGTCACAACTGCTGTAGCAGATCGGTGGTGTCACTGCTAGCTAGTGCAGATGAATAAGGTCTCAGAGCGTGCCGGTGGCCGCTGATTAGTTAAATATGTTTTCAACTTCAGTTACAGTGCATTCTTGTGGAACAGACAATATTTATTCAGAGTTTTCCCTCAGGGCTGTCGACTCTCCTACCCACTGTTATACTATAGTCTGAAGAGATCTGGATCTCCTGGATACAACAGAGATCATTACACTGACCCAGTAGGTCCGGAGTTTTTTTGTATTAGGCAGAATAAGAAAGAGACGGCTAGTGCGAGGGAGGCTCTGGTAAAACACATGCAATCCAGAGGGTGCAAGAATAACTTTATGAAGATTCAGGAACTTGGCTGTTCTGGAACCAATGACATTTTTGTGGGTGCTGTGGTCAGGGATGTCCTCACCAAAGCATAAGACAAATTACTGCATAATTCATGTCCCAGCGCCGGCAAGCAAGCATGGCGCTTTCTTCATTGGTTCTGAAGAAATTGAGTTCCACTTTTAGTAATACTGTCTCAGCCCATATACTAGATGACATGGCAGTTTTGGCTCAAGGATTCTGTCAGCCTTGCCGAAGCATTTTCAGAACTGCATGGCTTTCAAAGATCTTATTTTCTTCTCTTTTTTTAAGAGAAAAAAAAAACAAAACTGCAGGGTCCCCAGGATGGCCCGTTGGTTTAAGCGTCCGACTGCAGCTCAGGTCATGATCTCACGGTTTGTGAGTTGGAGCCCTGTGTTGGGCTCTGTGCTGGCAGCTGAGAGCCTGGAGCCTGCTTCAGATCCTGTATCTCATTCTCTCTCAGCCCCTCCCCCACTTGTGCTCTGTCTCTCAAAAAAATAAAATAAAATAAAGAAATAAATAAAAATTAAAAAACAACAACAACAACAACAACAACAAAAACGCATCATGGTCTGAAGATTCTCCCACCTTCCTCAGAAACTCTCCTCATTTGCCCTGACAGGCTTTTCCCTTAATAAATCTCTTGTGTATCAAGCCTCATCTTAGAGTCATCTTCTTGGAGGACACAAACTAATTAACGTGTGTTTTCAAGCATGTCCTCAGCCATTACATATAATTTGGGGAGAAACTTTATATTCATCATTACATACTACTTTATCAGTTTTAATTTTTGGGTATGTTTTTGTGTATTAGACATACAGTAATAATAACCAAATGCTAGATCCCAAACCAGTCAAAGCACTACAGTGAGAAGAAGGCAGAGTGGTTATAAACCAGAAGATGAACTAATTCCTTTTGAACCATTTTAGGCTAGGTCATTGGCAGATAATTGCAATTTTAATAAGTTGTTTTGTTTTAATACTTTGTTTAGTAGTGCAGCATTCACCAGGGCAAACAATTTTCTTCTTTAAAGTGATAGATAAAAATAGATGTAAAATGATTTATTTTGAAAAATACCCTCAGACCTTTATTTAGGTTTTGTTTTGTTTTTTTGTTTATTTGTTTGCTTTTGTTTTTAAGTGTCATTCATCTGCCTTTGAGGATTTCCATTATTTGCCCAGTGTCTGAGATGATATGTATCTTTTCATCTTGTTACCACTTGGACTCAGACTCAATATTTTCAAGGCAGTGGATTTGGTCTTGAGGGTTAGACTTTTGTCACAGAACAAAACCAAGACTACTCGACTACTCATTGGCAGAGTTTTGAGAAAGGTTTTTCTCTTTGGTTAAAGTAATTTTGTCATCACCACATTCTTTTGAATAAGAATTCAAAAGAATATGTATTAACACATATTCTTGGATCTGCTATTGAATGATGGATAAGTGATAGATTAGATTAGATTAGTAGATAGGTAGGTACATAGGTAGATAATGAATAAATACATCGCACCTCCTTTTAACATACCCATTATTCAGATACTATTATAGAGACGCTTGCAATATGCCCAAAGTGTCAAAGCCTCTTTGTTTCAGTTCAGACTCAATGTTATTTTGAGTGTAGACTACCATACTTTGTCTACGCTCGTCTACTTTGAGTCTTCTACATATTATATTTATACTCATCTTACAAAACAGATAAAAAGACTTAAGAAACCATCCCCAAATAAAGGTGGATATCCACTCTCCTTTTTTTTTTTTTTTCAATAACTATAGAAAATTCTCTTGGCTTTTATTCAATATGGAGACAACTTCCATCTTCTCCCTGTTTCCTGGGCCCCCTTTCTAAGAAAGGAAGAGAGATTAAGAAAAGAAACATTTGTAGCCTAGTCCATGGAGCATTTGTCTTCAGGACAACGGTTTTCTCTGCTCATTCAGGTGGCAAATATACGATAATGCAATCTATTCTTAAAAGAGAGGCCTTCGAAAGTCTAGCTGTGCTGGTCATGGCACATGTTTGTGTATCTAATTGAACAAATGCTTTTCAGAGATCTGGTTAGTCACAGTGCTGAGATGTGTCACCAAGTCAGGATTTTCAGAAACAAAGATGGAATTTTAAACTCTGACTGATTCCTGCATCTATCTATCTGGTGGTTTTGGAGTTGAGGAGGAGACAGAAGAATGGCATAGGATAATTTAAACCTCACTCAAAATGCCTGGTAGTACAGCAGCCATGCCAGGACAATGAAGCAACAAGAATGGGAACAAATAAAATACAATAAGAGTGGTAAAAGTGAAAGACAGAAGGAGCCTGGATGACAGGTGAAATATTGAGTAGCTGAAGCAAGGACAGTAACTGCCTTCAACTCTCACATTTTGTGACAAAAGTAAACACTCTTTAACTACTATTAATTAGGTTTTCTATTACTTTAAGCTGAAAGCAATAGATACATATTAAGTGTTTGGACTTCCGAGACAAGTTTGCATTTATTTATTCAATCATTCATTCATTCATTCATTCATTCAACAATTTTACATATTTTACATGACCTTATTCTACTTTACATAATTTAGTTTGGAATATACTTATTGACTTTTTGTCTCTTTTTACTAGAATGGAATATTATTTTCTGCTGAATCCCGGTGCTTAGAACACTGCCTGGTATTATGTTTGTGCTTAATAAATGCTTAGTGAATGAAGATGTAATATATTATTAAGTAAATTATCTGCTATTAACGAGGTGTACAAAAAAACATGAGGAAGATAATGAAAACTCAAAAATATAATCCAGAGTTTAGGTATGATATACTGTTAGTTGTGGATGAAAAGTATGAATCTGCACAATAAGAGGAACAGAGTTTTACTCTTCACATTTCACTGATCTGAAAATATATTTTTTTAAGTTTAATTTATTTGAATAATTTCTACACCCCACTTGGGAGTCAAACTCATGAGCTCAGTACCAAGAGTTGCATGCTCGAAACTGAGCCAGCCAGGTGCCCCAATCTGAAAATAGTCTTATGTCTTCCCCATGGGTATCACACTTCTCTATTTTAATGACTTTCTGAAATATATTTGAAATACAGCAGACAATGAAGCTGTTTAATCTGATCAGTTTGGGAAGATGTATATGCTTGTAAAGCCATCACAACAAGCAAGAAAGCAAATATTTCTATCTCCCCAAGAAAGTTCTTAATGCTCTTTTTTAGCCCCTTCCCTTCCTCCATCTGTGTCTGCACATAATAAATAATTGCTTTTGGTTATTCGAAAAGAGTTTGCCTTTTCTCCAAATTTATATAAATGGTTTGTACAGAACGTATACTTTTTACATGGCTTATTTTCCTCAGCGAGATCATTTTAAGACTCATCTGTGTTGTTGGGTGTCAACGGTTATTTTTTAATTGCTAAATAGTATCGCATTGTAGGAATATACTATAATTTGTGGACAATTAGATGATTTATAGTTTTGAGTTTTTTTCTAAGAAACATTTGCCTCTCTTAAGGTTGCAAAGATTTTCTCCTGTGTTTTGTTGTAGAATTTCATGTCTTAAGTACTAGGTTTTATATTTAGGTCTATGATACATTTTGAGTTAATCGTTTTGCATGGTATAGTAAAAGAGTTGATGTTTACGTTTTCTGTTTTTTCCAATATATATGCCTATTCAATCTGGTTATATTAAGAAAATAGATCTTCTTTTCTCCACTTAATTGTCTTTGAATCGTTGTCAAATATCTGTATTCTGTTACAGTGATCTATATTATTGCTATGATTTTGCTAATGCCCAACTATCTTAATTGTGGTAGGTTCTTTTCTTTTTTTAATGTTTATTTAATTTCGAGAGAGAGAGAAACAGAACACAAGTAGGAGAGGGACAAAGAGAGAGGCAGAATGCAGGATCTGAGCTGTCAGCACAGAGACTGACATAGGGCTGAAACTAATGAGCCATGAGATCATGCCTGAGGGGAAGTTGGACATATAACCGACTGAGCCAACAAGGCACCCCAATTGTGGCACTATTATAGAGTGCTTTTTATTTTTTTTAATTTTTTTAAAGGTTTTTTTTAATTTTTTTTTAACATTTATTTATTTTTGAGAGACATAGAGACAGAGTATGAGCAGGGGAAGGGCACAGAGAGAGGGAGATACAGACTCTGAAGCAGGCTCCAGGCTCCGAGCCATCAGCACAGAGCCCGATGCAGGGCTCGAACTCACAGACTGTGAGATCATGACCTGAGCTGAAGTCGGCCACTTAACCAACTGAGCCACCCAGGCGCCCCTATAGAGTGCTTTTTAAATTTTAGAATCATCTTAATTAATTTCCACATAAAAAGTATCTTGATGTAATTTTGATTGGTGTGAATTGAATTTGTTATAGATCAGTTTGGAAGAATTGTTATAATAACATTTAAGTCTTCTGACTGATGAACTTGATACATTGTCATTTATTTATTTTTGAAATTCTATTAGAAATATCTGTAATTTTTCAGAAAAGTAATCTTGGATTTGTTTTATTTTTGGAAATTTTTCCTAGGTATTTTATGTTTTGGATATTATCAAAGTAAAATTTTTAAAAATATCACTTTCCAATTGTTTTATGTGTGTATATTAAAATGTAAATGATCATTTTATATTAACCTTGTATATTCTGGTATTGTCAAATTCAATATTGAGTTCTCGTACTTACCTTGTAGAGTCTTTGGAATTTCCTATGAACACAAATCTGCATATAGAGAGTTTTACTTCCTCCTTTCTGGTCTTTATGATTTTTTTTTTCTTTCCTTACAGCCATGATTAGAGCTTCAGGTGAAATTTTGATAAGAAGTAGTAAAGTAACCATTTTACCTTGTTTTTCATTTCAAAGAAGCTATTCATATCCATTTTGTAAGAATTTAATAAATTTAGAAAACTTATTGATGTGTGCCTTGGAAAGTACATATAGGAATTATTTATAGTGAATGGTTTTTAATGAGAAAATATTTAAATAGCTCATATATAATCAACCAGATAATAGAAACATATAATACATATTCAGCAATTAAAGTGAATTGAATTGAACTCTATGAATCAAGTAGATGAACTCACAAAAGTAAGATGAATGGGGAAAAAAGCAAGTCATAGAAGACTGCCTTAGTAGGACATTGTTAACATAAAGATCAAAACCATGTGAAACTGAACAGCAGAATTTTAAGGGCTAGGTATACAGTGGTAAAACCTTTTTTTTTTTTTTTTAATCAACAGAATGAAAAACACAATTTTAAAGGCTGTGGTTCACGTGAGAAGTATGAAAAGTAATGTTTTAAGGAAAGTATATTTTAAGATTTAAAAAAAATAATCTCTACATCCAACATGGGGCTCAAACTCACAACCCCAAGATCAAGAGTGACATGTTCTATCAATTGAGCAAGCCAGGTGCCCTACATAGGGGTTTTTAAGTGTCAATAGTGTTTTATTTGGTAAGTTTGATGGTAAGTTTGTTAAGTGTTTTATCTGGTAAGTTTGATGTGTTTTTTGATGTTATTATTTGTAATTAAGAGTTTATATAGAAAATAGTTTTTAACCATTCAGTAAGTAGTCAAAGGTAACTTCCCTATCTGATACCTAAAGAAAGGATGTTTTGAGAGTATTTATACAGCATGAAAGCCAATCAATTCATATACTTAAATCTAAAAATAAAGTTTCTAACAAAATTTCTAATTTCTAATATGATTAGTTTATTTAACAAAAATCCTTTGCACGTTTGAATAACACTTATGTATGTGGGTATCCATTTAAGTATCAAAAATGTTCATGACCAAAAACCTTCTGAGAATATAGTACTATTTACACAGTTATCATTAAGTGATAAACAAAACCAAAAAATGACTGGAAATATAAAAGAGTTACCTGTTTTCTCTTCAAGTTGAATGAATGGGTTCTTGGACTTCATATTATGATATACACACTTTGAATAAATCTTTGAAGTTGACCAACAGCAAAATACAAAATCATGTTAATCCCTGTATGTTATGGAAATTGAATATAGCAACCTGAATTCTCTGACAGAGGGTGATTATAAGATATATCTTAAAACACAGACTTTCTCACATCTTAACAGGTGTGGATCTCCTGTGTTCTGCTCTTGGCAGTTATGATGCTGAAGTTAAAAATAAATAGTGCAAACAAATTCTTTGGGTTTGAAAAAAAATCAGTTATTTTAGAGCCTATATATTCAATGGAACGAAATCAGTAAGTGACTTAAAATGTTAAAAAGACGACAAAAAAGTGATCCATACCTTCCTAAAAAGTAAGAAAATAGAAGAGACAGGAGATGAAGATTGAGTTTACTCAGTCAATTACTGACAATGTTGCTGAGACATCTGGGTACTGTACTTTGTCAGATTGCCATTCCCACAGGTCTAAGCCTGCTATGGGTCCAACATGTCCTATATATCCAATCCCTAGTCCCCGCCCCCCATTTCTTTTTTTTTATTATTTTTTTTAACGTTATTTTTATTTTTGAGAGACACAGAGACAGTGTGAGCAGGGGAAGGGCAGAGAGAGAAGGAGGTACAGAATCTGAAGCAGGCTCCAGGCTCTGAGCCGCCAGCACAGAGCCCGACGCGGGGCTCGAACTCACAGACCGTGAGATCATGACCTGAGACGAAGTTGGCTGCTCAACCTACTGAGCCACCCAGGCGCCCCCCATTTCTGAATGGTGCCCACATAATTGTCCAGAAAATCCTCCATATTTGCACAACTCTACCTAGTAGTGTGTCTCCTGTGGTGCCTCATGTCTAAGCCAATAGACACTATAAAGTGAGGAATGAAGAGCCATTCAAGACCTCTGGTTTTAGGGATGCCTGGGTGACTCAGTCGGTTGAGCGTCCGACTTCGGCTCAGGTCATGATCTCACTGTTTGTAGTTTCAAGCCCCATGTCAGGCTCTGTGCTGACAGCTTAGAGTCTGGAGCCTGCTTTGGATTCTGTGTCTCTCTCTTTCTCTGTCCCTCCCCTGCTCACGCTCTGTCTCTCTCCTTCAAAAAGAAATAAACATTAAAAAATTAAAAAAAAATAAGACCTCTGATTTTAAAGCATAAATTATCAAGAATATATTCCTCAAGATAATTCAGTGAAATAGTGATTGCTAACTTCCAAAGAGGAAGATGGGATATCCAGGTATATTGAATTGAGTACCAGATAACTTACAAAGTTTTATGTAACTTTTCTCCTTTAAGATTAATGTACACCAAATGAATTTGGATGCAAAGTTATATTTCCTCAAAGTAAACAAATATGTAAAATCCATATAATACCCAGTGAGAAGAGAAATGTATAATCTGGTTAGGGCAACATCCAATCCTCACCTCACATGGGAGAAAGCTGATACTTTGAGGAGATTAGTAATATACCAAAGGTCTTGAAAGAAGTTGAGAACACAGCTGTTGGCATTATACCTCTTACATAAACCCTTTTAATTTACAGTATAAAAAGAAAGAAATTATGGAAGAAGTAAATAACTAGAAAAGCAGAAATACCTGGTATGACCTTTTGCCCTCTACTTTTTTATCCTTTTAAAGTAGTTTCTAAAATTGTTACTTCTTCCTATTTCTATTCACATAAAAATCAGTTACCCCATCCAATACACTCTTTCATAATAATTTAGCGAAAAAAATCCATACTTATACTATTATTTCTAATGTTCTAGGGAATATTATTTTTAAAATGTATGCTAATGATAAAAAAAAGAAAAGTGCTTATATTTCTGTTGTATACAGTGGATTGGAAAATAGTTTTGTACTTTGGGGAATTAACAATATAAGTACACATACAGAGGCGATACTTCAAAATTGGGTATTGTTTCGGTAAAGCTTTGACAGTTCATTTTCTTAGTATTTTCATCTGTAATGAACCTTTCTGAAGGGACAGTCATGTGGGGATGGGGAGCAGCATCTTAGAAATGTTATTGCCTTTCTACAATTATCTCTTTAAAAAGGAGGATTGTGCCTTAAGCAAAGGATTTTATAAATTAAAAATTTTGACTCTACCTCCGCAGCACAATGTAAAGCTTTGACAGGTTCTCAAATTGCAATTATTATAACAATTATTTGACTTTACAATAACTGTGTTTTGTTTTTTTTTTTGAGAGAAAGGACAAAATTTTGCCTCCACAATATTTAGGATAAAGAAAAAATACGTGAAATGTTTTAGGCATTTATTGCCTAAATCCCTATTAGTATTCTCATCAATGTAGAGATTCTCAGTATCTAGTGTGTGATGTTTTCACTGTGTCCTGGGAATCCCAATTAAAAAGCTGCAACTTGAAATCATGTTATATCTATCTATTTGTTTAGTACCATAGCAACATATAATATTATTTGTTATATTAATGTATTACCTTATAGTTTCTCTAATGTAAGCAATATAAGTGATTCTTCCTCCTCTGCGGCTTTTCCAAATCTATTGAAGGAATTCAGTTCTATCTCTTTGAATCTGAACTCACAACACTTGACATTATTTTTCTATATATTTACTATACTTAAATATTTAATTCCTGCTTTCCCACCGGAAAAACTTTTTGCTCTATTTCTGTAATACGTTCTACTGTTATTTTATGTCCTGGGTTATTATTTTATTTTTAAATTTTTAAATAATTTTTGAATGTTTCTTTATTTTTGAAGGAGAGAAAGAGAGAGAGAGACAGAGCAGGGGAGTGGCAGAGAGAAAGGGAGACAAAGAATCCAAAGTGGGCTCCAGGCTCTGAGCTCTCAGCACAGAGCCCAACGCGGGGCTCAAACTCACAAACCATGAGATCATGACCTAAGCTTAAGTTGGAGGCTTAACCGACTGAGACACGCAGGCACCCCTTTTTAATTTTTTTAATGTTTATTTATTTTTGAGGCAGAGAGGCAGAGTGAAAGTGGGAGTGGGGGGCGGGCAGAGAGAGAGGGAAGCACAGAATTTGAAGAAGGCTCCAGGCCCTGAGCTGTCAGCACAAAGCCTGATGCGGGGCTCGAACTCATGAACTACTAGATCATGACCTGAGCCAAAGTTGGACACTCAATGACTGAATCATCCAGGTACCCCTTGGGTTGATATTTTCATTCTGATATTAAGTAGGGTTTAAATAACCATTGAGTTACAAGTTAGCAGAAGTCATTTATACTCTTAACTCTATTTATACACTGTTTTCTATAGGTCAAACATGATATTGCTCTAATATTATTTTTCCTGTAAAACATATGTCCTAGACCAGGTTGTCACTGGCTATCAGAGTCTGAGCCAAGGATTTATTTGGCAGGTGTCCCAGAGACAGAATGTGGAGATGGGGGTGGTAAAAAAGGAATGACGAAAGGCCAATGTTATGGTGTATTCTCCAGTTGGTTAAACAGGAGGCCACTGAGGCTCAATCTTGCTAGATCTTTTGCAGATCTGTCTAGAATATGCCTTAGAATGATCCACAGAGGAAGGAAGAGGGGAGAATTTTTCTTCTGGCCCCTATCATCCATGTTTAAGGATGACTACATGGAATGTCTCAATCTTCCAAGGCACAGATGATCGAATACTGGACATATTATGGCAGAAGTCCAGGGAATGAAGGGAAAGATATATGGAGTAGTGAGTCAAGGTACTGTCAGTGACAACTGTCAGAAGCTGCTTGCTGAGGCAAGAGATGGTGCAAAATGTGAGCCGAGATGGTATGATGTGAGACACAAGTGATGTCTTACTCCAGAGGTGTAAAGAATTCATATTGCCACTTAGTATAACCAAAACATATTAGGATCCTGGAAGAGAAACTTTGATTATATTCCCCATTTGTTCTTTGCTGATTAATATTACTCAGCAATTATTGAAGACTTCCTTTCAGTCATTCATTCACCCATTCATTCATTCATAATATAATTATTTAACATGTACAGTGCAGAGGTAACTGAGCAGTCACTTACTTCTTTGTCTTATTTTGCACATTGCAATTTTTCTTTTCATTTGTAAATCAGTTAGTTTTTTTTGTTTTGTTTTGTTTTGTTTTGTTTTTTTGTCAGTTCTCTCTTCCAGCTAGGATTTTAAAACTAAGTCAATAGGGACACCTGGGTGGCTCAGTCAGTTGGGCGGCCGACTTCGGCTCAGGTCATGATATCACGGTCTGTGAGTTCGAGCCCCGCGTCAGGCTCTGTGCTGGCGGCTCAGAGCCTGGAGCCTGCTTTAGATTCTGTAACTCCCTCTCTCTCTCTCTGCCCTTCCCCTGCTCACACTCTGTATCTATGTCTCTTAAAAATAAATAAACGTTGAAAAAATTCAAAAAAAAACTAAGTCAATAGAGATGTCCATTTCTGCAAACATGAAGTGAAAATACTCATCTTTATTCCTCCTACTAAATATAACTAAAAATCATGGGTATTAAATACAATTTCCATATTGCATAAAGCCAACATCAGAAGGTTCTGAAAGAGGGAGAGAAGAAGACAAATGGCTAAAGATTTTGAGATCCAAGGAATAATCTGATTGTGAGTTCTCTGGGTTTGTTTTTTGCCTCATATAGCCCCACGTGGAGCTGAAGAAACTAGCTACCCAGAACCATCAATGGACAGAGACAGTAAAGCCCCACAAAAGCCTTCCCTGTACCACTAAAGGACCAGGAAATGTGCAACCTAGCAAGACTGAAAACTTCTAGACAGAAACTGCTCTACCGAAGTCAGACATCACAGGGAAAAAAAAAAACTGGCCCCATACAAGTTAGGTGGCAAAGACTGAAGGGGGAGCTTAGACTTTCATACTCTCCAAGCTATAATGAGCCCCCTTCCCTATTCCACCTCAGTATAAGTGAAGACCACTTCAAATCCTACCTGGGAGTAATGAGGTTCCTTCCACCTTGGCCACTGTAGTTCTCAGAGGGGAATGAAGACTTTCTCCACCTCCAGTAGTAATGAGACAATGTGGGGAAAAACAGTAAAGAAGTATTCTTACCACTCCAGGGAGGTATTAGTAGAGCCCTCTTGGTGAGCAAGAATCTCCACATTATCTCAACAGTTAATGTAGTCAGGTCACCTCTTCATTACGTGTGAATGAAGGAAAGTGGGTAACATAGACTACTATCTCCTTCTGGAAATAATGAGGGAGAACCTCCCCTTCTTCCGCCAATTCAGTGTCAGAATATGGTATCTAATACAGAAGGTTTAAATAACATCCAGATTCTATTAACATAAAACTCAAAGCGACCAGGTTTCAATGAAACCCACTTACCATACCAAGAACCAGGTAAAACTCAAATTGAATGAAATAACACAATCAGTAGAAGCCAACGGAAATGACAGAGATATGAAAATTATCTGAAAGAGATTTTGAAATAGTCATCATTAAAATGCTTCAATAAATTAAAAAAAAATAAAATCAGCAAAGAAATAGAAATGGTATATAAGAAGCAAAGAGAAATTTTAGGATAGAAAAATAAAAGAATGAAATGAAAAAAATGAACAGATTCAATAGCAGAATGGAGGTAGAAGAGGAAAGATTCAGCAGAATTTTTTCGATTCAACAAATTTTAAAATAAAGCAGTAAACATTCCTCAAACTAAAAATCAGAGAGAAAATTGACTAACAGAAAATAAATGAACAGGATCTCTGGAGACTTTAGGGGTATGACAAAAGTTGAAACATTTGCATTGTCAGAGTCCTGGAAGAAAAGAAAAAAAGAGTGGGTATAAAAAATACTCTAAGAGGTAATGGCAAAAACTTCCCAAATTTGGCAGAAGATGTAAACCTGCAGATTTAACAAGCTGAGGAAATTTGAAAAAGATAAATTCAAAGAAGCCCACACCAAGACAAGATAGTAAAACTTTTGAAAATTGAAAAACAAAAACAAACAAACCAATTCCTGGAAGAAGAAAGAAACAAATCCTTACCTGTAGAGAAAGAAAGAAAGAAAGAAAGAAAGAAAGAAAGAAAGAAAGAAAGAAAGAAAGAAAGAAAGAAAGAGAGAGAGAGAGAGAGAGAGAGAGAGAGAGAGAGAGAGAGAGAGGAAGGAAGGAAGGAAGGAAGGAAGGAAGGAAGGAAGGAAGGAAGGAAGGAAGGAAGGAAGGTAGGGTGTTGGGAGCCGTTTTGGGCTCACAGGTTGAGACCCCTCCCTGCATGGGAAAGGTTGAAGCAAAGCTCCCGCCAGCTAAACTGGCGCCTAGTTTTACCTCCTTCTAAATAATCTTTCAGGCCTGGATTTCTTGAACTGCTTTCGTTGCCCTAAGGGACATAATGCTCTTTGGTTTTATGGCATATGGAAAAGGAGACCTGGTCTTGATGGATAAAATCTGAATGAGAGTAACCTGGCCAGAAGTAACCTCAAAGTTGCCTCTTGGGGATAGGTTACACAAATTGAGGCGTAGGTCCCAAGACTCCTTGAACCAAATTAGATTTTCCCTGCAGGTATCGCTCCCCTCAGCCCCACCATAAAACCTCAAGGCACATCTCCGTAAAGCTTCTCTCAGTATTAACAGACTGATGGGAAAGATTGTAAAGAGACTTAGGACCTTCCCCAGAGGTTAGCCTCGCCCAAAAGTTAGAAGTACTGCTTATAGATAAGGTACAAACTAAAATAGCTACACATATCTTCATTGATCAGCAGCAAATATTGAGTACCTCCCTGAGGTTAACATTTCACAAATCCTTTTGTAATCCTCATCCCCACGCTCCCTTATACCATAAACCTATAGGTGACTACACAGGTCTTGTGACAACAATGTATGTTGTAAAGAATGCCTTGTCACTGATGTAATGTCACTCGCTACCTTTAAAAATAAAGACACTGAGACCAGCAAAGCAGAGATGCCAGAATTGCCAGGGCTGCCTGCTTGGTCATCAGATTCCATCTCACTCGTGGCTCTCTCACTTCATTTCGCCTGACCGTCCGTCCTTCGTGGACCCCTAGATTTGCCGGAACAAGGACCCTGGCAGGAGGGAAGGAAGGAAGGAAGGAAGGAAGGAAGGAAGGAAGGAAGGAAGGAGGGAGGGAGGGAGGGAGGGAGGGAGGGAGGGAGGGAAGGAAGGAAGGAAGAAAGAAAGAACGAAAGAAAGAACGAAAGAAAGAAAGAAAGAAAGAAAGAAAGAAAGAAAGAGAGGAAGAAAATTAAATGAATGACTGAAAGAAATGATATATCATTTTACCAGTGCTTGAAAAAAAAAAAGCTATGTATATATAGTCAACTCAGAATTCTATACCAACCAAAATATCTTTCAAGAATGAACGAAAAATCAAGAAATTAACACATTAGGAAAAACTAAAGGAGTGTATCACAAACAAACATCCTCTAAAAGAATAGTTGAAGAAAGTTCTTTAACTGGAAAGGAAATGAAAAAGAAAAGGAGGAAAGAAGGAAGGAAGGAAGGAAGGAAGGAAGGAAGGAAGGAAGGGAAGGAGGGAGGGAGGGAGGGAGGAATGGAGTCTGTTTGGGATTCTTTCTCTCCTTTTCTATCTGTCTCTCCCCTGTTCACATTCTCTCTCTCTCTCTCTCTCTCTCTCTCTCTCTCTCCTTCTCTCTCTCTAAAAAACGCACATGCAAATAAATAAAATAAATAAACATTAAAAAAATTTAAATCCTTTTGATTATAACGCAGGGTAAATTTTTCACCTCACTATCCTTAACTTAATCACACTGCAAAAATTCCCTTAGCAACTTAAGGTAGTATATTCATAGGTTCTTGGCATTAGGATGTGGCTATCTTTGGATGAGCATTATGTTCCTGACCATAAACCCTAACATATCAATAACCACATTAATATAAATGTTCAAAATATTTCAGTTAATAGAGAATGTCATAATCAATTAAAAAAAAAAAAAACAAGCATGGCCTATCTATATGCTCTCTGCAAGAAACTCGTTACAAGTATAATAAAATAGTCAGTTCGGAAATAGATGAAAAAATATATTATACAAACTTTAAAGGAAACAGGAATGGTTATATTAATATCAGATAGAGTAGATGTCAAGATTAAAGACAATTCCCAGAGACAGAGAGGAGCACTTTACAATAAAACAAAGTAATTCCACCAATAAGATATAGCAAAGCTGAAGATGATATGAAGTCAACACACTGAAACTGAAATGAGAAATAGAAAAATTAGCAGTTAAATTTGGAAAACTTAACACCCCTTCTATCGATAATTGATAGACTAACTAGGCCAGATCAGCCAGGATATAGAACATAAGAGTGAGCACCATCAACAGGTAGGATATAGTCAAGAATATTTCACCCAACAAGGTAGAATATACATTATCTTTGGGGCAAAATAAGTCTTAAATTGTACTGAAAAACAAGCCTGAAAATTTTTTAAAGGACTTGTATAACATAGTGTGTTCTCCAACCATAATGGATATCAACCTGGAAAACAATAAATGGGAAAAGAAAGGAAAATACCCAAACACTTGGAAACAAAACCACACACTACTGAATAATGCATATGCTAAAAAGGAAGGCTTGAAGGGAAATAAAAAAATGCACGCTAATACTAAAGAAAATGAACATACATCATAATAGAGCTAAATTAGTATCAAGGAGAAATTTATATCGCTAAGGCAAGCATTAGAAAAGACAAAAGTCTCATATCAACAGTCTAAGCTCTTACCTTAGAAACTAGAAAAAGAGAAAAATAAACTCAAACCAAACAGAATAAAGAAAACAATAAGGAAGAGAAATTATTAAAATTATTAAAAATCAAAGCAGGAAACAATTCAGAAAGTTATTAAATTGAAGAGTTGATTTATTAAAAGATTGATAAAATTGAAAATCCTCTAATAAGCCTGATAAGAAAAAAAAAGATAGAGACAAGATAAAAATTACAAATATCTGGAATGAAAGAAAGGACATCACTAGAGACCCTGTAGACATCAAATGGGAATAAAGGGATATTCTAAACAATTCCAAATACATAAATTTAACAAATCAGCAAAATGCACCAATTCCTTGAAAAGTGAAAACTACATACACATGTATATTAAACAAATAATTTGAGAAACCTTTATATTATTTAGGAAAATAAATTCGTAATTTGAATACCCCTCCAAAAAAACCCCTGCAAACATAGGTGATTTCACTGGATTTCTCTATACTATCCTACACAATCTTTCCCAATCTCTTCCAGAAAACTGAAGTGGATAGAACATTTAGTTAATTTTATGAGATTAGTATCACTCTGATAAAGAAATCGGATAAAGAGATATGAATAATACAAACTCACAAAAAAAAGAGAGAGAGAAAGACAGAAAGAAAGAGAGAGAGAGAGAGAGAGAGAGAGAAGAAAGAAAGAAAGAAAGAAAGAAAGAAAGAAAGAAAGAAAGAAAGAAAGTCATAGACTAATATCACTCATGGATATAGACACAAAACTTCTTTAAAAATGTTAGCAAGTAGAATTCAACAACATAAAAAAAAAGAATTATATATAATGTTAAAGTGGGGTTTTTTTCCAGTATGTCAGAGGATGTAAAACTTGTTCAATATTTAAAATCAATCCATGTAATTCATCAAATTAACAGGAAAAAGGAAAAAATGCATGATTTATATCAATGCAGAAAAAGCATTTGAAACATTCAACATGCGTTGATAAATAGAACTCGCAGAAAAATTGAGATAAAGGAAAAATCTCTCAAATCGATAAAGATTAGGCATAAAAAAAAAATCCGTGACCAATATTATCCTCCATGGTGAAAGAGTGAATGCTTTCTCCCTAAGATCAGGAACAAAGGCAAAGTTGTCTGTTCTCATCACTACCACTTTACATAGTGATACATGTTCTGTCCTGTTTAAAAAGGCAGGCAAAGAAAATGAAAGACTTGCATATCATTAAAAAAGAAATAAAGCAGTCATTTGTAGATGACAATCGTTTAGGTAGGTTTACCCTAAAAATCTACAGAAACTTGATAGACCTGGGAAAGCGAGTTCTGGAAGTTTGTCAGACATAAGATCAACAGACAAAAGTCACTTGTAGTTCAACCTACTAGCAATAAGCATGTAGACATTAAAATTAAAGCTGAATATCATATATAATTGTTGCAAAAAATGAAACACTTAATTGGAAATCCATCAAAATATGTACAGGATTTGTATGCTAAAAACTACAAAACATTAACAAAAGAAATAAAAAAACATAAGTAAATGGGCACATATGCCAAATTTTAGAGATTTTGTCTATCTGTTCCCTATTGAAAAAAACTCATAAATTATTTAACTTCTATATCGATTATTTACAATCCATAATTCTGCTTATTATTTACAAATTTCATTATATAAAATGTTTTAATTTTTTTAATTAACACTGTATAAATATACATTTTTAGGTCATCAATAAAACTACATTCTTGTTTCAGATAGTCAATGCAATAGAAAAGTGTGTATAGTCAACTTGATTTTTCCCATTTCATTCTATCTCACAATCCAGTATACCTCCTGAAATGTTAACCACTCTTAACACACCATGTTTATCTTTCTGGTGTATTTTCTTTTACATTAAATAAACATTAAATTTGTCAGTTTTGAAAACAAATGGTATCTCTCAACATTCAGAATTATCAACAATATAACATAGTATAGCATGGACACCAATTAAAAAGAACAGATTATAAACAACCAGAACACATATAATAGGATAGATGAGCTGAATATAGGTCCCGTGTATTACCATCTTGAACATTTTCAAATATTGCAGACATCAGAGCTTCTTTGAGTATTCTTCCATTATTATTTTAGCCCTAAAAGATCCATCTAACTTCTTGTGATTAAAACATAATTACCCAAAACTTTATGTTTGTCAGAACTGGATTGACTAATAGTATGTTAGACCATTGTGGTGCCATCTTTGGCCCAACTAATCAACTTCACATCAAAGGTACCATCCACAACAAAGGGAGATCCTTGATTTTATCTTTTTCTTTCCCATTGATGCGGCTTTCTCAGCAGGTCTCATTTAATACCAATATTATCTTCCCATTGCTTCTGAGATGCTTCAGTTCTTCAATAAACTAGATTGTCCTAAAATCATTGGGAAAAAAGAATGAAGGAGAGGCTACTTAGGACCAGACTAGACTTTATAGTCCTAACCTCTTTCAAATGTCGTCTCAACTTGACCAGAAGCTTAGCATGACTTGCAGTAAAGGGGTTTATCCTGTGATTACTTTGGCAGTGATCAAAATATCTGATCTATTTTGCAGAAGCAATCCTCAGACCCATTAAGATAGCCTTCAGGGCCTGGATTAAACTAGTCCTATAACATGTTCTATTTAAATAAATAGCTTGCTTAATCAAATGATAGCTCCCCTAAAGAGCTCACTCATTGAATGAACCTTTTCCTCTTAGGATTCTTTTCACTGCACCCAGATGTAATTTCTTTGCAAAATGCCTCTGGCAATATTTTTTTTTTTGTCTTAATGTACAGATTTTTTTTTTTTTTTTTTTTTACATTCAGTCTCCATAGTCTTCAGTGATTCCTAACTGAAGAGGTTTTCATTGAGAAATATTTTACACCATGGGAATCAAGTGTCCTCTCTTGATTCCTCTGACCTAATCTACCTGAGCCATCATTTAAATAAAATAGTATCTGGATGCCTCGGTGGCTCAGTCAGTGAAGTGTCAGACTCTTGATTTCGGTTCAGGCCATGATCTCACAGTTCATGGGATCGAGCCCTACATGAGCCTCTGTGCTGACAGCATGGAGCCTGCTTGGGATTCTCTCTCCCCCACTCATGTGTTTGCACATCCACATGCTCTCTCTCTCTCTCAAAATAAATAAATAAACATTTTAAAAATATTAAATTAAAATTACATACTTAATGAGTAGCAAATCAGAATTCCCATTCCAGTGCTGTCATCCTCAACTAACCCTTTTAACAACTCTGTGACATTACCTATAGTTTAATACTTACAGTAAAGAATGTTACAGTTTAACCCATTGTCTCCTACAACTACCAATACCCTTCATCTATTTTTCATATTAAATATACAAAGCAATATATTTAAAATATAAATCTTATCATGTCCCTTCTTTTTTGTCCCCTAAAGTCCATCCATAGTTTTTCATTTTTTTCGGGATAAAGTTCAATCTCCAAATCAACGCTGTGTCTCTTTGTGAAGTGTTCTCTGTTTACCAATCGGCATGTGCCAAGTTAAACTATTTGCAGTTTCTTCCCAAAAAATTATGATTCCTCAAGCTGGCTGACATTTGAATTTGTTCCCTCCATCTGGATTTCTTTTGTATCTCTCATTCTTTACTTATCTTTCAAGACTAAGCCCATCTATCATCCACTCAAGGAAGTTGTCTTTGATTCATCCAGACCGTGTGAGGTCTCCCACACTGGTTGCTCTCAGAACACCTGGTGCAAGTTTCCATTATAGCCTCAATTTTGCTGTATTACAAGATTTTGTGCATTTGTGTTTTATATAACAGGATATGATCCGCTTGAAGACAGATTTGCGTTTTATTTTTTTAGCAGAATGCCTGTCAAAGAGCTGGTGTTTACAAAATAATCAGTTGATTAGAATTGAATGAAATCAAATGTCTATTGAAAAAATATACTATCAAATCAGAATTGCCCATCATGTACTGATTCCACTTGAAAGACCACTTAGGGACTTGTTCTCTGGGATTTCTCTCTAAGACCGGAGCCACTCCGATGCTGTGATGCAGGTAGGCAAGGTCTGCCTCTACCAATGGGTAGGAGCTGGGTGTTCCTGACTCAAGTGTGTCAGGGGAAATGGAAAAAAGATACCAAGCTGCAAATTTTCAGATACAATGAGCCACGACGTTGATACATCCAAAAGACCCTAATTATTTCCCCTAATAATTCTCATTAAAAATCCTTATAATATCTGAATTTGTTCTATAGGACCCAGAAACTCCTGAGTAAAAGGAACAATATCAGAAAAGATACAGAGACGTAAATGCTTTGTGACGTATTCTTCAGACTGTGTCGTGTTTCCCATCTGAATCCATTCATTGTCTGTACAACAAGAACTCAACCCTAAAAACAGGTAACAAGCATTATGATTGTCGTATTTTGCATATAGTTAAATTAGCTTTCTTTCTTATCAAGGCAAAATATCTGGAGGTTGTATTCACTGAAGTCCCCATTTCAATTTTTATCCCTTCAGGTGATATAAACTGCATCTGTCAGCTGATAAGGGTGTTGGACGTAATTACACACAAGTCGCTATAGCCGAAAGAATGTCAGATTTCCCCCTAATAATTCTCGTTATTCTCTTCTGGATCCTGTCCAAGTCTCTTAGGATAATTTTGAGGGGAGTCCAAAAGTGGACATCACACTTCTTTTTAACAGAAATATGATTTCTATGACCCAACTCTACTCTCCTTTCTGTCACCGGGACTTTAATCTGTTTGCGAGGGATGGTGGAGATATTTATAACACCCCACTCTCTGAGTTTCTACATTCAGCTTTTCCATTATAGAATAGATAGCAAGCATACTGTACTTTATGCAACTGCTGTGAAGCCTGGTTTAACTCACCACATTAGTTTGTATTAATTAATGCACAAGTAAGAGGGATTGGAAAGGTGGCAGACTATTTCTGAAGCTTGAAATTCCTTAGTCAGTAAATGCATATCTCAAGTTAGTATATTAGGTTATCAAAGAAGTTTTAAAAACCTGGGGACTGAGAGTAAGCAGAATCCATACCTTCCAAGATTTATACTTACATGCTAATGTATTCATAGAAGAATTTTGTTCATACGTTGCTGTAGATAATCTTCTCTAGACAGGCTATTATTATTATTATTTTCTTGAAACCATGGTAGATGATTTGTTTAGTTTTGACATAAGTTGGATTATTTGGATTCCACAATCCTGCATTTCATATGCAGCACTGCATCTTCTTAAAACAAACTCAGTAAAGACAGATTTAATACGGATTTGCACCTAGCAGTCTGTCAGCATTCTTGAATATTTTATAATCAGAACTAACAATAATAATGTTCCAAGTCCCAAGTTTATGCCAGTAGCTGAGCTGAAGTCACATTTAAGAAGGATTCGTTCCTTTTTAGGTCAACATTTAAATGAGAGGAAAGGGAGGGAAAAAGAGGGCATGGGTTTTCATGAAATTTGCCAGCCAATGATTATATATTCTTCCATCTCTTATGGCATGACGAACACATGCCTGTTCTAATCGGTGTTAGGAGAATGTTTATGGGACACTGAGGTTTTGAGCATGAATAGTTATAAAGCATTCACAATCAGCAGTTCTAGTGAGTATCTTTCTACTGAAATTAAGTGCTGAAGTTTTTAACAGTGGTTAGGAATAAAATCCACTAAGATGAGTTCAGGAGAACAAATATAATCATTTGATTTCAGTTATAGCTGCACTTCATGCATACATTCTTTGATCATGATAACTAAATTCCAATCAAAAGCAGAGATTCGTGTCTTACAAACTCTTGAAAGACCCATTCTTCATTGTGGTTACCCATCTCAATCTTCCATGAAATACCACTAGCACTGGAGAGGGATTCTAGGAAGACTAGTTATTTTCGTCTTTGAGAAAACCAAAAAGACACAAATAAGACAGCAAACACCATGGAAATGATGGAGTGTAGAAAAAGAACATTATTTTCTACATATCTTTTCTCCCAGCCCCTTGGCTGCATACTGATTGGTCACTTCTTCAAATAACTTTGCAAAATTGTCTTGTTTTTCATATTTAAAATATAACAATTATGTCGATTTTTCTTTGCAGGGTTGATCAAAATTTGTTTTTGATCATGGTAACAAAAAGTGGTTAAGTTCCAATTGGCTTTTTGTAAATTTCCTCTTGATCAGATGTACACTTTAAATAATGTTATCAAATTGGGAAAACCTCTATCAATAAGAGAACTTCTGTACTTATTAGACACTTATCAAAGCTGAAGTTTTTACTTATTATTTCATGTGTCTGATGATTGGAAAGATCTTCTTGAATATCAGCCTCTGGACATTTCCAACCTATTTTCCTCTACCAGTCATGAACTGCAAGGCAAAAGCTTTTGTATCCTAATACAGGGAAAATTGATACAGAGCAAGGTATAAGTATTCATAGGAGCCATACCTATACTGGAATAGCTAACTGACTATGCATACATGGACTGCATAAATATACCCCATTAAATTTAAATTAAATATATCTCCAATTCAATATCTCTTTACTTGAATCAAGGGGAAAAAAAAAAAAAAAAACCTAAGTCCACTCTAACAACAGATAATAAAGGGAACTTGGAGTAGAAGAAGATGGTATTTTTAAATGACTTCAGTGAAAATACTATATATATATTTTTTTCCTTCTTTCCTCTTTTTCTCCTCTCTCTGCTCCTAATACACACTTTTTTTTAGTAAGGGGAATACCATGATGTCGCTCCAGCCTGGCCCTTGTGGACCGACCCTGGGGCCTGCTGTTAAAACCACTGTAGAATCGAGAGCAGGAACTGTTGTAGTCGGTGTTCCGGGCACGGTATCGGGCTCGTGGGAAACCCCGGTCTGTCCTGCTGATGCCTGGTCTGTTGGTTAGTTTTGGGATCACCTTGATTTGTCTTCCTCTAAATAGGGACTCATCTAAGGTCAAGGAAGTCCTCACTGACTCTTCGTCTGAGAACTCTATATATGCAAACCCTTTAGGATGGCCACTAAATTTGTCACAGAGTATGGTAACCCAGTTGACTGACCCACAGCCATGAAAGTGTGCTTCCAGCTCTTCTATGTTTTAAAATGTTTGTAAATAAACACAACCAACTCATTGCTAGGACCTTTTAAAGGTATTGGAAGGGATCTATTTAAGTGAGAGCTCTGAAATTTATGTTTCATTAATTTCACAGTAACCTATTTATTTTGCTATGTTTTATTCAGGAATTACATGGTAGGGTTAAAAGAGAGAAAGAGAGAAATACATTTATTAAGTTTATAGAGACTTAACATCAGAACCAAGTGAAATTAGCCTTTTAGGCAAGCTAGCATATTTTGATATTCCTCAGTAATGTCCATCCATCAGTATCAATTCAAAACCAGAATGCTTTGAAAAGCTATAAAGTCATATATAAAATTTCTTTTCGGTCTTCCTTATAATCTAGTTCAGGAATTAACAAACTTTATGTAAAGGGCTAAATCATAAATACTTCATGCTTTGTGGTCTCTGTGGTAACTACTCAACTCATAGATGAATATGGCTGTGTTCCAACAAAACTTTACTTATACAAACAAGAAGAGGACAGATAGGATTTGGATTATGGGCTATAGTTTTCTGATCCTGTATACTTCATTGGATCTGAAACTTCAAACATGACTTTTAAGAGAAAGTTTAAACACGGGCAATTTAAGTGTTTTTTCATGGGAAATTTTTACTATTATGATATTTGCTGAGGCAGTGATTTGAGATCCTAAAATTAGCATATGTCACAACTCCAACATCTCTGGATTATTTACAATCCTTTGAAGATAGTTACGTTCTCCAAAAATATTCTGTAGAATTGAAGTGACCCTCAGAAGAAGTTAAATGGTATAAAATCACCAAGATGCTTAATGATTATATTCATAAAACAAAGATTTGAGAATAAGCAGAAAGGCAAAACCAATTGTCTTAGTCATCTGTTTTTCTCCAGTGATAGTGCAAATTACACATACTCAAATTTCTCTCTTACATAAGAAAATGCCATGCAGAAAAAAATTTGCTTGTTTATTGTTTGTTTTTTAAACTAACAAACATGGCTCAGGATAAAGAGGCTTTGGTATTTTGTTAATACTTTCATACTTTCTGTTGCAGGTTGTTTCTCTGTTTTCTGTTTGTTTTGTTTTGTTTGTTATTCAGTAATGGGATTAGGGTGAGGATATAGCAATGCTATCTGATCAATTTAATAAACAGTGAAGTTATGGTAAAGTTTGTGACTTTTTCTATTGCTGTAGTTATAATGTTTGCAAAGTACAGATCTCCCTGAAGCCTGTTATTATTAAAGAGGAAAAAATGCCTAAAGTCTATATAGAACCTTAAATATGCTGGAAGACAAATAAAATAAAAATTGGGGGAAAAAATCTTACTTCACATAATGCAGAAAAAATCTCTATTTTTGATATCTATGTCCAGAACCACTAGCACATGATTAAAACAATGATAACAGTAATTATAATGCTATTCTCTCACTATTAATATGTTTTTGACATTGCAGATATTTACCTGAAAGCTAACTCCCTCAAATGCCAAGACAAGCTCAACACCGCTTAGGCTGTGTCAATAATATTTTACAGTTAAAGAATTCTCCTAGCAATTGTATGCATATGAAATCACTGTGTAGCATGTAGTTTTCAGTCTGTGGTTTTAACAATAAGATAAATGCCACCTCTTCAAGCATACTTTTGAAGATTTCTTAGAAAAGTAATGCTGGGGTGAAAGATTACTGGTTGAGACTGTTAGCACTCTCATAAGTGTTAGTCAAGATGGCAGACACTTAAGTGCGTGCACGCCTTTTACCTTTAAGGAAAACAGTTTAAAACATCTCTATGGAGCAATTTGCCTGGAAAATGATGAATGCATGCCTTTCACAAACAACAGAGTGCTAGATTTAAGGGGCAGGGCTATCAAAGTGCTGTTTCTCTTGGGTTAAAATTTTAGATTAGTTTGACATGCTAGATACAATTCCTATATTTATAGAGACACTTATGGGTAATTTATAGTGTAGCATCTTCCTGGGCAAATATAAATATAAACTTATAGAGTTTATTATTTGTGAAGCTAAAATTCAAATGCTTTGTGTTGTCCTTGTCATAATAATAATGTAAAGGTAGGCAATGGTACCTAAAGTTAATTGAAATCACAAAACACCCTAGCAAAAGATATTGGTGACTGGTATCTCGTTTGTGTATTAAAATTATGAAAGGCTGGGGCTCCTGGGTGGCTCGGTTGGTTTAGCAGCTGATTCTTGACTTTGGTCTGAGTCATGATTTCTTGAGTTCAAACCCCGCATCGCACTCCGTGCTGACCTTGCAGAGCCTGCTTGGGATTCTCTGTTTCCCTTTCTCTCTCTGCTCCTCCCCCTACTCGTGCTGTCTCTGTCTCTCTCAAAATAAATAAATAAACTTAAAAAATAATAAAATTATGAAGGAATCTCTGGAGATCCCCTTCTCACACTTCCCACTACATTCGCTCTGAGTAGGGTTTTTTTTTTTTTTATTGTTTTTTAGGGTTTTATTAGTGTTGTGATTGTACTGTTAAAAATCTCATCTCCCAAAAAGTGAACATTAGGCTGGGAGTGGCTTCCAGAAATGACATTTCAAAAGGGCTGGTATATTAGTATTTAGTTTTGATATTTTTTAAAGCAAAATATCGAAGACAGAACATTCCCCAAAATATATTCACAAGGCAGAGATATGGTAAAAAAGCTGATAGGAAATCCCCTCCTTTTCACTAAAGAGCTCTCCTTTCCCAGATATTCAGATGTGTGGACCCTAGTGCTAGGACTTCATGTTCAGAAGACGAAAAGAGAAGAGACAAATGGGCGAAGAAAGACCCCCGATGCTTCTGATGCCACTACGCCATCACAAAGGAGCCATCACAAGTAAAATCTAACTCATTTGAACAGGCTTAGAAAGGATCAAGTATCAGAAGCTATTGTGAAACACCAAAATTTTCCTCAACCACTTTCAACCAGGCGTAGAAATCAAGGCAGCTTATTTTTAGTAAACTTTTATGTTGAAATTTTCATTAACTTATTTAATCCAAGTTTCTCAGCCAGAGCCACTAAATTAATAATAATGAATGTATTTATACTAGGTGTAGTCTGGAAGATCAAAAGGGGTCAGGACCACCTGCAAGTTATGGGCATCAGCATCAACCACTTAGTGCAGGGCCGAGCTAAAAGGGTTAATGTAACCATAAATATTTCAGCTTAATACTTAAATAACAGCTCTTGATGAAACTACTGAAAACCTAAAGCAGATAAAGCTTCTCTTAATTTGAATAGTAAGAAAAATATGAGGTAATACAAGAAAGATGCTAAAAGAAGTCTCACAGAAGCAAGACTTTAACTTCAGAATTTTATAGGTTTTGTAGTACATTTAAGATTAATAAATTTAAAGCATATAGGGAATAGAGGACAAGGATATATTGAAACAGTACGAAGGAATACAAACAAAAATGCTATAAAGAATATTTATAAAGGCTTTTGCACAGAACGCATTGCAATGTAATGCCTCATAGATACATTTCTAAATGTAAAAGTCAAACTAACAACAACGAAAACTACTAATGGATCACATTAAGTAGCAGGTCACACTGAATTTCCATTAACTGCTGAAATTAATGTTTTCTAACCATTTACAAGACTGCAATCTTTTTGATCTGTCTTTATTGTAATAACCTCCAAAACACAAAGTAAAACAATAACAATAGCAAAAGGATGAGAAATAACCTTAAGATGATACTTTTAGAATAACGGAATCTCTGTGGGTGCTCCCGAATGCGATGACTTGAAATCAGATTGTACTTATTACCATTATACACAGTTATGATTCCAGGGATTCCACCATGCAAGGAATGACATTAAAAGAAAACACTACACTACTAAATAACTGTTAAAGTCTTTTCTTATTTTGAATATTCTTATTATGTTGTTACGTGTTTTAAGACACTAACGAGTCCTTAATAAATGAGACATACAACTGGCAAGGGATCATTTCTGGTTTTGATTTTATTATAAATCTATAGGTAATAAGCAAGATAGACTCAGATTTTAATTTCTCTTCTTTTACCTTCTAGAGGAAGTGCTTAATTGAAAAGAAACAGTGACAAGGCAGCAAAATCAATGGAAGTAGAAGATCTTGGTAATCGTGAGTAGTCAAGGTGACCATCCTAGTCAATCTAGGATGTTTTATCTTCGAAAACCCCCTTTAACGAAACCAAAGCAATATATTTGAAATATTTTTTTCACAAAACTTCTCTTAAAATGTGCTAATTCATTTCCAAATGAGAATCGTATGGCACAGCTACTAATATTACATTTCTAATTAAAATGCTAGTATATTATTTGTATAACCATGACCTAAATTTCAGCATAGTCTTTAAATTTTTAATGAGGAACATACTTTTATTTTATTTTTTTTAATTTTTTAATGTTTTAATTTATTTTTGAGACAGAGAGATGCAGAGCACAAGCAGGGGAGGGGCAGAGAGAGAGAGGGAGACATAGCATCAGAAGCAGGCTCCAAGCTCTGAGCTGTGAGCACAGAGCCTGATGCAGGGCTTGAACTCGTGAACTGCGAGATCATGACCTGAGCCGAAGTCGGATGCTTAACCGACTGAACCACCCAGGCGCCCCAGAACATACTTTTAGTGTCTGTCTCAGAGTTGTTTCTGATTTAATTTAAAGGAACTCAGAACATTTTTGAAAACAACATCCACCACTTACAGAGTTTATTATTTGTGAAGCTAAAATTCTAACGGAAGTAGTATAGGTTCGGAGAGAAGTTTGAAAGGAACAATGAAGTGTAAGGAGTTTGTTGTCTCTAACTCGTGACCCCAGTGTATTTGAAATGTGTGAAAAAAAGCATTCTACTTCAGTGGACTACTGAGATAGCTATTTGTCTACTAGGACCAATACACGTTCACTTATTTTTAAGAGGTGCATCCCGAGCAGCAGCGGGGAATATCCTGAGTAATGATAAAGAATAAAGGGGAGATTGCTGGTTACATTTCAGGACTCCATGAGTACCTGAGTCTGCTCATAGCTGCTATGAAAATACTATAAACTGGGTGGCTTATAAAGAACAAATAATTATTTTTCAAAGTTCTGGATATGAGAAATCTTAAGAGCAAAGCATTGGCAAATTTGGTATCTGATGGTAATTATTTTGTGGTTCACAAACAACACCTTCTCCCTGGGTCCTCCTCACAGGGTGGAAGGGCAGGGGAGGCCTCTTTGAAAAGGGCATTAATCCTATTTATGAGGGCTCTGCTCTTACAAGCTAATCACCTGTCAAAGTCCCCACCTCCTAATACCACCATATTGAATTTAAGGGAGGGGGGTCACAAATACGTGGCCATGGGTACACTGGAATAGTTTAACTGGGAAATAGACAGTGAAAATTGAGTCTTTGAGGAGATATGCAAGCAATTATAGAGTTATGAGATTAGAGATACTACCTAAAGAATGTTTATACTATGGCAGTGATTGAGTTAACCAGAAATGTGAGAAATAATGTGTTTAATGCCAAAATATCTTGGCAGTATTAAGCATTAGAGCCTGGTGCTTAGAACCTGAAATGCTCCTGCATTAATTACGAACAATTTGACAGAAGGCCTTTATCTGGCTTAACAGGGCAATCTGGCTATGTTCAGAGGGGGGGAAAAAAAAGTTAAAAAGATAACTGGACTGGGGGACCTAGATTGCTCAGTTGATTAAAAGTGTCTGACTCTCAGTTTCAGCTCAGGTCATGATCTCACGGTTCATGAGTTTGAGCCCCTCATCAGGCTCTGAGTTGGTGGTGAGGAGCCTTCTTAGGATTCTCTCCTCTCCCTCTCTCTCTGCTTCTCCTCTGCTTGCTCTCTCTCTCACACACCCCCTTCTCAAAATTAAGTAAATAAATTTTAAAAAAGATAACTGGATCCAGTAACTACAGCAAATAATAGCTGAAGAAACAAAATAAACATGATACATAGTAGACTAACAAATGTGGCTAAACTTTTATTCTTACTTGAAAAAATATTATATAGAGCCTGTAAATAACATTTTCTCCAATTATTAATTATTTTAAATGCTATGAATTCTGGAGTCAACATATCCTACATTTGGCTGCACTTTTTTTTTTCTCTCACTTTTGTGTTGACTATGGAAATTTCCACTCTTGAGTGGAGTGCACAGCAAGAGAAGGTGTACAGGCTGGGCCAATTTCCAAAATCATGTACTCATCAGTAAGTGCTTATAAGTTTTTGTTTCCATGAAGCTCAAAATACAGTTTGTACCATACAGAGCCTAAAGCAAACCTCAGAATCAGAGCAGACATCACCATGGTTTTATTCTCCTTTTAAGAAATCGTTCTTGATTAACTAGTGGGCCCTGATAGAAAAAGAGCATCTCACTATGAGAGCCGAGCTGCCATCAGTGGTTATAATATCTTTTCACTGACCTGTCAGCTGACCAACAAACAAGATTCCATTTCAAGTAAGAATATGAGGAATGGGTCTCAGGAGAGACTGGAGTCATACGCATATTTTATGATCAGAGAACTGATACTGTCATCTGGCTTATATGGTCACAGCATTGGCATTCCCTCAATACACCTTCATGATCTCACAGAGAGTTTCTTTTCACCATTTGAATAAAGATTAGAAAAATAGTTCAAGTCTGTTTAATAAATGGCACACATGCAGTGCAAATACCAGCATGCTGTGTGGCTAATACATTGCATTAGCATTCAGAGATATCCTAGAAAGAAATTAGAAATGTGAAAACTTCTCATTGGCTGAACATCAAGGAGTACATCTTGTTTTTTTGCTTTGCCAGCAAGAGAATTGGTGTCTTAGAATCTAAAGCAATTCATGGAGGGAAGTTAACTTTTATAAAACTGGTCAAGGACTTTGCTTAAGAGCAAGAATGAATAATTGTCATAAGAAGTTTGGGAAAAGATTTTATAAAGGGTCTTTGTAGAAAGGGCCCAGCGTGTGAGAACATGCATAGATTATAAACACTTGTTGTTAGTTCCAACCAACACAGAAGCTCTTATATATCAAATGCAGCAGGTGAAAAGCTCCTCTGGGGATGTGAGTCAGTGAACTTAATGTTTTCCCAATGAAGTTAATAGGAAAAGGACTATGATAAGATGGGGGTGGGGTTGGGGGGTTAGAATAGCTTCAATCACAACTCTCTCTGTAGCAAGGCTAGACTAAGTCTCTTGTTGTTGAAGTACGAAACTGATGCTAAGTGCTGCCACTAGCTTACTCTTCCCTATGATTCCAGGGCTGTATCATGGAGATGAGATCAATCACATGTATAGTACCTGCTACATGTATAAATAGTACCTTTTGTGCTGGCTCTGTCTCTCAAAATAAATAAATAAACTTTAAAAAAAGAGGGCGCGCTCTTGGGTAGTTTAGTCAGTTAAGCGTCTGACTCTTGGTTTTGATTCAAGTCATGATCTCAGTTTCATGAGTTCCAGCCCTGCATCGGGCTCTGAGCTGGCCGTCCGGAGCTTGCTTCAGGTTCTCTCTCTCTGCTCCTCCCCAACTCATGCTGTTTCTGTCTGTCTCAAAATGAACAAACAAATAAATAAATAGTACCTGTTGTGATCACAAGATTAAAGGTGTATATGCATTATATCAGATCTCTTCCAATGTGAAAGAGAGGTAATTTATTCTTGATGGAATAAATAATGTTCTTTTTTCTTGGAATGCCTCTACTAGCACTGCCACCCATGGGCTTAGAAAACAAAACAAAACTTACATTGTTAAGGCAAAATATAGTCTATGCTATAAATCAGAAATGTGTGTATTAATGAATCCACTTGACACTTCCCAATACCTCCACATTGAGTGAGAGAAGCTAATGGATGACCTAAGCACACATTTAGATGGGACTTCAACAGTCATATATTCCTTGAGAATACAGACTTTGACTATGAAATGTATGAAAGAATCTCTCATCCAGTTGAAGTAATGGCTGAAGGAAAAGGGAATGTGAAATGGATAGCAGAGTAGGACCATTATAATGCAAATTTTGGCTGATTGCCTAGTTGTAGAATGAGGAATATAGTTTCTCACCCATTTCCTTTTTTTTCCTTCTTTCCTTCCTTTGTCCCCCCACATTAATTGTGAAAAGAGATGGTGGTGTTAAGCTTTAAGATTTTGATTCTAGATTGTCACATGCGGAAGAACAGTTTCTGGACATGGAGGTAAGTGTTGACGGAAACCTTGTGTCCTCTCTTTGGGAAGAAGGTAAGACAGGTCGCATTATCTCATTTATTTACACCAGAGCATATTTTTTGGAATAAAAAGGAAGAATTATATGATCAAAATAGTGAAGTACAGCATTTACTTGTCTTTATTTTTTTTTAATTCAAACCTCAACACCCTTTTTATTTTTATGAATTTCCAACTATGCAAATTTGGGCAAACAGTGGGCTATGCCTTCTACTCTAAAAGTTAAATGGGGCCAGAATGTGGTCTCCTCAGCTACTGTGAACTGGTGTACCAGATTGTGGTCTTGTCTCAGTCAACCAGAGGCTGATAAGTGATTTTGGAGTTGGTGTTAGTGACAGAAAGTCTTAGGACATTTCAGAGATGATGTCGCCAGGCATAAGTGCCCCCACATTAATAGACTACCTAGAGACATACACCCAATAACAGAAGGCTCTTCAGACTGTTCCTGTGGTTATAAAGTTGGGTATATTCTTGGATGCCTGAGTTTACCTGTTCTTTCCATATTCTGACTCTTGTTCTCCAGGCTTCCTTTGCTGATTCTTTGAGTTACTAAATATCATTGCATTAAGTTTACTTGGTACTCAACCAAACTTGGTCTTGCTTGTTACTAATCCTTTTAAATAAAAATATGATATGTAATATAATCCATGAAGAGTCAGACGTGGGGCAGCATGCCATTTATTCTATAAATGATAGATCCATTCTTTTTATTTCCTATTGACACTATGAAATTATTACATAGCTCTGTAAATAACATATTCAGTTAAGGTAACACTAGCTACTCTAACAACAATAGAAAGCATATGATATAGATAATGGGTGATATATGATATTTTATTTTTAACTCAGATATAACCCCAAATGGGTGCCTTTTCCCAACTGGCTTTTGAGGGATACCAAATTCTTCCATCTCATGGCTCTGCCAATTTCTACACATAGTTTTAAGGGTGCTGAGCTTGTCTGGTAGAATGAGGAAGAGCATGGAAAATTCCACATGGGAAATTTCCATGGACCAGGCCTGCAAGTAATGCTTGTCACTTCTGTTCACATTCCATTTGCTGGACCTCTGTGACATGATCACACCATAGTGCAAGGGAAGCTGGAAAGTGTCATCTATCTGTTTGCCTAAAAGGAAGAAAAACGAATTTGACAAAGAGCCAATATGCCCCTGCTAGAAATAATAATCACCCTTTTTATATTTTCTGGGAGCCAGTAATATACCAAGCATGTTATATAAATAATCTAATTCATTAAATCATCACAACGAAGAAATAGACAGTTTTGTATTTTGTTTTTACTTTATAAAAGATATCATTCAGATTTTGATAATTTAATTTATCTAAGATTTTATAGCTTTGCATCAGGACTGTAAAAGATATCCAGATGATTCTGCATGCAAATGGATGCTGGTTACATTAGAACACACTACCTTTTCAACTTCATCAAAGTTATTATGTTGATCACATCAAACATATGTAAAAACAAAACCATGGCTGAGTCAGTATTATTGCTGAACTAAATCTTTTTACTAGTAGTCACACAGCCAAAATCTCCAGTAATATGCTGCTTGCTGAGCTTTATACAAAATGACGATTTGGACCAGAAACACATAAACTTGCATGGATGCACATCTCTTATGCTTGACATCTTATCTTCAGTCTCAGGTATTCTATAATAGAAATCACCTAATGCATGTCCCTTAATGATTTTAAATTTAGTTTGAGGGCTAAAGAATATTAAATCCTTCATGTTTCATATGTGACAAATTGAGAAAAGAGGATCAGGAAAATCCTAATGATTGAAGATATGATATTTCCTGAAGTAAAGGTATAGGTATAAAGAGGATATCATATACAGTTCTTTCTAATCTCCCACCGATTACCATAGTCACTATGCCACTTCCTTGTGAAAGCTGTGTATCTTAAGAAATTGTTTAATGATTTGTTCAAGTCAATTTCTTATTGCAAAAAAAAAAGCAAGGTTATTTTTACTCTTCATTGGATAACTGTAATTTCTATTTTCCTGATCTTTCTACCAGGAAAGATGAGCACACCTTTGACATTCACAAGTGAAAAATATGGTAAAATGAATGAGAAGCCAAAAATAAAATTCTTTTTCATAAAATACATTGCTCATTTTGTGAAAGGAAAGAAAGTCTACAGAGGTGCCGCCCAGTGAGGACACCTTAAATGGATTTTTATTCAGAAACAAGAGCTGTTGAAAGAACACATTTTCTGAATGGCAATTGAAACTTACACAGAATAAATGCAAACTGTCTCTCTCTGAAAGGAATATCTGATAAAGGAATAAGTCTTATGATCCATGAAGCAGAAAGTATAACATAATCCCAAAAGTCTTCAATTTTAAATAATAGATTTTTATAGACTTCTTCAAACAATAGCTCACAAAGTAATAGACTCCTCTTAAATAAAGATATTACAAAAATCATTTTATGAGAAGAGAACATTTTTTTTGAGGAGTAAAGTTTTGCACTCAGTCTCTTTCTATTCCTAGTTTACTTTGCAAACTCTGAGATCTTGCAAGTTGAAGGGGATTCATATGCAAATATCATAGGTCTCTGTAGCCAGACTTTAAAAAATATGAATTAGATGGCTTTTTTCTTTCCATTCAGTCAGAATGGCCATGTACTTTTTCTTTTTCCACATAATTAACAGAGGAAATTAGAGATTTTAATTTTATTTACTATCTTCGAATGACTTTCACACTTCTAAAACTTTCTTTGTGGATGGGCCTACCATAATCCTTAAAGAAGGAACTATTCAGAAACAGAAAAGAGAAACTAGAGGGATAGGATCCAACGATCCACCATTTTTTTAATTCTATTTTTCTTCTACAATGAAATAGGTGAATTATTTTTCTTTTGGAGCCAAAATTCCCACCTCAGTGAAAAGAGTTTCCTGGTTAATTTCAAGACCCTTATGTGGTAAGTTTCCTCTATTTTTTTTTTTTTTCATTTGTTTTAGAGAAGGACAACACACCAGAGACAGGTTTAGAAAACCCTTTCCAGGCATGAGTTTATCATCAACATTCACGCAAAAAGGGAACACACATAAGTAAACCACACACAAGGTGTGCGCGTGCACATGCACCGCATAGCACCCATCCATAGAATATGAACCCAGATACGGAGGTAAATGACATTTCTTGGACTACGATCTACGGAAAAGGCTGGCCCCTCATCTAGACCGTACCTTGTTATTACCTTGCTTTGCTTTCTGAGTTGGGATAAAAATCAAAATTGTATCTTTATCTTCTGTAACTATAGACTAGAAAGTATGGGAAAGTAGCTCATCATTTTAGTGATTGCAGTACGGGTTCTGGCTCCGTAATAGCTCCAATTCATTCTAAGATAGGTGCAGCACTTGCAAATATGACTATTCAAATAGATATTGTAAACTCCAGAGGTAGGGAATGAGTTTTCACTGCTTTTTGCTTTATTTGATGGCTAGGCCGACTGCTTGAACAATGTCAGCTTTGGAGAGGCCAATATAAAATCAAGAGACATTGTTTAACACTTTCTTTAAAGTATGAAACTTGCAGTCAAACAAACAAACAAAAAATACTCTTCTTGGAGGCCACTTTTCATCTGGCACACTTTCCGTGGCCTTTATTTGACTAGATATTGACAGAAAATTTGAATGAGAAATGATGTCTAGGACTTTGTTAGTCAGTAACAAATGAGCTTTTGCAAAATGTCAATATGTCATTAACACCTTCACAAAAATTAGTTTATTGGATTTATCATGTTACCCACTAATTTCCACTTTCAAAACTCCCAAGAGTTCAATAGTTAGGTAGTTTGTGTTTCTTAGGAAATGTAAGGCTCAAGGTTAACAGGCTCCTGATAGGCCCTTTGGTCATTTTCACTCTTATGTCTGCAGAGGCAGCTCCAAAGTGTAGCCTTCGAGAGTTATCCACGACACACAGGACTATGGTCAATATCCATAGTCCCTGAGAAATGAGTCCCAGGAGACTATGCAAAGAAAAATGGCCAGTGTGGTACCTGTGCTCTAGGGCATGCCAACGTATTTTCAAGAACTGTTTCATATAAAATCTTTAAACTCTTCTTGAAAAACCATGCTTGTGATGTCTCATATGATAAACTCCCCATTCAGCTTCTTCCAGCAGGTAGAGGATTTGTCAGGGTGTTTGTTTGTACTTAACACTGATTGCTTTGCACCTCCCACAGTCTCTTTTTCTACAACACATTGATCACAGAACGAAAGAAGGAAGCTCCATTGTTATCAAGATCACTCTATGAATTCACACTGAGCAGAGCACATTCTACATGCTTTTACATATTAGTGGGAGACTTTCTTTGGTTTTATGTATGTAATTAAAAATCCTTGTTATGCTCAGATCTATTCCACCCAGCTCATCATTCAGGACTCACTTATGTAATGGAAAAAAAAAAAAAAACAACACAAAACAAAAATAACAACAACAAGAGGAGGCAGTAGCAATGACACTACAAAGAACTGCTATGCATATTTGTGTACCAGCCCTTAAGATATGTTTTTATTTTCTTGCTTAAAGATCTAGGAATGAAACGACTGAGTCATAGGGTAGATATATGATCAAATAAACTGTCTAACTTGGGCATTATCTTCTAACATTTTCCTATATCATTAAGTAGTTTTTATAGCACACTATCATTGCCTTGGGGACATTAAATCTTGTGTATTCCATAATTTATTAAAATGTTCCCCAAGGACTGGATATTTAAATTATTGCCATATTTTAACCTATTAAAATATACCAGTAAAGAATATTTTTATTTATAAACCTTCATCTCTAACTCTGATAACTTCTTTTTTTTAATTATTTTACTTTCTTTATTTTTTATTATTATTTTTATCTCTACAGCCAAGCTGGGGCCTGAACTCATGACCCCTGAGATTAAGAGTCACATGCTCTACCCACTGAGCCAGCCAGGTGTCCCCACTCTGATTATTTCTTAAAACATACTGCTATAAGTGGAATTATTGAAATTGTTAGATCAATATTTTTATATTTTTAAAGACTTTTTAAAAAGCAGTTTTAGGTACACAACAAAATAAAGAGCAAGGTATAGAGATTTCCCATATCCCTCCTGCCTCACGCATGTAAAACCTCCCCTACTATCAACATCAGTCATCAAAATGGTACATTTTTTACCAAAGATAATCCTACATTGACACATTATAATCATCCAAAGTCCATAGCATAACATAGTATAACTTAGGAGTTATGTTTTTAAAGTCTCCTCTTATGTACTATCAAACTGATTTTCTGAAAGCATACAAAATTATACACTTTCAAAGAATGAAAGAAAATATCTGAATTAGACTTTTGCTATACCCCCATTTTTCCCTACATTTTACAGGGTTTCAGAAGTAAAAAGGAACTATGGTTTTCTTCTAACCCAATATTTTACCTGGTCCTTAAGTGCCCTCTGTAGCTTACCTAACAAGTACTTTTCTGAATCCTGGTTGGACAAAAAAGATAGGGCTTTGGTCTAATGTTGGACTGCCTTAATTATTGAAAAGAGTTTTCTTCCCATAAACGCCGATCGGCCTCATTTTAGCATCTCCCATGTTTTAGGAAGTTTCAGATGTACAGTATCCACAGTCCAGCTGAGGATCTGAGCTAAATCTATATACTTCGTGCCCAGTAGAAATGCAGACATAGAGATTTGCTCTTCTGCCAACAACGTTCATCTCTATCTGTCCTTCATTACCTCCCTGACCCAATATCAGCCTTCTTTGAGGAGCAAGAATAGATTCTGAATTAATAGTGAATATAAAATAGCTAGCTCAATGTTTGTCACATTTTAAACACTGAATGAATATTGGATGTTATTTTTTTTATTTTAATCACTATATTACTTGCATGTATAAAATATGTATTTATAAATTGTGTTTAATTTAAAAAAATAGATGAGATAGGCTTAGTTGCTAATTGCTCAGTCTTTTATTCTTCAGATCCTTTTAATTAGTAATTTTCTCTGAGCCAATGGAAAAAAAAAGTACCATTCCTAACGTGATGGCTAACTTTATATGACAACTTGACTGGGCCAGGGGGTGCCCAGATAATTGGCCAAAAGTTGTTCTGGGTGTTTTGGATGGGATTGCCATTTAAATTGGTAGACTGAGTAAGGCAGATGGTCTTTGCTAGTGTGGATAGGCCATATCTAGTAAGTTGAAATCCTAAATAGAACAAAAAGACTGACCCTTCCCTCAGTAACAGAATTATCCTCAAATGATGGCCTTTGAATAAAGACATTGGCTTCGTTTTGCCTTTGGACTCACTTGAACTAAAATACCAGCTCTTCCTGGGTCTCTAGACTTTCAACCTTCCAACTAGAATGATACCCTCAACTCTCCACAGATCTTGAGAGCTGCCAGACTCCATAATCATGTGAGTCAATTCCTTATAATGATTATCTTTCTTAATCTTCTCTCCAGAGATCTTTGATTAATATGCGTAGTTCATAGAACTTAACAGAACGAACTAAGTACTGTATTTGGAAGTGAGGAAAACACAGACTTCTAACAGTGAGCCAGCTTACTTAGAATCTGTCAAGTTCAAAACCTAGAGATTAAGTTATTTGGTTCTTAATCAGCAACCAAATTTGGAAGAAGGCTGCAAAATAATTGCACATACACACACATACACACGCATGTGCACGCACACGCACACACACTAAAAGCAATTTACCTAAAATAATACTGTGGATACAGCTGAGAAGAAAGCCCTTAGCTCTTATTCCCAACCCTAGAAGGCATGCTGTTCTCCTGTCTGTTTTGACTGAGAGCTTCAATGCTAGTTGTAAGTCAGGCTAAGTGTAACTAGCAAAAAAAGGCCTTTAGGACTGATACGAAATCCATAGTTTGAAGAGTAAGAAAAATTACTAGCTAGTAAGAAAAGAACTCATTTCTCTGCAATTACTTGCCCGAAGAAACCAACTGGAAATCTGAAGGATAAAATAGAGCTTCACTCAACCTTGGTGTCACCCCCTCACCTACTCCCTCCAAAGAAGAGCTTATCTGACTTTACAGAAGGAAAATTGACAATCTCTCCGGGTTGACCTTTACCTTTAGACAAGTTTCTTTGTAGTGGTGGGGTGTTCCTCCAAGGTCTCAAGAGGTTGTTTTCAAGGAGATGTTAGTTTATTTTGAAGAGGCACAGAGCTTCACTTTCTAGCATTTGCACTGGATTAAATGTATTCAAATGCATTATCTCCTTTGAAATCTGTTTTTGAAATGCTTTGTGGCCACCCTGCATTCATCTGTCCTGAAGTAGAAATTAAGTACACACTCCTCTGTGGACTCGGAATATCTGTATACGTCTTTCTTATAAGTTCTTTGTATTATTACATTTCAAAGAATATATCAGAGTGGCTTCACTGAGATACGTTAAAAACGATTATTCAGTTGTGTTATTTAACTGGATGGTATTTTATTGAAACTTTATGTTGGAGTTTTCGATGAATTTCAGAGTACTTTAAAATACTTTCCACATTTGAGATAATCCTTCTTCAAAACAGAAAGCAGAGAACAAAAAATTCCTTCTTTGGATGTTCCATTTCTTGCAAATAAACAGGGCTTTTGCTTTATGTACTCCCTAGGCAGTTTTTGGAACTATTTATTCATCAGTAATTCAATAAACATTTATTAAATAGCTTCTATGTACAAAGCATTGTGCTCTACCACGACATTTTTATATTCGATTCTTCTTCTGCCCTAGAATACAAGGCCTATCCGGGGAACTTGGTAATATATATTTTATGTCAATTGTGTTGATCAGAAATCATTGAAGTTTGGAGATTTACTTATCCCAAGACCTTTAATTCCCTTTGAGTTCCCTGAGGAACTCATTCTGAGATAAAGAAGTCCTTCACGTCACTTTACTACTGAAAACAAAATTAGTTTTCTATTATATTCCAGTTAAAGTCCAAATTCCTTACCAAGACTGAAATTACTTCAGAATCTTATTTCAGCTTTGTGTGTATGTATCATATACATACACACACACACACACACATATATATATACACATAAATATGGATATTTATGGTTATTTAATTATATCTCTGTCCCTGTTCTTTGGCTTTAGCTTGTTTGTATCAAGTGTTATCAATTGGGCATTACTTCTTTGAAATGGCCCTATTTCTTTTCTTGGGCAATAGGGTTCAGCACTTACGCTAATGTTCTCCTCTACCAAATCCTCATTAGAGGGCTCATTGCATCATTTTGTACATTTTCATTCATTTATTTTTTAATGCTATGTTACTTCGTGATGTCCATTAAGTTCTTGAATATAGATATTTTACCGGGGGGTATTTGTAGTCTGATCAGAGCTTGGCATACAGCTACCACTCAATACATACCTGAATGGAGGAAAAGGTGAAATGAGTAGTAAAACTGAGATCTTGAAAATTCAAATGATTTACACCAAGTCAGTGGCAAAATCAGAATAGGAATCCAAGTTTTTCTATTCCTTGTACAAGGCTCGTATGTTTATTTTCTACTTAGGTAATAATGGGTGACATTTTCTAGATTTATACAGAGTAGAAAAAAATTTACTATCCATACCTTTGGTCCAGTAGCTTAAAAATAGATGAAGATAAGACAGATAATAAAAATGGCAATGCTTTTTTCTCTCAGCAGTAATTTGACTGAGAGCCACACACCTGCTTTTGAGGCCATTCATATGCACATTCCAGATTATTCCCCTTAGAAGAGAAGTTGGCTTTGCTCTGGAAGAACTACTGAGGATGGCACATTGCCTGCCTGAAAACACAGTGCCACTTTATTGCAGCTTGTGAATCAGAGAGGGGCCCACTTTCCTGGGGGCATGGTAGTATGGGAAGGTAGGACACCAGTTACTAAAAAATAATAATAATAATAATAATAATGATTATAACTCACTAGATCTGTGATTTCTTACTACTCTATAGGCAATTTTATGCCCGTAATTGGCAAGGCTGTAGCTCTAAGCTAAAGTTTGATTAAGCAGAGAATCAGACACAGGAAGGAAGGAAGGAAGGAAGGAAGGAAGGGAGGGAGGGAGGGAGGAACTAGAAGAGAAAAAAAATTTAAAAAGACTATTTACTATATTTCTGAGGGCATAACCCTATACAATCTGGAGAGAAAGGGATGCATTTGACAACAAATAATCAAAACAGGGTATCTGTCAATATGTCATTAATTTCAAATTCATCCTGAGGTATTACTGGTCTATGGTTAGGATTTGAGAATATACACATTTGTTGAAGAAAATAACCTTCATTAGAGAGGGAAGAGGGAAGAGGTCAGAAGCCCATGAACAAAGGCATGAAAGTGTGGTAGAGACTAGATACAGTCTGGTGCTTATGATATCACTCAATATTTATTGAATTAAAAACGTAGTGACCAAAGAGAACCTGTGGCTAGTGGGTGAGGGGAGCATGAGGAGAGGAGCCGAGCCTAACAATGGGCCAGGAAAGGGCCGGAGCCCTAGGCAGAGGCATGTTTTTGCCACCCACTCTGGCACTGGGTGCTGTTTGTGGATGCCGCAATACTACATAGGAAATGAGTCTAGGGGCATTGCAGTCTGGTCTAGGATAGCAAAAAGTGCATCTCTGACGGTCTTGGGGGACCGAAAAAAAAAAAAAAAAGAATGACCTAAATTTAAATTTTACTTTAAATAGCCATTGTCTCTAAATTGAGAAATAACAAGGCAATTTTGATCTGGTCTCTATGGAATAATTTTTTCTCAGTCAACTCAGTAGTTGGATTGAGCAGATCAAGTTACATTATTTTACCCAGGCTTGAGGGGGAGAGGGGAGTGAAATCCAACATAAACACTTGCACACGAGACATATATTAAACTTTTATTTGTCTTGGAGTTTTCCAAAAAACACAGGGAATATCTTCTGATACTATTATATTATCATTACAAATCTTAGAGATGATACCTGTTTGCAACTAGTAGAATTTTCTTTAATCAGTAGATTAAAAAAAAAAAAAAAAGCTTCTTAGCATTAATTGAATACTTAGTTGCCAGACAGTAGTCTGAGAAATTTGCACATATTGGTTAAAGGTTGGAAAACAACCTTCAAATGGATTCTATTATTATCTTCAGTTTATAGGTTTAAAAACTGAGACATGAAGATGTGGTCCCATAGTCACGGTCAAGGTGTGCCCTCAATGTTGTCTAGACAGGGGGATGCCAGAAGCTTGGCTCTTTGCAGACCATGATACCATGGTGTCTTTCATCTGGTATGGTAATCGAGGACATTTTAAATGAATGAGCTGTGCATGTCCGTTGAGATTATTATTGCTGAAACTTGACACCTATACAAACAGCTTTCAGATAATTAAGCATGCTTGTATTATGCTTTGCTTCTGATGGGAAAACTTTGAACAAAGAAATTCAGAAATCTAGAATCATTAGATATCATGCCATTCAACTTCATGTCAACTATACTCTACCCTCTCTGTGGAGTAAAAATACTATGACTTTAAATATCATTTACTAAATACATAATCTAAAGCTGAATGTTGTATCTTTTTGAGCCTCGATATTGTAATTTATCCTGTGGGGTTATTTGGAAGTTTCAGTGTGGTAACATCTTCGCAAAATAGTGAAATGTATTTATATTAGTTTTGATGGTGGCAAAATTCTTTTGAATGTTTCTAACAAAAATCTTCAAGGACGAAAAGATATTCCTTAAGTCCTGTCCAGGGTAAATGCAAAGTGAGACAAAGGAAACTAAATTGCTCTGCATAATAAAAGATGTATCTGTAGCATTTCCTTGTCACAGAAGAGAGGTGTGGTAAATGGCCCAGCAAGGAAAGGAGCTGGATGAGCTCCTTAAGATGAGCCTCATTAAGAACAAGGGACGAATGAGGAACAACAATATAGGATGGGGTTTTGTGGAGGGAAGAGCATTCTAGTGATGAAAGCAGCAGGTTTATTTTTGGTCAAGATCGTCTAATATCCAACTTTATTTATTTATTTATTTATTTATTTATTTATTTATTTAGTAATAAGTGATAAAGAAAAGTCTCCTGGTGTGGCAGGAAATTTTTACCTCCATACCCAGGGTCTGTTGTCTCACCATTTTGAAGACTGAAGAGGTGGACACAAAATGAGCAGCAGGCAAAAGTTTGTCAGAAAAGAAGAACGGTATGAAAGGTTCTGGTCAGCTCCCTCTCATTCCCCCTGGTTCCTTCTCAGGTTTTACCCTTATTGACTTGATAAGCTCTGCGTGTTGGGTTGTCCATTCCTGATTGGCTCAATTCCATTGGATGAGGGGTGGCCTAAGGTCTACTACTTTAGTTAGGCCTTTGGTCAAATTCCTGAGGGAAATCTAAGGGAGAGTAGGAGGTGTCTGTCACATTCTTAAGAGGCATGTCACATTCTCAAGAGGCACCTTATATCTGAGGGGGGTTTCTGTGGTCAGACACTCTGACCATTGTTCCAAAATATGTGTTTTTCCACACCCAGGGACCTCAGGTCCTAATCTTTCCCTCTCTGCCTACTGAATCCTATCTTCCCCTATCATACTGGCACTCTCCAAATTTACTCAAAGGTTTGTATACACACAGTCCATCTTACTCATATTTTGTATGGACCCAATGGGGGAAGCATGATGCAGAATACAGTCAACATTCTCAGAAGGTGAGACAAAGAGCAAGATGGAGAATTCCCTGGAAGCAGAAGTGCGGTTCAGAAGTTATAAAATGGAATGGATGTTCCTGTTCCTTTCACAGGACAGCTCCATGCCGGGTTTCTGGGCCTCTGATGTACAACAGAAGGAAGAGAAATGTTAAGTTTTAGGAAGTCCTGCCTTCAGCGTTGATGAGGGAGCCTGTGCCTGTGGCAAGCTGAGGGCAAAGTACAGGCTAAGAGCATCCCCTCTCCCCCAAGTGGGACATGCATAATATTCCTTGGACCCTCCTGGCCACCGGAAACAGGAAAGGAAAAAAAAACAACAACAACAAAAAAAAAACGGTCTACTGATAAGAGTCTCCACCCATTTGCATGAAAAAGGCAAATCCATCAATGGCCTTAAAATATACGAACTCCCTACTGTCTTAATGTTTATGTTTTGCTAGAGGGAAAAACAGCCTTACCTTGTCAATAGCTGGGCCTCCAGGAAGTCTTTAGTATGTAAAAGTCTTTTTGGAAACTCCTTTTTGACTTATCTCCCCCCTATAAAGTCACCCCCCACCCTTACAGTGAAGCTCTTCCTGCCCACAGGTCCTGTCTCTCTGCTTTAGTAATAGCACCTTTTTCCACCACAGACATCTTCAAGAATTCTTTCTTGGCCATCAGCCCTGAACCCCACAAACTCACCATCACCCCAAAACCTCCTCACATTTTAAGGGTTTTCTATGATTCCCTGTGTGGAATGGATACCCAAAGGATACAGTCCACCTTTCTTCTCTTTCACCAGGATAGGGAAGCAAAAATTTATCTATTCATCCATCCTTTTCTCTTGTTGCTTGTTTTGTTTTGCTGACTTCAAATGCTAGACAAAGCTGGCAGAAAGAAGGATTTCTTTTTCTTGGTGAACACTGGGTATGTAATCCCATGTCGGGAACATCCCTAGGCTATCAATGACCGGTATCATGGAATTTCCAAAATTGACAATCGTCTCCTCCCATTTAATTTAAATCCACTGGCAAGAAACACTGCTGAAGAAGAAGTCAGTTGCAAATCTCACTGCACAGTTCTTCAAGAACCATGCATGTCTTCATTCACCCACCAAAGCAGTGTGCCAGCTTATCTGAATGACTTTTGGGCATGACATCTGGAGGCAGAGGAGAGGGCTGGAGCAAGGTCTTTGGCTTTGCCAGGGCCATAGACTCACTGGAGGGGGTAAGAGTAGAAACAACATATACAGGGACGCTAAGCCATGAATTTGTTGCTTTATGTTACTCTATATAATATCGTATGCTGTATAATTTATATAATGGTACTACAATGGTGAATTCACTACTATTTTGTCACTTATCCGTTCAAGAAATATTTATTGAATAAACTCCTTATTACAGGTACTTTTCTAGTACTTGGCAGTGTGACACACACACAACACATGAACACACACAATGCACACACACACGGAATTCCTGCCTTCATGGAAGTTACACTTTACTTGAGGGATAATAAATATAAAAGTAGATGGTGGTGCTGATATTAGGTAGATAGATAGAATGATGGATAGAAAGTTTCAGGTAGTTTTTAGTTTACGAAGAAATTTATACAAGATATATAGATAGTGACAGAAATTAGGTCAAGAAGCTCTCCGGAGAAGGTAATGTTTTAGCTGAGAACTAAGATATGTGAGGCAGTCAACTTTGATATATGGCAAAAGAGGGATCAGGCTGTGTAGTGACCCTGTTCCTCTATTTCTTGATGTATGTGTAAACATATGTGCATAATTTATGCATGCGTGTGTATATTAGGAATATATGTAACACAGAGAAACACTTGTATATATGCTTGGATGTGTAAATTTTAAAATTGTAAAATCTCCATGAGGACTTAACTGTGATTCATGATCATTTCCCAAGTGAAGATTAAAGGCTAATTCAAGTTTGAGATGAATAGAAAATGCAGGATGGCATGTTGTTTTTCATCTTTTTTGATTTTTTTTTTTATGTTTTATTTATCTTTGAGAGCAAGAGAGACAAGGCATGAACAGGGGGGGGCAGAGAGAGAGGGAGACACAGAATCCAAAGTAGGCTCCAGGCTTTGAGCTGTTAGCACAAAGCCCGGTGCGGGACTTGAACTCACAGACTATGAGATCATGACCTGAGCTGAAGTTGGACATTTAACTGACTGAGCGAATCAGGCGCCCCTGTTTTTCATCTTAACAAACATCAAATTTCATCAGTTAAATCAGTTATTACAACTTAATCAATTAACTCTACTTAATATACACTAAAACTTACATTAATGATGAGTTTAAAACCAGATGAATTTTCAGTTGTTGAATATAATATTCCAAGTGATTATTACATTAATGTGTTCTCTCTCTCTTTTTTTTTTTTTTTGGTTTGTTTGGAACCTGGTATTTATTTCATTTCAGTTTCTTCAAACTGTAGTTGCTTTTATTTTCTAAAAATCATGTTCCCACTTCACTGGTAAAATTAATGTATATGATCTTTGTCTTTATAACAAAGTTACAGAAATTAGCCAATTAAACTAATTGCCTAAAATTATATTGAATACACTATACTGTGTGTCTAAGCTTTATACATGTAACAACAGTAATGGACCATCAAATGAGAAAAAGTCCTTCAATATAAACTAGTGTGTATAGAAAAGAGGATAAAGCAAACAAATGATACATCTTAAAATGCTGACTCTATGCAGCTTTAAGTCTGAGGGAGGGGAACCATAGGTGTAACTGCCGTGACTCTCATATAAACTGCGGGAATATTCTTGTGTATAATTCAGAGAAAGCACTGGGGAATTTTTAACCTGGCTGCAGATGACATTGAGGGAAGGATGAATAAATACTGATTTAGCTTTGATCAAGATGTTTATCTGCCTGGATATATTACTATATGTGAGGTTTCTCTCTCTCTTTCTTTCTCTCTCTCTCTCTCTCTCTCTCTCTTTTAGAGAGTGTGTTCATATGCATGCAAGTGGGGGCAGGGCAGAGGGAGGAAGAGAGAGGAACTTAAACAGGCTCCATACTTAATGGTACAGCCCAACATGGATCTCGATCCCACAGCTGAGAGATCATGACCTGAACCAAAATCAAGAGTTGGACACTCAACCAACTGAGCCACCCAGGTGCCCCAAATTTATATCTTACTTTTAAAAAATGAGCGAGGAGAAACTTTTGAAAGAAATCTATTCCAGAACTTTCAATTAGCACACACAAAAAATTGATATCGTCAGTATCAAGATTGGAAATTATTTAAAGGTTAATTTCCACCCACAAATGCCTATCCAAAGGAAAAAAGTAACTTTTATGAAGGAGGGACATTTAAAACCTTTCGGAGACAATTGGGCAAGCAAACTGAAATTCACTTAATTTCTTCAATCTCAAATCTACTAATTGTGGATTCTTCAGTAAACTAGTAGCTATAATATCAAAATACATACTTATCATAATGAATATAAAGGATTTTAGTAATTTTCACTATATTGAAATATCTCTTATAAATTTTATTGGACAGTCAATTGCCTTCTTTATTTAAAAAAATATGCTTAACCCAAAACTGGTAAAGCTTATAACAAAGTCCTAATCAACACTGGTAGAGAGGGGTAAATAATTCTGCTACTTGAATATGTGCTTGGATAAGTTTTTAAAAAATATAAACTTATTGAAACACGCACACACAGTTTATTTGATTTTAGGTCATACAGTTTTATACAATCTAAAATGTTCCAAATGAATATTGAGGTGATTTCTGTGGTTAAAATGTTTACATTTTTCTGGGGTACCCACGTTTTGGGCCTAAAATGCAAAGATAAGACTTTTGGCTCCATCGGGCTATATGTATTTTCAACAAGACAGAATTTAACCCATGACGTTAACGGTTCACATGAGTTAATATCTGATTATTCCTCTGTAATTTGAGGTTCTTTTCAGTTGGTCATGTAGACCCATCCATTATGCATGTAGCCTCACAAAGCACTACCAGCAAGATGCCAGGGAGTCAAGGGAAACTTTTGAATATCAGAACTTTTGAAAATGTGTCAGAAAGAATTAAAAGACTCAAAACAAGTTCAAACAAGCAGAGCTCAGGTGTTCTCACAATATGAGGATGTCTCTCAGACACTAGAACTCCTGCCAGCTCTCACTCTTTATTTCATTGTTTTAGCGATAGGTTTATTGCCCTGACCAAACTTACAAGCAAAATGATTGAGTGCTTCAGAAAATGCACCTCCTGATTTGACACTAATTTACAGAAATAGCATAACCTTTCCTTCTCACTCCAAGCTAGTTATCAAGACATGAACTTGCAGCATTCAGTCTGATACACAAATCATAATAGGTTAAGTTTGTTGGATAGACAAAATCATAAAAGGTTAGGTCTTAGTTGAGGCAAAAATAAATTATATATTTACAGGAAATCTAAAGAAACTACTTTTATGTTTTTTTTAAGTTTATTTTTGAGAGAGAGAGAGAGAAAGAAAGGAGGGGAGGGCAAAGAGAGGGAGGCACACAATACAAAGCAGGCTCCAGGCTCCAAGCTGTCAAAACAGAGCCTGATGCAGGGCTCAAACCCACGAGATGTGAGACCATGACCCTGGTCAAAGTTAGATGCCCAACTGACTGAGCCACCGAGGTGCCCCTATATTTTAAATACCTTTGCATATTGTGATTCACAAAAAAATATTTATTGAAAGTCAAGTAGGACCTATAAATTTTGCTAGGTGCTGGTATTTTAATGAGGAATTAAGACAACACTTCCCACCTTTAAGATGCATCAGTCCCAGCAAGGGTTACTTACATTAAGCCCACACGCTGATACGGTATATATAGGTATCTCATAGTGGTTTACTATTTATATCTCTGAGAAGTACAGGCTTAAATGCATTCTCTAATGTCCCAATTAACACATACATACTTCACAGCGTTGCTTTGGGGTACGTTTAAATTCTGATAGTGGAATACTATAATCTCTAATGAAACTGTAAAACTGGTTTGAATGTATTTTTTTAAATGGATGTGCCTTTGAAGAAACTAATTAAATCAGTTAAAAATTAAAAATTGGATCATTAAGGCATAACAAATACTATGTTTTGTGAACTCTAATGAAAATTTTGTGTCTCCCACAAGCTTTGGAGAAATAATAATTAACATCTCCCTCAGGGCTCACACAAGAGTTTCTTTGAAAGAAAAAAAATGTATTTTGAAAACATTAGAATGTTTATTGGAGTAAATTTATTTAGTATGAATGTCAATCTATACCTTTTACTTATTCCTACATTTAAAACATAGATAATATTCAGGTTAAGAAAAACATTAGTAAGTTTGTCCTGCTTCCATTATTCGGAGAGAGGACTTTGTGGCTTATTTTGTGAATCATAAACACCTTTTGTGAAACATAAGCAGCTTTTGCTATATTTGCATCCAACAAAACTTTGCAGAGAGCAGTCCTACTGTACATCCGAGCCCTGGATGGGGAAGGGGTCCCCAAGGGACAAGGGACAGGAAGGTTTAGGACAAGAGGAACACCAGTTCTCTCTGAGGAGAGTTAGGGATTCCTCTGGCTCCCCCACCTGACTTTCAGGGAGCTACAAACCCTTTTTATCCCCTTACCATCCATGAGAATCTCATAAGCAAGAGGGTGGTAGCTCCGATATAAATAACTTAAAATACAAACACTAAGGTGGAAAGGCATTGAGATCCTTGGGCTCCTTCAGCAATTCCAGGGAATGACCTCCCTCCCTCCCATTTAGAACGAAAGCTCAGTAATTCTCTATCCTTCCCATTTTGTTTTTTTAAACAGAAACTTACAAAATGAGTGGGCAGAGCAGATTCAAGGGTATCCAGGAGGGGAGTTCCGGTACAGGATGGGGAGGAACAGAGCTGTTCCAACTCCTGCAAAGCCTCATGCATTGGGAAATAGTCCACATCTCTTCAGGCCTCTTCCAACATCAGCGTGAGCCTATTTGGCAGGTTACAAATAGGAGAAGTGTGAGTTTGGATAACAGTGGGTCCCTCTTCCTGCCGCCTCCATTCAGAGCTTACGACTGGGCATGTTTCCCAGCCTATTCCCAACTCCCCTAGGAAAGGAGCAAGTAAGCACTAGAATCCTTTCTCCCCTACCTCCCCACCCCAGGCTGGAGAGGGAGACTGATGGGTTGCCAGCCCTCCAGAGGTGTTCCAAAGTAGTTCTGGCTATCAGTGGCCTTTGGGGTGGCATCTGTGCTGCTTTGGCTCTTCCTTGCCCCTGCTGCTGACCAGCTTGTTAAATGTGGACTTACACTTCCAATTGAAGGCCACGATATCCGCGTTATCCTTGCCCAGAGCAGTCATTGTCAGGAATAAGATCTCATGGAAGATGCCCCTCTGTAGGTGCAGCCAGTGGGAAGTGGCCCTAGAGTTTCCAGCAGGAGCCTCATGGGGACTGACACGGCACAGGACTGACTCCAGGAACTTCCAGGCTAAGGGAGGCAGCTACTGGGCCTGGCCGTACAACCTCCTACGGGATCTGACTGTGGACCCCCCAGATTACAGAGATAAATGGGCAGCTACTGGCATTGGGGATCAGGCTATCCCATGGCATCCAACCCTGCATGGACTCCAGATCATGTATTAGCTAAGGAGATGAGACCTGGAGTGGGGGGTGGGGGCTATAGCAGGGAGCCAACACCAGGCATGTCTGAATACTGGGCAGGCACAGCTGCTGGAAATACCACAGAAGTTTCCAGAAGATGATGGGGTAGGCAACAGGCAGCTTAGGCAATGCCGGCAGCTCACTGCCCTCATTCTCTACCAGTGAGTCCAGCTCCTTACAGAGCGCCAGGGGTTCAAGTATGCCAAGGCCCCACCCCATTAGGAGGTGCTCCACCATGTGCCCATTGCAGAGCTGAGATTCACTGAGGGCAAGGCAGAGCACAATGCCTGTGTTCCCAGGGACAGAAGCGTCTTTGCTGACACTGGCAGCAGCAGGGGCAGGCTTGGGGCCGGGGTCAGCAATCAGGGTCTGGGCACTGAGCAGGGACCCAGAAGGGCAGGCACAGAAGGAGAGACATCTCTTAGTTCTTTAAAGAAGTATCTACATGGATACTTGTTCTGGAGAGAGTAAAATACCAGTTTTATTTGAAATTGGGCAATTTATGTAAATTTAAATACACTAAAAAGAATAATAAAATGAGATATTAGTGGCCGTAGTAAGATCACCCTGAACTAGAGCAGCCAAGAATCTTCTAATTATGCTTTAATCCAATCACACCTCTTTCCCGACATTTCCAGGAGACATCTGTGCAAAGAGGCACAAGAAATAGATGAAGGAAATTGTGCTCTATTAATAGGTTCACAGCTCTGGCTAACTAGACTGGACCAATGTAAAAGGGCTCTGCCTGTACTAAAGCTTGTAACTCGAAAGAGTAATTAAAAGTGACACATGCAGTACAGGAAAAAAATATTAACCAGAAAGAGAGGAAGAGGATACATAGATGCTTAATGCAAGGCACCAGCCTGGCCAGATGACACTTTCTCTTCTTGTCCGTTAGGTTTCCTCAGGCTAGAGCTGAGGAACATGGAGGTTCCCAAGAGGAGGACAAAGATGGTTGATTTGACTTCAAGAATCTTCTTGGAATCTTCCATCTTCTTTCTCCAACTTTATGGAAGAGACAGAAGATGGGGAACAAAGCCCCATGCATTGTGAAATTGTTAAGAATGGTCTAGGCAAAACAGCAAAAAAAAAAAAAAAAAAAAAAAGTAGTTATAGAAGCCACTTAATGCAAAGGAGCCCCGTAGGAAGCAAGGGATGTGCAGACAAGAATAACAAACGGTGTGATGAAACCTGTCTTCTGTTACATCCAATGTGGCTTGATTCTCATGCTGTTCCGCACATACATTTAAGCTTGATATTAAGAAAACCTGAATAAAATAAGAATATAGTTAATGATATTGTAATAATGTTGGTGGTGACAGACTATAGCTGCCCTTGTGGTGACCATAACATAAAATATAAATGGCAACTCACACTTGAAACTAATGTAACGTTGTGTGTCAACTGTACTCAAATACAAAATTAAAAGAAAGAGACAATCTGAATAAAAATGGAATTTTTGTCTATAACTTCCTATGAGAGTGTTGTACTGACTTAACTTTAAATTATCACTTACGTTTCATAGACCCAAAGTAAATTTTACTGACTCTTCTTTTTTGCTCTAGAGATTATCATTTTCAGTAGTAGAGAATATTTGATGGCCCAATTATGTAGTTTATTCAATTAAATTAGCAGCAGTGGGAATGTGAACAAGACCTGGCCAGGTGTGCCCACCGGAAACAAGAGAAACAAAGGCCTGGCCTGTCTTCCTGATTAAGCATAACTGGGACCCAAGAGAAGCTGAAATATTAAGGACACTTCCTACTTTCCCTATAATTTTTTCTCAGTTAGCAGGTTTTTGAGTAAATCCAGGAATCTTTCCCCCATGTATTTCACCTGCTCTTTTGATCTTTTGTTCAATACATTGCCAGTAAAAATTCCTGTTATTTGGTATAAATATCCTAAAGATGAGCCCCGTTTTGCTTGGATCCACCACACATGATTGCTCTTCCCTCAAGAATTGATCCCTTTTTATAAAACATGAATTGTCGTGGGGCACCTGTGTGGCTCAGTGGGTTAAGTGTTCGACTCCTGGTTTCAGATCAGGTCATGGTTCATCAGATCTCATGGGTCATAAGTTTGAGCCCGAAGTCAAGCTCTTCTCTGGGAATAGATACTACCGGGGATTCTCTCTTCCTCTCTCTTTCTGCCCCTCCCCAACTCTCTCTCTTTCTCTCAAAATAAATAAATAAAAATAAATAAAAAAAAAAAACATGGAATGCCTGGGTGGCTCAGTCAGTTAAGCATCTGGCTTTGGCTCAGGTCATGATCTCACAGTCCATGAGTACGAGCCCGGGATCAGGCTCTTTGCTGTCAGCACAGAGCCTGCTTTGAATCCTTTATCCCCCCTCTCTCTCTGCCCCTCTCTCACTGTATCTCTCTTTCTCTCTCAATAAATAAATAAATAAATGTTTCAAAGAAACAAACAAATCATGAACTGTTGTTTCTGAAACTTTTAACTATTGGCTATTGGGAATGAGCCTATAAAACATGACCCTAGAGCCTACTATTCTAAATACACGCCCTGTGCTACTGGCTCCTTAATATTCCTGGGAAATTTACTCAGTGCTTACATTTGGCTTTGTATATAAGCTGATTAATATAAAAATGGTTTGCTTTGATGTAAATGGACTGGATTCTAACTTACAATCATCAAGACAGACCAACTCCTACCCAAATTCTCTGTCATTTGTTTCATTTATGTCTATTAATCAGAGCCAGGTTCCTAAACCCTGAAGATCTCAGTTTTTTTTTTTTTTTAATATGTTTCTTTGCTCTGTTTACATAAACAACTCAAAAGATGACTTTTCTTTTAGCTCTTCCAAATGCTTCTTTCAAAGTTTGTAGACATTTCAGATACATATGTTTTATTTTTATGTTTCTTTTAATTGTCTCAATACTCCTTCCCTAAGCATATATGCTTCATATTGATTATTTTATTTTGAATAAAGCATTAACAGATGCTAAACTGTTAAGTTTTAACATTTCTATTCTCACCTCTCTTCCTATGACCTGCATCCTAATGCCCTATGTCTGAGATAGGTATTTGTCCACCAACATTTATCGGCCTCTTCCAGAGTACAGATTTATCACTCCAAACAAAGTTAGTTTTCTAGCCATGCGATATATTTCTTAGTCCTTACTCCATCTTGGTTTAACCATGTGACCAGGTGCCAAATGAATGAACATGGATAGGATCTCCGTTCTGGCTCAGCTCTCTCAACGCAAATCCTCCCTCTCTGTGCTTTCTTAATACTTCTTTTAGTTGTTTGTAAATAATAAGAAAATAGAGGATGCCAGAACTATAGCCCCTAAATCGAAGAGTCTTGGATCACTGAATCACTACAGGGAAGAAAGACACACTACAACCAAAAATAACAGTCTAGAATTCCTTTGTAAATGATAAGTAAGATTATTTTTCATATATTACATTATAGATAATTTTATTATCACCACACACTTGCCTTGAAGAACAATGCAAACCCTTTTGACCTGAATAACTTTGATATTTTTCCTTTGGGAAAACTTTTGTGGACTTTCCTGTACTAGGTTAGATGTTCCTACTATGTGTTCCCTTAGCCTATGTTAGACTAGGTATCATATTCTTCATTAAGCCAGACTTCCTAGTTATAATTTAACATCTTAAGGTAGACCGTATTTGTATTTGCTCCCAGAATAGGAGCAGTTCGTTTCTGCCTTGTTTCAGATAACATCACCGGTACCTAGCCTTGTGACCTGGAACATACACAGTGCTAAACAAATATGTACTCAAATGATAAATGGTTGAACACAAAGGATTGGGAAGTCACATCGATTTAAGATTCAAGGGCTCCAGTGACACCTTAGGAAGTCAACAGATATACTAATTTGAAAAGTGTTTTCTCCTGGTTTGTTTATTTAATTTCTTTTAAAATAAGGTCTTTCAACTTCATCAAAAATATTTCCACTTGCAAGTTTGTGTGAGTTTTCTTAATTCAATGATAAATTTTTAGAATGCGAATGCACTCAATGATACGCCCAACAAGATGTCAGAGTTAAAAGAAAACACATGTAATGAATGACTATGCTAATTTCCTTATTTGCCGCAAAATGGTAGTCAATATTTGTGTCATGCACATCAATATACCTCATATACTTATTTAGCATTGATATATGTTAAATATAAATCAAAATTAAAAGTGTTAGTGGCCGTGCATTCAGTATGATTAATTTCCAAAAGAAAAAAAAATTATCAGCAGCCAAAACACTTCAAAAGTGCATTTCAGAAATGCAAAGAAGCTTTTACTAGATTAACCAACCATGTGAGAGTAGCATCTTTGAACTATAGATATTTTTGCTTAATATGACAGCTAGCTAAGCTTTTTTTAAGTACATTTTTTCTACAGAAACTGAAAAGCTTTTCCAACTCATTTATAGATTGGACATTTTTATACATTCAAAGGGAGATGATGCTTGCTTCCTTACCTCTTCAATTTTAGGTGCTTGTACTCCTAAATAAAATGGATTTATTCAGGTTAATCGCCTTTAGCCAGATTCTGAACTGTTTCTTGTTAAGTTCTCTTGCTCTAAGGCTTAAACTACTTCTTAGATGTCCCCTTTCATAATTAAGATAAAATCCTCAATTAAAATCCCTTCTGAAAGAGTTCTGGTTTATTGTTACACTGCCAAGACTGTAGAATGTAACCTAATTCACCATTAGATCTCTGGACTTTATAGTGTAGCTGAAAATGTGCGGTAATTCACTTCATCTGAGTACATTTACCAATTACAAGGTGAACATTTCTTTGAGGCTTAATAAGTGTGTCCTTTCTTTTGAGACTCTTACTTCAGAGTTGCTAATCACTTTCTAGTTTTCCTAACCCATTAATGCCGAAAGCTTCAACAATTAACCATTAATTTTCTTGAGGTTTTTATTTTTGAATTCTTCTTAAGAAGGAAAGGAGATAGATTAGAAGAGATTTTGTACCCGAGCCCTGTCTGAAATATCTGGTCAGCATTTGAAATAAATGACATCACGCATGATTCTTGCTGTTCCACATGACAACTAAATATGAATACAGAACTCTAAGTATCACTTTTGTAATCAAATACTTACTGGTTTTTCTCATGCTTGTACACATGTATCTAAATTTATCCCATTACCAATGATTACTTTCTTCATTTATGGCAAGTTTGTTTGTTGAGCTTTGAAAGCAGAGCATGATGACACAAACAATTAATCATGATTCAGAGAGATCTAAATAAGAATTCTTTTGAAAATTAAATTATAATATGGTCCTTATGATATTTGTCTCTTAGCACTTTGGAATATCTAAAAGTTTTAGAAAAGTATACGAAGTGTCAATACTACAAACATGAAGATAAATCCAGTCAATTCACAATCCCAAGAGTAAAAATAAGTCAAAATGAAATAGAAGGTAATTTTTATCAGCAAAAAGTAAACTGACTTTGTAAAAGTTCAGGGTGTTAATTATCTTACTTTTTTTGCATATTTCCTTTATAATAGAAAAAATAATGTTTTAATTTTATCCATTTGGAGTATTGTATTGTGTCTGTAAGCATGCATGAAGTGATTAAAAGTATTTTTGAACGAAAGGAAAAAGCATACAAGTCTGTATATGGCATTAAAGATTATTCCCTTTATCTAATCATGTTTAGATGTCTTTTTCACCATCTTATCTCTTTTTTCTTATTTAATTAAATTTTGTCTTTTCCAATATATTGAGAATTAACATGGAGTTTTTCATTGTTTCACTTTTACTATATAGTGAATCTGTTTTTTCTCTAAGGTTCTGTATAGTTCTGTGCATGAAGATGAGGTAGGGGCGCCAGGGTGGTTCAGTTGGTTAAGCGGCCAACTGCAGCTCAGGTCATGATTCCACTTTTTGTGAGTTTGAGCCCCACATCAGGCTCTGTGCTGACAGTTCAGAGCCTGGAGCCTGCTTCAGATTCTGCGTCTCTCTCTCTTTCTATCCCTACTCCGGCTCTGTCACTCTCTCTCAAAATTAAATAAACATTAAAAAAATTAATAAAAAGAAGATAAAATAGATTAAATACGCATTAATTTAATAACTAAACTGCTTATCCAAAAGTAATCCAGAGAATATCATATAATACAATATGGTAAAGGAAGGGCATTGTCATAGATTAAGACTCCTAGGCAACAGACTCGGATGGAGGTTAGTATGATGGAGGTTAGGTCAGTGCCTCATGCCATGGGGAGAAGTTGGTCTTATAATAGTCATAAAAAAAAAAAAAAAAAAAAAAAAAAAAAAAAAAAAAAAAACTTGAGCTGATCCAATGGGACATGCTAAAGAGGAAATGACCGTTCGGAAGTTTTCTAACTTGGCAAGGAAGCCTTGTCTTGATATCCAAGCAATTGTCTGTCATTGGCTGAGATATTTTCAGGAACCAGTTTGTCCTTCATAAGGTGATCGACTCCAGGAAAGGCAATTCCCAAAGTGAAGTCACAGCGAAAAGCTGTCAGCCAACAACACTTCCCAAGAGCCGAGGGAATAAATCTTCTAAAACTGAAGGTGGTATCTGGGCAGCACAGCATCCGTAATAGACAGTATGCCTGAAATGATCATCTTGATATAAAACTAAAAGTTAGTTCAACATCATGTATAATTAAAATCACGAACTCAGGGGCGCCTGGGTGGCTCAGTCGGTTAGACGGCCGACTTCGGCTCAGGTCATGATCTCACGGTCTGTGAGTTCGAGCCAACTTCAGGCTCTGTGCTGATGGCTCAGAGCCTGGAGCCTGCTTCAGATTCTGTGTCTCCCTCTCTCTCTGCCCCTCCCCTGCTCATGCTCTGTCTCTCTGGCTCTCAAAAAGAAATAAAAACAAACAAAAAAAATCACGAACTCAAAGTTTATAGTTATTTATATTTAAAAACAGTATTGTCACCTAAATAAAGTTTATGTTTCTTCCCTTCTTTCATATTTTTCTTGACCCAACTCTTTATTATTAGTAATTTCTCCCACTCTCTCTCTCTCTCTCTCTCCTTTCAAATAAATATCCACTTTCCTCATATTGCCTCTTTGAATTCATAATCCCTCCTCCTTCACATCATCAAGTATCTTTTCTTCAAGGTCTTGATTTCAATTAGCAGCCTTGGGGTAAATAATTCTGTAAAAGAAAGATGTGCAATATAATGTGTACGTCTTTTACAACAAATTGAAAATAATTCTTCGCAGAAGAATTTCCCTTAAAATGAATGTGTTCCATCTCCATTTGTAGCACCTGAACCCCTCAGCCTTTTTCAACATTTATATCTTCTAATTGAAAAGTCATCCCAGTTGTGACTATTTTCCTAATCTCACATGCATGTCATAACCTCTGATTTTACAGATATAAAGGGTGAAAGAGCTTCAGTCACTTTTCCAAGGCTGCAAAACTAGTGACTGGTCATTTCACTGTATCTTGATTTTTAGTTAGTGTCCCCATGGTTCTCACGGTGCCTAGAGCATAAGCAGTATTTGAGAACTCTTTGTCGTCGAAAGTAGACAGAGAGAGAGAGAAAATAAAAAACAAAAAATGACTTTTGGTAAAGGAATGCTGGGCAACAAAGTCAGCAGAAAAGGGGGATAGTCTGTGGTCAAGATTTTAGAACACATAAACTATTATAGCATTCACAATGTATAACAAATTATGCCAAAGTTTATGTAAAGTTTATAGAGTAGTCCCCGCTTTTCCATGGCTTGCGTTACTGTGCTCAATCCTGGTCAGAAGATGATCGGTGTGGTCAGAAGGTCAGGAGTAATCTAACGCTATTCATTAACGCCTACACGCTGACTCACTTCAACTCCTCACATTGGCATTTTATCAGCTCACATTATCACGAGAAGAGGGGTGAGAACAGGACAACACGGTATTTGAGAGAGAAAGACTGTACGCACACGACTTTTATTATGGTATATTATAATTGATTGCTTATTAGTTATTGTCGTTCATCTCTTACTGTGCCTTATTTATAAATTAAACTTTAAAACCTATAAATTAAACATATGTAAGGTTGTACGTATCAGAAAAAAAAACATAGTATGTATAATGTTCGGTACCATTTCAGTTTCAGGCCTTCACTGGGGGTCTTAGAACATATCCCACGTCAGCAAACGGGGGCTGCTATATATTCTGGATCACAAGTACCCTTAGCAGCCATGGAGAACTTGCAAGGAAGTTAATTGGGTTCCTGGTCATCACAATATTAAGCTTAATTCGATTTTAGGACAAATAAAATAAGTAAATTAGGTGGCAAGTAGGAACATTTACTGATTCTATCTTTCCCTTTTGAGGTATTATTCTAAGAAAGTGAGAAATAGAGGGTATCTCTGGTCATGTAAAAAGGACTTGGTGATTTTGATAATGACTTTGGTAATCTCCCAACATCAGTTTGCCTTAGAACTCTATCCAATGGGTCACGTAATACCTCTGAGGTTCAATTTCCCCCAGCAGAAAACTGAAGGACTTTCTCTATGGCCTCTGAGGTTTCTCCAAATACTACATCTCCGTACAGAGATTTCTCCAAGTCTATGAATACCTCTTGCCCTTTTCCATGTGCGTCATTATCATATATGTGCCTTACTTTCTTTATACATGCTTTTAAGTTTGCCAGTTTATCGTACAGTATTTTCTCCAACCTCTCACATTTCCTCTGGGCAGATTTGCTCATACGTGAAACAAATTTGCAAATGAAACATCAGAATTATACTTTTGAGACCACCTGTATGTTTAGCTTCTGAAATATTAAAATATGTTGATGATGAGATGATGCTGAGTCAAACTCTGCAAATGATATCATATAAGGCATATATATGGTGTTAACTTTCTATAGTCAATAAAACAAAACTGAACTCTTCGAAGTACCAAAGCACTCTGGTCTAAAGAATGCACATATATATGCACCTGGATATATATCTCACAAAACAAAGATTTTGCTATTCTTATGACATAGGTATGGACTTTTAATTAGGATGATTTTTACTGATTTTCCTAAGTTTGCCAGCATAAGACTTTCTTTTTCTTAATTTATTTTTTCAATGTTTATTTATATTTGAGAGACAGACACACAGAGAGAGAGAGAGAGAGAGAGAGAGAGAGAGAGAAAGAGAGAGAGAGAGAGAAAGGAGGGAAGGAGCACAGAGAGAAGGAAACACAGAATCTGAAACAGGCTTCAGGCTCTGAGCTGTCAGCACAGAGCCTGATGTGGGGCTTGAACCCACAAACCATGATATGATCTGAGGTGAAGTCGGACACTTAAACAACTGAGCCACCCAGGCACCCCAAATGAACAAGACATTTTATTGCTCCACTGCCTAAATCATTACTTTTATAATCCCATCTCCCCATTACTCTTTGTCTTTAATTCTTTGTAAGTTAATCAGGGATCGCAACTTATTATTCTTCCACTATATAATGCCAAAACAAACATTTATCTTCCTCTTATCCAACATATTATACACTTGATTCTTGATTAAAAAGTAAACACTGGATACATAGAGTTTGCCAAGCTTTTCTGATTGTTTAAGTTAGTTCTGGCTTTCGGTCGTTGACTATTTTCCCCTCGTTGCTATGATCCTTCAGAATTTTTTCTACTGCTCAGTCCAGTGAGATTCCCAGTCAGAGTACTAATGTTTAGCTCTGGAACCAGATCCCATGGAGTGAAGAAAAGCCACTTATTGTTACAGAGCAGAAAGTCTTGGAATGTTCCCCAGTCTTACATGCTTGCGATGCTACAAATGTTTATCTTCCAGGGAGCACCTTTTGGCATACTTGTGCTAAAATTATGAAGTGCTTCCGAATAAATCCACAATATGTTCTTTAAAGAATAATTCTCTGAAAGTAGCCCATGAGGAGAAATACAGCAAACAAACAAGACACTCTCTGAAAAGGACTATCTGAAACGTAACTGGGAATTGTTGCACTGCAGAGAATTTATAATTAATTCTCCAGATTACTGCTATGATTATTCAAGTTTTAGCATGTTCTAGCAAAAGTCCTTCCAGTATAACTATAAGATATTTTTAAATAAGTGTCTATTGTATTTTAAACTCTAAAATTTTGTAACATTCTGCAGTATGAAATCATTCAATTGATATTACCATTTATTGAATAGGCTCCCATTGTTTTCCAAAACTTAGATACTTTCAAATCTTTCAACCCATTACAAGTTGCCCATCTTTTTCTCTTTTGTAGAAGAAGTGAAAGTAAAGATAAAGAATATAGAAACTTCTATAGACTTGATAGTGTCTTACAACAGATTGAGTCCTTCTCTGGGTTACACTGTTTGTCTTCCTTTTCATGATTTTGAAGTTTAGAAAAGATATCTGAACTTCAAAGTTCAGATTGACTTGGTTTTAAATCTCAAATTCTAACAGTGCCACTTCTAAAAAAGCGTGTTTTCCGCATGTGTATAAAGGGGAGTACTTGGACCTCTCCCATAACATGACAATGACCAATACCTGAATTCATGTTCAGGGAGCACACTTGCTTGTTGGTACATCTCAGGAAATGTTGGTTTTCTTTTTCATTAAGTGGAGAAGGAAGCCATGTCCAAAATTTGTGATCTAAGATCTGAAGTTTGTGAAAAAAAAATTGTAATTCTGACCAAAGATTCAGACACAAGTTTTGAATAAAAAAAAATAAATAAATAAGTGGACTTCATGCCCAAGCACCGAGTCCAATATGTGGCTTGAACTCCCGACCTTTAGATCAAGACCTGAGCTAAGATCAAGAGTCGATGTTTAACTGACTGAGCAACCCAGGTGCCACAGTTTTAAAATTCTTTCACGAGAATAAGAAGCATGTATTGAATACTTAGTATTTTCCAGGCACCACAGAATCAGAGAAGAATGCAAAATCCATTCTCTCAAGTATTTCAGAGTCTATTAGGGAAGATTATATATACGTGTATTTTATTTTATATATAGTAACAAATAATTGATATATTCTATTATAATATGTGTTATATTAGAGATAAACTAATATTTTAGGTTCACAGGCTTATACTAGATTTATTAGTATTGATAAGTATCTTACCTCTTCTTGGTGATTAATGATTTTCCATCCTTACTGGAGTGATAACAAAGACCTGAGATTACTGATATACAGACCATGTACACATCACAGGTGGGACAGAAGTCTCTGCTAACACTGATCTTATTATTTGAATTTTCTGTTTTACGTAAATTGAATTGTATTTTTGTCAAAGAGAAATATATGAACGTTAGAGATATTTTCTACTTAATATCTTCTGGCTCAACCTAATCTTACCCTTGGATGACAAAATTCATTTCCTTTGATTGTTACTAGTTTATTTCAAATAACACCTCTGCTTCGATCTTCAAAATCTTCTATTTAGATCTCATTATTTATTTCATCACCTCTTTTCTACTAATGTAGGACATAGCTATCTTATATTATCAATCTCTTCTCTTTCCTTAAGTTTTATTTATTTATTTATTTTGAGAGAGAGAACGGGGTCAGGGGGCAGAGAAAGAGAAGGAGAGAGAGAATCCCAAGGAGGCTCCGCACTGTCAGCGTGGAGCCCATGTGAGGCTTGATCTCGTGAACCATGAGATCGTGACCTGAGCCAAAACCAAGAGTCAGATGCTTCACAAACTGAACCGCCCACAGATTATTTTTCCACTGTATAAAATTTTGTATGTCTATGGTGTTCAGATTTGCTTTTTAAAATCATTTTCTTGAAAAAAATAATAAAATCATTTGCTTGAATTCAAAATAATTATTTTTATTTGTTTCACTAGACCGGTTTATCTGTCAGTCACCTATCAATATTTAGTTTTCAATTTTAAAATATATGAGATAATCTATCAATTTATTTTTTCATTTATTAATGTTTGCTTTGTTTTCCAGTGGGTTCTCTCTTCCCATATTCTATTCTCCTGGCTCAATCTGAACTATTTGGACTTAACTGAAAATTTTACATACTGGACTTTTTGCTTTCTAATGTAGTAAATCTTGGTAACTATATCCTACTTCTTTCTTTCTTTATTTCTTTCTTTGGTTTCCTAAGAATGGATATATGTTAGATAATTTGTGAGCCCTTGTTTATTTGAAAATGTTTTTCTCTCTGAATTTGTGATTAAGAGTTTGGCTAGGTATAGAATGCTAGAGTGATAAAGTGTTCCTTTAAAAAAAAAAAAAAAACATTGTTCCATCATCTCCTAGATCCAATGTTGTTGAATAGTCTAACTTCTGTTCTCCAATTTTTACTGTATAATTTATTTATTCTTACCAGAATAATTTTTGGTCTTCTATTTATCACTTGTCTTTGGAAATCTTGCAATCTGATAAATAGGCGTGAGCTTTGATTCTTTGTCAATTTGTCTAGCTCCATGAAGGAAAAAGTCATGTTAGTTAATTAGTATTAATGCATCAGTTACATAATAAACAGCTTGCCTGTGTTAACAACTACACCAAGTCTCAGGATCAGAGCCATGAGCATTAACTTCCACAAGTGATACTAGCTTTCTTTTTGTGGTCCTAACATCAAGTTTCCTTCTCAGATATATTTACATAAGTCAAAAAAACTGGTCCATCAAAAATATTCAGGATGAATAAAGGTAGTGAGCATATATGGCCAGAATTACAAGGTGGTACATGGATTTAGCAAAACATACAAAATAGATGTCCCCCGAACTAGTCAGAGTGAGAAGGTAGTGTTCCACTATGTTGCTTCTCTCCCTTTGTGCATAGGTCTAATATTTCCAGTGCTTAAGGGCTATAGGATTTCCCAAAACAACTTCGATTTTGTATAACAGGTGCCCTGTGATTCAGTCTTAGTATTTTTATTTGAGTTCTTAGTGTCATACCACAGAGACATAGGATGCCATTGGCTCAGCATCCTTTTGCAGCAAGGACACTGTGACTTTGAGGATAGCTTCTAGTTAGTTCTGTTTGTTTTTATTATCTTGCTAAATGGCCCCAAAGAGATGGCTTTTATTTGATATTATCTGACCAGATATTTATAAAATGGTGACCTAAGTTGCACCGTTATGGCTCTAAATATCATGTTCTCAGGGTACGGATTTTGATTGCTGTGATTTACTCAAAGCCTTTCTGGTGTCTAGGAGAGATAACGATGACACGAGCAAGTGGCTAATGATTCATCGTCTGCTCTCTGGCAGGGCTCTCCATTACTGCTCTTTATCGGAATGTGAACCCAGGATTGATTTTATCTGAGCGTCGATCACCCATCAGAGATTTTCCATGCCTGTGTGCTTTTAAAAGGAAAATTGTAGTCACCTGTTTCTCAAACTCTTTGTTTTCTTTGGTTCAACTCGTTGATTTAGTGATATAACCCAAATCCCACTTACAGGAACAAAAGGCTACTTTTTCTATTGTACTCATATCAAAGGTTTAAGCTGCTAACTAGAAGTCTTAAGATCTTTTAACAACCTCATAGTTGTACCATACAAGATACCCTCTTTTGAAAATCAGCTCCTGATCCGCCATTTTCTAGGACATAGAGTCTCTCATAGGTGCTTCATAGAGAGTGAAAGTGTTTCGACTCCAATGAAGGGAAGAAAATGGGGCGTGTGCATACAAGCGATTGTACATCCTTATACCCATATGAGACAAATAAAGAAATAGTGAGAATTGAAAGATAAAATTTCTGTAATAAATCTTAGCAAGCCATACTTTCGTAAAAAAATAAAGTTTCCAGAACTGTAATGAATAATAGAGAGTTTGCATTAAAAAAATACAATGAAAGATGACGATAGTTTTATTATCTATTTATTTACGTTAACAATAGTTTTAAATAATAGCTTGTGGTCAGCATTCTTTTTTTAATTTTTTTTTTACATTTATTTATTTTTGAGAAACATAGAGACAGAGTATGAGCAGGGGAAGGGTAGAGAGAGAGGAAGATACAGAATCTGAAGCAAGTTCCAGGCTCTGCGTCATCAGCACAGAGCCCGACACGGGGCTCGAACTCACAGAGCATGAGATCATGACCTGAGCTGAAGTAGGCCGCTTAACCAACTGAGCCACCCAGGCGCCCCCAGCATTCTTGGTTCAGATACACTTTAATCGCTACAGGAGTGTCACGTTCTGTTGTCAATACAACTTAATATCCATCACTGTGTCCCCATTAAGTCAGGGAGCACATATGTTTTAAAACAGTCCATGTAAACTTGATCTGGGCATTTTTTTTATATATAGAATTTAAAAAATATTTAGTTATTTTGAGAGAGAGAGAGAGAAAGGGGGGGGGAGAGGTAGAGAAAGAGGGAAAGAGAGAATCCCAAGCACGTTCCTCAAGGTCAGCACAGAGCTGAATGCGGAGCTCAAACCCATGAACTGTGAGATTATGACCCAAGCAGAAGTCATGTCAGATGCTTAACCTACTGAGCCACTCAGGGACCCCTGGTCTGTGTCTTGTTTTAATAATCATTTTCACCTAGCAAATAGTGGGAAAACACATATCATTCCTAAATTACTCTAAGCTTAACTTAAATTAAAAATAAAATAATTTTCTCTATATTTCTCCTTATTGAATATCTTCTGGCTTGCATGTAAAAACAGAACAGTTAGAAAAATAAAAATAAATAACAAATTAAAAACAGAACATTTAGGAGTGAGACTATCATATAAGTTATCATAATTGTTTTTTATCTTTTTCAGCTAATTTTTGAATGCTCTTTGTTATACCTTTAAAAAGAACTGAAGCCTCCAATCAGATCATTCCAGATAATGAATGCCTCCTCTGTCTCTCATTTTGCTAATCTCCGAATTTAAGAATAATAAGTTTTAACTGGAGATCAAAGGAAACAATTAACCTTGAGAAAGAAGCACATAGCACTCTAGTTAATGGAAATATTTTTCACATTTTATTCACATGAATAAGATGACCTTAAAACACATCCTGGTTACCACTCTACAATAATAAGAGTTCTATTAAATGACTGTAGGCCACTAAAAAAATCAATTAAATGATCAAAACCCTGTTAGTGGAGAAGTTCCTAATACTAGATTATGCACATTGTCACACTGATATATGTGGCTTGTGTAAGTTGAAAGACAATAATGATTTTTTTTTTTTTAAATACAGAGTTTAATCCTCTGTGGGCCAGTGGATGGTGTTAGTAGGAGAATTGAAATACATAGTATTAAAGACTTGGTACTTAAAAATCTGATAGTTTTTTTTAGGTTTATTTATTCATTTTGAGAGAGAGAAAGAGAGAACGAGAGAGAGGGAGAGAGATAATCCCAAACTGACGTCATACTGACAGCACGGAGCTTGATGTGGAGCTCAATCCCACAAACCACAAGATCGTGACATGAGCCAAAATCAAGAGTCAGATGTTCAACCAACCAATCCACCCAGGAGCCTCAAAGGCTGACAGTTTTTGATTAAAAACTGCTGTTTTTCTACATGATGAATCACAGGAATCTACTCCCGAACCTAAGGGTACACTGTATACACTGTATATTACCTAACTTGACAATAAATTGCACAAAAAACATAAATAAAAAAAATAAAAATGAGAGAGATACAAAAACAAAATGCTTCTAAAAAATTTTTGTTAGTTTATTTCCTTTTTACATGCCCATTTGTTTTTCTGTGTGCTTATCTTGTTTTTCCTTTTTTTTTTTTTTTTTTTTGCAACAATAGCATCAAATTTCAGGAACTTAGATATACAAGTTACTCATTAAAATATTATTTATTCTTGACCTGGGGATAGCACAGTCATCCATCATTATAAAAAATAGCACACCTAAATCATCACCAGTCGCACTAGATTTCTCCAACTTTAGTGTGCCTAAGAATCACCTGGAGGACTTGTTAAAACAAAAATTGCTGGGCCACCCCCAGAGTTTCTGATTTGGTAAATCTTGGCTATTTGTGTTACTTTCGATTTCCCAAGGGATACGATTGCGACTGGTCTAGGGATCACACTATGAACAACAGTGACTCCCACACCTTCCAATTCTGACTGCTAGTTCCCTCTGCCTGAAATACCCATCCATCTACCCGTTATCCTCCTAGCTAGTATCTACCCAATATACAAAATTCAACTGAGAACTTATCTCTTGTGGGAAAACTTCCCATACACCCCCAGCTTAGATTTGAAGTCTGTATCTGTCAGGTACAAACTACACAGTAATTTGAAAATAAGAAGTTTAATATAAAGAATAGTACTCAAAACAAGGGACTGAAAGTAATGAGGCCTTGTCAGTAAGAGTTAAAAGAGAAATCTAAATAATAGAGGAATACGAGATACAAGGAACAGCCGCTCCCCAAGTTCTGTGATCTAGATCTTGCTAGAGGGGAAGCGAACATGGCTCACTGAATGGCACGAAGTCCCTCTGGCATTGCACTAATGGGGCTTGCTGGAAACCTGCCCTCTAAAGTACCAGGAGAAGCAGCCTATGGGGAGCATCTTCACTGATGTGCACCACAAAATCTAGGTGTTAAAGAGAGTACATGCTTTGTGCTGGAAGAGTTCCCCACTGTAAGACTAGGCACTGGGTGTATTGAAGGAATCTGCTGAAAGGAGAACACTGGAGGGGTGCCTGGGTGGCTCAGCCAGTTAAGCGTCAGACTCTTGGCTTCAGTGCAGGTCATGATACGGGGGTCATGGGATCGAGCCCTCCCTCAGACTCACACTCATACTGAATGTGGAGGTTGCTTGGGATTCTCCTTCTCGCTGCGCTTCCCCTATTCTCACTCTCTCTCTAAATAAATAAATCACTAATTAATAATAATAATAATAATAATAATGAAATAAAAGGAGCACACTGAAATAAGTACAGAAAACCACTTCATCTTGCAAATGTCTCCAACACCCACTACTGACAAAGAGCAACATCATGCTATCTGAGAAAGAAAAAGTGTTTAAGAGGCCCGTGTTAATTTTCCCAGAGAAGGCAATGAAGAATGGTTCTGGGAGAGCCAATAAGCTGGCTATTGACCCCGACCCTCCTAGTTGATTCTGGGGATACACTGCGTACTCAAAATATCCATGTTGAACCGAACTCCCATGGTGACTGCGCCTACCTCATGGATACATTTAACGGTTCTTTTAATAGATACTATTGAATATATAATTCCACCTACCACATTACATTATTATTTTAAACCCAATGCTCACTAAGTACCTGGAAAATTTTAGAAGCGAAGCAAATATTTACACCATGCATGACTCCCACATAACAGAAGTCAAATGGCAAATCAAAGATGTTGAAATTACTTCAGATTTTCATATTCTCTTTCAGAGAGAGGTCATAAATACTAGTATAAATAGGTTAAAATCTTCCCTCACTAGTCGTGTTTGTTAGGACTTCATGCTTAAGATTTAGATATTGAGATTACTTTAAGAACCATCCAGAAAATACTCATACATGAAAAATATCATAACTTGGTATATGAATCCTTTAATTGGAAAAAATAGTCACCTATTCATTCAAAACCAATGAACAAATAAACACCAGAAGCCAATACCTTAAGGACTGAATACTGCACCATTTTGCCAATTCTAAAACATTAGTGCTATATCTTATACATGAAAATTTGACTTGATTATGACATTCTGAAGAATGAGAAGGATCTTGTAATTCAGTCTGCAGCAAAAAAAAGTAAAAGTTGGCATTAAAAAGAGGACAGCTGCGAGGGTGTGTGTTGGGGGGCTCAGTTGGTTAAGTGTCCCACTTTTGGTTTCAGCTCAAGTCATGCTCCCATGGTTCATGAGATTCAGTCCCATGTCGGGCTCTCTGCTAACAACACGGAATCTCCTTGGGATTCTCTTTCTCTCTTCTTCTCTCTCTGCCCCTTCCCTGTTTACTCTCTCTCTCTCTCTCTCTCTCTCTCTCTGTCTCTCTCTCTCTCTCAAAATAAGTAAATAAACTTAAACAAAAAGAGAACAGCTGCTGTGTTATTTGATTACAGATAAATTCCTAAAGGGGATGAGAGAATCTTGTATGTCAGTAGAAGGAAATAAATAAGGAAAGATAGCACAACAATATTTGTACTATACACGTTGGTATATTTTATGCACTGCATGTAATATATGTGCTACATAGTGGCACGTATATTAATGTATTTGCAACCACCAAGAGAAATAGGTGATCTTATTAGCACCATTTTGCAGATGACACAACTGAGGAACTTAGAGACTGATCCCTTGCTTGGAGTCACTCTACTATGAAGTCTTAGGGCTAGGATTTAAACCTAGACAGCTATTTTTGTAGCCTTTTCTCTTAAACACTGCATCTCTAGGCCAGGCCATAAGCTAGAAATGCTTTATGGGTCTGTTATGCCCAGAATTCGGGGACCCAAAAACCACCAGGGAGCCGAGTCCAATGCAAGAACAAAGAGCCTTTATCCGAGCTAGCTCGAGCTCAATCTCCTACCCGCACCGACACAGTGGTGGGTGGAGAGAGAGGCACGGTCCAAAAACACAATAGTTTTAAAGGGGTCTAGGGGCAGTGGGAGGGGTGATGGTCATGACCCTAGCGGATTGGCTGAGGAAGGGTCACGGGTCATGACCCTAGCGGATTGGCTGAGGAAGGGTCACGGGTCCTGTTCCATAGGTCAAGCTTCTGCGCAGGTGCTGGGGACTCAAGGTGGAGGACAGGGAAACACAATGGAGTCAGTCCCAGTTTGCCCTTAAGCAAAATGGAATCAGTCCCAATTTGCCCTTACAGGTCCACATAGGTAGATAGTATCTCGTGTCCAAACGGACTGAACTATTACTGCCTTAGGTGGGCTAGAGCATTTTCGAATCCAGCTTAAATTCTCCTTTTCACCCTGCCTTCCCAGAACCCGTATATAAACTTCGTGCTTCTGCCAACCTTGTCTTTATATCATTTTTCTCAGCACATTTTTGTCCTTTCCTTGAAAAAGATCATTAGTGACCTCCATAGTCATGCTTCCATCACTTACGGTTTTTCCATCGTCCCTAGCTACCAAAAGCTTCCCTACTCTTCGCACTGAGTCAATTTCACATCCAACAGCCTAATCAGCACGGAATAGCTGTATCACAGTCACCCCATATACCTGATGAAATTTAAGCCCACTGACTCTCTCCTCCTTTTGCCCAAAGGCCCCCAACCCATTCTCCTTCCATTACATTCGTTCCTTATGCTACTCAGGGTCCCTCGTTCGCTTCGTCATTAAAAGCACTGTGTAGAGTATAAGAGAAAGATTAATCAAGAATTGAAGTAATTAGTCTAGTTCTTATTTGCTAATCCCACTGTGACGACTGTTTTAATTTAGTCTCTTTTCTTTTCCCATCATGGCTTCTACCACACTCTTAACCTGCTTCGGTCTTACAGGCCTCAATCCAGACAGATCTTCCGGCAGCATTAAAATATACAAAGGCTCTTTGATATTTCAGTGGCATTTATAATTCTTAATAAGACACAAAAAACCCTGGGCACATCTTGGACTAATCCTCAGTATTCTTCGCTCTGAATTTTGAAGCCATTTGCAACTTTGCAAAGGTGTTCTGGCCTTTCCCCTGGAAGCCTGGGCACTCACTATTCAGTTTACTTGAATGTTCTCTTTTTCCACTTTTCTTTTCTTTTCTTTTCTTTTTTTCTAACTATTACAAATTGATTCAAAGTCAGCTAATTTGGAAGGCTGTCTTCAGTATTTGTGAAAATAAGATATAGGCCTATCCTATTTTATATTTCTTTGTATTTATATCCATTAATGTGCTTCCAGATTTTAAAATGCATTTAAAACTAATGCATTAAAATGACATTTTCCCACACTTACTTTCATCTTCACCTTAAAAGTAATCTATACTAAATTGTTGCAAATTTTGAAATTACAGAAGGCGTGAGTAAGAAAAATATTTTATATCATCAGTATAATGAAGCCTGGCTGTTTTCAATCTATAATAATAGTTACACGATTATTCAAAAATATTTTATTTGAAGACTGTTAGAAAGATCTGACGAATGTATGATGCCCATGGCATTGAGTCTAGAGTCTCTGTTTTTGAAATTAATATTAACGATAGTAAAATAAATTTTTGTTGAGCGTTCACTTTAGGCATGTAACAGTAGGGAAAATATTATGCAAATGATCTCATTTAATTCCCACCCTAATCCTGTGAAACTAGTACTATTCTTTCACACATTTTCAGAAGAAGAAATTAATATCAAAGATTAAATAGCACGAGCAAGGTCACAGACCAGCAAGTGGGATGTCAGGAGAGACTTTTTTTATTTTTTTCCAGAGAAGATGTGTCTTTTTATCCTGAAGCTCACAGAAGCTTTTCCCTCTCTCTCTCCAATATGCTGTGCAAAATGTCGATTTTCTGCTTTACTTGTTGGTCCCAGGAACGGTTTGGTGTGTGTGCTGGCCCTGCAGCTTTTCCTGACCTGCGTGCCCAATCCTTCTCTTTTTTCTCTCTTGTGTCTAGAATCCTCCTTCACACCGCAATGATGAAAAACATGATATATTTACCTGCCTCTAGGGAACAGAGATACTTGTGGATTTGTCTTCAGAGGAAAACACAAACAAATAAATAAACAAAATAAAATAAAAGTAATGACACTTTCTGGAGGTATATGAGATTATATGATGGTTCCTTGGCTAGGAAATACTAGTTTCCGTTGTAGCTGTTGTTTTTATCATGAAGTAACCAATGACTTCTAAACATCACATTACACTTTATTCATTTTATTTTTTCTTGCCCTACTAAGTTGTCATCTTCTTGATTCTTTATTGCATTTTCAGAACTGACAGAAAAAGGTAAGCATATAGAACAGTCACGAGTTGCTTATGTTAATCAACTAATAAATGAACAAAGGGATGGGTCCTATTTTTCAAGAGAACACACACCGTAGCTACTCGGAACCATTAGTCTTGCATGATTAAACACCAGCTGCATACCAGAGGTATCTCTCATTGTGCACTATCTCCAAAGTTTAACACTCTGGATAAATATTTCTTTTCTTCATCGTTACTGTATAAAACGTAAGCCTTCCTGAATTGACTATAGTCACAGATTCCACCGTGTTAAGTTCTGTTCTGGGAAAAAGTAGTACAGACCTCTACAGAACATGTCCCCAATAACTGAGTCTATCTCAGCAATAGTTCACCAAGACATCACAGAGCTCCAACCTATAAATTAAATTTATGTAAAACACCTAATAGTCTCTAAAATATGGATGTACTTAGCTTACAGAAATGTATGAAACATAATTAGTTACCTCTTCGAGTCTACCTACAGAGGTAGCATTATCAGAACAACCTGTATCGTAGGAGTCCCTATTCATTTATCGAAAGCAAGCCTTCTCATTCTCAGCAATACTGATATTTTGGGCTGGATAATTATTTGTGGGCAATTATTTTTGTTGTTGTCCTGTGTGTTGCGTGATAGTTAGTGGCATCTTTGGCCTGTATCTACTAAATGCCAGAGGCAACCCTTCTCCAGTTGTGAGAAACAAAAATGTTTCTAGACATTGCCAAACGTTCCTGGAGAGGCAAACCCTCAAACTCTAGGTCATCGAAATCGCTCAAAGCGCTTGCAAAAACAGACTGCTAGGCGCCATTTTCGGTAGTTCTGATTCCGCAGATCTGGGTTGGAGCTCAAATATTTGCATTTCTAACAAGTTCCCATTTGATCTTGGTGGTGAAAAAGCTGGCGGGTTAAAGGCCCTCACTGAGATAACCAGCATTCTAAAGAGCGATGCATTGTTGCAAAATAATTTTTAAACTCAAATAAAGATTTGCCAATTTTCTGGCATGATTATTTATGTTTGTTTTGGTTGGTTTGGTCTTCACAAAATACAAATGGTATTAATTCCAAACCAATGTAAGTCAGTCTTTAAAATTAAACCACTCATAAGCCAATGCCATTAACTCGTGCTACTTTTCTCATCATGAATGCATGTAAACGAAATTGAACTAAACCATACCCTTTTCTAAAACTTAACTCAAATAAAATTGTAATTCTGCTACAACCATTCAACAATTTTATATTTAGTTCTTGTTTTTTTTAATTTTTTAAAAAAAGTTTATTTTTGAGAAAGAGAGGCAGAGAGTGGGGTGAGAGCAGAGAGAGGGGGAGACAGAAACTCCAAAGTGGGCTCTGCACTGACAGCGGAGAACCCAATGCGGGGCTCAAACTCATACTGTGAGATTACGACCTGAGCTGAAGTCGGACACTTAACTGACTGAGACACCCAGGCACCCTTTTAATTTTTAATTTAAACTGAACACAAACAAGTATGTGCCATGGTCACCAAGTGAGCATGAAGAAATGAGAGGCAAAGGGTATTCTTCATATGAGCTTATTATGAGCATACATGAAACCATAACTTACACTGGTTAATTGAAATATAAAGTCTCCCAAGTACAAATTATTCTATAACATATGAAAAGTACAAGAGAAGCAAATATCTGAATAATTTAGACTAATTGAAGGTATAGAGAATGTTGCTAAAAGATTTCAGCTATCCACTAACATGCTATGATTTTTTTCTCAACTGTTTTGTAATCTCAAGTTAAAATTTAAAATGCAAAAAAAAATTAGAATAGAGTCAGTGTTACATTTGTAAGGAGAAAGACATTTAAGGGTGTTTTATTTTACCTTTTAGTTAGTTATATCTGGTGGTAAATATTCACAAAGTTTGACGTATTCCCATATTTGGTAGCCAAAAGGTGAGAAATACCTATATGTAACCAAATATATTTTATTTCTTATCAAAATAATGTTCCATTTGCCAATATAGTATATGTGCCAAACTTATATATAAAACTTTGATGATTTCATGTTTTCCTATTTATCCTTCTTTCTTAAAAATCTGATTCATTTTGTTCCTTGTATAAAAGTACAAACTAATGTTACATTAGTAACAATAATAATGTTACTATGCTTAGTAATAATAATAATATAATGTCAAACAATAATGTTACTATGCTTTACTAATATAAAAAAAGTTTCCGTAATTAAAAAATTTGAAAGTACTGTGTTAAATACAAATAAACATTTTTCCTTCAAGCATGACTTATCTGCATTTTAATATGTGAAATTGTTTGCATATCTCTTATGGTAGCTTAGATTACAAAATATTTTCTGAATGTATTTGACCATGGTTCTCTGTCTTTAGGACCATCTCCTGGGACCAATAGTCTTTAGGATACTATTTGAGAAAGAGATCTTTATAATTTTTAAATCATGTTAAACAATCACCCTTTAGTCAAGGCAAGAGCTACTGTCTCTATAGTAAATATAAGAACACCGAAGGTCAAAATTTCGGATGACATAAACAAAGCCACCAGGTAGAAATTTCTGACGTCAATGCTAGAATTCAAGCTTTTAAGCCCAGTCCTTGTATTCCTACTATGCTCTTGATAGTTGAGCAAGCCTCCCATGTTGACTGGTATTCGGACAGCATAGCCCCCACGTACACAAGTGACTTAGTAATAAGTTCCGGAATATAGTCTGAGGAAAGTAAACAATTGTTTATTTGGAAGATGCAAGATCTAAATGTGTAGGAAGGAGGTCTCATCAAAGCATATTACTTGATAAGAGTATATTTCTATTAAGAGCTGAAAGAAACTGATTCAATTTGACTTGATTAAGAATGAGTGAATACTCTATCTGCTCTGGATTCTACCCTGGAAAAAAAGATTTGCTTTTGCCTTGAAGAAAATGTTTTTTGGGGGGTTCCTGAGTGGCTCAGTCAGTTGAGTGTCAGACTTTTGCTTTCAGCTCAAGTCGTAATCCCAGAGTACTGGGATTGAGCCCCACATCATGCTCCGTGCTGAGCAAGGACCTGTTTGGGATTCTCTCTCTCTCTCTTTTTGCCCATCTCCCCCACTCATGTTCTCTCTCATTCTATCTAAATAAAAAAAATCTTTTTAAAGCAAGTATTTTTTTTCTTAAATGCAGGAAGCTAAACCATCTTCATTTCATACTAAAGCATATTAAATAGCACTATATGCTTAATTGATATTGTTATTCTGAGGTGAAAATATTTAATAATACAAAATCATTAAGATGATATGAATGTTTTCTTTCTAAATACACTGTGGACACTTTGTAGGCATGTACTGTCTTTCTCTTGTGTATAATGTGTCAAATTAATACTACATGATTACCCAAATGTAGCAATTTAACGATGAAAGATATAAATGTGTTTGGTGAACTAAATTATGATTTTCTCCATTTCTTCTGCAACCATGGAAATCATCATTGATAAAGTGTCTTCTCCTTTCTTTTCATTCATTAATCTGATAATTATTAATAGTATCCATGATGTGACAGCAAATAAGGGCAGAGTCCTCTTTCTCATAGAACTTATTTTCTGTGCATGTGTTAATAAAATGATAGAACTAATAAACAACATTTGAAAAGGCTTGGCATAGTCAGCAAACAGAAAGGTGAGTGTGATTGGAGCCCAGCAGAGATCAAAGGGCAGAGTGAGGCACATAGCACTCAAGGCATGCAAGATTGGTTGCCAGGATGTTGGTCTTTCATCCTAAGAGTCTTGGGTGGCCATGGAAATATTTTAACAAAACAAATGTCATGAGGGAATTTGAACTTTGAAAAGAACTCTTGTTGCAGTGCAAGGGAGGAGTTGGAGGGTGCTATTACAGTTTCTGAGACATTAGTTGGAGGGTATTCTTTTGGAGTTGAGTGATGCCCATGAGGACGGGGAAAAAACTACAGTATATGAGGAATAAAATTAACAGCACACACCGTGTGATAGAATATGAGTACTGGAGAAGAAAAAAAATGTCAAGGATACTTTAGCCTTTTAGCTCCTATAAAGTGTTTTTCTTGCCTATAACATTTCAGAGAGGACAAAGCACTTGTGTTTTTAATTAAATCTGTGTTATGATATTCTGGTAAGTAAAGTTCTTAATACTTTTTAATGACAAAAGTCTAGGGTTTTGCAATGCAAAAGATACTCCAATTAGTGGAAGTACATGACAAAGAGACAGTGTTAGGGCTGAGTGTATTCTAGTAGGAGAAGATCCTGGGATTAAATTACACCATGGTAAGTAACGTTACACCAAGGAAAAGCCTCCATACTATATTCGGGAATTTTTTGGTCTCTTTAGCCTATCCTAGCTTCCCATTGGCAGTGGTACACTGCCCTGTAAGTGAAAAGGTATTTTCTGAACAATGAAGATGAGTTTATGGTAACCGGGGTTAAACTAATGGAAAGCATTGAATTGATCAGCAGGAAACTCGAGAAAGGTTAAAACAGCCTCCATTTTTATGTTGCTGTACAGTCGTGAGTAATGTTAATTGAATTCCCCTTGTGAGATTCTAAGAGATTTTTCCACAGGATCCTGTGCTGTATAAAAAAGAAACAATGGCTTGTGGTAAAGTTAATTCAAGCTGAGATGCATTAACTGCACCACATTATCGGTTGCTAAGAGTGCTATTAACACACATCACCCACTGTGTATATTTGTGAATTAGGAGGTTTCCTTGTTAATGGAAATGAGACACTTTCCTTGAGAATATCAAGCACTGTGGATGTTGAGACTGTTTTTAAGAAGCACAGAAAGGGAAGAATACATTTATTCCGTATGGGACGTGGCTCCTTTCCCTTTGGATCCAGCACTGTTTTTACTACTGCTTTGTTTCTCTTCCGGTGGCTTGCTGTTGTTGTTTTGTTGTTTGTTTATTTTTCTTTTTTGGTGGTGGTCCGGAGATCATTCTGAACAGACTCACACTATGAAAACACTCCCATTCAAGTGCGCTAACCCATTCTGAATTTTGTAAATAACAGCTGCTTGTTACTGGACTGAACAGAAACATACTAGATAAGGAATTAAGAAATTCGAGTTTAGACCCCGGCTCTGGCTGTGCCTGCATGTGCGCCTGTGATAGTGAGGAAGGGGAAAGAAGCAATATTTATGGAGGCACCTGGGAAACCCAGTAGGTTGAACCCCTGAGTCTCGATTTCCGCTCAGGTCATGATCCCAAGGTGATGGGATTGATTCCCCCCACACACACTGAGCATGGAACCTGCTTGAGATTCTCTCTCTCCCTCTGCACTTCTCTCCCACCTGCACTCTCTCTCACTCTCTAAACCAAAAAATAAACAAACAAACAAATAAATAAATAAATAGGAAGAAGAAGCAATATTTATGGAATGCCTGTAATATACCAGGCATTAGCTTTACTTATGTCCTTTCCTTTATATTAATTCTCTTTTAATCTTGTGACCTATATTTTCCCCTCTCTATAAGACTGAAGAATCTGTGACTCAAGAAAAAGGCAAATCCCTAACTGATCAATAAAAGAAGAGTTTATGGGCTGGATGAGTTCTGTGGCTTCTCTATTATAGAATACGTGATGTTTATCTAATACTTTTGTGTGTGTGTTACTCTGCACACACAAAAATACAGACACCTGACACCTGCGCTCAGTTATTGTTTTTTGAAACAGTTTGATGGGTAATGCCTTTTATCATTGTCTTACTGCAGTGACCTTACATGAAATAAATACTTCGACGTTTGCATTTGTTTAATTAATCCCCTTCTTATAAACTCAGGCTGTGCATCAACATTATTCTACCAGATACTCCTCCCACTTCATCAAACTCCAAAAAGTAAAGCACTTAAAAGCAATAATTCAAAAGGATGTTACTGACATTTTCACACTACATTTGCTTTATTCCAAAAGTGGACCCAGGGTATGAATCTAAATGTAATTCTTCACCAATTACATGGAAACAAATGACAGTACAATTACATGATTAAGAATGAATTTTATTTTTGCTTTTCCATGGATGAAATCTACATACTTCCTATCTGGTTTGTCAACAGGTTCCAAAACACTCCTACAAATATATAATAACTTTCACTGGTGAATTTCTCATATAATTGCAACTACGTGGGAAGAAAATTAGCTTCCAGTGCTCTAAGCTGAAAATGGAGGGGAAGCAACACAAAAGAAATTCAAAGATGTGCTTTAAACTCTGTAAATGGTGTCAACTATATAGATTATGAAGCCACTGGTAAAATAGGAATACCTGTTTGGCTTATTCATTGATTTTTTTTTATTTTTTTTAACATTTATTTTATTTTTGAGAGACATAGAGACAGAGCATGAGCAGGGGCAGGGCAGAGAGAGAGGGAGACACAGAATCTGAAGCAGGCTCCAGGCTCCGAGCCGTCATCACAGAGCCCGACGCGGGACTCGAACTCACAGACTGTGAGATCATGACCTGAGCCGAAGTCGGCCGCTTAACCAACTGAGCCACCCAGGCGCCCCTATTCATTGATTAAAAACAGGTTCGATAGAGGGAATGAATCCTGGTTCATAAATATACCATGGAAAAGCCTTTGCATTATTATTAATAAAACAAGCGGGACATATTTCAATATAAAATCTTTTCTGGTATGTGCATCAACATTTTACCTAAAGGAAATACTTTTTGGTAGGTAGATAGAAAGAAGCAAAAACATCTCTGGGAAATTTGTCTGAGAGAAATAATCATAATAATAGTAAATAAAAAAAGAAGCAACTAAATGGATGGTAAAACCAGACTACATAGAATTCTGAGCATTCCATCATATTCTACTCCACTTCTCTGTGCCAAAGAGACTGCTAGTTGCTCACACATGTTTTCTTTTCTTTATGGGCATAGAGATAGATGCATACTTTTCAGTTTCTCTTGGTCTTAGGTTTGGTCACGTTATGGTTGGTAGGATGTGAACAGTGCGATACGTGCCCTCCCAAGCCTTCCAGGATTGGTTCTCAATTACTTACAACTTTCCACCACCCCTGCTACCGCCTTCACCTCCTCTTCTGTGGTTTGTCCTGTTGACTTTTCTCTTTTTGCTTTTTTACTAGCTGGACATTTGGACATCGATGTTTGGGTGGGATGAGAAGCCATGTGTTGAAGAAAGCAGATGTCTATCACCTAACCATCTAAATAATAAAATGGCTAAGAGCCACACATCAGGAGCACCTGGGTGGCTCAGTTGGTTAAGTGTCTAACTCTTGATTTTGGCTCAAGTCATGATCACAAGGTTGTGGGATCAAGCTCTGCTTTGGCCTCCTTCTGAAGCATGGAGCCTACTTAAGATTCTCTCTGTCTCAGGCTGCCTGAGTAGCTGAGTCGGTTAAGCTTCTGACTTCAGCTCCGGTCATGATCTCACTGTCTGTGAGTTCGAGGCCCATGTCGGGCTCTGTGCTGACGGCTCGGAGACTGGGGCCTGCTTCGAATTCTGTATCTCCCTCTCTCTCTGCCCCTCCCTGCTCATGCTCTGTATCTCTCTCTCTCTCAAAAATAGATAACATTAAAAAAATTACAAAAAAAATTATTCTGTCTCTCCCTTTGTCCCCTCTCCCCACTCTCTCTCTCCCTCTCAAAAGAAAAGAGCCACACATCAGCCAATTTAGAACTATCTTGGATTTCCTATGTGAGAAATAATCTTCTATTTACTTAAGTCATGATGTGAGACTTCTAATTTCAAGTAGTGAGTCTATCTTAATAACTAGCATATTTCAGTTTCCTGATCATAATCCAGAGGACACACATAAAAACAAAACCTAACATTAGAACATCGAAAGAAAACAATGAAGAAGCAACTACATATATACATGCATAATGCATAAATTAACATATTGTTAGTATAATTATAAAATCAATGCAATGTCTGTACATAGTTCCTTAAGTCTCTACCAAATGACCAGGTCTAAAAGATGTATCAAAAGACTGGTAGATTGCTTACAAAGTACAGAATACATGAATGTTCATAAATTACCTAGTCAGACAACTAATTGAATGAACAATATCACAGTCATCTGCTTTATCCTTACTGGCCTTCATGGAAGAGCACATTTTCCCAAAGCGACCCACACTTCGTTTAAAAATGAGGTGTTCGGCCTACTCCGTGCGATTCAAGAGAAAATAATCCAGCAAGCGATGTGCTGTTTTGTTGTTTCGTTTTTGTTTTTGTTTTTCTCGCTCTTAAGCATGTTTTGTGTCTTTCACTGCTTATTAGCACTTGCACCAAAATTGGTTAAGGAGCGGAATCTAAAAATCACCACTTGCCGACATCGATCCACGAATCTGTTATTAGTCCCATCACCTTCACTCCCTTGCCCGGATGGCCACTCAGCGTCAGTCATGTTTTGACTACACCACTCCAGGGCACGGATTCTAATTTGAAAAATGGAACAAGCATTGGCAGCGGCAGACACTAGACCGCATTTGCTGAGAGCCGGCCAGAGAGAGAGGCCTGAAGATGGCATTTTCCAGGCAACGGTCAATCCATTTGTTGCTATGAAGAAAACGGCTCCAGTATTAAGAACCCTGTATTGCAAAAAGCTGAAAAACATTCATTAACTAAAATCAATGCTTCCCTTTTCTTCCAAACAACACTGTTTGCTGTTGGGAAGTACTGAAATTTTGTGCTGCTCACTAAAATGTGTCTCTATCCTTTGTCAAAGATAAACATTTTATGAAAGGGCTTGTTTAGCTATCATTTTAACTGCCGTTTCCTAAGAGACACAGGGATCTGAAACAAAAATATATCTTATATTCTAACAATTCATTTTTACTAACTAGCATTAGGATATAATGTTTTTTATCAATCTAAGTTTTATATATCGCTGTGTCGCCTTTTTGTTGTAATTGTATTGCTAGTGTAATTGTTTGTATATAGTCTTTAACACTTTTGTTGAACACCTGTTGTATACAAGACATGGTGATGGGTGCTGGGGATATAAAGATAGTGTGACACAAACCAGTTTCTCTTGACAATAAACATGAAGGGCACAGGCATAAACACAAGGCTGGAGGTGGGACAGTGTCATTTAGAGCAGGCTCTTGTACATGACAGCCAGTCTCAGGTTTAAAATGAGGGTCACTCTGCTATGATTTGTGATGTGTTTATGTCCCTGAGGTTTGCTTGGACACCAAGTGTCTCATCTTTTTCTAGAAAATGGGTACCTAGAGAAGGGGAAGATCAGTAATGAAGACAATATTTTCAATTGTTTTATGTAAAATTGTAGTCACCCACGAAATATTTTCATTGTAATCTGTTAGGCTGACTAATAACTTAAAAATTGAGATTTCATTAAATGTCATTGGTTTCTCTTGTAATTACATACCTTTTTGTTTGTTTTCTGATTGTGAGTGATAATCAAAGGCCAAGACATTTTTTTATTGTTCTGAATAATCAAAAATATATATATTTTTACACAAGTTAAAGATGGGTCTATGAATTTGATTTTAGGGCTTCTAAGCCCCTTTCAAAGATATTTGCAACACCATCTGTAGGTTAGATATCTGTATTACAAATGACCAAATCTTGATCAAAGTCAATATTATTTTTATTATTTATATATAAAACTCCCCAAAATATGTAAAATTAAATCAATGATCTTATAAATGGAAAACTCTCAGGTAATTAAAGTAATGGCTATTTAAGGAGTAAAAGAAAATCTTTGGGACTTACAACCATGGATTCCATTCCTGGAATTTAGTGCCACGTCTGTCACTATACTTCTGAGTCATAGTGGACAAGTTAGTAAGACATTTATTTTAAAATATCCACACTGGTAAATGAGGGAGTTAGATTTTATTCTTCGGCTATTGCCTCTGATAAAAATTCTGCGATTCTAAGGTATTTACTGCCAATTTGAACTCGGGTCTCCATTCCCAGAGGCAGCACCCAGATATGGTTTCCTTCTGCAAATGCAACTCCAGGGGGTGGAATTAAAGGTATGGCCAGGATTCTACATCTTCTGAAACTGAAGTAAAGATTCGTGTTCTCTGTAAAGCTTGTCTGCCTCTAACATGCCGTTTCCGGGGTTTCTTTTTCGACTGTTCCAGAAAACAGGCGAGAACTAGTTCTCTTCTCCAGATCTGAGCAAGTCAGAATTAATTGTGGAATCCCATTCTTTCTCTGGATGCCACACAAAGTCTTATTTTAAGAGTGTACTGGAGACTGTCTCGTGGTTACGTTTTGAACACAACAATGAAACTAGAGTTACAGGACATGCTAGCTGAAGAAACATGATTATTGGAAAGAGCATGGGTTTGGAGTAAAACAGATATAGTTTTGGATCTTTTTTTTTTTTCCTTGCTACTTCCTGGATGTCTGTTGACATGATCTAAGGTCTGATAATTGGAAATGAGTTTGATACAGATATTGTAAGAATTACTAAGGCAACATATTTCAAAGATGCTTCTTCATCCTTACTGTTTATCTTCTTTCCGTTCTCTTATGTTCTCACTCCACTCATTTCCAGGAAAAAAAAAAAAAAAAGGTGTGTGCTATTAAATATAACCCGTAAATGTTCCTGAGTGCTGGAGGATAGGGTTATGATCATACAATTTCTCACCACTTCACTTTTCTGAATTTCATGTCTAAGGAAGTGTATAGATGAGGGAAAATTGCCAATTCATGAAAATAAATGCAGTTAACAACAGATGGGGAAGTTTCTAACACCCCACAATGAGGGGATTTGTTAGTGGGTATACTGTAGCACTCTTTTTTTTTTTTTAATGTTTTTTATTTATTTATTTATTTATTTATTTTTTGAGACAGAGAGAGACAGAGCACGAGTGGGGGAGGGGCAGAGAGAGAGGGAGACAGAATCTGAAGCAGGCTCCAGGCTCTGAGCTGTCAGCACAGAGCCCGCCGCGGGGCTCGAACTCACAGACCATGAGATCATGACCTGAGCCGAAGTTGGATGCTCAACGACTGAGCCACCCAGGCGCCCCACTGTAGCACTCTTAAGGGTTCAGGAAAGTTGAATAAGTGTTCTATTTAATTTTGTCTCACTTCATATTAAAAAAAAATAATGTTTATTTATTTGTGAGAGAGAGAGAGAGAGAGAGAGAGAGAGAAAGAGAGAGAGAGAGAAAGAAAACATGAGTGGGGGAGGGGCAGAGAGAGAAGGTGACACAGAATCTGAAGCAGGCTCCAGGCTCTGAGCCGTCAGCACAGAGCCCGTCGCTGGCCTGGAACTCATGAACTGTGAAATTATGACCTGAGCCCAAGTCTGATGCTTAACTGACTGAACCACCCAGGTGCCCCATTTTCTCAATTTATGATTGCCAGATACATCTAACTTTTTACTTCTATACAAATCGGTAGTGGGGCAGAAGGGGCTGCAAAGGACGTAGAAAGAGAGTTTTCAGTAGCTCTCCCACCTGCTAAAGAAACAGACCCAATGACACACTCTGCCCCTTTATATTACAGCATGGGCCTTTGATAGGAGTTAGGAAGAAAAATAATTACTTCTCTATACTTTCCAAAACAACTCTTTGGGGAAGGCCAGGAGGGAAATTAGCTACTCACTTTGTTCCCTTTTGAAAAAGTCCAACACTGATAATCATACCCTGTATTACAGGAGTTAAGAAAGCATACATACACTTCTGTTACAGCAAAGTTTTATTGCAAAGGATCTGATAATAGAAATTTAAAATGCTTCTAAAATGAAGCAGGGCATAATCAATTGGAAAGAGACAGACTGAGCCACTTTAGGAAAGAGAGAGAGTCCACTCTTCTAGAGCTCTGTCATTGCCACCCCTACATGGGCACTCATAGGTCACCTTGAAGGGTTTTTCTTTAACTGTGATAGTCATGACCCTTGTTTATGAAATTATGCAATTAATATCAGGTAGGATTTAGTATATTTGCTAGGGAACCCCATTTACTGAGAACACTCAAAGAGCAAATACTTCTTGGTTTCACTTTTTAATAACTTCAAGTTATTTTTAATATGGATGAGAATTGGAGAGAGATTTCGGGTCCTAAGCCATCTACCGTATAACATTTGCTATGATTGCATTAGTAGGGTAAGGTTCTCAATGAGTTCACCTGTGGTGCATGGAAATAGTTGAACATTCTGAACTCTTTCTTCTGTTTTTTAATTTAATTTAATTTAATTATTTTATTTTATTATTTATTCATTATTATTGTTGTTGTTATTTTGCAACAAGGCAAATGATTTAGTAATTAAGAGTCAGGCTCTGAAACCAGAATACCAGGGGTCCCCAAATTTTACTATATACTGACTTTACAACAATGATCAAGTTACTTCACCTTGCATTCCCTGATGATTTTCACCTTAAACCGTGACAATAAGAGTCTTGTGAAGATTATATATGTAAAGTTCTAGGAATAATGCCTGGGAATATAATGCACTCTGTAAGTATGGTAATTCTAATATTAACCAAATCGCTTTGAAATTCACTCTTAATGAATCCCATTGATACATTTTTCCTGGCAGAAAATAAATGTTAAAAGAGCAATATTTTTTGTCTGTGCTGCTATATCATCAGAGTTTAGAAGTCCCTGACACATGTTTAAAAATATGCTAAATAAGGTAAATGAATAAGTGAATTAATTTTTAAAGCATTGGGGAATTATTGCTTATATAATAATAATTTAATAATTAGAACACAATTGTTTATTGATCTATTACTATGTGCCAGTGTTTGATGACATTATTTAATAGAAATCCCACAGAAAACTTGAAAGTGGTTATTACTGTTATCCCATTTTAGAAACAAGGAATCTGAGGCTCAGAAAGATGAAGTATAACTGTTCAAGATTGCTTACTAATAACTGGAGATAGGATTTATGCCCAAGTCAAGTACGACTTACATATAAAATATGATTTTGCTCTTATTAATAGGGAATATTATAATTTTCTGATTTTTACAGAAACATTTATGCCATAAGTTATAATATTGGATTGAATTTAGCAATTAGATGGTGTCCTTTCAAAGAAGAAAGTTTAAAATATTTTCAGAAATGAATCTTTCGGGTTTATCACAGCATGCACAGCAAAGGGGACTCAAGATGGCATTACAGAAGTGAGCAACTCCTTAAACTTTAAAAAAGGGAGTTTCATTGATTTTTGCCCTGGCTGAAGGCCGTTTTGAAATAAGTTGGTATGTAGCTCATAAAACACATAATAAAAAACAACCACACAATCGGAAGGCCAAGTTTGAAATTATTCAGCAGTCAGAATTTTCCAGGAGAAAAAATACACCTTCTTCCTTCGAATAGAGGGATGGAAATTCATCATTTTATGCCCGATTAAAAAAACAAATCAAATAATATCCATTTATTTACAGATATTTGATTATTATGTATCAAAACAAAGAAGGAAAAATGAAACACTTTTCGATCTTTGCAAGACTGGGAATTAAACCCCAAATAAAATTTGCGAGATTCTGGAGTTAAATTTTTAATAATATATTTATCAAATACATTTATTTATTTAATCCCATAGAAAAAGCCTCTATAAGGTGTTAAAAATCAGACAGGAGGGATTAAAATGGAATGAAAAGCAGCCATGTTTAGATGTACCTGACTAAGTGGATTGTTCCCCAATGCATTGTACCAGACACCTTTCAGTAAATTTTAGATTAGTAAGCATCATTTGTAAAGGAAACCTTAGAAATTATATAGTAGGAGGATGTTAGACATTCTTTATCAATTACATGATGGCATTAAAAATAAACAGCAAATATTCTATGAAGTCATAGATATTTATGAAAAGCTATCAGAAAAATGGTAACTAATAAAAAACGCTGTTCACTAAGCATTCAGCAATATTTATTGACTACCATGCACCAGCCAGTGTGCTACGGTACAATTTATAACGACTTTCCTTCTAGAGTTTATAATCTAGTCAAGATTAGATGATTTTGCCAATGATTCAAGATAAGGAGGAGAGAACAAGGATAAACAGTAAGTTTAATGGTGGGAACAAAATTCTGAATTTTTAAAAATTTTTGTTTGCTTGCCTTGCATACTTCTTTATTTTTCTTAGGATTATAGTGCTATTCATTCAAGACTGAGGATTATAGGGGCGCCTGGGTGGTTCAGTCGGTTGAGTGTCCAACTTCGGCTCAGGTCATGATCTCGCAGTCTGTGAGTTCGAGCCCTGAGTCGGGCTCTGTGTCTCATTCTGTGTCTCCCGCTCTCTCTGCCCCTCCCCCACTCATGCTCTGTCTCAAAAATAAATAAACATTAAAAAAAATTTTTTAAAAAGACTGAGGATTATAGTGTTATCTGTTCAAGATTATGAGGCAAATCTGTGTGAGAAAAAATGGACTAATTCATAAACTGTATTCCTATACAAATTTTAAATTCTAAGGAGCCAACAATTTAACCAAAAGTACTCAAAATATAACACCATCCATGAAATAGTTTCAGTGTATTAAAGCAGAGCTCTGAGAAGCACATATTCAAAAATATGTTAGGCACACAACACCCCAAAATCCTATAGGATATAAATATTGGTAGAATGTAATCGTTTCTATATGTTTCATTCAAAACAAAATCAAGATTTATTACATTCTAGTAATTAAACTAGTGGTATCTAAAAATATAATGAGGAGTAAAGACAGTTCTTCCTTCCATATGCTCATATTTCATTCAGAGCATTAAAATTACATAGATGATAGATATAGGTATAGATAAATACATAGATGATAGATAGATAATAGTGACAGATACAGTATAATTACGTATACAGGACTCAGAAATAAGTGTTTAATTGTGCTTGGAGAGGACAGGGAAGATTTCCTAAGAAAATGCTATTTTTTTTCCTGAGTTTCAAAGGAAGGGAACTTTTCAGACAAGTGCAGGAAGAAAGGTGGATTTTCTGGCAAAGAACAGTCTATGAAAATATATATCGAGCCTAAGGATTATAAATGGGTTCAGAGAAACAGGAAGCCTGGAACATATGGGAAATTTCTAGTAACTGAAATTTGAAAATTTGAAGTGTCAGGGCTTAGAGCACCTTGTTTTCACATGTATGGAGTTTGGATGATAGGGAGCTTATCTAGTCGAGACTGGGTTTTAGGAAGATCACTTAACACCTATGTAGAGAGTGGTATGTAAGAGAGAAGAATCTAGAGCCTGAGATCCTGTAACAAGGCCATGAAAATGGTTCAAGGAAAAAATTATAGAGGCATGAAACAAGGCAGTGACGGTAGAGAATAGATGAAGGGGAAGGATTAAAGTAATTAATTTAAGAAGTTAGACCTGAAAGTATCAATTTGTCCAGTTAGGTGTGGGGGCTAAATAAAAACAAAGAACCCATACAAGTGACTCTAAAATCCTCTCCCTCCCTATTAAATTTCAGGTAGGTTTCAGAATTTCTGATAGTTCTCTCAGATACTCTGAAACTCAAACCCAATACATTTCAGGATTCAACAAAAGAAGCAAAACCAGTAGGAGATTATCACTATCCCTATGCCTATCTCTATCTTTATCTCTATCCTTATCTCTAACATTCTCTCTACCCCATCCCTATATCTAACCCTATTTCTAACTCTATCCCTAACCCTATGCCTATCTCACTCTCTCTCATCTATTTCTATCCCAATCTCAATCTCTATCCCTATCTCTATATGTCTATCATTTCTCTCTCTCTCTCTACATCCATATCTATCACAAGGTGTTAGCTTTCACTATTCCATATGTCAGCTGTCAGGAAGGGCCAACTAAACTCCAGTTATTGCTGAAGCTACAGAATATGACAATCTCTCTTACTTGAAGTCATATGATTATTGATTTTAATCATATCTACAAAATAACTTCATGGCAACATGAGACATTAATGTTAGATTAAACAACTAGAGACTTAAGCCCATTCAAGTTGCCAAAAAGACCATCACTTGCAAATACTGACTTTGAATTAAGAAATCTGTTCTAAAACAATTGCTAGATTTCGTGGTTAGACAATTGGAATGTTTCCTCAGTAATTAATCAATGTAGGAGAAAGAAAGTAAAGGGGAATAAGTAGACTTTTGGAAAAGAGGAAGAGCTGTATTCGGATTATTGATCATGATGTCTCCATGGAGGACTAAAAGGTTAAAATATGTTTAATATTTGAAATGAATTTAAAATTTGATGACATACTTTTACAGACTAATATAAGAGAAAAACTTGGCACACTTTCCCGAAGGTAGTGTTGTATGGTAGACAGTTCAGGCAGGTGATAATGGGAAACCCTGGTTTTAGTTCTTGGTAGCAAACGATGTGTCTGGGAAAGATACGTAAACCTCTCTGGATTTCACTGTCTTTGTAAATTAAGAGAGGCAGACTAGATTGTTATGTCTTCTATTGTATTAAAGGATGAATGCATTCAAGTGATGTTCCTTAGTGTAATCAAAATAATTCTCTTCGGATTTATTATTAACCAATTCTTTACAAAGAGCCCACATTCACTAGTGGATAAAATATGAATAAAATAGATACAGAGATGTATATATGAGACAGACAGAGAAGGGTGGAGGAAAAGAGCTTTCTCTAACTACATCTAATCACTCAACCATTTTTTTTTCACTTTCTTGTTTTTACATTCTATATTCATTGAATAAGATTGGAACTCAATAGACTCCAAATTTTGAAGCCATGTGCTTCTAGGAATACTCCCTATTGGTTTCCCATACTTTTTCCCCCAAATTGAACTTAATTTAAAAAAAATAAGAAGGGGAGGATGAAAAAGATGGACATACAAGAGGAGAGAGAGAGAGACTGAGGACAAGGAAAATGTAAAAATGAAGGAGAGGAGGAACTCATAGTTACTCATAATTACTCCTGGAAGCAAAATCAACACTGGTTAGTTTTTGATTAAATTTGCCTTTGACATGCAGAACAAAGCAAAACAAAAACATTTAAAATTACTGTTATAATAAAATATCACATCTAAGTTAAATCTTCTCTGTACAAATTTTCCTAGATCGATGATTATTGTTTCACTAAATGTATGTTGTGTCTGAGCTGCTGAATTCCAATTCCATTCTCTAATGCTATCCCCCAGATGGTGGTTTGATACAAATTCTGATGATATTGGTAGATAAAATATATTGCTCTTAGGTTTGAAAGTCTCTAGGTATTGATAATTACCCTCTCATCTGCTGGGACCTGTCCTTGTCAGTCATGACACAATAGGTCAACTGCATATTTGAAGTAAGATAAGCCAAGGGGCTGTTACTCAACCAGTATGTTTTCTCTGTGTCTCTCTCTGAACGGGTTGTGTCATTTCCCACTGTGACTCTTCATCATGTCATAGCGACACTTACGGACATTTACAACAAGGTTTAGTAAGTAAAAAGAAAATTTTCATCATAGTATAAAGAACAGACATGAGCTAACTTTTCTAGATTCAGTTTTGCTCAGGAATAGACAAACTCATTAGACATTAACTTAATTATCTTTCAAGTACATTTTAATGGTATTTACTGAACTGTTGTTCTCCAAGTGGCCCAAGTAGCTCCTTCATATTTTGTTTGACAATAACGAAAATGCTTTTTGCAAGTGATACTTGAAGACATAACCGATCCTTTACAGACCTGCTCTTTCTTTTCACAATCATACCAACACACTTGATCGCAAGGAGTATTAGGAGCATGATAAAGTAGAAATTTATTTTTTGAATTTTATTAAGATATTTACATGTTTATACTGGATTTCCACCTAGGCTTACTTTTTTAAAACATTTAAAATATGGCCTATGAATTGGAATTATTTTTTGAGTATTACTTTAGCTTCTTAGCCTAACGAAGGAAATCAAAGATGAGAATGGTCCAAAATGATGCACATTGTAAAAATGATGTTGATTTCATTATGGAACATATTTCTGTTTTCATATATTACCATCATTACCTAAATAGATGGGCATTCATTCACAACCTTTAAAATAACGAAGCCCCTTGGTCCTTCATCTCCCATTTGCTCTAGGCTGTCATTCAGATTAATTGTAAACAGAATTGGTGATGATATTATCAAAGATTTTACTTGCTCTTAGGGACTGATCATTTCTCTGTGATCATCTTTTTTGAGGCTACTCAAAGCTTAAGTGCTTAATCACACTGGCACCTTAATCTTATACAAGGCACTTTAAGATTTAATAAAACGAAACTTATCCTAGCCATGAACTTTAAAGCAGATTTCGTTTTCTGAAATAATATTAAACTAGACCACATCTTGTACATGTTATCTATTTGTTTTACCACTATCTCTGATCACACCTTAAACAATAATTGTCACACAGTTAATATTCACCTGATTCTTTGCACAGCAAAGCTTAAGTCAAATCACAAAAATACAAAAATGCCTGGGTGGCTCAGTCCGTTGAGCATCTGACTTCGGCTCAGGTCATGATCTCATGGTATGTGGGTTCGAGCCCCACATTGGGCTCCATGCTGACAGCTCAGAGCCTGGAGCCTGCTTCGGATTCTGTGTTTCCTTCTCTCTCTCTCTCTCCCTCTTCACATTGCACTCTGTCTCTCTCTTTCTGAAAAATAAATAAACAGAAAAAAATTAAAGAAGAACAAAAACAAAATAATGAACTAGAAAACCTGCTGTTTACAATGATATCCATGCAGTCACATAATTACGGGATACAGGGAGTCCCAAAACCACTATAGAGCATGAGCAAGCTATGATTGAAACACAGGATAGAGGGGCGCCTGGGTGGCTCAGTTGGTTAAGCGGCCAACTTCGGCTCAGGTCATGATCTCGCAGTCTGCGAGTTCGAGCCCCGCATCGGGCTCTGTGCTGATGGCTCGGAGCCTGGAGCGTGCTTCAGATTCTGTGTCTCCCTCTCTCTCTGACCTTCCCCTGCTCACACTATGTCTCTCAAAAATAAATAAATGTTAAAAAAAAATTAAAAAAAAAAAAGAAACACAGGATTGAAAAGGAATTATATATCACAGGATTGGGAATTGGGGTGGAGACACCTGCTGATTAAAAATCTCTCCTCTATCAATGAATCAAGATATCTAAAATTTTTCCTTGTTTTCTTTTAGTTAAGACATGACACCATTCACAGTCTACTGTATAATTTATTGGTTCTGGAAGATAAAAGCTAGCCTCAATTAATTTCCTTGATGGTTAATACAGGTATTTAATAACTTTGCATGATAATACTTTTATATTTGATTGAATTTCCTTAATTTCTTACACCTTATACCACACGTTCTGTTTCATAATAGATACAAACCAAGATAAATTATCTGCAAATGTAGCAATAGAACTTCTGACATAAGGATGGCCTTTTTTCTCCTCCTGGAAAGATGAAGTAGACTCTGCTCTGAGAAGGACACTGAGTTCCCTTCCATCTATTTTTATTTTCTCTTTTTTTCTCTTATTCTCTGGACTGGAGAGCCAATATTTGGACCTTGGGCCAAGTGGAGTCTGTTTGACCACAGATGGTCACTAAATCTAATTAGTTACAAATATGCAATATTATAAAATAAAGTGAAATAACTGGCTCAGAGAGAGACTTCATGACATGTGCTAGTCGGGGGGAAATGTTGGGGATGGTGGGGGCATAGAAGGCTGCATGTCATCAAGTAGCTGAATTCCTGGAAATTATAAAATGAACCTGTGGCATATGAATGTTTATTGAGAATACACTTATCTATATATGTCCCTTCTTATTCCTATAGTTCTATCTTCCATCTATCCATCTATCTATCTCTCTATCTAACCTATCTATTCATCCACCCATCCATCCATCCGTCTACCTATTTTCTGTCTACTAAAATTAGTTTAGATGTACTTGGTCAAAGAACAGCATGTACAGTGTGAATCTCCCTATGTTAACCCAATGTAGGTTGCCTGTGTTTTTCACAGATTGTTCTAGCCAAAAGATACACAATACTCAACGATCACATATTGTAGTGTAAAGCCCTGACAGTTTTGTGTTTTTCCTGTTTTGTAATGCAAGTGCCTCGCTCAAGCTTTGGTTGCCAAGGCATCCATTTTAAAGAGGCATCCCATGTTACCAGCCACGTGACTAGATAAAGAGCCAGGCCACCTTTGCCCACAGAGGTTCCTTTGGTTTAGAGATCTTGATTTCAATAACTGACATTTTGAGCCACTTGCCTTTTCTCTTCCCACTTTAAATTCTGGCTCTTATGTTCTAAAATTAACCAATGAATAGCCAAAGTAATGTTGAAAAAGAAAATCAAAGCTAGAGACATCACAATCCCGGACTTCAGCCTGTACTACAAAGTTATAATCATCAAGACAGTATGATATTGGCACAAAAACAGACACATAGACCAATGGAATAGAATAGAGAACCCAGAAATAGATCCACAAATATATGGCCAACTAACCTTCGACAAAGCAAAAAAGAGCATCTGATGGAAAAAAGACAGCCTCTTTAGCAAATAATACTGGAAGAACTGGCAGCAACATGTAGAAGAATGAAACTGGACCATTTTCTTCCACCATAGACAAAAATAAACTCAAAATGGATGGAAGACCTAAATGTGAGACAGGAAACCATCAAAATCCTAGAGGAGTAAACAGGCAATAACCTCTTCGACCTTGGCTGCAGCAACTTCTTAGTTGACACATCTCTGAAGGCAAGGAAAATAAAAGCAAAAATGAACTACTGGGACCTCATCAAGATAAAATCTTCTGCACAGCAAAGGAAACAATCAACAAAACTAAAAGGCAACTGACAGAATGGGAAAAGATATTAGCAAATGACATATTGGATAAAGGTTAGTATCAAAATCTATAAAAATTTACTAAAGAGCTTTCTAATTTCAACACCCCCCCCCAAAAAAAAACAAAACAAATAATCCAGTGAATAAATGAACTGAAGACATGAATAGACACTTTTCTAAAGAAGACATCCAGATGGCCAGCAGGCACATGAAACAATGCTCAACATCGCTCATCATCAGGGAAATACAAATCAAAACCACACTGAAATCCTACTTCACACTGGTAAAGTGGCTAAAATTAACAACTCAGGAAAAAACAGATGCCGGCGAGGATGTGGAGAAAGGGGAAACCCCTTGCACTATTGGTGAGAATGTAAACCAGCGCAACCGCTCTGGAAAACAGTGTGGAGATTCCTCAAAAAATTAAAAATAGAATTACCCTACAACCCAAAAATAGCACTACTAAGAATTTATCCAACGGGTACAAGATTGCTGATTCACAGGGGCACATACTCCCCGCAATGCGTATAGCAGTACTATCACAATAGTCACATATGGAAAGAGTTCAAATGTCCATTAATTGATAAATAGATAAAGAAGAGATGGTATTTATATACAATGGAATACTCGGCAATGAGAAATAAGTCAGTCAGAGAAAGACAGATATCATATGTTTTCAGTCATATGTGGAATTTGAGAAACTTAACAGAAGACCGTGGGAAGGGAAGGGGAAACCATAGTTTCAAACAGAGAGGGAGGCAAACCATAAGAGATTCTTAAATACAGAGAACAAACTGAGGGTTGATGGGGGGGGGGGCGGCAACAGGGAAGGGGAAAATGGTGATGAGCATTAAGGAGGGCACTGGTTGGGATGAGCACTGGGTGTTGTATGTGAATAATGAATCATGTGAATCTACTCCCAAAGCCAAGGTTACATTGTATACACAGAATGTTAGCTAACTCCACAATAAATTATTTTTTTAAAAATAATAATTAATTATTAAGTAACCAATGAAGAGCCCACAAAACCCTAGGCTTTTCCATACTTGACCCCAATAAAAGAAGAACATTTGACCCACACTCTCTCTATACCCATGACTTTGTTATGTGGTCCAAGGTGTGCTGTGTAATTTCCACATTTTGTAAGTAACAGACTTTCATATTTTCAGTTTTCTGAAGGTCGTTGCTGAAAAGCAGTTTTCAATCATATTAAGACCCACAAGGGTGGGTCCAAATACAACATTGATTATCCATAGGCTGAGACTGTCACAAAACACATCTTCAAAGCACGTAGAGGAGGAGCCACCACAGATTCTCTGGGTCAGGGCTTCTCCAAAGTTTGTACATGGAAAATACATACATACATAGAAAATAATAACGTTTACTTGGCACAATGGGGTGGACTGGATTTGGGAACATTTATTTATAAAATAAAGCTTGCAACAAAGATTCATTTCATTTTCTAATAAAACAAATCCAGTTTTAATAAACACATTAAATATTTAGTTTGTTGCAAGTTTTTAAATAAAGTACTCTTAAATATTTAATGAGAAAAGTTGTACTTACATCAGTGAATATGACCTTTTTTCACTTCAAGTAGTAATTTGTGATACCTGCTTAAGATTCTTAATGACCATCTCTTGAAAATTTTCAAAGATATTGTTCACAATAACAGCAACAAAAAAGAAAGCCAAAACAGAAAACAAAACAAAAAAAGGGGTTACAAAATTGATGATAATTTTAAAGGAGACCTTTGAAATCATTTCGAGGCTTATATTTTAGAATTTTTATTTGGATAAGCTAATAATTCCTTTGCTTTCATTGGCAGATGAAATGTTAAAGTTTTGGTGCTTGCAAGAATAGATTGGAAACATATTTGGCATTTCCGTGGAAGGATGAAACTCTAAGTCCAGAATAGGCATGACTTGTTAGGATAGTCATTAGGCCATAGCTTGGCTGTCACTAAAAGGGCCATGGAGACAGAAATATCTAATATATGTAATTTCAGCCATTCAGGTGAACTAGCTGGACTTATGTCTGCCAGGAGTCACAGCATGATTTCTCCGCCCCAGATTTCAGCCGCCCCAGCTGGCTGTTCTTCATCCTGTAGAGCTTCCCCCCCATAGTATCTGGACCAAGGGAATGTTCCAGCAGCTCCACAGAGACCTTGTCTGCTGGTGGACAGAGTTACAAAATAAGGCTAGTCGCTAAAGTAAATAGATCCCCATGTTCAGCACGACATCATTCTCCCTGCTTGTGGGGACAGCATGGAGAGCCCTCAGATCTCAGCTAAGGACACAAGTCAAAATCTGGAAGTATGCTTGTAACCCATTCAGAACAGACTTGAGTGCAATAGTTCACTGAACTGGAAACTCTGTCTTATCGACTAACTGCCATGGGAAAACATACTCTAGAAAAAAATCAACCAGATCATTTTAGCATAAGCTACTATTTTTATTTTATTTTATTTTATTTTATTATTTTATTTTATTATTTTATTTTATTTTATTTTATTTTATTTATTATTTTATTTTGTTTTGTTTTGTTTTGTTTTAGCTACTATTTTTAAATGCCAGTCACGAGACAATGCTGAATGGAGATTCTACTGTGGCAAAATTGGGTATAAATTTTACAATGGATCTGGGAGTGGGATGTTACATTTCAACTGATTTCAGAAATTGTTTAGTGAAAGATAGTTCCTGGAGGAAAAAAAAAGTGTTGGTGTAGATTAGCAGCCAGAGTTTTGGCAAGCTGGATCTTACTGAGTGGTGTGGGAGGAAGACGTAGGAGGTAAAGTCATGTGTAAGAAGGGATGGGGAGAAACTGGTATGGGAGAAATGGGCACGTGAGAGGCACCATTGAAAAATTCTCAGTCTTGGGGCACCTGAGTAGCTCAGTTGGTTGAGTATCTGACTCTTGATTTCAACTCAAGTCATGATCTCACAGGGAGATTGAGTCTCATACCAGGTTCTGCACTGATAGCGCAGAGTCGGCTTGGGATTCTCTCTTTCCACTATCTCTGCCCCTCCCTCACTCATGTGCTCTCTCCCTTTTTCTCTCTCAAAATAAATAAATATTTAAAAATTCTCAGTTTTTAAGGGTTTCTTATAATACCACTGTGAATATGTGAAAATCTATGTCCAAAGCCTTCACTTTTCTAGTCCTCTTAAATTTATAATATTAGTATTAGTGAAAATAATTCAGCCCTTAGTGTCAAATGAATTTTAATGCTGAATTTTAATTCTGCCTCTATCACTTGTGAAAATATATTATTGGACTAATTAGGTTTCAGAGTTCTTATTTAAAAAATTGCTCCAAAGGGCCACTGCAAAGGAAAACATTTTTTCCTTCCCTATGTAGGGAAAGAAAACTTTTTTTTTCCCTACCGTGTCTTTCTTCCCCATACGTTTCCTTTACTTTTCACACAAAACACTTCATTTCTGATCATCAGATGTGTGCATGTTCTCCCCAACACTAAGCAATTCTCTGCAACACCAGCTGTGTCTTCTACAATTTAACACAGGTTTGACACTGTCTACGAGAGGTAACATCGATCCACAGGTTAAGAGTTCAGTCTCACAACGCTGCTCCCCTCCATACTTCAGATGCCAATTGTAGGTAGTAAGTCCTAAGATCATTCAGAATTTCTATCTGATTTGTCTACAAACCAGAGGTTCCCATGACCCCCTCCTCAGGTTTGACTAATTTGATAGAGCAACTCACAGAACTTACAGAAACACCTTTGTTTACCAGTTTATTAAAGGATATGATAAAGAATAGCGATGTATAGCTGGATGAAGACATGTAAAGCGTGAGGTCTAGAAAGGCTCTGAGCACAGAAGCTTCTGTCCTCATAGAGTTGGGGTGTGTCATTGTCCCTGTGTTCATACATTTGTCCTCCTGGAAGTCCTTTGAATCCCATACTACTGAGATTTTACGGAGGCTTCTTCACATATGCATGATAAATATTAAATCCATTTCCAGGCACTGGGCGCCCTCTGGAGGACGGGAGATGGGGCTGAAAATTACAAACTGCTAGTCATGTTTGGTCTGTCTGGTGACCCGTCTCCATCCAGGAGCCATCTAGGAGTGTACTCAAAGTCACCTCATTATAACTAAAGATGCTCCTAATCTCTTGTCACTTAGGAGTATACAAGGGTTGTAGGAGCCCTGTGTTAAGAATGGGGTCAAACACAAAAATTTGAAAAAAAGTTGCTACTAGGTTCTTGTCACTTAAGAATTTATAAGAGTTTCAGGAGCACTGTGCCAAGAACTGGGAGGAGAGACCAAAATATATTTTTTTTTATTTCATGGCCACTCTGCAGATTGAAAGAGTAATATGCCTAAAACACAGACTCTTGCTGCTGCTTTAGAATAGGCATCCCAAAATGTAGACTTATTCCTCTCTGCTTTATCTTCCTCTTTCTTCTTATACCTTTGATTGAGTGAGATCTTACCAGGTAATAAGAAAAAGACTACTTTTAGAGAATGCAATAAACGCACAAACACTTACCCTCAAAGCATAGTCATACTTGTACCTTTAACATTTTCATCTTTTCTTGCCTTTGACACATCTGTAAAATTACAAGCTGTTGTTTTTCTGAAGGGTAAAGATTTATTTTTAGTTAATAGAAAAATAAAATGCTTATGGAGAAAGCCCAAATGTCCCTCAAGTGATGAATGGATAAAGAAGATGTGGTGTATATATATGGAATATTACCCAGCCATCAAAAGAATGAAATCTTGCCATTTGCAGTAATGTGGATGGAGCTAGAGGGTATTATGCTAAGTGAAGTAAGTCAATCAGAGAAGGACAAATACCATATGATTTCACTTATATCAAAAAGTAGATGGGGATGCCTGGGTGGCTCAGTCTGTTGAGCGTCTGATTTCAGCTCAGGTCATGATCTCGCAGTTTGTGAGTTCACATCCTGCGTCGAGCTCACTGCTGTCAGCATGGAGCCCACTTGGGATCCTCTGTCCCCCTCTTTTTCTGCCCCTCCCCCATTCATGCTCTCTCAAAAATAAATAAGCCTTTAAAAAAAAGAAAAAAGCAGATGAACAAATGGAAAGGGGGTAGGGGGGCAAGAATAGAAGAGAGGGAAACAAACCACAAGAGACTGTTAACAATAGAGAACAAACTGAGGGTTGATATAGGAAGGTGGGTGGGAGATGGGCTTAGAAGGGTAATGAGTATTAAGGAAGGTACTTGTTGTGATAAGCACTGGATGTTGTATGTAAGTGATGTATCACTGAATTCTACTCCTGAAGCCAATATTTCACTGTATGTTAATTAACTAAAATTTAAAATAAAATAAAATAAAATAAACTACATGTGAGATTTCATTGGGAATGAAGGATAAATCAGGCTAGTCTACCAACTTAGGCTAAACAAAAGAAAAGAGTTTTGGGGATTCTGGGCAGAGGAGGCAAGTTATTGGAAAGTGATGGTGAAAAATACGGTAAACAATTATTGTTCAGTAAATTATGTTACGTTATGTGATGTTATGTTATGTTAGTTTACGTTAGGTTATGTTAGGTCATGTTGGTTACATAATGTTATAAGTTTTAAGTCTGCCTTTCATTAATAATTTTTTTTCTCTTCTTGGAATGGGAGTGACACATAACTTTACAAATAGAAATTTCCTTTATAAATGTAAATTCTCTTTAGAACTTCATGTCCTTTTTTAGAGATTTTCCTGGTCTGCTGATTTTCAGTGATATTTGGCTCAAAGTATTTCAAAAGGCATATTTGGAGGTGACACACGTTAGTACACTTCATTGTTATATCACATGGCAAAGACTCCCATCCAAGATTTGTTTGTATTTTGGGCAATAAATCCCACCTGTAGAATTCAGTATTATCGATGTTAACCAATATGCAAATAGATCAAATTTTATTATTTTCAGATAGGATTTCTCTAAAATGATAAGCTAATCTTATAAATCTTACTTTGTTAGGCTTTATTTTATGTAAAATGAGCCTGAATAGGGCAACAAAAACCTAAAATAATTGATGAAATAACAGAAACCTTTAGTATACCTGGGGGAAAAAAATAGTCACTAAAGAGCAAAAATGCCTTGCTATGAGATAATATGAAATATTTTAGGATAAGGCAGCTGACCACTTTTCTTACTTCTCACTTTGTCTCTCCAATCAGCTAGTACTCAAATGTCCTGAATATGTGAAAGCATCAATTCCTCCCAGATCTCTTTCCATTGTGCCGCTCAGCAGGTATCTTTTTAAAGGTAAAATGTTCATAGCTATCATTAACAATAGTAGAGATCTGTGACCAGGGTGAGAGCTTCCTTTGTTCCCTCTGGAACTTTCTCTGACAGATTTTCAATTCTCCCTAGTAAAATTGAATCTATCTTTTCCAACTGTTCATCATTGTGTAATTGCATTCCTATTTGGGTAATTATCTCCTTAATGAGAAAATTACAATTCTTCTCAATTTCTGCTATATTTCTGAAAACCAATTTATTTAGTTCCATAGCAGTAAAGGTCAACCACCTAGAAATATTTACCCTTTTTTAAGTCTTAGAACACTGTCAGACTAATTCGCATGATTTTTAACTAAACTCATCTTACTCTAGGAACACTGAGTATGATCACCCCTGATCAAAGATTTATTGTTCTTATTTTCAAATTCTGTGGAAATATTTTGCTTTGGATAGCCTTCAAACAAGTATTTTATTTCCTATGTTTCTTGGTTTTAAAGACTAGTTTGTGTTTTGACCCAGAAAGTAAGCATTTTTTTTTCAGTAATTTGGTAACTTTGGGGTTAGAAATTGGACATAGAGCTATTGTGTTCGTGCATCGCTTTATTTGCAATTGCAGTTGGGGACTTAACCATTTCTCTAATAGGTGAACTGTGAAAAGCATAAGATAGAATTTTATGTGCTCTCTCTTGAATTTCAAAAAAAAATATTTATATAGTTCTCAAACACATAGAAAGTAGTTATGCTAATGGTAAAAACTATTTATTATATACCATAGTAACAAATTTCAAATGATGTTCTGTGGCTCCTTGTCAGAGTAATTAGTTAGAGCCAGTAATTCCTTTTGAGATGTGATTTAAAAGTTTTCAGATATGTACAAAATGTCTTTAAACATTAGAAAAAATATAAACATTTTTTTTTAATGTTTATCTTTGAAAGAGAGAGAGCGAGTGAGCGAGCGGGCATGAGTTGGGGAGGAGCAGAGAGGAAAAAGACACTGAAACTGAAGCAGGCTCCAGACTCTGAGCTGTCAACACAGAGCCCAACACGGGGCTCAAACCCATGAACCACGAGATCATAACCTGAGCCAAAGCTGAATGCTTAACTGACTGAGCCACCAGGTGCCCCTAAACATTTTTTTTAATGACACAACACTAAAATATAAGTTTCAAGTTCAAATGTTATCCAAGATGAATATTAATTTCTAGGGATAAAGTATATGCGATCTTAATATTTTCGTAGCATAAAATCATAAAAATTAACTTGATATGTCATTTAAAGGACCATATATAATGTATTTGAGAGCAATAAAGCCATCAGTCTGAGTTCAATTCCTACCAATTCCTGGCTTAATAATTTTGGGTGAATTAGACAACTTTTCTGAGGTCTGGGTCTTACATTTGTAAAAAAAGAGGTTATAATATCTGACTAACAGGATTGCTATAAAAACAAAACGTGTTAAATACATGTAAACTGAGCACAGTGCCCGAGAAACAGTGAACCTGCGATACATTATATTTTTTTCCTTCATCTATTCAACATATACTTATCGAACATTTCCATCTTTCAGTAGGTTTGAGGAAAAAATAGTGAAGATGCGCATTACAGTGACAAGCTCATCCAAGAGATGAGGATGGAGGGAACAGACAGGGGTCTTGCAGGGCTGGGAATTTAATTTTAAATATGGTGGACATAGAAGCCTCACTAAGAAGATGAAATTTGAGCAAAGACTAAAATCAGATGAGGATACAAATCAGGAGACCAAATGGGGACTGTGAAATCCAAGCAGAGGGAGAAGACAAGCTCAACGTCTTGAGTAGAGAAAATATTCAACATATTTAAGGGCTAGAAGAGGTCACTGGGTAGTGGAGACTGAGTAGAAGAAGTAAAGCGATAGAAAGTAATGCTTATTGAACACTGCCAACGTGTCGGGAATATTGTAGGTGCTTTGTATTTAACTCATTTAATGCTGAAAGAAAAAACCACCACAACGAAAAAATAATGTAGATATTACTACCCCAAAAGAGGACACTGAGGTGTGCAGAGATTAAATAACACCTACTATGTGAGGGGGGCCACTATTTGAACCTAAGAAGTGAGGCCCCTGAGACCACTCTCTGAACCACTGCATGTAAGAGATGCAACCAGGCTGGCTGGCGAGGTGAAGAAAGGGCCACTGCATGTACTTAAGATTTTTGTTTGAGATGAGAAGCCACTTGGGGATTTTGAGGACAGGAACGTCATAATTCGCTTTTCATTGTAACAGGCTCTTTATGCCTATGTTGTTAAGAATGACTGTGAGGGCAAAGGCAGATGTGGGGAGAATAGCTAAGAAGCATTTGTAGTAATGAAAGTGCATAATTGTGGTAGCTAAGGCCAGAGTGAGAAAAACAGTGAGATAGTGTTTAGAATCTGCGTACATTGTGAAATTAAAGTCAATAGGATTTGCTAAAAAGATAAATGTGGGGTATGATGCATTCAAAGATAACTGTTTTCTATTGCAACATCTAGAAGAAGGGAGTTGTCATTGGTTGAGATGAGAGATAAGATCTAGGGGTGTAGGTGCAGAGCTTAGGCTCGACTGTTGCTACATTTTAAATTTGTCTTCGACATCTAAGGGGGAATTGTTGAGTGTATTGCAGGATACACAGTCTGGATTCTTTAGCACATAGATAATACTGAAAGCCATGAAATTGAATGAAATTACTACAAGAGTGAGTATGAATAAAAAAAAAAAATCTGAGTCCAAGGATATTTCTGTAGGGGCCAAAGGCAGGTCACCCTAGAACAGGCCCCTTTGTCATGAAGATTATTTTGAGCTGAAAGTCATTGGGACCTCACATGGCCAAGAGAAATTTTTACCCCTTCATTAACTAGATAGAATAATTTAGATTGGGGCTTTTTCCCTGAGTAAGGGTTACTCATAGAGGTAAATTTTATCTGAGTGATCCATTTGTATCCCGGGACAAACATCTAATCACCAAAAATCTCTTCTTCTTATTGGGTATGAATTGCATTCCTTCCTTCTAACGTCTCCCATCCCTGCCCCCTTCTGCTTAGCCCAGGACACCACATCTCCCTCATTTTGCCTGATCGCCTTTGGAATTTCCATGTCTGCGTGGCTTCCCTGAATACCCACTAGATTTTCTACTGTTAATCCCTCTCTCATCAATTTGGTTCTTATATTAAAAGGACCCTGAAAGGGACAGGATATTCTTATTCTCTGACATTTCTAACATTTAACAGAAAGGAAATAAGAAGAAAGTAGGACAGGGCATGAGAAAGACAAGCCAGCAAAATAGAAGGAAAACAAGGAGACTGTGGTACCACGCATACCCAACATAGTGTTCCTTCCTAGGTAGAGTGCTTGTGTTAAAGGATGCTGAAAAGGGATATAAGGTGAGCAAGGAAAATTGGCCATTAAATTGAGTAAGATGGATTATTCACAATCTTGAGAATAGTAGCTTTGATGGAATGCTGAAGGTAAACAAAAATAGATAAATGATAGATTAGATAGATGGATAGATAGATAGATGGATGGATAGATAGATGATGCATAGATAGAAATTTACTGAGCCCTATTTTAAGATGCTTTATAGTAATTGAGGACAATAATGGTGTAACTAGTATCACATATTGAATCAATAGGCATTCTTCATTTTTTTATTTTTTTGATGTTTATTTATTTTTGAGAGAGAAAGAGACAGAGTATGAGCGGGTGAGGGGCAGAGAGAGAGGGAGACACAGAATCCAAAGAAGGCTCCAGGCTCTGAGCTGTCAGCACAGAACCTGACACAGGGCTTGAACTCATGAACTGTGAGATCATGACCTGAGCCAAAGTCGGATGCTTAACCGACTGAGCCACCCAGGTGCCCCAGCATTCTTCATTTTAAACATGGTATATATAAATATGTTATATATATTTTATGTGTATATTTTATACATGTATGTTAAATATATTTTATGGTGATGTGGATGGGCCAATAAAAAAGGAGAGAAATGATAATACAGAAGACAAAGGGAAAATCCCTAGAGAGACACCCGTAGTTAGGCGAAAGCTGATGAGCACTAATGTACTCATGGATGAGTCGGGTTTATAATCACAGAGAACTCACAGACAGTAAAATGGGAAGAAATAATCTATGGAGGCTAATGCCAGAAAATGAATAGATGTGAGGAAGTGGATGTATGGAATGATGTTCTGATTGCTTTGATTTACTCAGCAGCATAAGAGAAAGGAACAAAAAAATCTGTAAAGAAAAAAAAAAGCCTTGTGGGAGTTAGGTTGCAGAGACAGTGAGACTGGAGGAGGAGTAGATGATGGTGGAGAATGGAGTATCTAAAATTGAAATTGTGGAAAGGTGCAGTAACTTGTAATGACAAGATTTGATCAGAACCATGAAGCTACTTAGATTGAGGTAGAGTGAGTGGTACAAAAAAAGAACTTCGGGGACAATAGTATTAAAATGACCATCAATCAAGCTGGAATTATGACAGATGCAGTGTCAGAGGCAGGGACATTAATCCAGGACATAAATTTTCCAAGAATAAAGGAGTACCTCAGACGTTGCTGAATGATTTCAACGAGGTGGCAATAATTACTATTGTATTATGTGTTTAAGCTTCAGAGTTAAGTTACTTATCCACTTCAAACTTCACAAACCATGGTGTTCTTGATAACATATCTTTGACTTCATTCTGGAAGCTGAGCATTAAGGATATTCCATAACAGAGGGATAGACCACAGTTATGCGTATTATTACAAGTGCGGATAATGACAAATGTCGAATTTTGGAGATGTGGCAATTTGTTGAAATAACAAATATTTTTCTAGCTGGTGTTCTGAGTGTTTTTTTAGCCCAAAGCAAATGCCACTGTCAGCAAGCAAAAGGGAATCATTTGTATCGCAGCAGGAAACAGAGAAGATAACAAAAGAACAGTGTGAACCAACTACGACCTCCTTTGCTGTGATCACTCTTCTTTCATAACTAAGCTCAGTAATTAAAGAGTGTTTGGTTTATTTATTGGATGCCTTGAAAAAACAATTCAAGAAAAAAACTGTAGCTGAAGGGAAAAATAGATTTTTTTCCTGTAAACTAAAATATTAGATACTTGAAACAACATTGCAATTGAATAATTTTAGAGAGGTACAGAACATCCATTTTTATGGCAGATTTCTGGTAACTCCTTTTAAGAAAGATGCTGGCATCTTTCTCATTGAAAAATGCTTACATTATCTTTCACCTGCATTTTGAAACACCTAAAAAAACAATGTGTTTGATTTTCCTCTTGAGTGCTGGGAACAATCTCATAGCATATTTCAAGAGCGAAGATTTGAAACGTGAACTTGGACCTGGCTTGAGGGAAAGTCTGGATATTTATGTCTCGGGTAAATTTAAATACACGCAGTTGGGGTGCACATAGTGTAGAATGTTCCTCCATTCCTAAAGAGTCATATACTTGACAATACACTCTCAGATCATCTTATTACGGAACTCCTGGCCTTCCAAGTATTGCTTCTTCTGGAATCTTAAAAAAAGGGTTCTCAATTTAGGCTACCATGTATCTAAGAACACCATTAGAAATTTTAGATATTGAAAAAGCAAATATATAATTTGAAAAGAGGAATAGGTAGTTTATTTTTTGAACAAAAAGTAGAAATACAGGCAAAGAAGAAGCATACGGTAACCATACATCTATAGAAAAAGTAGACCTGAGTGACGCTAGATACCCCAAGAGAGTCTGTACTACTGGAATACTATTATCGGTATAGAAAGAGATCATTTGAGATTGAATTTGAGACTGCTCCCAGGAAGGAGTGGAGGAACGGGAAATAGCTGTATAACAGTATAATAAACAAGAGGCTTATTTGTTGGAAAGTTTAAATAGCTATCAGCTGAGGCTCCTGGGTGGCTCAGTTGGTTGAGCGTCCGACTTCAGCTCAGGTCATGATCTCACAAGTTCGTGGGTTTGAGCCCCGCATCGGGATCTGTGCTGACTGCTCAGAGCCTGGAGCCTGCTTCGGATTCTGTGTCTCCCTCTCACTGCCCCTCCCGTGTTCACACTCTGTCTCTGTCAAAAATAAGTAAACATTAAAAAAAATTTTTTAATAGCTATCAACTAAAATATTATAAGAGCTAACATTAGGATGGTGTACGTGACTGCCCTTTATAATCTAGCTCCATGCCTAGGGTGAAACGGAGTCAACATTTTGGTGTATGTTCCTCTAATATTGTACTTGAAAAATAGCTTTTTAATTTTTAATCAGTTAATACATGTAAAATGTGTAACATATATGAGGCATAACAATATCAATAACAAAGAAACAATTGTAAAATTCCATAAACTTATAAAATTCCGTGTCTGTCCCCTAATAGCCTTAACTATTGTCCAAAGATACCATTGAATACTGATTTAAGCTTATTTAAAATAACCACTTTCTTGCTTTTCTTTATATTTTTACTGGATATGTATGTATCGATAAACAACATATTTAACATTTTTATTTTCCTGTAACTTGCTTTGTTTTAAACTTGTAATTAGTCTAACAGTTAGTTGTCTGTGTTGTTGTGTGTAGCTGTTGTTTCTCCATTTAAAATATCACCTAATTTTAATTTTTTTGAATATATTGCAGTGTATTTATCATTCTCCGATTGGATATTTGGTTGCCTTTTTATTTTTTTCCTATTATAAACATTCCACTTTAATCATTCTTTTTTTTTTTTTTCTTTTTACCTTATTTCTTTCTTTCTATTTTTTTGGGTGGGAAGAGAGAGCGAAAGAGAGACAGCGTGAGCAAGGGAGGGGGCAAAGAGAGAAAGAGAGAAAATCTCAAGCTGGCTCCATGTCCAGTACATTGCCCAATATGAGGCTCAATCTCATGACCATGAGATCATGACCTGAGCTGAAATCAAGAGCCAGAGGCTTAACCAACTGAGCCACCCAGGTACCCTCACCTTAAACATTCTTGTTTCTTTTCTGGTATACATGAGAAAGAGTTTCTAGAAAGTATACACAGAGCATGGACCTTCCATAAAGTGGACTGATGGGTTCTATGATCTGGAATTTAGAACTTCACAGTAGATACCTCCTAATTTTACAAATTGCTTTTAATTTCACTCCCACTTGTATTAATATCATTGTTTCCATTGTATCACATCTTATTTATTTTTTTTTTATTTTTTCCTCCATTTTTCTTTTCTTTCTTTTTTTTTTAATATGATTTATTGTCAAATTGGCTAACATACAGTATGTAAAGTGTGCTCTTGGTTTTCGGGGTAGATCGCTGGGTGTTGTATGTAAGCAATGAACCTTGGGAATCTACCCCAAACATCACATCTTTTAAAATTTATTTTATTTCATTTCATTTCATTTTTAAGTTTTTAGTTAATTCCAATTAGTTAACATACAGTATTATATTAGTTTCAGGTGTACATTATAGTAATTGAAACTTCCATATATCACCCCATGCTCATCATGACAAGCGTACTCCTTAATCCCAATCACTTATCTAACTCATTCCTCTACCCACCTCCCCTCTGGTAACCATCAGGTGTTGGAGAGGATGTGGAAAAAAAGGAACACTTGTGCACTGTTGATGGGAATGCAAACTGGTGCAGCTACTGGGGACAACAGTATGGAAGTTCCTCAAAAAGTTAAAAATAGAACATGTTATCATTCAGGGAACACAGTACTAGGTAGTTACCCAAAGAATACAAGAACACAATTCAAAAAGATACATGGATCCCTATGTTGATAGCATCATTATTTATCATAGCCAAGATATGGAAGCAGGCCAAGTATACACCGAAAGATGAATGGATGAAGAAGATGTGATACCTATATACAATGGAATATTATTCGGCCATAAAAAATAATGAAATCTTGCCATTTGCAATGGCATGGATGGAGCTAGAGAGTATTAAGCTAAGCAAATTAAGTCAGTGAAAGACAATTTCCATGTGACTTCACTTATATGTGGAATTTATATCACATTTTTAAAAAGATCCAGTATTATCAGACATTTGAAATATTTGTCAAACTATTGGATTTAAGGTTATTTTGTCTCATTACAGGTTGAATTTTCATTTCTTTGTTTATTATTAAAGTTGTGTTTTTAAAATTTTTTAATGTTTATTTATATTTATTTATTTATTTATTTATTTATTTATTTATTTATTTTATTGAGAGACAGAGCACAAGCCGGGGAAGGAGCGGAGAGAGAGGGAGACACAAAACCTGAAGCAGGATCCAGGCTCTGAGCTGTCAGCACAGAGCCTGATGCGGGGCTTGAACCCCCACAAACCATGAGATCATGACCTGACCTGAAGTCAGACCCCCGACTGAATGAGCCACCCAGGTGCCCCTGAAGTTGAAATTATTTTAATATCTCCTGTCATCAAGGATAGTTCTTCTTCTCTGCATTAGCTATTGTAATTGTCATTTTTTTATTGGCTTGATTGTCACCTTTTTTTCTAGAATTTAGGAGTTATTTCTCAATTTTAATCTTTTATGAAATATACAGAAATTATTTTTAGAGTGTATGCTTTGTTTTAATTTGGACTGAAAAACTAAAAATGGCTATCAAAATTTTACCAGTAATAAGAGAACGTAAAAATGACTGGACAATATTTTACAAAATAAGTAAATAAGCTCAAATTCTAGAATAAATAGATTACTAACTCACAGTGTTAAAGCACAGTGTAGAGCCAAATAAAAAGAAAAGTGGGAAACCGGTTTTTCAATCTAAAGAAAGTATATATAGCACAGTCCAAAAATGTGAAAAAATAAAGAAAACAAGAGACATCGAGATTAGTTGAGTTACCACCTTATGGTAATTACAGTTTTAGAAGAAGAAAATAGCATGGTTAGGAATATTCAAAGGGATAGTGATTAAGCCTTTTCCAAAACTAAAGAAATGAATCCTTAAAATCTGGAATCCTGTTGGGAATGGTTAACCCTTTGGCTGAGAGATCTTGATAACATTGTGAAGTATCAAAGAAGCATCATTTTAGATCTGCGTGGAAGCTGAGAAGTTATTAGAGTTCTAAAGCCTTACTTTACAGTGACTCTTAGAAAAATAGAGGCAGATGGCTGGGTCAGTGCAATTCTGTCATTTAGAATGAGGCCTGCCTGGGGTCCCTGGGGGTTCAGTCAGTTGTGCGTCAGAATCTCAGTTTCTGGTTATGATCTCAGGGTCGTGAGACCGAGACCCATGTGAGTCTCTGCAAGTAAATGTGGGTCCTGCTTAAGACTCTCTCTCTGTTTCCCTCTGCGCTTCTCCTTTGTTCACTCTCTCATGCTCTCTCTCTCTCTAAAAAAAATTTTTAAAAAAAGGAGAAAAGATAAAACCTTTAGACTGAGGACAGCTAACTTCAAGAGTTCCATTTACATGACTACAACTGAAATATGTCCCTCAGAGCTATTCTTTCCATCAGCTTACTCACCAGACACTAGGAATACCCAAGGGCGTACCCTCAGGAGTTAAAAGCAGAACCGGAGATGTAACATATATTGACATCTCATTCTACTAAAACAAACCTGTCCTCGTCTTAAAGGCTATGTGTGTTAAATGGACATAGTTGTTAAGAGTATATGAATTAAAATCTTACACTTGGTAGGACAAGAAATAATTTTGAAAGAAAAAGAATCATGATTTATCTCCATCCTTCTTACTCTTGCCTTTGTCAATTGAAGCCTTATTTGAAACAGACTTTGCACCGCAGATTTATTAAACCTCTAGGTGCCAGGTGGGAAAAATCAAGCTTATATGTGGAAAAACTATCAGTGCTATTGATTGGGTCATCTAGCCCCAGAGAATTACTAAATGTGTTATTTCTCAGCTCTGTCTCCCGGACCTGTCCCATGGAGGTGTCTCCTTTCCTTCAGAAAAGGGAGAAGTTCTGTCTGAGTTTTAGCAGACATGATATTTTGTTGTTTTTTCAATAACTGAGAAATCAAAGAGACAAATTACTAACTCAAAAAAAAAAAAAGAGCAATTTAATTCTGAAACTGGTGGCAGAGGTTAGAAAGGCACGGAGAAATGAACATTTTTCTTCTGACTTTGTCTGATATATCTCCATGATTGCTTTGTATAAGGTTTTGGATCTCCACTTTGCTATAGATCTTGTTCACAAGATAAAAAGATAAATCATTTTTTGTCTCCATTGTAAGTCTCTGTCGTGCCTATGTCTCTCAAAGCTTCTTAGACCTGATTTTTCTTCTCCAGATGTACAATAGACAATTATATAAAAAGAGACATCAATTTTATGATTTAAGGGCTCCGCTTTAGCCACTAAATACCAATGTTTTTGTTCATTTTTGGCTATTATTGATGGGAGGGGAGGAGGAGACCTTACTCTTGTTCTTAAGCTACTTATCTGCTATAAATACCTTATGCAACTGAAATAACCTGAGCATTTTGTGAAGTCTTCCAGACACACTTTGCTACTCAACTGTTGTATTGAAGTTCAAATTAAAACTAGTTAAATAAGAAGGGAGGGCAGAGTTTCTTTATCCTTTGTACTCTGTAACTTTGAACTTGAAACCAAATGCAGTTGCCTAGTGTATGCTTGCTGTGAGGTAACCTCAAAGGCAAAGTCGTTCAAATGACTGGTTTTCCAGGTTACTTCTTAATGGTACTGCCTAACCTCTTATACCCACGCTGTATGGCCTTTGTACAATTGGTTTAATGAGTATATCCTCTAATTGCCCCCCAAAGTGACTTTTCATCTGGAACATTAAGGATTTTAAGAGGTTAGTCAACCTTTTGAACTAAGATCTGTCCTTGGATTCAGAATTGTGTATCCTACTCGATTTATTCACTTCTAATGGGACAATTCCTGATAGAAACCTTTGAAAAATCATTTTCATTACTGAAGAGCAAAACATGATATTTTTTTCTAGGTTGTAAGTGTGTTTTCTCTCTTTATTTCTTTGTGTTATTTTGCCTTTATGATTCTCACCTACTGGCTCTACAGAGGAAACAAGCAGGCAAGCAGATAGGGAAAAATATTCAGTTGCCACTTGAATCCTGCCACTGAGTCTTTCCAGGACTCAGACAATGATTCCATAAATTAATAACAATATTTAAAATGCAGGATAGCAACAAAGGAAAACAATAGAATAATAACACCGCGATGAGAGTGAGGGGGCATTACTTTAGGTACGGAATTCTTTGAAGGGCTTTCTGAGAAAATCGATAAAGAATGTCCTAACTGTTGTGAAAGAGGTAGTCATACGAAAATCTAAAAGAAAAAGATGGAACGAGGTGGAAGAAGAATCGAGAGGTTCAGTTAATGCAATACCTTGAAGACTTATGGTGAAGTGCGTAGATTTCATTGGGAAATAATAAAAGACTAACAAAAAGGTGACATGTTTTAGAAGTATGACTATTTTCTAAAGAAAGGTGGCAACTGTGAAGGAAAAAGTCGATTAGTTAAATCAGTAACAACAGATTTTATTTCAGGAACTGCTGAGGTTGGAGAAAGAGGCTTCTGCAGTAAGAAAACCAAACTCAAGTCCAAATGCAGCAAAGATAGCTGGGTGTTTATGGCCAAGAAGCCAATGATAGGGTCAGTGGGTAGAAAGGTACTAAGAGGAGACATCAAGTATAGAGAGATATTAGGTGCCTGGGTGACTCGGTTGGGTGTTCAACTCTTGATTTCAGCTCAAGTCTTGATCTCATAGTTTGTGAGATTGAGTCCCGAGTCGGGCTCCCTTTGACAACACAGAGCCTGCTTAGGATTCTTTCTATCCTGCCCTCTCTGTCCCTTCACAACTCTCTCACTCTCTCAAAATAAATAAATAAGCATTTGAATTTTTTTTAAATAAATAAAAAAGAATAAGGAGATTCTTGATGAACTGCGCTGATGGGGTTCTTGCTAAAGACAGGCCGAGGTCTTAGGTATCAATGTGGAAGATGAAGAACCTTATCAGATATCAAGGGTAATCAGATATCAAGGGTGGGGGAAATTTGTCAAGTGGCCCTAGTAGGATTCTTTACTCAACCTGGTTCTAGCAGGGGTCAAGGATAAGACCTAGGCCAAAAGGGTGCTCAGAGGAGACTGTCTAAAATTTGGCCAAGGAGACAGCCTCTACATAGGTAATGTATGCTGAGGGGGATGAAGAGTCAAGGCAAGGAATCTATTATGCTAGTGTAGATAAGAGATATCAGTAGCCTTAGAAAAGAAAATGGGAAGGCATAGTTGCTCAGCGATACAATGTTTAAGATAAAACTGACTGAACTTCCCATCAGAAATGAATGAATCCAAGGAGATCATGCAGTCTCCTCTGCTTTTAGGCTGAGCAACTGGCTGGAAATAGTGTCAATTACAAAGATGGATAGGTTTGCTGAGGAATGGCATGTGTGGGCTAGGCAGGTAAATCAATAGTCCTTATTGGCCAGGGTATGCCTGAGATACTGTTCAAGAACTCGATTAGATGTTAAATGGATAGTTATTTGTGCAGTTGAAGGGTTAGAGTAGGAAAGGGGATACAGAGAGAAGAGCCCTCCACAGAGATGGGGTTTAAAGTTGTGCGATGAGTGGGAAAGTGATGCGGTTCCCTCTGCCTCTTGTTCACAGAGGATGGAGAAAGTACTTGAAAGCTGTCATAGCTCATATTCTCACACGATCACCATGTAAGATGGGTATATGGAATTATGACATAGGCTGGTACATACTAAGATTATCCAGTGGTAATTGGATACTCTACCATGACCTATGATAATTTTTTTCTCAAAATTGTTTCATTTAATTATCTGCATGCAGTAGCTATAATTTTAATTTTATAGAGGAGTAAACTAAGCCTTAAGAAAGAAATATGACAACTTTCTTTCTTTCTTTTTTCTTTTATTAATACGACAACTTTTTGATAATAACACTGCAGGGCTAGGATTTGAATACATATTTGTCTGGTTAGGAAGTTTGTGCATAGCTCATTCAAGAAAAATCTCTTGAATCTCGGACAGATGGGAATCAGTTAATATCACCCCAGTATATAAAATTAAAATTCTGTCAGTGATTTGTCCCCTGGATTATAAATATCTAAAACTAAGATCCATGAAACAGGAAGAGCTGGCTGTAAAGTGAGCTTTTAATTTGAGTGAAACCCTTGAAGGCACAATGTAGCCATTGAAGGTCTGGAGCATCAAATGGGAGGGGATTCTGAAAAATGGAGTTTTCCTATAGGTGAAGACCTCATCCTTGATATACACATTCTTCCAAATTAATGATGACTTCGCTTATTCAGAATAAAATGAATTATGCCACTGTTTTGTGGCTCATTATGTTGCACACTTAAGAACTATCTATGGACTTTTTTTTTTTTTATCAGAGTTTATGAGATCCTTGGACGGCCAACATGTTATTCTATATTTCAGCATCCTTTCCTCAGAGGTATATAGCAGGACTGACTACTTTGGATTCATAATCAATTAATAGTTTATATAATTGACTTCTACTCCTCAGAACGGTCTTCCTATTTAAAGTGTCTGACCTTGCTGTGCCTTTGTCATTCTACTGTAAGAGTCAATAAACATTTCTTCAAATAACACAGCCTGAGGAATATGTGTATGTGAAGGGATGGGAAGCTAACTCGACAATCTATTCAAATTTTTGTTTTCAACCCAATTCATTAGTTGCTTTGATATTTTTCTTAGCCCTTGATGGCATTTTCATTTTGTACTTGCATTCTTTTTTTTTTTAATTTTCTTTAAGTTTATTTATTTATTTTGAGAGAGAAAGAGAGTTTGTGTGTGCGTGCATATATGCTCACATGTGCCTGCAAGCAGGGGAGGGGCAGAAAGAGAGGGAGAGAATTCCAAGCAGAGTCCAATCTGTCAGCACAGAGCCTGACACGGGGCTCAATCTCATAAACTGTGAGACAATGACCTGAGTGGAAATCAAGAGTCAGATACTTAACCAACTGAGCCACGGAGGCACCCCTGTACTTATATTCTTAAACATTCCACTGTTCTTTTTCTTAGGTGGAAGAGAACATTTAAGTTCTACTTTCTTAGGAAATTTCAAAAATATAATACAGTTCTATTAAATATAGCCATCATGTTTTACATTAGATCCTCAGGCATCATTCACTTAGACCTGAAGGTTTTTACCCTTTTACTAACCTCTCCCAACATCCTCACCCCCTGCAACCACTTTTCTATGAGTTTGACTTTTTAAAAAATTGATTTCATATATAAGAGATATGATGCAGCATTTGTTTTTCTCAGTATTCTTAACATGGCACCAAACAGATAATAACTTATTCAAGAATTGGATAATTCAAGTGTTCAGAATAGTACTTGGCATGTGTTCAGAAAATGTGAAGATGAAATGAATTTGGAGTGTGCATGTGGAAAACTAGGTACAGGGCCCAAGACAAGAAATAGTAAGTGCAAAGGCCATAAGGCAAAAAACTAGACTTGGCATTTTAAAGCAATAGCAAAAGCCATTGTATAGGAGGGGCTGATTTATGGATAGGAAAGCAATAGATATATTTAGAGTGGTATTCGGGGGTCACATGATGAGCAGACATTTTGTCCACAGTAAATCCCTTGGGTTTCCTTCTAAGTATACCATGTGATTGGAGAGTTTTGATCAGGGGAGTGACATGATCCGTCTTATGGCTTATTGAATGACTACCACGTAACTACTAAATTATTAATATACATACACACATAATGAATGCACACACATATGCCCATATACACCTATCTATATTCTATATCTACCTCATGTGATACACATTGTATTTTCAACTCTGAAGATATAGGCAAAAAAGAAATTGTTCTGAATTCTAAGACATCTACAGTCTAATAAAGCAGGTAAGATTTATTTGATGTACAAATATGTGTACAAAATGTGTATGAAATGATGTACAGGGATGCCTAGGTGGCTCAGTTGGTGAAGCATCCAACTCTTGATCTCAGCTCAGGTCGTCAACTCGAGGTGCGTGAGATCGAGCCCCATGTCTGGCTTGTGCCAACAGTGAGGAGCCTGCTTGGAATTCTCTCTCTCCCTCTTTCTGACCTCCCAGCTTTGCTCTCTCTCTCTCAAAATAAATAAATAAACTTATAAAGATGATGAACAAAAATGTAAATGGTCTGAGGTTCCTTTATTTTCGTATCCCTCTCAAAGATCTTGAGTCTACCACTTCTTAGTTCTGTAACGTTGGATGTGATTATTAGCATCACTGAAGCTTTCTTTCCCTATGAAATGGCAAAAAATAACAATAATAGCAAACAATTATTTAAAAAATAATAGCTACTTTAGGTAATAATATTGGAATAATATTAATAATAATAATAATATTGGAAAAAGGAGGAGCAATATTGTGTGTGGAACGGAGTTGTAATTATCATTAATAAAATATCTTGGATATTAGTATATTTGAAAGAAATAGGAAGAAAGGAAGGAGGGAAAGAGGGAGGGAAATGAAGGGTTTTTAAGAAATAACTATGTGCTAAATTTATGTTATCATCTGTAAATGGAGAATAATAATAACTGATAGTGCTTTCACAGGGCCATACGTTACTCTAAGTATTTTAAACATATTAAGTCAAGTTCATCATCCAAACTGTTATATGAGATAAGTGTGAATCAGTGTATGTATTTCCACTTTACAGAAAGGAAAATCGAGGCACAGATTTTAGTTGACTTAGCCAAGGCCATAATGCAAATGATCTGCGCAGCACCCTAGCAATATGGCAATATTAACAAAGTTTAGAGCCAGCTTGTGCTGTATCCAGATGCCAGTTCTACTAGCAACTCTGAAACGCTGCTTCCTCTTCTTCAATATATGGATTTTAATAACGATCTTAGGATTACACAAGGGACCATAGCAAAATCACCCTAGTGCTTGAAAATTAGTAATTTTCTACACTCAGTTAATAATTCATCAAATATGATGTATTGCTTAATATATACCATACATCAATATTTCTCTAATTTTCATTTATTAAGCTTATCTTGTGAGTACCTTGCTGGCATATTTGGAATGGAAATTTATAATAAATGATGCAAAATACAGTATAGTTATCAAAATAATACCTATCATCCTAAAGAGGGTGTGAAAAAAACAACTTTCTTCCCTGGGTTGGTTGGCATTGTCCCTAGTTCTTAGTTCCTGTGAAATCATCTTATTGAACTAACCTATTAAAGATTACTTCATCATTTTTATTTAAAATACTATAAAATGACAATAGCTCATCAAATGCACATTCCAAGAGCATAGCCAACCTAAGTAGCATGATCTTAGATTCTGATCCTATTGATTCAGTTGCTTTCAAGCAATTTATTAGTTCCAAGAAGCACTTTATTAAATGTGCAGCTTAATATGCTTACATTTTATTATCGCTGTACCTCAGTATAGCTGAATGAATTTTATTAAAATAAAAAAGATGTAATTTTTTTTAACCAAAATGGTGAAGGAAACCGTGGTTGAGTAATGGGGGGAATGGCAGTGGAGAGTGTTTGAGGATGAGCAAACATACTCTTCAAAGTACTCACACAGGCATCTTACCTTCATCATGAAGCTGTTGTATATTAAGTGCTCTGACCTACAATGGTTTCTCTTTTATGTGATTGCTGATATTTTGTTTGTTTGCTTGTTTTGTTTTTCTTTTGCAGAGAACATGGGTTATCCTCAGGATTCAAGATTTCTCTGGGAATTTGTTAGTTGATATATTCACCGTGAACCTGTGAATCTATGATGAATGATTCTTCAGGGGGAAAAAATGTCTAATAATTAGTTTGAGGACAGTAAGGAGCATTTTACTTGAGTCTTAAGATTGACAATGTAGGAAGATTTTAATTGGAAATAATGTCTCGCTATAAAGTCCTTGGATAATGAGAGCTTTATGTGTTAGGAATGAAACATTTTGGTGTCAAACATTTCTGTAAGAATCGGATTCATTTATGTAGGAGTTGTGAAGGATATAAACACTTGGATGTTCAATATTTCCTTTTTTTTATTTTTTTAACGTTTATTTATTTTCAAGAGACATAGAGTGAGCAGGAGAAGGGCAGAGAGAAAGGGAGACACAGAATCTGAAGCAGGCTCCAGGCTCTGAGCCGTCAGCACAGAGCCCGATGCTGGGCTCGAACTCACAGACCGCCAGATCATGACCTGAGCTGAAGCTGGTTGCTCAACCAACTGAGCCACCCAGGCGCCCCTGGATGCTCAATATTTCTGATGGACAGTCAGAAAGCTAGTATCAGCAGACTCACAAAGGCAATTAATTCAACGTCGTTGTCATCAATACGCACCAGAGGAACATCATCCCCATTGGTCACCAGCTTCCAAGTGACAGCTTCAGTTTTGACGGGGCAAAGCTGAGGAAGATACAAGGGATCGATAAAACTTTCCATATACACTGTACAAATAAGACTCTCTGGCAGATTTCCCAAAATTTTGGACAAATTGGTGATAAATTACATTACAATGGAAGATAGAAATAGAGGCAGTGAAGTTCAATTTGTGAATATTACTTTTATATTTAATCATAGAAATGTGCGGTCCAGAAGATACAAATAACTTAAGTGTGCCCAAGGTCATCAAACTTAGTACCAAGTGTGATATATGTACACCAATGATGCCAAAGTTATAGCAACGACCCCCTGCACAATTGAAAGTCTGTATAATTCTCTACTAGTCTACTGTTGACCAGAAGCCTTACTGGAACATAAACAGTCCATCAATACGTACTGTGTAGGTTAGATGTATTATATACTGCATTCTTATACTAAAGGAAGAGAAAAAATGTTATTAGGAAATCATAAGGAAGAGAAAATACATTTATAATCCTGTATTGTATTTATAAAAAAATTCACATATAATTGAACTCATGTAGTACAAACCCATATTGTTCAAGGGCCAACAGACATAAATGTATATATGCGTAAATATATACAAATATCACCTAAATATCAGAGTTGGAAATTTCCTTGATCCTTGAGATTCTGAAAAGGATTTGCTTCAAACCCAATTTTGTACTCTGTAGGAAACAAAATCACCTCTTCCGAATCCCCGGGAATTCTGTGGGGGCTTTAATTCCTGTTACCTCCTATGGGTCTGAATTTCTATTCCTACTAAACTACTTTATAGAACTCGCTCTGCCATGCATAACATGCCTTTCTGGCAATTTGGTAACCCAGAAACTGAAAACAGAAAGTCCCTTTGCTTTCCAAATGAAGCAGAGCGATGCATATAATCAAGTTTATTAAATGTCAAGAAGACCTAAAGACAAAAGTGATTTGTAACAATTAAGAAATCTGGATATTAGTTATTCTAGCTCTTCAAAAAAAGTTCTTCAAAATTTCCAGAATTAGAAATCTAGGTTCATGTTTACTCACTGTCTCTATCTTTTCTTCACTCTGTCCTCTCCTAGGGCCTACTTATCTTTTCCTCATGTCTTCAAATTTATTTCTATCCTTAACCCAAATCTCACAACTGGATCTCTCTGTAAGGCTAAGGACACTTCAGAATTCATGTTTATAAAGCCCCGTGTAATTAAATTCTTAAGCATGGGTTTTTAATCTCCTAATTTCAATCATAAAAGAGAGGAGTTTGAATTTCTTCTACTTTATATGTAGTATTTTTTTTTTAATGATATAACCAGGTACCTTTTTTTTTTTTAATTTTTTTAACGTTTATTTATTTTTGAGAGACAGGGAGTGAGCAAGGGAAGGGCAGAGAGAGAGGCAGACACAGAATCCGAAGCAGGCTCCAGGCTCTGAGCCATCAGCACAGAGCCTGACGCGGGGCTCGAACCCACAGACCGTGAGATCATGACCTGAGCTGAAGTCGGTCGCTTAACCGACTGAGCCACCCAGGCGCCCCAATATATGTAGTATTGGAGGTGAACTTATTTTGTATAATCAGGTACAATGAGGAAATAAAAAACATAAATTTAGGTGACAAAGACTCAGGATGGTTCAAATTAGAATCCTGATTTTGTTCTTTCATTGTTCCTTTATCTGAAGTGAGTTATTTAATATTTCTCTTAATCCATTTCAATGAAATGAGGATAAAACAACTATTCAGATAGGTATTATGAAGAACAAAAAAGGTGACATGGAACTCAGTAAATAAATGTTAATTCCGCATCTAATTCTCTTTCTTCCTCGAATGTGTAAACTGAGTTTCAAAGGAGTTCTATAACTTTCTGGAGGTCATTAAAATTTTTCTTCTCTGTCTTTAAATTCCTTGACTTAACAAAAAAGAAAAGAAAAAAAATATCTGGCGAACTTCTGGAGGGGCTGGGTTAAAATCGCCTATACCTCCTCAAGATGTGAGGTTTTTGGTACATGGAGTCAAAAAGCCATTACAGGGCAAGTCATCTTAAGAAAACTCATCTGATTAGCCTAGGGAAAACAGACCCAAACTATATAGGATTATCAAGATAAATAAGGAAAATCAGATAACTAACACTTGGAAAGGTGAATAAGAAAAAATAGAAGTATATAAAATAAATCTAGAGTAATTTCTAGATGGGTGGAGTGTTTCACATGCCTTTACCCAGGTTTTCTCTTTACTATGGGGGTCACACGCAGACTCTTTGAGGGAAAGAATAAGAGTAAACACACCAGGAAGACTTGATTTGTCTTGAAATGGCAGGGTTTTTATCTTATCTGCTTTCTGAATATGCAAGGAACATTTGAACAATGCTGATATCCTGGCAGTTAATAAGTAAATTTTGATTTAGTCTATCTCTCTGTAGGTGGAGAAAAATGATGTATTTTACTATTTATTTCATAAGGCTATATCTGGACTCCAAACATATAGCCTTGGCAGCCATCAACTATCCCTTCTACCACTGTCCTCTTTTCTCCCCCAAAGTGTTTCCCATGACTTAACGCTCCTTAAAGACCAGAAACATCCATTTTCAACCTATTACTAAAATTCCAATTTATTCATTGGGAGAAATATTAAAAAAGAACAATGGAAGGAAGGAAGGAGGGAGGGAAGGAGGAAAAGAGGAGGAATGAAGGAAGCGAAATAGGAAAAAATAAAATTAAGGTTATTTTGTAAAGAATTCAGATAGTTGAATTTGGGGAAGATAGAAAAATATTCCAAATGTCATTAATTATATCTGACTACCAACATTTCCAATTTCTGTTTTCAATCAATTCATGAATCTCTAAAAAAAAGAAAAATAGTGTGTGCTCATTTGCATATTAATTTGCACTCTTTACCAAAAGAATTTCTGATTTTTCTCTGATAGTTCAAAAAAATAAATAAAGGAGGAGGTTGTCCGGTCTCTTTTTTTTTTTTCATTACTCTTAGGAAATAATACAGATGTAACTTCCCTCTGAAAAAGTCTCCACAATTTTAGAATACTCATAGCAAAAAATTGTTTTCTTCTTCCAAAAGCAAGCAAATATTCTTTTTCTTCTACAAAATCCATTGAATTTCAGACATATTTTTTTACTCCTTGGAAAGAATAACAAATATTGCCTCTTTTGAGCAAAGTAGGGTTGCGGCGAACTGTAACAATTGCATGTGTCTGGAAATGGTATGCCAAAAACTTATACTTTCAGTTAGCGTGACACTTTATGGTAATTATATAATCAGAGATGCACTAGAACTTTGGAACTCACAAAGTAAGTTCTTTCTTTGAGAATAATAGAAAATTGATGTGAGTCGTGGAATGTTATGAGATCGAATTCATAAAACTTTAGAAGTTGCAAAATAAAATACTATTTTACTTTACATATACAATAATAGTTTGTTTGTTTGTTTTTAAACTGTCAGAGTGGATTCACAGATGAATTATAGAGAATTCCATTTTACCTTAGGCTGTCAAAAACAGTGTAAGCGATAAAACTCCAGATCTGTATCCTCGGTGGGGAGTAGGGTCAGGGATGAACCAGGGCAGATAAAACTGAAGCAATTTTATGTTCCAGTTTAATTCTCCAACAAATGTGTAGACGCAGGGAGTGCATGGCCCAAGGGCATCCCGATGGTCTAGGCTAGTGGTAGATCACAACACGGATTCAACCTTTCCCTTACTGGATGTTTATATACTGACAAAATCAGGTTAATGTGAGCATGAAGGTGAACCACAAAAAGGAAAAGACTTTCACAAAAGGGCAGCCTAAGGTAGATGGATATTTAACAATAAGAAAAAACAGCTGCTGGCCAGTTCCACACATGTGCAGCCCCGAGTTCCTCCCACCGTCTGGCAGAAAACCTCCTTTCTACCCATCTCTTACACTTTCCTCCCAAAGCTTTATCCATTGTCGCTAATTCACAAACAACAGCTTTGAAGATAGCCAATTAAAAATGACCCTTTGCTAAAAAAAATCCTTCTTATCCTTCAAAAGGAAAGATGAATGTAAACGGAATACTGGTAAACTTTCATTGTTGAAATGACGATAGACCGTATGTTGAGTGTTTCTTTTGGTATGGTAAGATTTCAGCAAGTATCTGAAGCAAGACGTATTTATCCAAAACATCACAAAATCTCTATTCCTTGCAGAATGAAATGAGCAGGAAGAACACTCATTAAAAAAATAATTCTGTAAAGATTTTTGTTATGTGTATGAAGATTTTGCTTGCCTTATATATTGGTCTATTAATATTTTAAAGGAATACTAGAAGAATAGAATAATAATAATAGAAGTCACCGTTTAAAAGATTTGCAAAATGCCATCGTAGCTTTCTTTGCGTGAAATTTAGAACAATTTAATATCTTGGCCATTTGCTTCAATCGGCTAGAAACCTTAGCTCCGTTGGACAGTAAGGAATGCAGCAAATGTCACATCACCTTGCCTACTCTTGCCTCCTCACTCCCCAGGAAGGAAGCGGATAATTGTAAATCTCACAGAGTAGTCTGCCCAGAGCATTGCAGCAAGCTGGTCTGAGAGATTATGTTTCTGAAGTTGTCGGTTGTGAGATTTTTCTATGGGATGACCTCAAGGAGCAAATATCATTGTAATCACTTACTTGATACAAGAAGGAATCGGAGGTGAAAGGGGGCAGAGCCCCTGCTGTTCCACGGTTACACCACAGCCAGAGGAAGAAAGAACAGGCTTACGTTGCCCAGGTGCAAAGGAGGTTGGAGAGAAGAAAGTGTTTCCTGAAAGTGGGTAAAGTTTTACCACTGAAAACTGTTCTGGAAAGCCTTTAGATAGAATTCTCTACACATAGGAGCGGTTCTTACAGTTAGGACCCTCACAGTGTAAGGATATGTCTTACACACAGGTCAAGAATGGCAAACTAAGCGTAGAGGTGAATCTTCTTTCATCAGCTCTCACAAATATTGAAAAGGAAAGAAAAGGAAGAAAATGCAGGTCAGGGAAATCTGTAAGGGTTCACACAGCTGGCCAGCCACGGCTACTACCTCTGCAGTCCTCTGAACATAAAAATGTAAATCCAATCATTTTCAAGAGGCAATCCAAGGATTTTTCTGCGGGGACTTCGGCCTGCATCGGTATTTACATATCCATGATTAGAAGTAAATTTTAGTTTTAGATTTGCAGTAAATAGTATAGAAATATTTAAAGAAACATGACCGTTAAAAGGAAAGAGCTAAGAGGCTGGCTTCAGCTGGTCACAATTGATGTATATGTTTTACAGACGTTGTGGGCCCACCTCATTCTGACCAGGAACACCCTTGCTGGTCCAAACCAAGCTTCTCACTAACGGAGTGAATAGGTCTATCTGCTGAATTGGCCAGACTGTGTGGTAACTCTGCGATTTGAACAGATTTCTATTAGCTTCTAGGAAGAAATCACAAAATTGATTTTCATCTGTGAACTGAGACAGGACGTGAACAAGTCCCCAGAGAGAGTAGGAAAGAAAGAAAGATTGTAGGCTATGTACCTAATTCTGAAAATTATTTCAGGATATTTAATGCGGAACATAATTTAATCATCCCTAATGAAAGCCATGAAGTCGCTAGTACACATAATATGTTTCTTACAAGTTTTTGCGTTGTATTTAATATCAGTCTTTAAACAGGGACGAACGAGAATACGAAGTTCCAACGGTATATTTAGGTTGAAGCTGGGGTGTCTAAAGCGCTTATATGTTTCTTCAAGTGAGATTTCAATCCTCCCAAACTAATCTTCCAATACAAGTTTTGTGAGCCTAAAAACACTTTAATGAGTACCACTGAATGATGATTAACTTCCCAAATTACCAGCTAATTAATCTGCTGTGAATTTAATTGGTGATTTCAGCCCTCCAAGTCAGAAGCTAGTAGGGTGGGCAGTCTCAAATTAATTCCTCTTGAAAAACTAGAAAGCTAGAAAAATTCTATTAATTCACGCTAAATATAACTGATTAGAGGAAAACATTTTGAGAACGAACATGCTGTTTTGTCCTCTTTTCCTTTAGTACTAAATAGTTTAGATGCCAGTTTGGTTCTACCTTTAATAGAGTTTTACAATCAAAGCTTATTTTTTAAGTTAAGTACTAGGGGCTTAAAGATTCCACCTAAGAGTTTGGCAGTTTGGCCATGAAAAATATTTTTGAAATAAAAATTGGTTCGGCCAGAAAAACCTGTGATGCGATCTCTTGGGAAGTCAATGTCAACAAAGTAATTATTCAAGATTGTGCATATGAGGAAGGACCAAAATACATCCATAGTGATATGTATCTGATTGAATTAATAGGTTTGTCTACTGTCTGGAAAACTATAATTTATAGAACACAATAACTACCATTTGTTGTACATATACTATGCCCTAGGCAATGGATATTATTCGTAACTTAGAAAACTGTTTGGATATTATTGAAAACATTTCATAAATGAAGGAATTGGGCAACCAAAAGATAAATGGTCCAGGATAATAGAACTAGAGCTTAAAGGCAGATGTGTGTAACTCCAAGTCTTAACATTTTTTCACTCTTTCCTACTCGCTTAAAAACAAAATAAACAAAACAGAATAAAGTAAAAGAATAAAAATAAATAAGAATGAATACATCAACAAAATGTCACTGCTTTTAAGTTATTTCACAGTTGTTTGTCAGTGATATTGTTTCAAAATATTAAACTAGGTTACAGAAGCAGTGTCAAGAGTCATAAGAAGAAAATCATAGGTGAAAACATAGTTCATTGATGATTGGCTTTCTGGAGCACACATGGATTTGATTGAAAAAGACCATTTTTTTCCTGATAAATATTGGAACCAATAAAACATATAGAGAAGAAATTGCCTTCACTGCTTAGAGTTGTTCATTTCTTAAGGGCCACTTTTTGTTGGCTTGGAAATTCCTATGATATCCTCTGGCCAAATTATAAGCAAGCTCAGTTAGGTAGTGTTTGTGGAAGAAATAGACTTTTCCTTAATCTCTCTTAAAAAAGCTTCATGTTTAGCGCATGCTCTAAACCTCTGACAAAACTTCACCTCCTTCCTAGATTAGAACTCGCCTACTGTGTCAAGTAAGCTTCTCTTGAACCGAGGTGAACTGGAGAAGGTAGTTCTGTAGCGGCCAAATAGCGTGGTGGTATGATTTCTTTATTTTTTAAAATGCCTCTTTGAGTATTTTATTGAACACTTCACTAAATATCTGCTTAGAAACTGATGGTGAGTTCAATTCTACTTTAATTTTTTTTAACGTTTATTTATTTTTGAGAGACATAGAGACAGAGTGTGAGCAGGGGAAGGTTAGAGAGAGAGGGAAACACAAAATCCTAAGCAGGCTCCAGGTTCTGAGCCGTCAGCACAAAGCCTGACGCGGGGCTCAAACTCACAGACAGTGAGATCATGACCTGAGCCGAAGTTGGCCGCTTAACCGACTGAGCCATCCAGGCGCCCCCAATTCTACTTTTAAAGGAGGTAGAAGAGCAGCTGGAACATAAGTTTTACTATCCAGCCAAGATGATTTAATAAGCTTTTCACTTATGCTATGTATGTTATAGATAGACAGATACGACAAAATGTTCATCGAACACTGTTCCTTATCATCTACATCCTCTTACCTGTCTGCCTCGCTGGCGTTCTCTTCTATATGTCAAGCCTGCCCGTGTATAACTAGAAAAGCTAACCTCTCTCTGGCCCCTGGGTAAAGCGTGGGTAACTGAAGTTTAAGCCAATTGCCATGGTTCCATTTCATTTACTGGTAATGAGTATTTGGTTCAGTTGTGGCTAATATAATTTGGGGGACTTCAGTAGGGAAACTTCTAGAATATTTTTAGTACTTCCCCCCAAAAAGGCAGAGATGAAAGAAGAAAGGAAGGATAAAAAGAAGAGAGGAAAAATGAAAAGAAAGAAAAAAGGAAGAAAAGAAGGAATGAAGAAAAGGAAGAGAGATGTCACTTTTTTTTTTTTTTTTCTGGTCTCAATGTGATACACACTCACACTATCTCTTTTGGAAATACTAAGGGAGGTTTCTATTTCTGTACAATTCATCAGAAGTCTATACCGATTTACTACTTTTAATAGTAAATGATCAGAAAAAGATAGATGGTAGATATAGAGATAGATGATGCATAATTGATAGATAGATAGATAGATAGATAGATAGATAGATAGATAGATAGATAGATGATAGAAAACAATAAGGATGAAATCTAAATTCTGTGGCTCTGCAGCTGTATTTTGGTGTCTGTAGTTTTTAAAAAACTTAATGATGTTTCTGATATTGAGCTTTATGGGCTTATGTATTCATAATAAATGGGAGTAGCTGAGTGTACTATAGAACATAGTAATCTTATTTATCTTCATGTCTGAGTACAAATTTACTTTTTTCCTCAATGGTGAAGGTATCAATCTATGAAGGAATTCAAGATCCCAAAAGATCAAAATAAAGTGAGCTTTCCTTAGCGTTAAGTCACATCACCAAGAAAGATAATGATTACAATACAAATTTCAGTCTTTTGAGGTACAATGTATTCAGGTAGATGTTTGAAACACAGAATATTCCACACAGAATTTAATTCCTTTTAGAGTCTTCCAATCAATGAAAATAAGGTGGGGATAATAAATAGATGCTTATCTCAAGGATTCAAAATAAAGTTACATCTCAAAGTCATTTATAAAAACATTTAGCCCTTAGATTTGTATATGTTACTTTGGAGATATGTATAGTCAACTTAAAGAAGTAAATTGAACAGTTTGCCCAAGTGATCATGATTTTAATTGACTCAGAAAGCTGTGGGCACTTCACATACTCAAGCTACTTCATTTCATAAGCACTTTTAAAGAGAAAAGGGTGTTTGTCAATAAGTATTAAAACTGAACTTTAGGGGGGCGCCTGCGCGGCTCAGTTGGTTAAGCATCCGACTCTGACTCCAGTCATGCATGACCTTGCAGTTTGTGAGTTTGAGCCCCACATCAGGCTCTGTGCTGACAGCTTGGAGCCTGGAACCTGCTTCAGATTCTGTGCCTCTCTCTCTCTCTCTCTCTCATAATTGCCTAAAATGAGCACAATATAAATGTCTTGATGATTTTGGCCTTGTCTTTTCAAATATTTTCCAAAATATATTTTAAAAATCTGTCTATTTCCTTGATAATGGTTGAAGTAACGTATTTCACATGTGATATTCTAAGAGACGCTTCGAGAGAAAAAAAATGTAGATATCCTATAGCCTTATAAATTCAGCCTTATAATTCATAATTACCCCCTCCTGATAAGCCAAAATGTTCAAAAACATTAAGTTTATTAGGGTCTTATGGAGTCCTGCTATAATAAAGCTATTTAACCTTGCCCGGCATTGCCTTTTCAAAAAATGTTCATTATTCCATTGCCAAAAAATTCAGTTACTTAACATTTCATGTACCATGTCCTGGAACCATTTTTCCACAGAAAAATAATTCATATCATGCAGACTTAAAATTTAGGTTAACACAATAGAACGAATCACTTGCTAAAAATCCTTGTGTTTGAAAAACGATGTCCAGGGGTGCCTGGGTGGCTCAGTTGGTTGGGCGTCTGACTTTGGCTCAGGTCATGATCTCGCAGTTCACGAGTTCGGGCCCCGCATCGGGCTCTGTACTGACAGCTCAGAGCCTGGAGCCTGCTTCAAATTCTTTGTCTCCCTCTCTCTCTGCCCCTCCCCTGCTCATGTTCGGTCTCCCTTTATGTCTCTTTCTCTGTCTCTCTCAGAAATAAACATTAAAAAAAAAAAAAAAGAAAAATGATGTCCAATGAAAACTTCTGTAAGGATGGAAATATTCTATGTCTATGTTGTACAATACAGCAGTCACTAGACATATGTGGCCATTGAGCAGTTTACAAGGTGGCCAATGAGATTGAAGAATGGAATTTTCAATTTCATTTCGTATAAATTTAAATAGCCACATGTGGTTCATGACTATTTTATTAGATAGCACAGTTAGAGACCTCTAGAAGTATGACTTTATGTAACTAAGCCTTTGCCAATTTCCTCGCTAATTATTTTATTTTATTTTATTTTTAAATGTTTATTTGTTTGTTTGTTTATTTATTTATTTATTTATTTATTTTTGAGAAAACCCAAGTCGCGTAGGGGCAGAGAGAAAGAAAGACAGAGGATCTGAGGCGGCTCTGTGGTGACAGCCGCAAGCCTGATGTGGGACTCAAACTCACAAACTGAGATCATGATGTGACATGAAGTTGGATGTTCAACCAACTAAGTCATCTAGGTCCCCCAATTTTTTTTTAAAGTTCCATTATTTATTTTGAGAGAGAGAGAGCATGAGCAGGGAAGGAGCAGAGAAAGAGAGGGGGAGAGGGAGAGAGGGAGAGAAAATCCCTAGTAGGCTCCATGCTGTCAGCCCAGAGCCCTGCATGGGGCTCAGACTCATGGACTGTGAAATCATGACCTGAGCTGAAATCAAGAGTAGGTTTTTTAACTGACTGAACCACCCAGGCTCCCCTCCCACTAATAATTTTATTTTATTTTATTTTATTTTATCTTTATTTTTGAGACAGAGAGAGAGAGAGAGCAAGGGAGGAACAGAGAGAGAGAGAGAGAGGGAGACACAGAATCCGAAACAGGCTCCAGGCTCTGAGCTATCAGCATAGAGCCTGACGTGGGCTGTCATGTCTAGGAAATCAAACTCACGAACCAGAGATCATGACCTGAGCCGAAGTCGGACGCTTAACCGACTGAGCCAGCCAGGTGCCCCTAATAATTTTAACAAATGTGGAGACACATATTTTTGATCTTAGGTGTGAACATTTCAAATAGTTCAAATCAAAGTTACTGTTTGATTGACATGACTTCATTCAATGGAAGAATTTAATAGAACTAAAAGAGTCATGCAAAATAAATTATGATAGTTCAGAAATGAATGACAAATATACAAATATTACTTGTATGTGTGTTAAAACAAATCTAATTGAAAATTCAAAAATCCTGTTCAAAAGGTTGTTTTCTCTTTCTTTTTTTCCTTCTTTTTCTCTCTCTCTCTTTCTATTTTTTTTTTTGATAAAAGCATTATAATAACAAAAATCTTGTTCTGAAAGCCTGAAATATATTATCATATTTCGGTGTTGTAATGGAAATTTAAAAGATAAAAATTTAATTTAAACTTTGTGATCTTATGTAATAATTCTGACTCAAAATTAACCACTTTAAAATTCACAATACTTATTAGATAATAATGCCTAAATCATTTTTAAGAAATATTTCAAGCAAATGTAGCTAACCATTAGACACAGGAGCCATAAAAATCACTTTGGTCCATTAAAGCTAAGCAAACAACAGTTCATAGAAACAGAGAAATATAGAAACCAATTTTAACAAAGCAGAATTTTTTTTCGATTAAATTTTTTTTTAGCAAAGTAGAATTAAATACAGAAACCAGGCACAAGTGATAAAAGAAGGATTTGATAAACTTGTCATAAGTATAAAAAATAAAATTCAAATTAATGGCTGTGCTATGGCCGGAATATAGAATGCTCTTTTTAAAATATGATATGGTATCTGATATAGTTTTCTTTTTAATTAGTTCTTTAAACGGTTAAAAATAGGTTGCCGTCCATGTTCACAGGGTCCAAAAATTTGATCTACATTTATTAATTGAACGAATAATCAGTTGTTTTTTAAGGGTTTGAAGTGTCATGCGTATATGTGTTGTTTAAATTTTTCCTTAAATTTAAACAATTTCTGCATTTTATATATGATGCTCTACTCTTAGTGATAATATTTCTGGAAAGATATGCTGTATGGGAATTAAGCTTTGTTTCAAGTAAGGCTCTTTTTCCTATTTATGTTTTTCCTTGAATCCTATTTTATAACACATCCTAATTGCCATCCACGACAAACCATCATGACTTACATTTGTCTAGGAAATCTTTGTCTGTCTTTATAATAAACTGCTCCATAGAAAGAGTTCTCTCTGGTACTCTGGTACTGATAAGGTACTTATCAGTAGGGTTTGTTCTACAACACGCTCTATAAATATTTAACTTTTATTTATAGATTTTAATCAGAATTCCCTCAAGGACGTGCGTGAAATTCTGGGCAATTAAAAGTTTGCCAGGTAATTCTGATGCACAGGTCGCTCCGTGTATCTTTACACTAGGTTCCAAAGGAACTGATGCATTTTTAAAAGATGTAAAATTATCCTGGCCATGTGTCATGCCAAAATAGCAACTAATAAAAGTTTAAATATATACCGAAAAAGGCAAACTGAATTTGTTTTTCTATTTTCAGATTACCATATGAGTGTTAAGATGCCAGGTGGCTTAGCCTCTTTTTTTATTAAATATTTGCATGATTTAGGGGCGCCTGGGTGGCTCAGCCGGTTGGGCCGCCGACTTCAGCTCAGGTCATGATCTCGCGGTCTGTGAGTTCGAGCCTCGCGTCGGGCTCTGTGCTGATGGCTCAGAGCCTGGAGCCTGCTTCAGATTCTGTGTCTCCCTCTCTCTCTGCCCTTCCCCTGTTCACGCTGTGCCTCTATGTCTCTCAAAAATAAATAAACATTAAATATTTGCATGATTTAGAGTACAATCTTAGTTGTGGCAAACTCGGACCCCAAAGTACAGAACTTAAATATGATAGAAAATTGTTTGCACATACTACAGAGGTAGCTGGTTTGGACACTGCTCTGCTCCATGAGAAAATATAGGGAACCAGGTTAACTCGGGAATTGTCAACAGGCAGTTTCCCTCAGTGCCGTCAAGCATGAGCCCCTTCCTAACCAGGGAGAATGGCATCAAGGGACAGGGGAACAGAAATGACTTTCCTTATAAAAGCGATATCTGGGATTTGCATACTTCACTTCCGTCCATATCTCACTGGTAGGCACTTAGTCACATTGACATGGGCTTCTGTCTGGATAGCTAAGAGCTTAGCTAAATTGAAGGAACTTCTAACACAAAATACAGGAGAATGACATTAAGGGGTGATTACCGATGTCACACATAGTTCTTTTCCTCTGCCTGATGCTTAATTGTCCACATTCCTCAAACATCTATCTCTGGTCCTCTGCCCTTTTTATGTATCCTTTCTTTCTACTCTCATGCACTATTAAATCATCAGTTTACCCAAAGTCTTCAACTCCACTCCCAAATTCTTACTTCATCTCTAGACCTTATATCCAATTGGCTTGTGCACGTGGAGGTCCAAAGACACCCTCAAACTCAGTGTCTTCTAAACCACACTGACAAATCTCCCTCCTATCACAGATCTCTCCTCCTGTATTGCAATTTTAGTCACTTGTTTCCACGTATGCCTCTGCTTACTGCGTTAGATTGCAAGCAACTTGAAGACAAAAAGCAGTTGCTTAATCACTGTGAATTGAAAGAATTAAAGAAGTAGTGACATTAAGGACTTCTAGAATTGTAGAAACTGCAGAAAATGATAGAAGCTTCACATTTTAAAGAACTTGAAAAGCCACATAAATCAAACTCTTAACAAGTGCAAGAATTCCAACTATAATATGATATCCTATTGGCATTAAACACAATTTGTAGTAGAGACTCATTATCTTAAAAGTGGAAAAATTCCTATCATTTTTAAAAGTCTGTAATTCTTAGAATGTTCTGCCTTATATAGTGCTGAAATGTGATCTTTTATATGTTACACACCTTGGTCAGAGTTTAGAATAACAATTAAATACATTCTACTTCTTCTATACCAAACATTGACAAACTGTTACAGAATATGAAAAGATGTATATAACTTAAATCTCTTCTGCTTTAGTATAAGACTTTGGAGTGAACTATTGTTATCTATAAAAGTGTTGTAATTATCATAAGGGAAGCGATATTCATATATATATTTTTTTCTCCAATCTTTAAATTAACTGTTAAACGCAGCATCACCTGACCAAGACAGTATAATTTAGATGCAAAACATTTTGGCTCACCGTGAAACCAATATAATTTACTCACACCGATAAAAGTAATTGCTGAAAAGAAAGATTTATTATTCAGTCAATCCAATATATTATAAACACAAACCAATATACAGCAGCAATCAATTTATTAGACTATATAAAGCATTTCATGTGGAAACCAATTTATAATAAACCAAAGACTTAGTGCCAACCACATTTTTTAGAAGCTGGATATAATATTCACATAAATTCCATGCAAAAAATTCAGGCTTGACTTTATGGATGTTCCCGACAGGGACATTGCTCTTCTTTTTTCCAGCGTCATCAACTTCCAAGAAAGTTAAACATTTGTAAAAACTAGTTTTCTTTTCATTGCGAATATGAAACAAAGGTATCATTAACAAAACAGAAGTGGATTCTCCTTAAAAGCTTAAGAACTCTTCAAATCTGATAAGTAGTGGAAGTCACTGTGAAACAGCAGCTGTAGAATCACATTTTTGCTGACTTCGATTTTATTTAAAGAAACAATTTAGCAGCATGGATTTTGCAAACACTAACACATTTCTCCAATTCACATCTTAGATTTGCTGTAGCCAAAGGAGCACTTGCCAAAGTAATAAAGCCTTTGCAACTTGAAATGGGTAGGTGTTTCCAAAGCATTTCAATTATTCTCTTGATGACTCTGAGAGACACGGGGCGAAACTGATTTAGGTATGCAAAATGAGACATTTAGAGGCAGTCCCAACGTCCTCCCCCACACAATCCCATCTCTTCTGTCCTTTACACATGAATAATTATGTGCAGAGCTTTCTGGGGATTAACAAGTAAGAAAGAGAAAAATCAGGCAGGGAAACTTTAGGGGACAGCTTTCTAAATTCATTTCAATGCGATTCCACTGACTCACATTCATTACAGTGTGTCCGATCTTACTGCTGATGAGACAACCAAAAATAATAGTCCTTGCAATCCTGGCGGCTAGTCATTGACTCCCCAGTAACTTTTGGGATTTCCTCCCAATAAAAAGTAAAAGTAATGGCAAGGGCCTTTTTTCTCAATTTTGCAAGCATAGATTATGCAGCACTGAGTCTAATTTTAAGACGCTCAACTTATACCCAGTATGAATTATATTTTAAAATTCAAATAAATCGTGGCTTCTAGATACTCTGAATTTTACCTGGTGACATGGGCATATGCCTGCTTTTAAATCATCATTATTGGGGCACCTAGGGGGCTGAAGCTTGGGATTCTCTCTCTTCTGTTCTCTGCTTTGCCCCTGTTCTCTTTCTCTTGCTCAAAATAAATAACTTAAAAAAGTGATCATTTATTTTATAAAAGTGAGCTTCTCACTGTTCCTTAATTAAGAATTGTTAAATTAATTAAACAAGGTGGCCATTGTGGTGGGTGGGGGGCTGTGGTGGTGGTGAATACCCTGGTAACCAGCATAAACAAACCAAAAGGTAAACCACTAAATGCCTCAAGATTACCAAATGGAAATTTAAGGACAACCAATCACAAATAGCCAGGCTTTAAGCTACAGCCAATCAATAATTTCCTTACTTAACTTTCACCTTTTCTCTATAAAAGTTTGTCCCCCAGCTCCTGTCTGTGGAAAGCTCCTAAAGTCTTTTGGTTTGGAGCTGGCAGCCCAGTTGGAATGGGTTTGGTTCAAATAAACTCTTAAAATTTTTGACATGCCTCAGTTTATGACTTTACTTTTAGATTCTCCATTTAAAATGCCTCTGTACACAGTTTCTCAAGCAACTCAAAATCCTGGTCACTGTCTTGTTCTCTCAGCGCTCACCTGTTCTTTTTTTTTTTTTTTTTTTCTCATGCCTATCATTTCTTACTATGAAACCATAGTAAGTTAGGTTTGGAAAGGTAACCGAAGAGCCCAGTGGATCTCTTGATTGTACCCTCGTCGAATAGCTGTAATGTCCTTTACCCATTATGACGATGACCATATATCATAATTTTAAAGTGGGTGATTTCTCTGAACTTTATTTACCAGGCAGCTTGCTAAGAACTTCATGTTTAGTATCTCATTTAACAAAAATGTCACACTTAGGAGTTAAGTCATATTATTTCTACTATCATTTCAAATCATGAAGCATATTGAGCACGTAAGTGTGTTAGTTGATGAAAAGTCCACCGTGTTTAAAATGGTAACTTGGTTATACAAGATCTATGATTTTCCCTTTCTTTCCATGCTGATCTGAGTGTGTAAACATAGAGAAAATTATGACTCAGTAAGGCTCCCCCATTCCAGGCCCGTATCTTGCCCTATTTTTAGGCCACTGCTTTGTTAGGGAAAAAAAGTAAAACACATACACATGAACAGGTTAAAAGGGACAATTTCCCAGAAAACACGCCTTTGAGGGTTATTTATATATTTTTATTTTAATATAGTGTATATATATACATATACCAGTAAATGTAAGAAAGTTAATTAAAACATTGGCTTATTGACTTCCAGGAGGCTTTACTGAACAAGTCAACTCAGAGAACATTAAAGAGGGGTTAAAGAAAAGGAGAATACTGTGCAAGCTTCTGGAAGGAAAAAGTGCAGTTGCTGCAGGGTTACCACTAGCCTGCAAAGTTACTTTGCGTTAGGGGGAAAAAAAAAACAAAACTGTTGGGATCTATATGGTTACATTGCTAAAAGGAATCTTCTCCAGGCAGACCAATTAGGAAAAATGTGCTCCTTCTCTGATGATCAATTACAAGGAGGAGTCCTTGCAGCCTGATGCGGCCCCAGGCTGGAGCCCATAGCTTGCCAAGCAACTCTGTGCCTGGATTTCAACTACCACTCCTACCCACCTACTGGGTGCCCTTGAAAAGGATACTACTTGTACAAATTTACAGGCTGGAACTCAGGCTCAGGAGGGTAGTAAAACCCATCACACCTCCAGTGCAAATAGTATAAATTACCATCAGTCTGATCTCTGTTAGACTTAGAAATATACCCAGTTGGTACCATAACCTCATTGTTTCCTTTTTGTCTTGCTTTAGTAGAAGAGACACTTGAACTTGACTAGGTAGTACAAAATGATCAAAGATAATAACAGAGGTGTACAATCTTACGAGGAAATAATTTTTTTTTAATTTTACTTATATACTACTACTACTAATAATAATAATAATATACCAGAGAAGGAATTCAATTATGACTTTAGTTGATATATATAGTTCACTTTTCTTCAGTCATCATAGTGCCTGCCATTTCAGGTCTCACAGACATTTTTTTCCCCTTATATGAATTCCATTAAACAGATATGTTTTCTGTTGCCTATTTTATCTCCAGCTTGCCATAGTCCTTAAAAGAAATATTTGCTGAATGAATAAATGAATAAATGAATGAATGAGATATATCAATACAAATTTGTATTGTTAGACAATATATCATAATGTGTGCTTGTTTGAATCTGTCCAGGCTGCTATAGTAAAATACCACAGACTAGGTAGCTTATAAACACAGAAATTTATTTCTCACAATTCCAGAGCCTGAAAGTTCAAGGTCAGAGTGACAGCATGGTCAAGCTGTGATGAAGGACCTTCTTCTGGGTTGTGGATTACCAATTTCTTTGTGTTCTCACATTGCAGATAAGGCTAGGGAGCTTTGTGGGGCCACTTTTATAAGTACACTAATCCCATTCACAAGGGCTTTGCCAAAGACCCTTACATAGTTGGTCCTTACAAAGACCCTCATACCATCATCTTTGGGGGTAAAGATTCAACATACAAAACTTGGGGAAATACATTGTACTGTAAAATAAGATGGATGTTTGAAAGGAAAAGTCCAATAATCTGAACCCCAACTTCCCCATGGCTTACTCCCATTCCGCTTTCCTGAACAATCATTGAAAAAATTCTAATGGGGCAAGGGGGTATAAGAATAAAACTAAAGTAGACTTGAGCAGATTTATTTGAAGATAACTAAATGACCCCATTAGTAAGAAACATATAGTGCAAAGCAAGAAAAAGAGTCAAATTTAAAAGATAAAGTGCTATATTCTCATGGTAGGAAGTATTAATTATCTTTTGCAATTGATTGACTCAAATTAATGAATTCCCCATCATAAATCCTGTTTCAGAAAACTGGATAAATACCTTTTAAGACGTATTCATTCATTTCATATTTTTCAATTATTCATTCAGTTAATAAATAATTGTAGAACATCCACCATTTACCAGATACCAGGTCAAGCACTAATTATGCAATATGATTAGGATAAATGTTGTTCTTATCCTAATAAATGTAGAGTTCCTTAAAAACCATTAAATATATAATCATAATAAAGAATGATCCAGGATCAGCGGTGAAGTTAGTTGACCACCAAGATTCTCTCCCAGGATAATATTCGGTTCTACTATTGGCTGACAGGCAGCACAGTATAGAACCTAAGAGTATAGACCTGAGTCGAGTGGTCTAGGTTTCAGTATTAACATTTCCAATGACATAGACAGGTATTTAATATTTATGTACTTTGTTTTCCTCATTTATTAAATGGAGATAATAATAATTTTAATAATATAATATAATTTAAAGAGAAATGAATGAATGATTTTAGAAACATACTTATCCCTGACATACTTACTCACATAGTGAGGACTTATAAGAACTTGTTAAATAAATAATCTTTATGGAATCTTTAAAATACTAGACTTCTATGCACTTGTGCTTGTAGTAGAGTGAGCTCCCCTTAATACATCCTATATTCAAAGAAGTTCATTGATAACCTATTCCTATACACATAATATAATATAAATATTCCTATGTATATTCCTATAAACACAGTATAATGGGTTGATTGGTGGACTTAATTGGGACATAGCATGACATGAATGTGTTATTTAGTATTGTTCCTAAACATATTTTAGAAGTCAAATAATTAATATTGTTTAGAAGTAACTAAAGGAAAATACATGATATTGTTGGTTTAGATAAGTAATACTAGATGAGTCAAGTCAAACCCCATAGAAAGAACCAAGCTACATTTATTTTTTGAGTGCCTATTAGAATTTAGCTGTGTAGGATAGGTTATAAGCATAAGGCGGGTAGTTTATGCAACTGAAGAAGTAAAGACAATACCGAAGCTGTATTATTAAACAGAACAAAATAATAGAAAATTATCTTACGATTAAGAAAAACAGACGCCGACTGCCACAAGAGATGAAAGAAAGGAAAGTAGCTTGAATGGGCCAACTCAGATGTATCCAACCTCCTCCCACCCCAATTCCACCTTCTCACCTTTTATTTCCATCCCTCACTTTCATTCTCAAATGGTTTGCTCTTCACATCTTATCTTGGGCTTTGTAGACTATGGGAGCTGAACAGAAAATTAACTGAAAGTCAGTAACTGCTGTACATTTTTCTTTCCAAGTTAGATGACCTTGTTTCCTGAGAGTTTGAATTGGAAATCCATGACTTATGGATGTAAGCTTCCCCCTCTTGACCCTAGAATAGTCTTCTGTGGGAATTCCAAACCATGAGCAAAGAGCAATGCACATTGAGAAAAATTTCCCTCTCGGAGGAATTTGGCATTTAGGTGTGATTTATTATGGCTTAGCTATGCTTGTAACAGTCTTAAGAGTGCCTTATATATACATACACCTACATATGCAAACATAGATTTATCTTAATTCCCTGGAATTAAATATTATTATGCTAGTTGAATAAAAATCTATAAGCATAGTATTTGCTTTATATCCACCCAAAACTATCCATGTAAATAAATGGAATATGATACTTCTAAATCTGGCATAGAAATAGCAGTTAATATTTCTAAGCTTGTCTGATCGATTGCCGAGGGTCATTGTAATACAGTTGTTTCAGGGAGACAAACCATTACAAAATAGATTTCATGTCCATTAACTTTCAAATGATATTTGCTATTAATTAGAGAAGGGTAGAAGGGTGAGGAGGAATTAATAGTTATTCAGCACTTAAATTCCTTTAACCATCAGGCATTTTAAAGGTAGTCTATCACTAATATCATATAATAAAGATTTCTGTATTTAAAATAACAGGTAACGTTTAGAACTTATTGTGTCCCAGGCATTGTTCCAAATATTAACTCATTTCATATGTACTAACTCATTAATGCTTATAGCAATTCTAATAAGCAGATTTTTTAAAATAAGGCAGAGGAAGTCTAAGTAAATTATCTAAGATTATATAGTCGCAGTGGTGGGGTAAAAACGGATAGTCAGTAGAACGATCGCAGGATCCTAGTAATGTGCTCTTAACTCTTAAGCTGAAACTGCTTCATATTGATTGACTTATATTTGCATGTGTTCAAAGGCAAAACAAGTTGTATTTTTAGGGTGCCTAGAAGGCTCAGTCAGTTAAGAGTGCAGCTCTTGATTTCAGCTCAGCTCACGATTTGACATTTCATGAGATAGAGCCCTATGTTGGGCTGTACCCTGACAGTGTAAAGCCTGCTTGAGATTCTCTCTCTCTGTCTCTCTGCCCCTCTTCCAGTCACCTGTTCTTTCTCCCTTTGTCTCTCACAAATAAATAAAAAAAAACATTAAAAGACTATATTTTCCTTATTGGGGTTTACTAGATCCCCCAAATTTGTCATGATGCAAAAAAAAAAAAAAGAAAAGAAAAGAAAATTCTCATGATGTGAAAGAATTTTTCCTCAGTGATGAGACCACATTTAGGTTATTTCAGGTGTTTTCTCATCCACTTCAAGAAAGCAAATGATGATTTCAGCCAAGACATCAGAAGAGTACAGAACTGAATTGTTCTCAAGGTCAAGAAGGACAAAAGATACCACTGGTTCTCCAGTAGCCATACTCTTACTAGAAAGATTATGCTCTAAGGTTCCTATTTAAGTGACACAGTTAGAAATGGATTCTTTTTTTAAATTTTTTATTATTAATTTTTTTCCAATGTTTATTTTTGAGAAAGAGAGATAGAACATGGGCAGTTGAGGGGCAGAGAGAGAGAGACACACAGAATCCAAACAAGTTCCAGGCTCTGAGCTGTCAGCACTGAGCCCAATGTGGGGTCAGACCACACGAGCCATGAGATTATGACCTGAGACAAAGTTGGATGCTCAACCAACTGAGCCACACGAGTGCCTCTAGAAATGGATTCTTACAAATAAATCTTTTAATTAAATGTGTATAATTTCACATACAGAGTAATGAGGAGGGTCTGTTGTTAAATAGAAACTATTTTGTTAGTAGTGAAAGATGTGAACAAATTTGTATTTGCTAGGTGGAGTTGGTCTAGTAAAAAATATTTTTTGACTTTAAAATATATATAAAGAGTATATTTGTTTGCAAATTCTCTTAGGAAATAAATGACAAAAAAGTGAGATTAAAATGGAAATAAAAGAAAAAAATCAAATTTAAGGGACTCTGTGTGCATTTTAAAATTTCTGGATTTTCACTGTCATTACCCAGATCACTACAAGCCCCTATCTGCTGTAGACTAGAAAGAAAATTAATTGATTATTTCTTGCAGCCCTTTTGCCATAGTGTGACATCTTATAGGGGTGTGTTTTGACACGCTCATTAGAAAGAAGGCAGTACATTTTCCCCTCATTATATCTAGTTGGTGGCCTTGAGAATTTGTCTGCAGGATTATTTCTCTTATTCAGATGAGAAAGAAAGTTATCACTGATGTATATTTGCTTAAAGAATATATATAGATACATAATAAGGGTAAGTGTGTTAATAGGTGTTCACACATGTAGAATATGTAGAATGTTTTGTCCTGTTTTTATTTTAGAAATGCTTTGATTTTGATAGTCATCATCTATACCTCTCTTTACAAATCACATCATAGTACTCTTAGTTTTTTAAAGTTTATTTATTTGTTTTGAGAGAGACACGAAGAGTGTGAGTGGAGGAGGGGCAAAGAAGAAGGGAGAATCCCAAGCAGGCTCTGTGCTGTCAGTGCAGAGCCCAACTGGGCTTGAACTCATGAGACCTGAGACCATAAACTGAGCAGAGGTCAAGAGTTGGATGCTTAAGCAACCGAGCCGCCCAGGTGCCTCCATTTCATATTACTTTTAAAGCACAAACATAAGAGTCTTATTTCCCAAGATCTCCTAGCGTGAATTAATTTACTGTACTGAACAAACTTTGCAATATGTTTTCAAATGATTAAAGGCTCTTTAGAATTTTCATAAAACATTTACAGATACGGGAAAGTCATTACCCTAAAATCAAAGCTATCCTTCGAATTCCTTCTTTTCCATTCCTACCACCACCACCATCATTACCCTTTTGTGTTGACTACCAACATCACCACCTCTGTGTATCATTAGAACAGATTCACCAGCATTGCATATTTCTTTCTCCAAATATTTACCTTCATAAACACCTGTGCGCAAATGGTTAATATTAGTTGTTTTATTTCCCAACAAAAGTTGACATGCTCCTTTTCTTGACGTATTATAAGAAATAGATTTTGATTCTTTTCTCTTCTTCATACTCCTCTCTCTTTTCATTGCCTTTCCTTCCCATTCTCTCCATATTTCTCCCCTCCCCCTTTCCTTTATTTCATGTCCCTCCAAAAACTTAATTGGAAATTGACTTTTAGGTTCTAGTTAGTAAGAGTTGACCAATTCACCTTAACGGTTAGATTGGAGTCACAAAGCTGGTCATTATCTATAATCTGCAGTAACTACCAGATGGTGTCATCTTTATCAGCAACAGTGAACAAATGACAAATACGGCACTCTAAATCTTTGTCTTATTTTTCCGCATCTTTGAGAGAAAATGAAATTGCTTGAGAAATTCAATGAACATGCTCTCCTATTACTAGGCAGTCTCCACTTAATATTGTGCTACGATGCAAAAGAATTATAGAATGGCAAATGTGAACCTTTATACCGCATTAAATAACATTTTATGAACAGAAATAGAGCATATAATATGTGAGGCAAAGAGAGAGAACATGAGAATGTGGAATAAGATGTAATTTATTTTCTTAAAATGGCTCTTGTCTATTATATTTCAGTTCCATCTCGCTTTATAATAGATATTCTTATCAGACATTTGCCTGCCATCACTTGCTGACATAATACACATCTTGTGATTTTCAATTTTATCATACAATAAACTTCCTTTATGTTCTCAAAAATAACATGAGTTGGAATTGACTAAAAATAATCCACGGCGTTACCGTAGGTATTTCAAACTAGAAAACTGATTCTTTGTACTCTAACTGGCTATAAAAAAAAAGGAAATTTGGAGGTCTTTGAAGGATTCTAACAAAACATCCTCAAAGGGTTTTATAGCTTTTATTTATAGTTAAATTACAAAGAGAATTTGTTCAGACTGTTACGTGGAAACAAAAGAGACAAAAAAGATGTCTCTTTATTTTTCAGCCTCTTTTGACAGTTTTCTCCATATTTAGCATTGCGGTTGACACAATATTAGTATTATAAAAGTTCTATCATCGTGTTAATTTCCTTGTGACGCACTTTTAATTAAAATCGGCAATGACTTTGTGATTGCATCTTACTACAAAACTGAAACATAAGCTAAACTGCAAAGCATGGGAGAAGTGATCCTCTGTGTAAATCCACCAAACGTAATAATGTTTGGCCCGTCTGTGAAATGTCTCTCTTTCTCTGATTTTATCTTTACAATCATCATCATCATCATCATGTTAATAACTTCTAAAATTCTGTTTTGTCTAAAAAAGCCTTACCAGTAAAGAAATCACATCTGTCTTGTCCTTCTCAGTTAGCCCTGAAATACCCACGGGTGTTCCTCCTAATCTCTTACAAATGGAACTAAAATTATGTCTTTTTCTACTCTTGGCATATCTGATTATAAAATGCGTAAAAACAAATAGGCATTATTTTGTGTGTAGACGGCTTATCTGGGTACAAGACAGATTGAATCTACTGGATTTGATGAACAATTTAGGGAAATTAAGCATTCAGACCACGCACCCATTCTTTTGCCAAGCAAATTAGAAAAGATGCCTAGCTAAGTGACAATTAATTTATTAGCAGTAACAAATTACAAAATCATGCCTTTGTTATCTGCTCATCGTCTTTTTGTTTTCTGCCTCGGTATCCTCTGAAGTGGAATGCAGTTTAATGTCTGGAGTAGTATAAATCCACTGAGAGTGGTCTGATACTCAAGAAAGTTTTTGAATGAATATTTTACTGCATCTAAATGAGGTCTATTTGCATAAAGAGTATGAATCTTGTGTCAGGCAACTAGGCTTGAATCCTGATCCAAATACCATTAGCTTTGTTACCTGGAGCAAGAAGCTATAAAATGATAGTAATAATAGTGCCCATGTCATACATTTGTTGGGTAAATAAAAGAAATAAAGCACTTAGCACAATGCTTGGTACATAATATTTAAATGTTAACGGTTATGTGTATGGCCGAATATAGAAATATTTATTAACGAATAAAATATTTCACATATAAATATGATAGTATATTTTTGTCCACTTATTTCATATGTATGCATTATATTCATATTCAGATATATGAACGTGCCTTAAACTGAAAACTACCATAGGGCAAAGATGAATCTTAAACTCTTCATGCAACTAGATATAATAACTAGTATATCTAGTTCATATAAACCTAATTTATAAAACAACTAATATAAAACCTCTATAGTTAATTTCATACTAATAGCTTTTATGTGGGAGAATGAATACACAAAGCCCACTTTTTTCCCAATAAATTGTAATTATATTGTAAGAGAACATAGCCTATGTGACCCTCTGTAAAAGAAAATCCTTTTAGTATGTTTCCACATAAGACATATTACCTAAAAATACAATAGGACTCTACTCATATTTATCATTACCCAACAGTTATTAAAACTTCACATTCAAAGTTATGGATTCAAACTCTTCTTATGCAAAATATTTGTAAAATACGGATGTATTTATTGAATTCAAGGTTAAGAAAAGTTTTCAGAAAAGCAGGATAGAAAAAGCAAAACAACGTTTGAACACACTTCAGACTTTCATAATATCATGCCATGAAAACTGGTGTAGAATTTAAAAATTTAGGCAGCCAGCCAAAGAGTTTGCAATAACCATGAGTTTCAGTTAATTAAAGCTTTAGATTGGCAGTGTTTAGGAATGTATTTATCCTTTAAGTGAAATATATTGCCCATTGTCTGAAGTTCATTATCTCTTAAAAACAAACATCATTAAATTTATTACATATAAGTGAATTCCAGTACTGAATGACCTTGAGAAAACATATTTTGAAAATCAAAAAATTCCAGATTTTATTTAAAGCTAACATAAAACTTGGTGGTTTTATTTTATTCTAGTTTAGTTTAGTTATTATTTTGTTTTCTTAAAGTATCAAGGTCACTTTCCATTCACCCACTTTGGTAAGAAGTCCAGTATCAGTCATCATTGAACTCTCTCCATTAGCACAAAATTATATGTGTCTTAAGAGCATGAGAATGGGCCCCGTTCTTAGTTCATGATGGTCACCATTATTAATATACTTCCTGTTAGAAAATGCTGCTGAACCGGCCCCCTACCCACTATCAGACAATATTTTTCAAGGCAGGCAGTGGTGATTATTCCCCAGGAAGCCTGTTCTCTGACTGGAGGTTCTATCACAAAGGGGCACTGGTTCTGTTTGCAAGGCCAAAAGCTTAGTGTAAAAGGGCTGCCATTTTGTATTTAGAGTATCTTATGTGTTAGTAGAAAATCACTTTTTTTGTGAAACATTTCACTTACTCCAGTGTCTTGGAAAGGCAGCAAGAAGGTTCACTTCTCCTACCTTTGGTATTGGACCACTCTCAAAGCACGTAATTTTGAGCTGTGTTGTGTTTTGTGTTTTGTTTTGTTGTTTTGTTTTTTTTGTTTGTTTGTTTGTTTTTACAGTACAAAGAAGTTTTTAATCCTCCTTCTGAAAGGTCCCGGATCAATTAATCAGGTTCCACCCTTCACCAGACCAGCTTGAACCAATCCATAGAGCACCCGTACCCCTTAAATAGAGACACCTGTTTCTCACCTTGGAAACTAGAGACACCTGTTTCCCACCTTAGAAATGTGCTTAAAAGGAGCCTGAGCGCTCCTCTCATGGTTGCCATTTTATGGAGTGGCTGACCCCAGCATGCTGAAATTTCAATAAACGCTCTGGCCTTTGCATAGGTGTCTTGTGCTCTTTGGAGGACCCAACATTTGGTTCATGGGCCGGGAATCTTGCCCTCAAAGACCCAGACTGCGTTGAGCATTGGACAGGCTGGCTGGTAAGCGAGCGCTCTCTGTTTTGTTGTGTTCTTTTGTAGTGTTTGTGTGTAGTGTCTGTGTCTTTTTGTAGTGTCTGTGTGGCTCAAGCTTAACAGGAAGCTCGGGAGTTAGGCAGACGCACTAAGTGGCTCCCATGCCAGGGTGAGGCAAGAGACATCTTGACCTCACTTCAGGTTCAGGGAGATCGGCGATTTTCTCGATCTCGATTGTTCGGTAACTCTGGCGGGACAGAGCAGGTCACTCCTGCCTGACAGCCCGTGGAAAACAGGATAGGCCGTCATCCCATTTTTGGGTTTTGTGCTTTGTTTTGTTTCAGTACCGGTACATTGTATTGTTGTTTTTGTTAACTGTGTTGTTTTTGTAATCGGTGGGTGGATTACCATGGGCCCGGCAGAGTCAACGCCTCTAACCATTGTTTTAAACCATTTCAAGGACTTCCGGAAGCAGGTGGACACTATGGGACTATCAGTCCACAAAGGAAACTCTTTGTCTTTTGCAGGAATAAATGGCCAACATTTGATGTAGGGTGGCCTGAGGAAGGGTCTTTTGACCTCCCCACCATATATCAGGTTAAGAATAATGTATATGGGAGTCCAGGCCATCGGGACCAGGTCCCCTACCTTGCGACCTGGCAAGTTCTAGTTGAGCCACGCCCCAAATGGCTGGCTCCTTTTCTGCCCCCAGCTTGAGCAGTCATCGTGACAGAGATGAAGAAGTTGGAGGCGAAAAGGGTCCAGAACCATCCTCTTCCCCCATGGCCCTACTGTATCCTATCCTGCCTCCCTTGAATGGGAGCTTGGAAAAGGAAAATCTGATGCTGCCACCACCGTATCTACCCTAGGGAAGGGGGAAGGGTGTGGTGGGAGGGGGAGCGGTGGAGGTGGCGGGAACAGCAGGAGTGGCAGGAGGGAGGGAAAAAGCTCCGGGTAACATGGCAGGTGACACAACTAGCCCACCCCATACCCAAGCTCGCGGGTGAAGGGAGGCTAGGCTGCCAGAACCAGACTCAGTGACCCTTCCCCTACGAGCTATAGGGCCACCCAATGTAGATGAGAGGCAATACCTAGTCCACTGGCCTTTCGCTACTAGTGATCTTTATAACTGGAAGCTACAAAACCCCAAATTCTGAGAAACCAAGTAAACTGATTTGTTAGATTCTGTCTTGTTTACCCATCAGCCCACCTGGGATGATTGTCACCAGGTGTTACAAATCCTCTTGACTACAGAAGAATGGAGAGGATTCTGGCCGAGGCCAGAAATTGGTTTTGGGCCTGGATGGGAGACCCACGGCCAACCCGGACCTCATCAACTTGGGATTTTCCCTGACACGGCCGGAGTGGAACTTTAACACCGAGGAAGGTAGGGAGAGTCTAAAGGTCTATCACCAGACTCTAATGGGGGGGCTCCGAGTGGCTGCTAGTTGGCCCACAAATTTGTCTAAGGTGAGTCAGGTAAAGCAGGGACCGGAAGAGTCTCCGGGAGCCTTCCTGGAGAGATTAATGGAGGCATATCGGACCTACACTCCTTTGGACCCAGAGGCTCCAGAAAATCGGTCAGCTGTAAGTCTGGCCTTCATCAATCAGTTGGCCCCTGATATATGCCGGAAGCTGCAGCAGCTGGAAGGATTCAAAGGTAAGAGGCTGGCTGAGCTCTTAGCCATGGCTGAGAAGGTTTACAACAACCTGGAAACCCCAGAAGAAAGACAAACCCGGGGTTTAGCTAGGATACTGCTGGCAGCATCAGCTGACCCTGAAACTAAAAGGCAGGAACTCAGGGACATGGCTAAGGGGGAAAAAGGACAGCGATGCAGGTTTCAGAAAGACCAGTGCACCTACTGTAAGGAAAAGGGCCACTGGAAAAGGGCCACTGGAAGAATGAGTGCCCTAAGCGCCAGGGGTGATGGAACAAAAAGTTTAGAATTAGGCGAAATGGGTGACTGAAGGGGACAGGTTTTGGAGCCTCTCCCCGAGCCTTGGGTAACCCTAAAAGTGGAGGGGAAACCAATACGCTTTATGGTCGATACTGGGGCTCAACACTCAATTTTGAAACAACCTCTAGGCAGAATCTCTCAAACAATCGTGGGTGCAGGAAGCCACGGGGATGAACCGATATTCATGGACTACCTGAAGAATGGTGGACCTGGGGAAGGGCTGGGTAACCCACGCCTTCATGGTCATCCCTGAGTGCCCCTACCCCTCACTGGGGAGAGATGTGCTCAGCAAAGTGGGGGCCCACATTCACTTCATCTCCTCTGAAGTCTCTGTGACAAGGACCCTGGTGAGGCCATAAATGTCTTAACCTTGGCCTTGGAAGAGGAGTACAGGTTTTTTAAGGAACCCCAAATGTCAATAGGGGGCACTAGTGAGCTGTTGTCCCGCTGGATGCGGGAGATCCGGAACCTGGGGTGGAAACGGGAGGACCCGGATGGGCTAAGCACCGGCCTCCTATAATTGTCCAGCTCAAGACGAATGCCACTCCCGCCCGGGTAAGATAATACCCGATGCCTGAAAAAGCCAAACAAGGGATTGTGCCCCATATTAGATGCCTTAGAAACCTGGGCATTCTGATCCCCTGCCAATCAGTGTGGAATACTCCCTTGTTGCCAGTTAAAAAGCCGAACTCCTCAGATTACCGCCCAGTATGAGACTTAAGGGAGGTAAACGAGAGGGTGGAAGATATACACCCTACCGTGCCAAATCCATACACTCTCATGAGCTCTTTGCTTCCGGAACGAGTAGTTTATACTGTATTGGACTTAAAAGATGCTTTCTTCAGTCTACCTCTTGCCCCTGCCAGTCCACCCATATTTGCCTTCTAGTGGACAGACCTAGAAAATGGATTCAATGGACAGCTAACCTGGACACGGCTTCTCCAGGGTTTTAAAAACTCCCCCGTCTTTGGTGAGGTACTCCACGAGGACCTGGGTGAGTATAGGGGAGCCCACCGTAACGTCAGTCTGTTACAGTACGTGGATGACCTCCTGATCGCCACAGGAACGGCTGGAGCTTGTGAAGCTGCAACCGGGGAATTACTCAAGACCCTGTCTTGATATCGTGTGGATATCGTGTGTCCACTAAAAAGGCCCAGCCCTTTCAGGAAAAGGTGACATATCTGGGGCACATACTCAAAAGGGGGAAGGAGATGGCTGTCTCAGGCAAGAAAAGAAACTATCTTACACATTCCTTCACCTGCCACTCACCAAGAGGGAAGAGAATTCGTGGGGTTCGCACGATTTTGTAGGCTATGGATCCCAGGATTTGCTGAAATGGAAAAACCACTTTATGAAGCCACAAGGGGAGGGAATGCCCCGTTGGATTGGACTGAGCCTATGGACAGGGCATTCCACCAGGTCAAAAGAGCCTTCCTGGAGGCCCCGGCCCTGGCCTTGCCAGACATCACCAAACCGTTTCACGTGTTTGTGGATGAAAAGCAAGGGGTGGCTAAAGGAGTCCTTACCCAAACACTGGGGCCATGGCGGCAGCTGGTGGCATACCTGTCCAGAAGACTTGACCCAGTCGCAAGTGTGTGGCCCCCATGCCTCCGCATAATCACAGCCACGGCATTGCTAGTAAAGGATGCCGACAAATTGACTCTGGGAGAGCCGCTCCAAGTGACCACCCCCCACGCCAGAGAAGGTGTCTTAAAATGTCCTCCTGATAAATGGCTGACCAATGCCAGGTTGATGCATTATCAAGTTTTGCTGCTAAACCCCCCATGGGTCCAGTTCACTGCCAGCAGAGCCTTATGATTGTTCCGAGATTCTAAGCCACCTACAGGGAACTGGGCCAGACCTAAGAGATGAACCCTTGTGAGACACAGAGGCCACTTGGTATACAGATGGCAGCAGCTTCATTAAGGATGGCACCAGGTATGCAGGGGTGGCAGTCATGATGGACAAGACATCATCCCCCGGTAAGGTCTCCCAAGGGTCAATATGTTCGGATAACGAACCTGCCTTCATCTCTCTCAGGTAACCCAAAAACCGGTAAAGATGTTGGGGACAGACTGGAAATTACATTGCATATATTGTCCCCAGAGTTCAGGACAGGGAGAAAGAATGAGTCAGACTCTTAAGGAGACCTTAACTAAATTAACACATGAGACTGGCAGTGACTGGGTATCTCTCCTCCCCTTTGTTCTTTTTAAAGTACGAAATTCTCCTTACAAATTAGGACTAATTCCTTATGAAATTACGTATGCTCAGCCTCCACCTCTGTTGCCTAACCTGAAGGCCAAGTTACTAGCTGAGCTCGATGATCAAAAATTTCTTTCCTCCCTACAAGCCCTTTTCCAGGTACAAAAAGTGCTCTGGCAGGATCTATGGAACCTGTATGGGAAGGGACCCCCCTAAACCACACAAGGTCCAACCTGACACTGGTTGCTCATCAAAAGACACTGGAAGGGAGTCTCTGGAGCCAAACTGGAAAGGACCTTACACAGTCATCCTAGTGACTCCCACCGCGGTTAAGGTAGACAGCATCCCCACGTGGATACACCACTCCCACATAAAGCTGACAGATGCTCATCCGCCTACAGGGACCGCGCGAGGTAAAGGCCCAGAAGCTCTGACCGGCAAGACCTGGAAAGTGACCAACCATCCTCGAGACCCACTCAAGCTACGAATCAACAGACACTCCGAGCCTGTAAAGCTTTAACACTTCTCGTTTCCAGGACTTTCGGGCTTTACTGGTAGGACAGTCTAGTTGGGGACTTAGACACAACTACTTCTATGTCTGCCCTGGGCAAAAACAAAATGAAAAGAACTGGAGGACTAAATGCAGTGGGACCTCAGACTACTTCCGTAGTTCATGGGATAGTGTGAGTACCAAACCAATCCAGAGAGAGGGCCGAACTTACAGGACCTGTCCCAGGCAGGGCGGTTGTAACCCCCTGAAAGTTTCTTTCACTCCAGCCGGCAAGGCAGTAAAAGATATAGGGACTATGCCTACATGAGACCCATAATAGGGCCCCATTAGGTCCTAGTGAAGGGGGGAATGAAAGGTCCCGGACCAATCAATCAGGTTCCACCCCTTACCAGACCAGCTTGAACCAATCCATAGAGCACCCATACCCCTCAAATAGACACCTATTTCCTGCCTTGGAAACTAGAGACACCTGTTTCCCCGCCATGGAAATGTTCTTAAAAGGAGCCTGTGTGCTCCTCTCATGGTTGCCATTTTATGGAGGGGCTGACCTCAGAATGCTGGAATCTCAATAAACGTTCTTGCCTGTGCATATGTGTCTTGTGGTCTTTGAGGGAAGATCCGAGGGTCCAATGCTTCCATACCTTCCAAGCTGTTGCTCAAATGCTTGAAAGGATGTGGGAAGGGAAAGGGAAGCGGGAAGATAAAAAAAAGTTGTGATTTCTTTCTTTTTTTTTCTTTTTCCCCTTATCCTCCTTATCCTCCTCCTCCTCCTCCTCTTCTTCTTCTTCTTCTTCTTCCTCCTCCTCCTCCTCCTTCTTCTTCATTACTTTTTTGAATCTGATTTATCAGAGCAAGAAAAAATAAGATCACAATAAAATATCTTACAACACAGATGTGATCGTGCTTATATTCCAAAGAAGTAATTTAGGCAACATATCTTTTTACACCTAAAATAAATTACTTATGGTTAAAAAAAATTGGGGTAAAACAGGATGAGGGCCCAGATACTAATTTTGTTACATTGTTTCCTTTGGTGGCTGGTTCCCCTGCTTCCGAAGCAGTCTTGACTGAAATTTGAGATGGAGCGTGTATTGTAAATATAAAACAAATGCTGATGCCAAATGAAATATACTGTAATCCATGGATATGGCCAAAATTTAGGGTACTTATATAAATAATTTTTGTCTAATATGTAAGTACTAATATGTAGATCTTGAACATATGTTCACAGACAGGGCTGTAATCTATAATAGCATGATTTGGTTCCTGCTCCTCTTCTCTGCTGGCTGCACACTTTTATGTTAAGAGTAGAGAGATAGCATTGAATAAGACAGAAAGTTCCCTCTTCCCATAGACCCTACAATAATAAGAAAATAATTACATAGAAAGATAATGACACATTGTGACAACTGATGTGGTAAGGGTGCTGTAGTAAGGAGGTAAGTTCTAGACAGGAAGGTGAGGTCAAGAGAACATTTCCTGCTGAAGTCATATCTGAGCTCAAAATTGCAGGAACAGAAAGAGCCACCCATGTCTAATTGGGGGGTAAAGCATTCCAGATGAAGGGAATGGTAACAAGCATGAAATCGTTGTGGTAAGAATGGGTGTTGTATTATTGGGATATAGAAAGGAAGCTAGCCCAGCCACAATTTCCTAAAGTAAGAGATGGCTACCAAGATGTGGATTTGGAGATGGAAAGAACAGCCAGACCATATGGCATTTTATAATGCAAGGACAGGAATTTGGATTTTATTTTAAGTGTAAAGGCTATGATTATAATGTTTTAATCAGGAAATATTTTTAATGTTATTTTTTGTACTTAAGGAATGGATTATAAAATATAAGGATGGAAGCTTGACCAGGAGATGATGTTGACTTGGGCTAACATGATTGTAGTAGACATAGAATTAGACAAGGGCAAAGTAGACCTGGCAGTTGAAGCTAATAGCACTTCCTGATGTCCACTCTATTGAAAATGGAGATATTAAAGAATACCCAAGGATCTGGATTTGAGCACTTGATTGAATGGAGATGCTGTTTACTTGCATGAGAAGCTCAAATATAACAGGAATGTGGTATGGACAAGGATTAAGACTTAGGTTTTGCCTTGGTACAGTCTGAATTGTTTGTTAGAGAGCCAGGTGGGACCGTTAAATAGGCAGGGTCATATTGGAACTAGAGGATAGAAAGCTGGTTTGGGCTGGAGTTATACATTGCAGGTCTTATTATTGTGTGCTTTGACCGACTACTGTATAGGTACCCAGAAGACAGGAACAAAGCACTACACATTTCTATTCTTTTCACAGTGTTTAAGGCATTTTTAATACTGTGCTAATGATGATGTTGTTCCGATGCTGCTAATGTTGCTGATGGTCATGATAATGAACACGATCACAAGTTTGTCAAAGTGTAAATATTACAAGGTCCAAATTTGTAATCTCAGTCACAGAGTGCATAGCTGCACCCAACCTGATGGAGTCAGTCATCTATGGAGAGACGCACAGGAACCAGGCACAGCCGGATTTACCCTCAGAATGTTCACCAGGAGAGAGATCCCAGCCTATCTATTTCCCCTTTTTACAGAAACTTTGGGAAGGTGCTGGTGACATTTGCCTGAGCTTATATCTTTTGTTTTAATGAACATGACCTTGTTATCTCCTAGACACCAACATACTACAACTTGTTTCCAACTGCCCAGGGAAGTTGTAAACCAGTTCTAATACTTGTACACCCCAGGGAAAATACAATATTCAGAGACTCCTGATGAAGGGAAAGAAAGCCACTGGACCAAGATAACTTAGAGCCAAGTAACCCCAAGGACCTAAGGTCTCTGGACAAGTCTGTTTTTCCCTCCACGAGTTATAGGTAAATATTGATGTTATTTATTTACATACCACGCAGTTTCCAAGTAATTCACATAGAGTGATACATTTAATCCTATAAAGGAGCTACTATAATTATCAGTATTTTACATAACTTGGGAAACTGAAACTTTAAAAGAGAAAAAACAAACAAACAAAAAACTTGCCCAAAGTCACACAGGTAGTCATGGACAGCACTAAGATTTGAACCTAATCGACACTAAACACATTAGACCTCTTTGAGTAAAACCTCTATGGGAAAAGTGTTTTCTCTTAGAGTGGTGGGGGACACATGTAGGAGTGCATAGGAACAGCGTATCACTGCAAAGTGAGGAAACAGAAATCAGCGGAAGATACGCTCCATACGGGACTTAGCTATTATTGGCTCTCCCCACCAAAGATTCTGTTTGTAAATATCTCCATGATGAAAACCTCCATTTGATACTTCTATCACTATATCATAATACCTATTCTTTGTACCTTACAGCTCAAAGGGATTTTTAGATCCAGAAACACTATTCACTCTAAGCATTATCTCCCTGCTTTCTGGGGACTCTACAGATGCACTGGAAACATACGCTTGCTCAGAACACAGGGCGCTTTTATAATTTCAAAATGTAAAAGTGAACAATTTCTTAGAAAATCACAGCTTTCACTGAAATGTTATGTCAATTTCGTATTCAAAATAGAGAAAAACTAATGGCCCTGAATCGGAGCTACCGTATACATCGGTAAGTAATTTTTTAGCTTTCATTCAACATTCTGCTAGGGCATATGGCCTTAGCTTCTTGGCCTTTAGAATTACCTTCCTCTTTTGAGTGAAGAGATAAAAATCATCCAAAGTGGTGAAAAGTTTTGCAATGCAGACGCATACATTTCCGAGGAATAGATGGAGTTAACCAATGAGTTTTGCTTCTGCTTATGAGTCAAGAACTATTGATATTGGGAGAACAAAAATGGAATCAGCTGGAAACCTAGACTACCAACTACTATACTGGGAGTTGGTGGTGCAAATGACAGACTAAAAAGCTCTAAAGGAAAATGGAAGAAAGAAAAAGAAAAGGCCATGTAAATAAGTGGATAATTTCTCTGACATTCTCTTGCATTTCATGCACGAGTTCAATGCAGTGACTAGATTAGCACGTTTAGTTTTCAATTCAGTAGCTGAAGTTTGTTATGAAAGACGAGCAATGCAGATGGTAGGCAATTATTCATGCTGCATCAGAAAACCACTATGAAGACACTATTAAAATATGATTGTTGATTAGTAATCATCATAGTTTCGGGGGGCGGTATCCTTGGTAAAAATGAAATCCCCAGTGGGTTCAAATGCTTGCTAATGCATTAAGTACAGGCAAGGTTAAGATGTCAGTGTCATTAACTATAAGATCAGATGACTTGGATCATCATTTTCTGCTCTAAAATCTGCTCATTTAAACCAGTGCTTTTATTATGATTATATTATTATCAATGCACCTTTTCAGGGTACCCCGACTCTCACATAGCCTTACAGTCACTATGATATTTCTTCTTTTTAAAAAAGTGACCCTTGTCTCTTCGTCATTAAAGAATTCATTTAATTGGATTTTGCTTTTAAGGGAGTTTGCAAAGTCATAGTGCATGACTGCAATGGATGAACAATCAGCACATAGTATAACAATAAATTTCATTGTTAATAATAATGACCTAGGGAGAGCTCAATACGAAGTGAATGCTGTCAAACCTGTTCCCCATAGAGCATCTCTTTTTACCACAATGTGCCAAGACGTTATAGACTGAATCGTGTCCCCCACCCCCGTTCCCAAATTCATGTTGAAACTCTAACATCTAAGGTGACTCTATTTGGAGATAGGGCTTTTACAGAAGCTATTGGGATTAAACGAAGTCATAAAGGTGGGGCCCTAATCCAATATGACTGATGTCCTTATAAGAAGAGGTAGAGGACTCTAGGAGTACACACACCCAGAACAAAAGGCCACATGTACACAGGAAAAAGGCGTCCATCTGGAAGCAACAAAAGAGGACTTATGAGAACCAGAAAACAGCTAACATCTTGGTCTTGGACTTGTAGCCTCTAGAACTTGCAGAAAATATATTTCTGCTATTTAAGCCACCTCGTCTATAGGGTTTCGTTTTGGCAGCCCTGGTAGACAAATTGTACACTAGGTAAGGTTCGGCATGACGATTTGAAGGAAAGGGAATTGCCTGTCAAAGCCCCATCTGGAACATTTCCCGTAAGTGCCTGTTAAGGGAATCAGCCCGGACTTGGTCAATCTGAGGCCTTTCTGATTGCACAGCCTGAGTTGACCCCCGTATTTACAGATGCCCTCTTAGATCCGAGTGTTACTCTAATTTAACTCCTACCACTCTTGAGGTATATGGAATTTGAGATAAGCGGGTAAATATGTGAGCTTTGTTCTTGTTTTTAAAACACCATGGTGTTTGATTGTACTTTTCTGGCTCTCCTAAGTCAGAATAACATAATATTGGGTTCAGGGATAGAATTTAATGATCCATCACTTTCGTGTAATGGCCAGTGCTCATGCCAACAAGTGCCCTCACTAATACTTATCACTCATATAGTCCGTCCCTCCGCCACATCCTCTCTAGCAACCCTCTGTTTGTTCTCTATAGATAAAAGTCTTATGGATTATTTCTCTCTTTTTTTTCTTTCTCGTATATTCATCTGTTTTGTTTCCTAAATTCTCCATTTGAGTGAAGTCATACAGTATTTGTCTTTTTCATTGACTTATTTTGCTTATCATAATACATTCTAGCTCCATCCATGTCATAGCAAATGGCAAGAATTAATTTTTTATGGCTGAGTAATATTCCATTATCTTCTTTATCCATTCATCAGCCGATGGACATTTGAGCTCTCTCTATAGTTTGGCTATTGTAGATAATACTGCTATAAACATAGGGATGCATGTGTCCCTTCAAATCAGTATCTTTGTACCCCTTGGGTGAATACCTAAAGTGTAACCGCTGGCTTCTAAGGTAGATCTATTTTTAACTTTTTGAGGAAACTCCATATTGTTTTCTGGAGTGGCTTCATCAGTTCTCATTCCCACCAACAGTGTAAGAGGGGTCCCATTTCTTCATCTCTTCACCAACGTCTGTTGTTTCCTGTGTTGTTAATTTTAGGCAATCTGACAGGTGTGAGGTGGTATCTCATCATTGCTTACATGTTCTGAATCTCAAGTGGAAACTAATCAATCTACCACTATTGTTATGAAATTTAAATGAGGTAAAACATTTAACACATGTATTGTGAACTGGAAGGCTCTGTGTAAATGTAGATTGTACTTGGATTTTTGATGTTTACATCTACTCCTTCTCCATCTAACATTTGAAACATTTAATTATATTCTGACCTAAGGGGAAAAGTGCACAATTCATTTTTAAATTATTGACAATATGGTCTGCAATGTGCTAGAGAAATTAAGCTGCTGCTTGGGTGTCTTTACTTACACTGATCTCTGAAATAATGGATGTCTTCCTCTGTCATTTTTTTCCTTTGTGATCCAAAATGTACCTATTTTCTAAGGACACAGGTGCCTTCCTGAACATATTCATATTTTTTCATGCTTTACTACCAATTTATTGCATAAAAGTGTTTTTTTTTCCCAGACTCTGCTCTTCAGTTGGCACGGTAGTCAGAGGCAAAGACTCAGGATCCAATATATCTGAGAGGTGAAAAATACCAATCAGTCTCCAAATAGAATGAAAGGCATGGTTAGTACAATGTCCTTTCCCCCAGCAGTTTGGCGTTCTTTGACACCTAGGACCATCTAGAAAAGACAAACATCTATCTGGTTGCTGAGAACTAGAAGAATTTCATTGCCTCATTTAGCAGAGGAACTCTACCAACAAATCACAAAAGTTTCAAAGAAGTGCACCTGACCCGAGATCATATATGTCAAAGGAACATTTTCTCTCCTAATGTAACACAGCAGGAGACGGGATTCTGGGTTCTCACTTCTGTTGAGCTTTATCAGCTTTGTGATTCCCATGACTTACAACATCCCTCTCTTGAATTCTCAGTTTCTAACTATCTCAGACTGCTGGAATAAAGATTAATATTATGCTTTCAAAGACCACAATCCGTGGCAATGCTTCTTAGATGTGTACATGTGTGGTTTAGGGTGGGAATTTGCGAATCTATTGAAGATGACCTTATTAAAAATCTATAGACCAGAAAAATATGAATGGTTCTGAATTATTTAAAAACCCACAAATAAATGTGGATTTATATCTTTTGGGTATTCCAGTTGACCAAGCTTCCTCCTATCCCTATTTCTTGCTTCTTTTTGCCTGATAAGTCTGCCAATCCTCCCTGCCATCTCTGGCCTTACCCCGTGCCCCTGCATGTCTACCTCACACTCATCCCCAAGAACTCTCCCATGCCCACCCACAGAACTAGAAATGGCTGATTCCTTCTTTACACTTGGTATTCTACTTAAATAGAGGCTTTCCCTGACCACTTATCATCACTCATTTTCTCAATGATACAAAAGCATCATTATTAGTCTATAATTTAGTCTAAAATTGTACACTATTATGTGTTTATAAAATATAGCCTATATTAAGGCAGATATATAATCTGTCTAATTCACCATTGAACTATCAGTATCTAGAAGAATGTTTAGCATATAATGGTTTTCAATATATACTGGTATTGACTAATTGAATGAATTTAAGTTCTTTAGACTCTAGGAAAATGTCAGATTTCCCCCAAAAGAAGGAGGATGGATAATTAAGAAACTATTTTTCTTGTCATTGTATTGGAGTTGTTTTTGTTTTTGTTTTTGTTTTGAATATTTACTCTCGTAACATAAATCATGCTAAAAGACAGATATGGTATATGTCATCAGACAAAGCTAGATCAACTTATAGTTCAATTATTTATAAGCTATTTGGCCTTAGAAGATGCATCTATGTAAACCTCGGGTTTTTCCCTCTGCGTATTGGGAAGAATAATGAATGAATATCATGAATGATATTTGCGAGATTCTATATATGAATATACCTTTCCAGTTCTGATATCCTTCAAAATTCAAGATTCTTAGGTCCAACTACCTTCTTGAGATTAACACCTTCATGTCTAATTGACATCTCAAAACAGCATTTCCAAAGCTGAATTCAGTGCTTTCCTCATTTAATTCTCCCTATAATCCTGCTCATTTCAGTATTTGGCAATAGCATTTCACCAGTTGTTTTATCACAAAACCTTGAAGTCACCTTGAACAATCTATTTTAAATCCCACAATCTACATACATATAGTCTTTAAAATTGTCTCTTCTAAGTTTAAAATGTATCCCGAATTCAACTACCATTTGTCAAAACTTCTTCCCTGGATTGTAAAACTGTAGGTGTTTTTGTATCCTCACAACCTGTCTACACTACCCTCCATAATCTCCTCTTTTCTCATTTCATTTCAGCCATTAACTTTCTTACCTTAGTTTGGACATGTTAAACACTTCCTACTTTAGGATATTTTCCCAGAATAATCATCTCCAGATATCAATAGGTCTAACTCCCTCCTTTCGTCCTCATATCTGGACAAATGTCTCTTCATCAGAGAGACATTTTACGACCACCTGCTATGAACTGAATGTATTTCCCCTCCCCCCCACCACCACACTCCAATGTTGGAGTTCTAATGCTGGAATATTTGTAAGTAGGCCCTTTCTAATTACTTTTGGAAGGTAATTAGATCATGAAAGTGAAGTCCCCATTATGAGATTGGTATCTGTATAAGAACAGGAAGAAAACTAAACATTTCTCCTTCTGCTATATGAGGTATCTATCTCCATGCAAAGAAGAAAGCCTTCACCAAGAACAAAATCTGCGGACACTTTGATCTGGAATTCCTACTCCAGAACCATGAAAAATGTTTGTTGTTTAAGCCAATCTTTCTATGGTAATTTTTTATAGCAGTCAAAGTTAACTAAGACACTATCCAATATTAAAAAAAAAAAAACATACTTCCTGTCATCAGTCTCTCTCCCTATATCCTGTTTTATTTTTCTATAAACTCACATCAGACTGATGTATTCAATGTACATTTGTATTTATTTACTATCTGTTTTCTCCCAGTAAAATATAATCTTGAACTTAAAGACAGTCTACTCCCTGCTTAGGACAGTGACTGGCTCGTTATAAGTACTCGATTGTTATTCTTCAAATAAATGAATGATCATTTTTGACACTTAGAAGGTTCTTAGTAACTAATATACTTTATTATAATGATTACCTTCAGACTAAAGTAAATTATGAGTTTCCATTCTAAAGATGCATCAAAGTATATCCTGTTTTATTTTTTAAAGAAAACTGATATTCAAGCTAGGTTTTTTAACTATCATCCTTTATAATAAGGACTAATTCACATGTTTAGAATTCCCTATGGTGAAGCTGATTGGGCCCAAAGATAATAACTATCTGTGGGGAATATGTGAGGTTCAATATGTGATTCCTCAAGACTAATCATATTCTTTCTATATATTTTTATCTGAGGTTAAAATTAGCGCTAGCATTTCACAAGGAGGCAAATTAATAATAATCGGTTTCTCTTTTGCATTATTTTGTATTTATCAAGTATGAAACTTAAAAGAATTCTCATATCTTGTCAGAAATATCTACTGTAAGGAATCTTTCAAAATTGTTCTTAAGATCAAGATGGGGGTTTCTCGGTGGCTTATTTGGGTAAGCATCTGACTCGATTTTGTGAGACCAAGCCCTACACCAGGCTCTTTGCTGACAGCACAGAGCCAACTTGGAATTCTCTCTCTCCCTCTCTCTCTACCCCTTTCCCACTTGCTAATGCCTGCACATGCTTTCTCTCTCTCTTTCTCTCTCTCAAAATAAATAAATAATTTTTTTTTAATTTTGAGATAATCTGAAACAGGTACTTTTTCTCAAAATTAAAATGAAATTCTATCACTTCAGTTCTAAGTATGCTATATCTCCCTTCTTTCCTTTCCTTTCCTTTCCTTTCCTTTCCTTTCCTTTCCTTTCCTTTCCTCTTCTTTTCTGTCTTATTTTTTAATTTAAATTTAAGTTAACCAACATACAGTGCAATATTGATTCCAGGGGTAGGGTTCAGTGATTCATCACTTAGTATAGAAGCTCCTCAAAAAACTAAAAACAGAACTTCCCTATAATCCAGTAATCACACTATTAGTTATTTACCCAAAGGATGCAAAAATACAGATTCAAAGGGGTACATTCACCCCAATGTTCATTACAGCATTATCAACGATAACCAAATGACGGAGAGAGCCCAAATGTCCATAGACTGATGAATGTATAAAGATGTGGCACACATATACAATGGAATGCTACTCAGCTATCTCTTACTTTCTTAAAGTCTCCTTGAGAGTTCTCAAAAAAATGTAATTTGATTTATCATGAAATTTACTGAATATGGAACAAATCTTTAAATCCATTAAAATCACAAAATGAAGGTTTTTAAGTTTATTTATTTATTTTGAGAGAGAGAGAGAGTGCAAGTGGGGGAAGGGCAGAGGGAGAGGGAGAGAATCCCAAGCAGACTCTGCACTGTCAGCACAGAGCCCAAGGCAGGGCTTAAATCCACAAACCATGAGATCGTGACTTGAGCCGAAGTCGGATGCTCAACGAACTGAGTTGGACGCTTAACCAACCAAGTCACCTAGATGCCCCACAAAGTAGCATTTTTATCTCTTCTATAATCTATACGTTGTATGAATTGTAAGTTGTATTAGAGGTCACACAAATTTCTTTTCTCTCTCTCTCTCTCTCTTTCTCTCATTTCTTCTTTCCTTCCTTCCTTTTCACTCTTTCTCTTTTCTCTTAATGCATCTTTAATCAATGCATTCTACATTGGTCAGAGTTCCAATTCAAATGCAAACAACTAAAGACAAAAAGGTAACATCTTGGAATAGAGTAGATCAGTGGATGGTGGATGGATCTCAGATCTTATTTCAGAAATGGGAACTCACTTAAGAAGGTGTTCACACATATCTAAGTAAAGCACATCTAAATGAAATAAAAATAATGTGAGGAACCCATTTGGCTATCTGGTAAAATACCACTTATTCTACCTGAGATACAAGTTTACTTCCTAACATAATTTTATGATCTAGGCATAATACCCTAGGATTAGAGGAAACTTAAAGTTCAAAATCCTATAAATAGTTCTTTCAAAACATTAACTTTATAACTAACGAAAATGGTCTGTGTTCTTAGCATTTTTAATCATATTATTTATTATAGAATCCACCTTTCATGAATCCTAAGCTTGTTGATTTTCTAGTAGTTGTGTACACCCTTTTTTGTGATCTTCCTCAATGGTTTTATAATACCCTGCACATATGTCAAATTACATTTAAACTATTTATTTATGAACTTCTGTGAGACATGGACTGCTTTGTTCACTTCCTTATTTTAATTTCTACCAGGAATTATACCTTGTCCGGATAAAAAGTAGCACGTAATGACTGAGGTGAAAGAGCTGAATAAATGAAAGAAAAATGATAACTAATTTCCTTCTTTATAATTATAAATTCCTTTTCTACTTGTAGACATGACTTCAGGTGATAAAAAGTAAAGATCCCTTGCATGAGGAAAGTCCATGACAACCTAATAATGTCAAAGTAATTTTAGTGATGGGAATGATATTTGATAAAATATACAAAGCTAAACTATAATCTTCAACATTCACAAATTTGATTTTTATAATTCCTCTCCATGCAACACTTTCTTTCCAATTGTCCCTTTCCTAGACATGAATACACTTTAAAGGATATTAAAGTATTCCTTCTATAATTTAAAAAAATCCGCTATTAATAAAAATATGTGTGAATTATTTTAGCATTTTAAGTTTGGAAATTTCCTGACTTCTCAGTCCATCCCCAGTGCAACCCCCAGAGATCTCCTTTCATCATTTTGACAATAGGAATGATTTTGTAAACACTCCTCGAATGTATTTCACAGGTCAGCACTCTCACTCCAATATAGATCTACATCTTAGATGAGATCATAATTTGTTTTCTGCTTTACCTTCACCCTGACGTGCTATTTCATATAATGAAACAGTAAATCGATAGAATCCTTGTGGGTGGGATTCAGTAAAGAAAACAACCGGTGTTCTGCTTAATTATAAACTCATTAAAATGAGAACATGACATTTCCAAAGCACTGATTTATTCTTACAAGTCAAATTCCACTGAAAGCTAAGTGTGAGGCTTACTGTCCTGAAAGCAATCTTAATTAACTAAAACCAGGCACAAATGATCACTGATCTGGTTGGACTTCAAGAGCCTACTGATTTTGTCCTCCCAAAGAACAGATACAGTAAGGTCACGGCTAAGCAAACTGCTCAGTTATAGCTGGAATTTCTACTAGTCCAGACCCTATAAAGAGAAAAAATGTATATATTCTCAGAGAAAACTTATTTTTCTCATGTGATTTCTGTGTGATTTCATTACAATGTCACGTTAAAAAACACTTGTCTTACAAAAAAAAAAAAACAACAACAAACACTGTAGATGTGTTTAGAGATGCTGCTCAACTGTCTTCATATCCATATAAAAATAGATAATTCATAATTAAAGTATGCATAGGAGAGACACTTTAATTTGCTAATATTTATTTGTCTTCTCTCTGGTCTCTTATTAATAGGTTAGTATTTTATTTTTTGGAGAATTTCAGCACAGTCAGCCTTGGTGACTGGATCAAGGTCAAATAGGTAGTAAGTGACTGAAGAATGTGCTCCTCTTGCTATTTCTGGAAAAGGGATCACCCTGTGTGTCAAGATATTTGGACACATGGAGCAACTCTTCTCAGAACATATAGCTTGCTATGTCTGTGACTCTCTTGATTAGGTCATAAGGAGAGACTCTTCAAAGGGCTCACTCTCCTGGAGTTCTCATTTAGAATTCAATGGCTATTTTGCATTACTAACTCCGCTTACCATTCTGTGTTACTATTTGCATGAACTATATTCTAAAATGAAAGCTAAAATGAAATGCACCACATTTAAAATCAATCTCCACCTGTCAATATTTTGAAAATGCAAAAAACAAACAAACAAAAACCCCCAAAACAAAAACACATAAGTCCTATCAATCTCCCTCCTGATCCCTTTTTCCTAATTAATCTGTTCCATGGTTTGAGCAGTGAAGGCTTTAAAAATAACTTCATTTTTTTTTTTTAATTTGCTGTGACAAGAAAACTCTCTGGGTTTCAATACTTCGCAGATAGTTAAAATATGTGGGATGTTACTGTCCTGGTCTTTGCTTTACTTTGGAACTGATTTTCTTGAGGAAATAATGAAATATTGGTAACTTCTAGGCTTTCTCATTACATTAAAAGGTCAATTTATTAAAAAAATGAAAGAGCAATGTTTGGGACGTTAGGGGCATCTGGGTGACTCAGTTTGTTAAGCATCTGACTTCAGTTCAGGTCATGGTTTTGCCATTGAGCCCTGTATCTGGCATTGTGCTGACAACTCAGAGCCTGGAGCCTGCTTGGGATTCTGTGTCTCCCTCTCTCTCTGCTCCTCCCCTGCTCTCTATCTCTGTCTCTGTCTCTTAAAAATAAATAAACTTAAAAAGAAAGCAGTAGAGGGGTGCCTGTGTGGCTCAGTGGGTAAAGGTTCCCACTTCAGCTCATGTCATGATCTTTACTTTGGAACTGATTTTCTTGAGGAAATAATGAACTATTGGTAACTTTTAGGCTTTCCTATAACATTAAAAGGTTAATTTGTTCAAAAAGGGCAGTGTTTGGGGCACCTGGGCGGCTCAGTCAGTTAAGCATCCAGCCAAAAAATAAAATCAGAAATAAAAGGAGTCACAACCGATACTAAAGAAATACAGACTGATAAAAGATAAAGATCATAAGTCTATTAACCAGTTACATGCCAACAGACTGTATAACCTAGAAGTGGATACATTTCTAGAAACATATAATCTGCCAAGTCTAAATCATGAACAAACACAGTATCTTAATAGACTAATCCCTAGTAAGGAAACTGAATTGGTAATAAAAAACCTCCCAAGAAACAAAAGAAGAAAAATAATATATATGTAGAATGGAGCACCACTTGGTCATAAAAAATGAATGAACTCTCGCCATTTGCAACAACATGGATGAACGTTGAGGAAATGCTGAGTGATAAGGCAGAGAAAGACCCATATCATATGATTTCACTTACATGCGGAATGTCAGCAAACAAAACAAATGAACAAATTCAACATAGCAAAACAAAACTCATTAGATACAAAGAACAAATTGGTGGTGGCCAGAGGGGAGAGAGGTTGGGGTGGGTAAAGGGTGTCAAGAGCTACAAACTTCCAGTTATAAATAGGTAAATTGTGGGATGTAATGGAGAGCATGGTGACTACAGTCCATAACATCGTATCGCATATTTGAAAGTTGCTAAAAGAGTAAATCTTTAAGTTCTCATCATATAGAAAAAAAATATAACTTCATATGGAGATGGATGGCAACTATAGGAATTGTGCATACAAATATTGAATCATTGGGGTACCTGGGTGGCTCAGTTACATAGGCATCTGACGTTGGCTCAGGTCATGATTTCACAGTTCCTGAGTTTGACCTCCATACCAGGCTCTCTCTTATCAGCACAGAGCCCGCTTTGGATCCTCGGTCTCCCTCTCTCTCTGTACCTCCCTCCCCTGCCCGTGCTCTCTCTATCTCAAAAACAAACTGACAATTTATTTTTTTGTAAAAAGAGCAGTGGATTAAACAGCTGGACTGAAATACATACTTCACATCATCATCCAAATGTGATGCCTTCCCATGGAAACTGGGTGCAAACCTGTCCTGTAAGCTGTTATTCTCCATGTAACCCATCTCCCATTCACGAAGTCTGTTTTATCCTCAGGGAACAATGAATACAAGCATCTGCAAGGAAGTAGAAAGTGCTCTTTGGTGGCTGATATAATTGGATTGGGTATATTTATGTTCCAGCAGATCAGGGTCAGACTTGAATTGAATTTGAAATTGCATTGTAATTCTCAATAACTGAAAAAAAAAAGTTTAGAAGAAATGGTCTCTGAAATTATGTATTTAAAAGTTCAAGCACCCAAGGCTCCAAAATGTTTGCCTGAAATATACCTCCCTCCCTTCCCCTCACCCCCATTCTGGGTCAGTATTCTAAATAAAGAAATCTACATTTATTCCTCACTACAAATAGCTGATAAAAAAAAAAAAACCCGTGAGTTAAAGAGGACTATGTTTAAGAAAGCTGAATTCTTTATGCCCTCTTTCTATCAGAAGTAAAGAGACAGGTACTGGGGTGAAAAATAACTACTTTTGAGTTTTTATAGCATCTGAAATATTATATTTTACATTTGTGTGGCTTTTAGAAATATATTTAAAAATACATAAATATAATACATATATAAATATATATCAACTATATCTAACTATACAGTTAAATACATTTCAAATAGAAATGGATATTATCAGTAATTTTCATTCTTCTTAAAATACTAGTTCCTGGAGAAAAGAATAGGCTACTGCAACAAACAAAAGAGGGCTTCTCACCAAAGCTCAGTTTATTTAGATGTATGCGTATATAGTCAAAATGAATGTGAAGATTAAGAACTTTGGACATAGGAGTTTTGAAATGCTGATGTATAAATTTAGACATACATAATAATTTCTTATAACTCTTCCATCATTTGGCTTTGGTTACTACATAACCTACCAAATTTTCACAATATAAGATGTTAATTTCATTACTTCTGAAAGCTACAATGTAGTCGTTAGGTCAAAAAGCTATGGATTTCAAAATATGAAGGCATAACAGATCACCTGAATGACATATGACCCTTTATGCATCAAGACATTACATTGTGGGAAGAAACGCATAATGAAGAGGAACGGAGAAACTTCCTGAAAGTGGCCTATGGAAGAATGAATTTAGAAATTCATGGTTCACTGCTGAACATATTTTCACTCAAGAGGCAATAAATAAAATCAATTCTGTGTTGTCATTTAAAGGGAAGAGATATACTTCCAAGGTCCAAATGGAGTTTCGATATTTAATAGAATGAACGGTCTGATATGTACTTCATTTAGTACCTTCCATTGTGGGGTGCAATTCCTCAAGATCTAGTTCTGACATTTGGTTCATTGCTCAGGAGGTTCAAAATATTTTACATGTATGCATTTTGGTAAACACTCTTTATCTTCATTTCTTCCTCTGTGGAAGAAGACTCTTAACTATTTAGTCACTAAACTTAACAAAAAGGGATATTTCATCAATACTTAGTGAAAAATGAATATCAGTGTTTTAACTTTTGCTATTATCTTAATGTGCCACCCCCCAAATTCATATGGTAATCCTGATCCCCAAAGGCGATGGTAGTAGGAAGCGGAGACTTCAGGAAGTCCTGTTAGTGGTGTCCTCATGAATGGGATTAGATCCCACACAGCTCCCCTGTTCCTTCTACCATGTGAGAACCCAGTGAGAAATAATTAGCCTGAAGCACCTGAGAGACCTCTTACCAGAACATGACAATGGTGCCAGCATAATTTTGGAGTTCCTAGCCTCTAGATTTGTAGAAACAAATCACTGTTTACAAGCTACCCATTATGTGCTGTTTTGATAAAACAACCTAAACAGACTAAGACACCTTTCTAAATATAAAATTGAAATAAATATATATATGTGTAAAATAGCTAGCACAATTCCTGGCATTTATTAGAATAACACAAAATATTTGTGGTGTGTGTGTGTGTGTGTGTGTGTGTGTGTGTGTGTGTGTGTAGAGACATATACAGAGTTAATATACAGATGAAGTATTTCCGAATAAAAGGATTTATAAATATTTAGTTATAATATATTCCCAAGTATTAGATTTACCCAATGAGACATAAAGGAATTTTATTGAATAATATGTTAACTCTATATCTTCCCTCAAGAATCTGTACCAAGCACTTCTCTGGGTTGAAATACCAACCATCCTGGGCAACACGTAGGTCGTTGTAGGATTTAGAATTTGTGAACCCTCTTAACACAACTTATATTCCCCTGTGGCCTCAAAGTTTTCTCAGTAGTCATGAAAGGACACTAGGGAAATTACACAAATCCAGTATAAATCATTTAGACAAGAATTTTTCAGAGTCACATCTATCCGAAGAGCGTTCAATTCTACTTGGAGATCATGTGGCATACTGATTTGTTTTTAGTGCCGGATGTATATCTGACATACTATAAGTCACCTTCAACCTGCCCTCCAGATAAGTGATGTTTATTTTCTATTTGTAAAATGCACATAGCTTCTTGCTGATACTTGCCTAGCAAGACATTCTTCACAGGCTATATCTTTTTTTTTTTTTCCGACATTTTTATTTATTTTTGAGAGACAGAGAGAGACAGAGCATGAGTGGGGGAGGGGCAGAGAGAGGGAGACACAGAATCCGAAGCAAGCTCCAGGCTCTGAGCTGTCAGCACAGAGCCTGATGCGGGGCTCGAACTCATGAACCGTGAGATCATGACCTGAGCCGAAGTTGGATGCTCAACCGACTGAGCCACCCAGGTGTCCCTATATTTTTAAGCTCATTGAAGAGTGCCCTGATTAAGCAACTTGTCATGTTATAAACAAATATCTACAGTAATAGCTTCTCTATCCAAATCACCAGTGACAAACTTTCAACCCATTCTACGTGAATCCACTTCGTTTTCATCTTCAATACTAGACTGTTAAAATCACAGTAGGTGTGCATCTTCTAAAAGTCCCAATGTTACTTGATAAAAACACAAGTGATTAACTCTGGAAACACTGTTAAATAAGGCTAACAATATGCATACTGATTTACGCTGGAGGGTTCAGATAGCTTTTGTCTTTGTTGCTCTACTCCAAGTCCATCAAAATATCTTAGCAGAACACTCTATACTCAGTGGGCAATCAATAAAAATTAATGAGAATTCTTATCACTCACAAAGAGACGCTACAGCATGAGTAACAAAAATATAAATGATTAACACATGGAATTTTTAAGATAAATGTCAGATATATGTTTTGGGCCAATGTTTACTTTCTTTTGTGGTGTGAACTTGATGGAATACTTCAGAAAATAAAAAATGCTGTATACTGAGGGCAGCACTTTTATATTTCCTCTGCCCATTTCTTTCCAATTGAATGGTGTCCTTTGAATCTGACATCCAATTATCGTCATTTGGGGAAAGATTCTGACTACCAATTTAAAATAATTCTTTTTTTAGCAGTCTGCAATGATACATGGAGAGAACGTAACCATGTCTTTATTTAGTGCTAAATTATCTACTTCATGTAATAAGCAAATGTTGGAAATGAAGAAAGGGTATTCTGTACAATTTTTCTCAAATGACAAAGAGTGGATGTCCAGTAATTGGCCCAAAGTCCTGATTTTTGGTCAATTACTTACATTTCAGACCACATTTTATATATCAAATTTAGCCTCTCTTTCTTGAGCTTTTGCTCCCTTAATAGATTGCTTCCTATTTATATACTGCCTATTTCTGAAGAATTTAATGTAATTTAGATTACTCATTAATCCTGATAATGTAATTTCAAATTAAATGATTATGGCTTTATGGTGATGGAAACTGAGGCAGAGATAATTTTAGTGACTCTCCTAAAGGCCTCCCGTCTCCCATTTGTGACAATCTGCCTTCGAGGAGGAATTGTCACTTCATACGCACTTGGCACTGGTAGGTCACCATATTCAAAAGTTTCCATAGAGACTGCCCCGAACCTTTATATTTTGCAGCTCATTAGCTGAGAGGATGCTTCAGTGTTTTGCTACTGCATGTACATCTGGCAATAAAAATCTCCTCTGCAGTCACTAAAGCAGGCATAAGGAGAAGACAGAGAGTGCTCAAGAGCCTCACTGGCACAAACAAGGCCAACCTCCTCTCCTCATTATTAATCCATTGTATCTGGTTGTGAAGCCGATACAGTTGGTCCCCAACAGAGGTGTAGTGGCTTGGCATCTCAGGCTTAACATACTATGACAGCAAAGGCCCTCAGGATCCAGGGCTCCTGGTAAGAATCATTGGAATCCTTTAACAGTATTCTGATTTCAACATATTTAGTATATTCAGTAAACTAAAGGCTTCAAGTTTCCAGTGGGAAGCATCCTAGGTGACAGTCAGGCCCCTTACAACAGTGTGAGTCTCTGAGTCCCTTATTTTCCTATATACAAAATGAAAATAATAAGCACCGATCTTGGACCTTACCTGCTTGAATAAGCATTCTGAAAGAAGGCAGGCAGGCATCCGTACTGAAATTTGTCCCTATAGACACACCTTATTTAAAAAAAAAGAGAGATATGTAGTGTGAGATGATATACCAAAGAAAATGTTCATATGAGAACACTTACAGGAATCATGTCAAATTTAAAATAACTGCCCAGCACTGATTCCAATGACTGCTGATGGTCCTGAAGAAGTGGATATGGGGACATAAGATATAAATTCCAGTTGCCGATCTGAGACAGAGCATGGCTACCTGATACCTGCTTTAAGATACTATTGTTTTCGAAGACTCATTTCCGAGGATCTCTTTGTGCTTGTCATTTTTTCCTTTTCTATTAGTGACCTAAATTTGAACTAAGTTATTAATGTAGTATTAGAACACTACATTTTGATATGTTAAGAAAATAAGCAGTACTAAACATACTGTACCTATTAAATATCTGTAAAATTGTTAGAAATTCTGAATGTGTGATGTGTATTTAAAAAAGCCACGGTTAGCATCATTTAATCGAATAATTTGAATAAAACAGAAAAACGGAGCTGACCCCACATATTCATCACACTCTTCACAGAAGGAGATAAAGAAAAGCACCAAGGATCTATTCAAGAGAAAGGGAAGTAAGCTCTACGTTACGCAGCCGGAGATGTAACACAGGCAGGTGAGTTTGCTCCCTGCAATGCAGTGTGAATGTTTTTGAGAGATGTACAAGCAGAAATGATAGATGGCGAATTTCTGCTTGAAACAATGCATGCAAGGTATTATCCAAATCACCCTCTGTGAAAGCTGTTGTTGCTCTTTTTGTAAAAGCAAGAGGAGAAAATCAATACAGAATATAGCGTTAGTAGTTTAGGTTTCTTTTTTTTTTTTTTTTTTCGGGCTCGTTTTTCCAAACATTTTTGCACATGGCAAATCGTGCTTATGTCTATACTAATCTCGAGATCTTAACACCATGCTTTTTTTTTTTTTTTTCCAAGTACAAAATGGTGCGATGCAGTATGTCAGAGGTTGCTAGATAATTACCACCTCAGGTATTCTGAGAGGACTTAGTGAATTTCAGATTCCAGAATTTATTCCAGATCTATTGAGAACTACCCGATACCTCTTGCTACTGTCACAAATTACTACAAATTTTGTGGCTTAAAACAATATACATTTACTCTCTTGCAGTTCTGGGAGCCAGATTCCAAAAATGGGTCTCACTGAGCTAATGTCGAGATGTCAGTAAGACTGGTTCTTTCTGGAAGCTCTAAAGACCACCCGTCCTCTTATCTTCTCCAGCTTCTAAAGGCTCAGCATTTCTCGAATCTCAGCCCCTTCCTCCATCTCAAATCTAGCAGCTGACTTAGCATCTTTAAATCCCTCTCTCCCTTTCTATTTCGTAGTCACATTGCTTGTTTTGATTCTGACCTCTTGACTCCCTCCTTTAAGAGCCTTTGTGATTAGGCCCACCTGGATAATCCAGGCTAATCTTCTTGTCTCAGGTTTTTTCACTTACTCACATCTGCAGAATCCCTTGTCATAGGTAAGGTAACACATTGGCAGGTTTGGGGGACTAGGACTTCTGACATCTTTGGGCCATTAGTCTGTCTACTACGTCAAGGTTTGGTAGAACTAGATGATCTCACTAAGCAATTGAATTCTATAATTCTAGGTTCACCAACATTTTTGTTAGTATATATAGCTATTTACTTATTCATTCATTCATCCAATCATTAATTTATATATTCATTCATTATTCAATAAGCATTTGTTTTATATCTACTGGATGTGAGGCCCGGAGCGAATCTATGGAGACACAGAACAAATTAAAAAGAAATGCTTACCCTTATGGAGTATCTTTAAATATATTTCTTAAGCTGAATTCATGTTTTTCTTACCGAATACGTGCAGGGTGTTGTCCGCTATACTCACGTAGTAGTCAGAATACGTGACATATTGTTTTCCTTGACGGTATAGTTATTCTTTCAGAAGTGGATTGTAAGACAGTGTAAAGAGTCGTTCATGGGGATATATTATAGAATTGCTAAGTTCAAAAATGCACTCCCCACTCCCCCACCCCCCAAAAAAAGAAAAAAAAAACAGGAAAAAGGAAGAAAGAAAGAAAAGGAAGCTTGTGAGACTACAGCCTTAGGGAGATATACCAAGCAATTGACATACGGCAAGGGTGTCAATAAAATCAAATTTTGCCCGTTAGAAGAATAATGAGCTCTTTCCTCCCTGCACCCAAGGGAGATTAATTCAAGAACATGTATTTTATTCATGTTCCTCACCTCTCCCTGTAAAATAAAAGCGCTAAAAGTGGTCATCTGGGGGCGGTTTTACTTTTTATTCTCTCTTCTGAGAAGAAACATGTTGCATAACTTCTATTACACACAGAATAACATAATAGACATTGTGTTGTTTGGATTCCGGGCCAAGTGATTTAATGAATATTCAATTAAAAGATGCGCGCGTGTGTGTATGTGTGTGTGTGTATGTGTGTGTGTGTGTTTTATAATTATCATATCAGAACTGACAGATACGTTCCTCTACTGTTAAAAATGTCCAAAGTTAGACAACAATCTGCTAATGCCATGCACAAAATGAAAACGAGCCAGTCACTGAAAGAGAGCAATAGCCCCCATTCTCTACCATCAGGCTTTTCTGAAAAACAGTCCCAGGAACCCCCAACTTGCCTTAGGCTCATGTTACCTGTTTCTCTAAGTTTCTATCTGTCCTGATGCTACCACACATTTTCCCCATAGCTACTGTCTGCTCTTCTTTTGGGAAAGAGCAGAGACGCGTTGGAGGCAACTTCAACCCTACACCACATGAGCAATTCTCCTCACTTCTGCTGTTTTATCTTTAGGCACTCTGTGCTTTGAAGTGGCTCCCTAGAGATGCAGGTGTCCTTTGGAGTCGGCTTCACATTTTGAACTTTTCCTGAGCAATTCTGTTTCGTCAAATTTCTCTGCTGTCTTTTCCATCGTGCTTGCATCTGAGTGAAGAAAACCTGATGAGGTTCTCTGAGCTTTATGTTAATGTGTACTACTGACTATATAATTCTACTTTCAGGAAACATGTTTTTATTCTAACAGGAGCCATTAAGACAAACGTTCTGCATTTCTCAAACACCTGTGGACTAGTAGATTCAGGATATCAAAAGTTAAATATGATGCATCTGTCTGAAGCATGCATTTTCATTCAGATTTAATTTATTAGAAGTAAATTACAGCATTACTTTTGTATTATTAAATAGAATGTATAATCTGTGTTAGAAGTCTTAAAGCCAACTCTCCCACTTCATATAAATCTTGTCTTTGCGATAGACTATTTCAGATTCATGTATATCTCACACCTTATCTACAGAACCCCACAGAAAATATATTTAACTCATCTGATGCCATGGATATTTCTGTAAAAATGAGAATAACTATCTAAAAACTGTTGGAATTTAGCTTTATTGGCTGATGTTTCAGAATCTCTCATCTTCCATTTTTATCATTACCAACCTTAGGCCTGGAGTGGAGAAAGCAGTGGTGAGTTTTGAACTCTGTGTTTAAATAAATTTTGAGTAATGACTTCTTCAATAATAAAAGAAACAGTTGAGAAGCAGAGGCATCAGAATAAACGGTGACTGCAAAAAATTGGATAATATCAACAGGAAATATTTTTTTCTATATCCTATTCAGTATCAGTCACACTTATGGCAACCACAGGGAAACAGACTGAGTTGAACACTGTGAATTATCTAGAGCCTTGACCACATTCTACAGATGAGGAAAATGAGGCATGGAGAAGGTGAGAAGATTTTTCTTGGATCCCCTAATTCCTCTTTAGAAGAAGTAATAGCCCCCATACTAATGGAATTTGTTTAAAAAAAATCTTTCTATTATAATCGAAAACCCCTAGTTAGAGGCACCTTAAGGTGAAAAGGAAATTTATTTAGTCATATAAGCAAATATGAAATGAGTTGAAGTTGTGCTGTACTGAGGTTGACTGGGAGGAAGTGCTTGATTTAGCCCTTTGCTTTGCTTTATGTTGGCTTCATGGTCTCTTCCTGTGTGTAGACTTTTTCCTGTACATCAAAAATATAGCAGTAGGCGTCTCATTCTTTTATTTCAACAGTTTCTCACCTACAAGGAAAATCTCCTACTGTTCCCATTCCAGAATTTAAAATCATAGGGAAGAAGTCAAAATGGTCTGGCTTGAGTCACATGACCCTCCCTTGGGCCAAGGAGATATGAGTTAGATTAATTTTCTCATTCGAGATAACCAAGAAATAGTTTGCAAAGGGAAACAAAGATAGCAGGGTATTGGGCAGCCAGAACAAAAACCCCTCCCCCAGGTGTTGAGACTCTAATGAGAGGGACACACTGGGTTTCTGAAGTATATGTGCCTTCTCTCCAGCAGGACGGTTTTCTACCCAGCATGCTCCAATTTTGTCCACCAAGATTATTCATTATAGAAATCAGTTTTAATAGGGTTAGCAAATTAGCTTGGTTAAAAGGGGGTTAGAAGGGGTTGCTAGGGTTATTAGGGGTTAGAAGGATCGACTTTTCCTTTCATTACCATTCTTTAAAAAACATTCATTGTGTGAAACTCAGTAGCTATATATTGTATGAAGCAATGTATAAAGTTAAGTAAAATGGTAATTTCAGATTGCATCAAATTATCAACTTACTTTCGAGAAGTGGCTTAATTGAGAACTCTCCCCAAATGCTATTTTTCCCTACAACCATGTTTGATGCTTTCCTCCAAAAGATCTTCTTGTCTATTTTGAAATATAAATTAGGGTGATGTTTAAATGAAATGAAACTATTTCTACTGTATATGCACAGGCTTTATCTTGTGAAAGAGTGTCTTACAACCCTTTCATTTTCAAAACAAGCATGGCAGGTGCTTACATGTTTACAAGAAATGCACCAATCCTCTTAGCTGGATGGGATATTAGTAAGGACAAATCAAATGTTATCGGGTCTCCAATTACCGTAATCAACACGTTAGTGATTATAATTAAAAAAAAATAATGTGTATTTTTGAAAGAGAGAGACAGAGACAGAGTGCCAGCGGGGGAGGGACAGAGAAAGAGGGAGACACAGAGTCCAAAGCAGGCTCCAGACTCTGAGCGGTGAGCACGGAACCCAGCATGGTGCTTGAACTCACAAACTGCAAAATCTTGACCTAGGCCAAAGTCAGACATTTAACTGGTGCCCCAAGCTTCTGTTTTTTGTTTTTTATTTTTTTTTAATTTTTAAATGAAGTAAAATTATTCTGGTATAGCCGCGATTTTCTGCCTATATGTAAAATTTTGAAATTTTATTTAAATATAAGGAAGAAGAAAAAAATTCTCTGATGTCTATCCACAAATGGGATATACAAATGCAACCACAAAAATATATGTGTATATACGTGTGTGTATATAAATACATGTGTGCATATCTATATCTGTATCTATATATATCTCCTTTAACGATAAAAGCCTACTTATATAGTCCAACTTTAGACCTAATTAGTGAACTTCAGTGAACCTAATACAATGTTAATTATGGGTTCTATTTAAGGAGAGAAGAGGCAGCAAATTGTAGAAAAAGCGCTTTTCGAATGTAATCAGGGCACTGACCTCTACTCTGCTCTCTGTGATCTTGAGAGTACCACTGTCACAGATACCAGGACCCTTCCTCCTTATTCACAGCGATAGCTCTTTCATATGATGGGGTAACATTAGGGTAAAAATAAAGAGACAGAGAGAGGGGAAAAAAAAACATTTCGCCAAAAACTAATCTTAAAGTTATTGTTCGTCAAATTGTGCTTACCGTGCCATAAGAAAGTGTTGCTTTTCTACCTGCCATCAGTGACAGAAACATTCATTAACATCTCACAAGCTAATATAGTAGAGTCGCTTCTTCATTCCCCTCTCCACCCAGCACCTCGTGTAACCATAGCAACTTACATGTACGTACAGAGGAGGGGGACAAGATGTCCCCGTGTCCCGCCTAATGCTTGATATTCCGCGACTTATAGCTCAGGCAGCAAATAAAGCATGTAATGTCCTTATTTTCCAATTCTGTGATTATTCTTCCTGCTTTTGAATCTACAGCGAGGGCTATGGAGGTGATGAGCGGCGCCTCGCTGTGCATCTCGCTGTCTGGGCTCTCGTGATCGGGTGAGAACGCCACCTGAGAGACTGGAGCTGGTGTCCCACAGATTGTATGAGATTGTAAATCTGTCTTCTCAGAGAGAGAATGAAAGAACAAGAGGAAGAGAGACACATAGTACAGTAGAAAGAGCTTGAACTTTACAGCGAGACTGGCCTCTTTGGAATCTCAGTTCTGCATATCTTACTAGAAAGAATTAAGGCTGGTCTCTTCCCCATCTGAGTACCTGTTTCCACATTTTCAAAACAGAGAGATTGATAGGCACTTCTTAAGCTCATTGACATGATTTAATGAGATCGAGTAGAGAAGTCCCCTAGCATAAAGTAAGCTGAGCTACCAAAAAATGCAGCAAATGGTCTGAACCCCAGTCTCCCGGCCCTTCCAATAGTTAACCAGAAAGCGGAGAAAATGAGAGCTGCAATGCAGTTTGGGGTAACAGGCAAATAACAACTAAAACTTCAGGAAAAGAAAATATCAGATAAATCTGAAATTTCCGTTGGGGCGTTGGCATGGATCCCAAAGTGACAAACCGAAGCACTGCTCCCCCTTAGCAACGTGTCCCTTGAATAGTCTATAATAATCTCCTGAGTCCTTTAGCCGGCAACTCAGTGTAGCTCTCCTCTTAGCAACATCTGGAGAAGACAGCTTGACAAGGTAACCCCACTGAGCTTTCTAGGGGAACGGCGATGTTATAAACCATTTAAAGGAACTGATCTTTTAAAGGTTCAAACTCTCTAGAGTTACCTTTAGAAAGAAGGTCTGGAGACCAGGGAGAATCATACATCGGTGGCTCCCTCAACAGCTCACACTGTTTTGTGAAGCAGATGCCACCCAGCTGAGGTCTGTGTTCATTGTGGCTCTCACACTTCCCGCTGCTGAGAGGACAGGATGTTATATAGCAGGAAAGCCATTGGTCTGTCTCCCCAATTCCTTTGCTAGGCACCTAAGAACTTTGGCCAAAGTCACAAATGCCTCCTTGCATTCCTTGTTCCTAAGAGCCACCCCAAATATCCCCAAATTCCTTGAGGCTAGTGATGCCAAAATAAACTTTCAAGCAGCCTCTGGATTACTATTTCAATAATCATGTTATATTCCAAGAAGTGAATTTTAAGCCACCAAGGTCATGCTGATATGTTACTCCTCATTTTCTAGCTGCCATGGGGAAGGGTAGCATAGAAAGGGCCCTGCATTCCATGTCAGCTGACAAGGGTCCTAATCCCAGCTCTGTCACTAGGCAATTATGTGAATTTATGTGAATCATTCAATAGCTCTGGACCTAAGGGCCCTCATCTATGCAGACTAAATTATTTCTGAGCTCCTATTCAGGACTAAGATTCTATGATCTGTACCTTCAATTTGCTCTTGCTTTGATAGCCAGGTGGATTGAATGCTTCTCAGAAGTGCTAACCATCCTTCCTGAGAACACTTGCACATGAGGTTATTAGGCAAATAAAAAAGTGTTTCTGTTGGAAGCAAAAAAAAAAAAAAACTCTTTGCACTATGTCTTCAAATTAATATTTAATGCATTAATATAAAGTTCATGCACGCGATGTTTTCTATTCATTTTATTTGGCAAATGTGGATTTTGCCAGCCTGAGATGCTAGCCAATATATCAAATATGTGACAAATATATCATTTGTCAATCATGGAGCTCTTTAAATACTTCCAAACTGGAGACACCATCCAATAATTTTATGTTACTTTTAATTGTTTAGCAATGATTTCGTTTCTGGTTCAGTGCCCACATTATATGACAAGTTAATTTTCAAATTCAGTATATATTTCATCATCATCTGTGGTGAATCATTCATTCACCAATTAAAAGACCAGTAGCTATTAGGGCGACGTTGGTTTACAAGAACTGTAGCTATTAGTCATGAGTTGATTTCATTACATACACTCTTGTGTTAGGACGCCACTAATTGTAAGTCACAGCTTCTACGGATTTTCATTCCTGCTCACTACATGGTTACCCAGCTTAAATTCACATCTTTCAAACATCTTATAGGATTTATACAAGATTTCATTGGAGCAAATTGCTGTGTATGGTACGATAATATCTACATCCTCCTATCCTGGGCTCAGATGAATGACGACAGACCCGAGGCAATCACTTTTGTAATTCTGCCTTAACTACGGCTGTGAAAATACTGAGACGAAAATATACCAATGAGCCATGTGAAATAATTTTGCAGGGACAAAATGCTGCAAGTGGTATATTTACATATGCAATCACTGACATAGGTAGAGCCTGTGTATGTTCTGATCTAGTTTTCTGTATATATATATATATATTTTTTTTTTGCTTTATGCTTTAATTTGTAAGAATTATTGAGCTTCTTTGTAAAACCTGATATTCACAGTCACAACAATAATAGATGCTGCCGAACACAATTGTAATTAAAGCAGCTGGACTAATAGTTGCTTTATCAATCAATAGAGATATATCAAATCTTAATTAGAAGGGTTTACACTTTCTTGTACATGAATTGCCCGTAGTCAGAGATAACCCTAGGAAAAGGTAAAGCTCATTATCTCAGGGATATTGTAGGAGTCTTAAGGACGGCAACAATAACCTCTGGGGAAGACACACAGAGAAAGAGGTGGTTCATTTTTTTATGTGCAATAAAATATATAGATTTTAATACTAGTGTCACCAATGGAGTATCTATAATAGGTCAGCCACCCTGTTGCATACGATTATATACAGCAGAGGGTGAGTCAAAGAGCTTGTCTCAAAGGCCTCAAGCAGAGGCAAAAACAGGAGACATACAGATGCTAATTGGTATGATTGGTTTCTCTTTTGGGTGCCACACGTGAGCACCTGCTGTGCTGCCTAGCTCTGGATGAGATAGGCAAGGCTTCACAAGTGAGGAACATGTATTCAAAAGAATGCTATCTAAAAGACAGTTCTTGGATGGACAGAAGGATGTCATCAGAGAGGCAATAAAAACCTAACAAATTTATGTCTTAACTTACATATACAGGCTTTTTGGAATTTTATCAACATGAGTCAGGCCAATCAAAGCTGGTTTATAGATAAGCAACTTTACTAAAGCCATTTTCTATATCGGTATACTGGAACGTAGAATTCAGGGTCAGTGGTGATTTTGCATGGAAGTAAAATACTAAAAGTTGCCTGGTGTTTCTTTACATCCTTTTTTTTTTTTTTTCAGCATCCCAGCAGCTAAAACATATATGAGTCAAGTGGGTAATAAGTTTACTCAACAGCAATAGCAGCAATGCATATTCATGTATGTATACCTCATATTAATCAACTAGTCCCTAATTCTGAGACAGAGAAAGTATGCATATGAACAAAAATTTCCAGTACTTACGTGACATGTGTTTTAGTAGTTATACACAGAAGAAACCTTAAGATCACAGGGGAAGAGATGCTTTCGTGAACTTTCAGGTCTGACTTAAGTTAGTGGTTCTGACTGTAGGAACTTCTGCGTGATTTCTCTCCAATCAATGATAGGCTATTATAAAGACTTGATTTAAAATGTTTAATATAGGGGCACCTGGGTGGCTCAGTCGGTTGAGCCTCCAACTTTGGCTCAGGTCATGATCTCAAAGTTCATGAGTTTGAGTCCACATCAGGCTCTGCACTGACAGCTCAGAGCCTGGAGCCTGCTTTGGATTCTGTGTCTCCCTCTCTCTCTATCCCTTCTCTGCTCACCCTCTGTTTCCCTCTCTCTCTCTCAAAAATAAACATTAAAAAATAAAATGTTTAATATAATGTTGCAATGAACATAGGTGATATATTTTTTTGAATTTGTGTTTTTGCTTTCTTCAAGTAAGAACTGAGAAGTAAAATTACTGAGTTGCATGGTATTTCTATTTTTAATATTTTGAGGAATCTCCATACTGTTGTTCATAGTGGCTGCATCATTTACAACAGTCAAGAAATAAAAAAAAAAAAAAACCTAAGAGTCCATCAATATATAAATGGATAAAAAAAAACATATGATATATACATATAATGGAAAATTACTTGCCCATAAGAAAGAACAAAATCTTGCCATCATGACAATAGGGATGGACCTACAGAGTATTACACTAAGTGAAATAAGTCAGAAAGACAAATAATTGCATGATTTCACTTATATGTGGAATCTAAAACAAACAAACAAACAAACACACAAAGAAATGACAACAACTACGAAAAGCAAAACTGAAACAGACTAATAAAAGAGAAAACAAACTGGTAATTGCCAGAGGGAAGAGGGTTGCTAGAGTGGGCAAAATAGAGGAAGGGGATTTAAAGGTACAAACTTCCAGTTTAAAATAAATAAGTCGCAGGGATAAAAAGCACAGCATGGGAAATACAGTCAATAATTGTGTAATAACTTCGTATGGTGACAGATGGAACTGTACTTATCCTGCTGAGTTTTATCGTCTAATCACTATGTCGTACACCTGAGATAAATGACATATCGTATGTGAACTATACTTCAATTTTTAAAAATTAAGTAATTACTGATGAGGAGGAACTCGAAAAATAAATAGTCCAATATATTCAACTGGAAACCTCCAGACAACACTCAAACTGCAAAGTAATTTTCAAACTGCAAACCAAATGCAACATTTATAGAGTGACTGGTTTCGCAGTCATGTATAGTCCCCACGTGTCTTCTTGAATACATCCTTCAGCATCACTGATCATGCAGAATGTGGATGAACAAATCGATAATTGCTAGAAACGTGTTATTAGAATTGGCTGAATGTTTTCCTGGAGACAATGCCAACTCCGGTATAGATTCACTGGGGTTTGAAGAAGTCTCGGGAACTTTTCTTGGTACAGTGAGGTATGAGTTTCTATAAAGAGGAAAGGCAAAAAGGAAAAACTGTTTTTTACCAACAACAGCAACAACAACAAAAACTGTGCAAATATATACAGCTACAGTCTTTAAGGAGGGAACACCGAATTGAGAAAAACTAGATAGCGCTTTTATTGAAGGAAAATAGGAACCCATTTAAAAGATCTTGAGATGGAGACTGTGGCCATACGCCACCTAATGTGGACAATATGACTCAATATCAGGAATAGTGACGATTAAGTCTTCTTTTTTTTTTAACAATTGGGGATGTTTCAATGTTATCATATTTTGTTTTCATTACTTGATTTGTTCATCTATCCATTCATCCAGCTTTCATTAGGTCTATTCTATGTATATTCACTCACCACTTATTGAGTGTTTACACTTGCTGGCTGTTTTGCCAAATCCTGTGGATTTTGAGATACTTTTTTTAAAATTATGTTTAATCTTTATTTATTTTTGAGAGAGACAGAATGTGAGCAGGGGAGGAACAGAGAGAGGGGGAGACACAGAATGTGAAGCAGGCTCCAGGCTTTGAGCTGTCAGCACAGAGCCCGATGCGGGGCTTGAACTCATGAACCACAAGATCATGACCTGAGGCGAAGTCGGAAGCCTAACCCACTGAGCCACTCAGGCGCCCCTTTGAGATGCTTTTTATGGAGGTTTGATAAACAAGAGCAACCAAACTAAAATTACCATGTGTGAGATAATTGTATGTTGTCACCGAAGAATTATTTCACCTTTTATCTGACATGATATTGTATGTGCGTGTGTGAACGGAGTAGGCTGATGTAATTTTTTAGTAACCAGAAGCCACAAAGCCCCAAACGGTTCCTTTTTGCATATGCTTGCTTGAAGGGAGAAAGTATATATAAACATTATTAACTAGAAGTAAACTTAATTTGTTGGGAGAAAATGAAATTGTTTCCACCCATTCCATATGTAACAGTTCTCAGAACACAAAATTATGAAATGAGAGTTTATTTTTTAAGACTCAGACCATATTTGTTGAAGGTTATAGAAAGAGACAGTGTCGAGATTCACTTGTCTATCTAGTTCATAGAAAGTCAAAATGCTATTATTTAAAAACATGCCCAGCTTAAACACTACCCACGAGCCATCTGATCCTCCTGCCTTTTGAATTCACTCTTCAGTTTAGTGTTAAATCTTAAGCACTTTCTCACAAAAGTAAATTTCTGAGGTTTTGTATGTGTGTGTGTGTGTGTGTGTGTGTGTGTGCGCGTGAGAGAGAGAGAGAGAGAGAAATATAACTCATATTCAACATTATCTTCATTTTCAGGTGTTACAACATCATGATTCAGCATTTGCATACATTGTGAGATGATCACAATAAGTCTAGTCACCATCTGTCACCATACAAAGTGACAAATGTGTCTCCTTGTGATGAGAACTTTTAAGATTTACTTCTGTAGTAACTTTCAAATTTGTAATACAGTATTACCGACTATGGTCCCTCTGCTGTCCGTTACATCCCCTTGACTTATTTATTTTATAACTGAAGCGTGTACCTCCCGACCCTCTTCACTTCTCCCTTGAGCCTCCTCCCCTCTAGCAACCACCAACCTATTCTCTCTAACTACGAGTTTTGTTTCGTTTGTTCAGTTGTTTTGTTTTGTTTAGAGTCCATGTACCAGTGAAATCACATGGCCCTGTCTTTCTCTGTTTGACATCTATTCACTTAGCATAATGCCCTCAAGTTCTAGCCATATTGTCACAAATGGCAAGATTTCATTTTTAGCGACCAAGTACTATTCCCTTGTGTACATATGTATGTGATAAACGTAATCCTTATGCATTCATCTGTCAATAGACACTTAACTTGCTTCCATATCATAGCTATTACAAATAATGCTACAATGAACATTAGGGTGCAGATAACTTTTCCGATTAGTGTTTTTGTTTTCTTCAGATTAATACTAAGGAATACAGTTACTGGCTCATGTAGTAGTTCCATTTTTAATTTTTTTTACGACCCTCCAAACTGATTTCCATAGTGGCTCTACCAGTTTACCTTAAAAGCAATGGCAACAAAAGCAAAAATAAACAGATGGGACTACATCGGACTAAAAAGCTTCTGGACAGTGAAGGAAACCATCAATTGATGAAAAAGGTGATCTACTGAATAAGAGATGATATATGCAAATAATATATCTGACAAGGGGTTAGTATCCAAATTTCTAAATTAAAAAAAGAAATTATGTTTATTTACTTTTGACAGAGAGACAGAGTGTGAACCGGGGAGAGGCAGAAAAAGAGGGAGACACAGAATCCGAAGCAGGCTCCAGGCCCTGAGCTGTCAGCACAGAGCCCGACGCGGGGCTCGAACTCACAGACCATGAGATCATGACCAGAGCCGAAGTTGGTGCTTAACCGACTGAGCCACCCAGGCACCCCCAAATTTCTGAATTTTTAACCTCAAAAGACCGAAAAAAAATGCACAAGGTCTCCCAAACACATCAAGTACATTTCTGCAAAGTGTTTTTGATATGGGGAAGATGCTATTTACATCCTGGTGACAATGAAAATTGAGAGAAAATAAACGTTATCACATATTGATATGTTGAATGAATTTATCAATAAGTATTTAGTGTGCAATGTACCTTTGATTCGTTACTCAAAAACGCAAAATGCCTTAATCATAAACAATTAAAATATGCACGTTCCTTATCTGATTTACGACTTTCTTTTCTGCACACTTGATAAGTAAAGACTTTTTTAAGGCAGCTTATTCTGCTCACTATTAGTAGAGTATTCTTGTATACAATTCTAATATGCCAGTAGTTTAAAATATAAAACAGATTTAGCTCTGCCAGGGAGCATTTTTTCCAAGTACTACAACCAAGAGCAAGATGCATACGGGCAAGACTCCTGCTGTATGTGTGCTGATTATTTAACTGTAGAGGCAAATCGAGACACAAGTATCTACGATAGAGGAATATATATCCTAAGAGCCGGAGGATGAGTTCAGTTGAAAAAGAGATCTTTTCTGGCCGCTAGAGCTAAAATGTTCGGTTCTTTTCTAATTCTACACAGGCCTTTTTTATTATTTAGAATACGGTTTTGCTCAGAGTACATGTCTGCCTCTTCTTCAATATTATTAAACGGTCATTAGAGGCTGCTGCATAGGGAACATATAAGCGAAATGATACGAGAGGTGTAGCAGTTCCAGGAGACAAGATGATAAATGACTCTGAGGAGAGCTGGCTCAAAGAAAAATAGCAATACGGGCCTATGGTAGAAGCAGCCTTCCCAGAGAGCACAATAACTCAGCTGTCACAGGGTCCTGGGTTCTTGGAGGGCTGACAATGAAGTCAGTGAATAAAGCTGATTCCATAGAGTGACTTGAACCATAGGCTTCGAAATAAACACTCACTGAAGTCGGTATTGCCACATGTTCATCTGGACCACTTCCAACAAACATGGAAATATCATCACTCAGGAGAATGGTTGAGGTTGGTCCTCTGGTGTGGAGCATGGATAGGAAATTCTGAATTCTGAGAGGAAAATAAAGTGGGAAAGATGTTTATTTCATTTTACAACTGCCTTCACCTTAGTCTCTCCTCACAGGTGCCCCACTAGGATACGAAAAGGAGCCAGAGAGACAGTGGTACTCACCACATGACAGAGGAGTGAAGACTCAAGCACTAGGGATATTTTAATTCTTGGTAGAGAGGGGCACACTGCCCTTCCCAGGTTGTTCCCGTACTAGAAGATACTGACAGAGGAAGGGAGGAAGGGGGAGAGATAGACGACACGACGACAGAGACAGACAGACAAAGACACAGCACACAGAAGGAGAGAGAAAGATTTATCAGGAATCAATGAGGCTCCTTCAATGCCAGTGAACTGGTGTTTCCCGCCCCGGTGAAAGTGTATGGACAGCCCAGGTAGATGATGAACAAGACAGAGAGAATTCTTTAAGGTGGTGGTTTTCAACCTTGACTGCACTGTAGAATGACCTAGAAATGCTAATTTATAATCATCCATTCCTGGGTCCCAACCCAGACCAATTAAATCAGAATTTCTGGAAATATAAATCTCCACAGGTATTTTTAAAATGAAGCCAAAGTTTGAAAACTATCAGTCTAAAAGTAGAGGGAAAAATGAGAAGTATTTTGATACAGTTGAGTATTCGTCATATGATTTGAATTTGTGGAGTTTGAATTTGTAAACATATTATGGTAATAAATATCATCCATGCCACGGCCTTGAGAATAGACATAAGAAACAATTGTGACAGGACCCATTGACCTTAAGATACTTCAGCTAAACATCAAGTTTCCCCTAGATGCTAAATATTCTTTACATGCTGCAACACAATGCATATCTTAAGGGCTAAGCAGACAACATGTTTTTTTTTTTTTATGCCAGTGTATGTGGATTTGACTATTTGTTAGCAACTGAACAAATTGGGTATTTTACACTTCTGTTAGTGTTGTCGTGTAGGCAAAAATGTAAAGATAATTTCAAATATTATTTATAAGATGCCTGTGGTAGCCCTGGACAGTCACCAGACTCAAGTTTGAGTTCTTATCCCAAATTTGGGTGAAACCTGATATATCTAAATATTATTATCAATATTATCATTAGCTTATTTATACAATTGACTTGATAATATTTCCCATGACTACACAGAGAAAATTAAACCTAAAACAACAATGTGCTTTGTGGTTGCAGGCAATATATAGCAGGAAGCTATTTTGATATAATACTTAGCATAGGTTTTCCTTGATATTTCTCTTACATTGAGTACACATTCATTTGGTGTTAAAAGTTGAGAACTGGGCATAAGATTTGAGTTTTAGATATATATGTGATGAAGTTGAGCTAGTTTTCCCCCGCTCCCCAGAGTAGGAAATACAATTTCCACTTGAAGCCAGGGATCATAAGGGGGAACCAAAATCTTCACATGCTGGGGTTCTCCTGAAAAGTAGCATTCCATCTCATCCAAATTCAAGAAAATAGAAAGACAAGAGAAACTCTTATTTTGGGGAATATAAAAATAATGGTTCTAATTCTTCACTTTAATAATGTATTCCAGGGAAATCAAAATTCTGTTCCCAGAAAGGAAAGAGAAGGAGTTTTGGAAATCAAGGCCAATGTCGTTATAGAAAGAAGGTCAGAGCTCCATCAGAGAGTTACTAGATGCAGCAGAGTTGCTCCCAAAGGAATAACAAAAGAGCTTTGCTAAGCCTGGATTCGGAGATGCTTCATTTTAGGAAGAAAAGGAAGCATACCTGAAACCTTCCTGTAGTAAAAGATGAGGCAGGGCCAGGAATGTGCTGGTGGACACCATGTCAGATATTACCAAGGACAATCCCTGGACACTATTGCATTGCCACTTATGGCTTCTTCATACTTCAAAGAAAACCAAGCAAATGGTAGCGAGAAACTCCAATATGGCTGACATTTTTTTTTTCACAATCCATCAGAATTGCGTTTCAAAGGGAAATGCATGTATTGTGTGGTGTCAAAATCACACTTCATGCCCACCTGGATTTGTGGCCTAGATTTGTAGCTAATATGGAGTATGTACTGATAGCCTACAGAATAAACCAAAACAAAATGCACACACCCCCATCTATCGAAGGCTGAACTTCTCTGACTCACTCCGGATTATTGATGATCTACGCTTCAATAAATTTTGCTGTTAAACCTATTATATAAGATCTCCTGAAATCTTGTCCTGTTTTTGGATCTTGTACACTGCTTCCTGCTTCATGGTTCTCTTCATTGTTAGCTTTTTTTTTTTTTTTTTTTGATTCGTTTTTTGTATGGTTTTGTTTTGTTTTTCCTGTGTTTGACTCAACTTGGACTTCAAGCATGCCACAACTTTCAAGTTGATCCTGGTCCGGGGTGCGTGGGTGGCTCAGTCAGTTAAGCACTTGACTTTGGCTCAGGTCTCACAATTTGTGGGTTCAAGCCCAGTGTAGGGCTCTATGCTGACAACTCAGAGCCTGAAGCCTGCTTCAGATTCTGTGTCTTCTTCTCTCTCTCTCTCCTTCCACTCATGCTTTGTCTCTCTCTGTCTCAAAAATAAGTAAACATTAACTTTTTTTTTTTTTTAATTCAAGTTGATCCTGGTTAGCCAGGCTACCAAACCCACACAAGGCAGGCCATGTATTAGGCAAATGTATTTGAACTCCACTCTTTATACAGTGTTAGCCAGCAAAACAACGAGGAGTTAACACACACACACACACACACACACACACACACACACACACACACATATTACCACAGTTCTACTATGTATAAGTAAGATGAAATTCTTCAAACTGGCATATGAGAAGGTTATGTCTTCAATATATTAATTGATTGCAGCAATGGCTTTTCCTTTAGGGAGAATAACAAAACTGGGTCTGAAGAGAAGAGGAGTGAGAAGGTCAATTGGCAACTAAAATTAGATGAAGAGAGAGGATGATCTGGGATCAGGAGAGAGCTGGGTCCCTCTATTGCCGAAGAGCACGATGTACACTCTGCCCTACATGGAACCACCATCCCTACTCCACACACCGACCAAAAATAAACAGGTTAAAAAAAAAAAAAGGTAGAAGACCTAGATTTTCTGATAGGAAGTGAGTGCATAGAGTATCTTGCCTTCTGTTAACTTGTTTACTGTGACCATCTCTTCAACTAACCACTGTTTTTATCTGAGGTGAACCAGAGGATGCTGCAACAGAGACTCAGCCTCACAGCGACTAAAGATAATGGATAGACAAGTATATTTCTCTCATGTAGCAGTACTTAGGTCTCAAGTCACAGTACTGCAGGGCATGTTTAAGAATTGAGGCAGAGAGGGACGCCTGACTGGCAGTTGAATGTCTGACTCTTCATTTTGGCTCATGTCATGATCCCAGAGTCATGAGATCAAGCCCCGTGCCATACTCCATGCTCAGCTACTTAAGATTCTCTCTCTCTCTCTCTCTCTCTCTCTCTCTCTCTCTCTCTCCCTCTGCCCCTCTCCCTGGCTCTCACTCTGTCTCTTTAAAAAAAAAGAAGAAGAAAAAAGAATTAAGGCAGAGGATGGGTGCCCTGCTACTCACCTATGGGGGAACCAAAGTGAAACAGAAACAGTAAGGGGTATCCTTTTGGAGGTCAGCAGTACTCCCACAACCAAAGAGGCCAAAAATCCCACAAAAACTAACCAGCCTAGGTTGTATTTTCTGTCTCACAACTCAGTGGCCTCATGCCAGTTGCAAAGACTAAGAACATATTCATGAGCAAGTCAGAATCTGTCCTGTTATAGGCCTGTGGGATGAAGGCCAGCATCTGCTCTGTCATTTGAATTTGACTATAGAAAAGACAAATCTGAACAGAGAGTTCTGACCTGGATATTAGAAAAGGAGACGAATTTTTTTGGGGGGGAGGGTGCAGTAGGCATTGCTGTGCTGTTATAGCCTCACCAGCAAGAGCGTTTAGACCCGTCCGTATATCCATGAGCCACTGGTTAGAAGGGGAAGGTTAATTTAGCATATTTTCCCTTCTTATACATTTATATACATGAAGAATATTTCCTTTAACTCTAACTTTTATTTATTTATTTATAGATTTAATAATTTTACTTATTCTGAATATAGACATTCCTTTCTCACTCCACCGTCATAAGTTGGCCTCAATACACGGTAGTATATTTAGCGTTATAAATATGCCACAACACTCCAAAGCCTGGAATGCACAAAATTTGAAGAGTGAAATGGCTGGAGAGCATGAAGTCCCATTATCCAGAGGTAAGTGCCTGAAATCTGTGTCTAGATATTTAAATAGAAACAGGTCCTGATATCTGGACTGTGACAGATGTAAGTTACATTATCACTTCCTAATTGCCTGCATTACTAACTTCATTACTTCTTTTTGGCTTTAGGGGCACCCTGTGTGAGCTCACGGGGCTCAACTGCTTCAGGTGAGAGAGAAATGAGCACCTGTCCGTGGGTACGTTGCTGGAATTCTATTGATACGCATCACACTTCGAGCCCAGGTTAGTGAAATGAGTGGCTGAAAAGATCCCTGGAGAGTTCGCCGCAGTGTGGGCTCCCTCAGCAAGGCAAGCGCCTAAAGCCAAGCCTGCCTATCACATCTTCCAGTCTCTGCCTGTTCCTATCATCTTGTCTCCTGGAGCCCGTGGTACAGTGTTGTACCTAGAGGGACATTTTGCTTTTCTTAGATAACGGGTCTATTTCGCCATCAACATTCTTTTCCTGCCATTGAGATGCGATTTATTTTTTAAGCAAAATCTCCACAGTGCCATGCCATATTATGCAATGAATTTTAACTTTCCCAGAAGTATATGAAGTCTGAGGAGTAGAACTGAAAATTCAAGATCACATTTCCTTAGTCGCCGACAGAAATGGGACAATTAGCTCTGTCTTACACATGCACTTTGGGGCATATTTGGTTGGTGGTTGATATTTTTCAATAATACCCTCTCTAGAGCTTTCCTGTCTCTGATTATCAGCTGATAATCTTCAAATTCCTTTGCCCTTTTCTCTTTCATGCAGATATTTAAGCTGCTTCTTTTATAGGTTTGTGTAATGTATTCACTGAGTGCTTGTCAGAGCTGTTGCTTCTGTTTTCTCAGAATCTTTCTTGGCAATCGATGACTAAGATTTTTACCTGCCTTGAAAGAAACTTAGTCTGTGGTGAAATTATGTCAAATTAGTTTAACGAAAAGTGAAAAATCCAAGTTATCTCTTTTGTACTTTACAAGAAATTATTTAACAGACACTTAAATTTACATTAAAATTTGCTAAGCACTCTGCTAGGCACAGGCAAATGTAACATCCAATACACAGTCTCCACATTTTGATGAGCAAAAGATACTGACTGCAAGGACCTTGCCAACTTCGAAGCACACCTGCTTAAGGAAAACCTTGTCCACTAAGACTGTTATAATATCCTTATAATATCATTTGCATTGCAGTTTCAAACCCCTACTCCCATTACCATGGGTTTCTCCTTAAGCGCTCATGGGGAGATAGCAGACAGAGACGTGGGCAAATGTTTGGAGGAAAAGAAACCAGAGCAGATCCCAAAGGTGGTGTGATAATGATGAAATGGGAAGGAGGAGACCAAATAGACCACTGTAAACAAAACAAAACAAAACAAAACAAAACAAAACAGTGCAGAGCTCAGCGGGCTGCTGCGTACCCTTAGGTCAACCCATGGCTTTGGAGTGTCTTTTTGCCTTACTAAATAAAACCTTGCTTCTTTAACTCTCTATCTGGTATTTCCACTGAATTCTCTCCTTTGAGAAGACAAGAACCGAGTAATTTTATAATCCACGACCCAGTAACAAGCATCACATTAACAAAGTGTAAAAATACGAGTTTTATGAAATATAAGGCATGATAAAATGAGTGACATCTGACTCGAGTTCTGTTTTTGCCATACTAGCTGTGAAACCCTGGGCGAGTTATTTACTTTGAACTTGGTTTTCTAATTTGCATAATGGCGTGATAAAAATAATGCCTGCTCTGAGGAAGAAATAGGAGCATAAACATAAAGTCCTAGAACAGTGTCTGGCACACACTCAGCATTAAATAAATGTTAGTTATTTTTACTATTATCCTTAAAGCAGAGTCAAAATACAGAATTATTATCAGAACCATAGTTGCTAGGGAGGGAGAAAGTGTCTCTCTTGAATAAATGTAGAAAAAATAAATAAGTTCCACAAAGGCAATAAGTGAAATACATGGATCTTTATGGATTAGTAGAAACATCCTTTGGCTTGGGCCAGCTGTTACGATGGATGTGTGTGTGTATGTGTGTGTGTGTGTGAGCATATGTGAGTGTACCTGTGTTTATATGTGTGTGTTGGGGACGTTCAGAGATAATTTTAATTTGCATTTTGTATTTTTTTTCTTTTCCAAATCAAGGACTAGACTCATTAAACCCATTATATCATTTACAATTCTTTGGTTGCAACATTATCTAATGATTACTGTGTATAAAAATACATGTATATGTATCAGCAGTAAGGAGGAATGTACAGGATCAAATGGAAGGCTGAGGAACCAGGCCCAGAGAAGCAAGAAAACCGGCAGTCCTGATAATAGAGACTATTCAAGAGTATCCTTTGGAATCTTCCGCTGAATTGAATAAGCTCCAACTGCTTCTTTCGTGCTTCTCCTCAAGATTCAAGAGTCTTGTTTAGGTCCCACCTCTGCCTGCTTCCACTGTCTGACATTCACCCTGCTTTAAAGGTGTCCATGTCAGAAAGCACACCAGTGACAGGGTCACGCATAATTAAATGTTTTATTACTCTGAAATATGGAAGTCCCTGAATGAGGAGTTACTGGGTGAAGGGGCCCACCACCAGCCAGAGTAGAGGGAGAAGAGAGGGACAGACTGTGGCTCTAGGGTGGCTGCCCAGAGGATGGTTGCATATTATGGGGTGCAGACTCATCATGAGAGGCGTCTCCTGTTACATGGAGGAAATTGGAAGCGCAGGACCAGTTGGCCTTGCCTTGGTTTAGAGGGATTGACAGAAACAAGTAAGCTGGGATATCAGAGGTGGTGTCCATGGTGGCTGCTGGTGACGGCTTAGCTAACTGCTGTTTTGCTGTCAATGTCTTCTTACTGCTTCCAATCCTGTTTCTCCACACTTCCTATGAGATAGAGACTGATTGGTCATGTGACCATCCCATGTGTTTCCTTTGAACTTCCAGTCCACCACAGCACCACACATTGGAGGTTGGCTGCTCCCTAAAAGGAGAGACAGTGAATACCAGGCAGCCAGATAATCAGAAGGAGCAGCTTCTAGCCTGAGGGTATGACCCCCAATCTTTAAAGTTTTTTGAAAACTTTTTTTTCCCCTTCTTGTATGTCTTATCGTGAATGCAAGAAAGATGAGCAACACATTTTTGGAGGAAGATAGCGTATGTAGGAAGAGACAGGAATAGAGAGAGGACAGAGGGAGTGAGATAGATTAAAGAATATATCAAAATAAAAATAAAGATAGCATTCAGATTTTAAATTTTAATTCATATCTTTGAAATGTGTATTCTATACCAAATTGTGCATTTCATGAATCCCACCCTCAAATATCTTTAGGTCTGTTACAGAACATTATGATGTATACTAATTTTCAAAAAAAATCTTATCATGAAGTATTCATCATAGAACAAAACTATTCATAAATATTGGATTACTTTTAATGAACTTTCACAATCATATTTGGATGGCTATATTCTGTGACATTTCCACAGAATTTTTTAAAATATACATGCATGCATATTATGAATCAAATGATTCAAAAATATGAACAAAATATTATGATAAAACAAAAAAAAAACTTTATAAAAATATCCCATTCTTCAAAGTAGATGATTAAAATATTTATTTCATTTGTGTGTTCTTTAGAAATTAATTGTCCATATTTTTTGACCACTTAACTAACTATAATTAGGGTTAGGTTGAGAAAGATAATAGCTGTCCCAGAGATCATGGTATTATTAGTGCAAATCTTTAAAGAAGAATATAAACATTTCACCAAAATACAAAGATATGATTTAATGACGTTAGTATTTTCAAATCATATTGGAAATGTACTTAAAACTAGATACTTCCATTCTGTGCATCACTGAACAGAAAGAAATTGCTTTGTGACACCTTTTCTGATTCACAAGTTAAAAATAATCCTGCACTATTGTTAGTTTCATAACAAGCTGTTAATAACTCTATTGTAATGCGAACAACAGCTCATATTATTTAGTTACAAGCATCTATCCTAGGCTTATGTTTGAAGAAACTAAACCAGATGCTTATCTGTGTCCTTGTGATGTCAGCACTTAGTACTTTGGATAGTAGAACCCAATGCAAATGATCTTCTTGTTAAATAATAAAATAGTCATCATATGATAAAAGGGAAGAAAGGGAGATTAGCCACCTAATCTTTAGAGAACCTAATTTTCTCCACTCCCAGGTCCACTGTTGACCAACTTTGTATTCTTGGGAAAAGAATTCCTTTTCTGTTTGTGGGGGAAAAAATGTGACTCTCTGAGTTGTTTTCAGAGGAAAAGTGACAAAGTATATCCTAATAGACATGCAAGATATGGTTTGGGGACTCGACATGCTCCTACATATCCTTGAGAATAACTGCTTGGTGTTCAATATCCAAGAAAATATAAAGGCAATGTGGCAACTAAAGGAGAGAGGGATCTACAGAAGATTAGGGATTTTCCTTAAAGTATTGACAAACTGAGCACTTGAAAATATGTTTGCGTTAAGCTCATTTTGGCTCCTGTCTGGGAGTCTTGGGAGCCCGTAAGATGAAATAATTCAGAGAAATTCTTTTAACACTGTTTATTGAGCACTTTGTAACTGGGAATTTTGTTAGCTATTATAGATATGCGTGAACCAACAGAAACATCTTTCATTCGAAAGAAAAATGCAGACGAGGAAATAAAAATAATAATAACAAGATAAATCAGAGGAAATATAATGCAAATGCACTAGAAGGGAGACTGAGTCTTTTTTCTCAGGGCATTTGCTCCTGAGGTCTTATGATAACAAAACTGTAAAACCAGTGTTGCCCTGGAGCCACTTCCTACAGGTTCAGGTGTGCTGATTGTGGGCATCTTTTCCAACTCCTTTCCGGTGATGTGTTAATAACTTGAATTTGGCCGTGTTGGGGATACTTACAGCAAAGACATAGACAAATATTAGAAACTGAGACTTGCTTTTACCACAACACTGAAAGTCAGCTTTTCAAATGTTTATATGGTGATGTTTTTATACTACTGTAAACAATTTTAAAATAAAATAGTTGAAAAGGAAAGGAAAATACTTTTGTGTGTTTAGGCTAGTGCTCTGATAGCAGGGGACTTCAACACCCTACTTACAGCAATGGACAGAACATCAAAGCAGAAAATCAACAAGGAAACAATGACTTTGAATGACACACTGGACTGGATGGACTTAATAGATATATTCAGAACATTTCATTCTAAATTAGTAGATTACACATTCTTCTTGAGTGCACATGGAACATTCTCCAGAATAGATCACATATTGGGTCACAAATCAGCCCTCGACAAATACAAAAAGACTGAGATTACACCTCACATATTTTCAGACCATGATGCTATGAAACTTGAAATCAACCACAAGAAAAAATTTGGAAAGACCATGAATACTTGGTGATTAAAAAACATCCTACTGAAGAATGAATGGGTTAACCAGGAAATTAAAAAGTATATGGAGCCAATGAAAATGAAAACACAACAATCCAAAACTTCCGGGGTGCAGCAAGGAAGTTATAAGAGGGAATTATCTAGTAATCCAGGACTTCCTAAAGAAGGAAGAAAGGTCTCAAGTACACAACCTAACCTTATACCTAAAAGTGTTGGAAAAAGTATAGCAAATAATGCCCCAAAAAAGCAGAATTAGGGAAATACTAAAGATTAGAGCAGAAATCAATATCGGAAAAAGAAAACAAAACAAAACAAAACAAAAAAAGAAACAAACAAACAACAAAAAAATTAGAACAGATCGATAAAACCAGGAGCTGTTTCTTTGAAAGAATTAACAAAATTGATAAATCCCTATCCAGTACGATCAAAAAGAAAAAGGAAAGGACCCAAAAAAAATAAAATGATGAGTGAAAGAAGAGAGATTACAACCAACATCACAGAAATACAAGCAATAATAAGAGAATATTATGATGAATTTTATACCAACAAATTGGGCTATCTAGAAGAAATGGACAAATTCCTAGAAATATATATGAAACGGGAAGAAACAGAACATTCAAAAAGGTCCATAACCATAAAATAAATTGAATCAGTAGTCAAAAATCTCCCAACAAACAAGAATCCAGGGTTGGATGGCTTTCCAGGAGAATTTTCAGAAATATTTAAAGAGTTAACACCTATTCTTTTGAAGCTATTCCAAGAAAGAGAAAGGAAGGAAAGAAAGAAAGAAAGAAAGAAAGAAAGAAAGAAAGAAAGAAAGAAAGAAAGAAAGAAAGAAAGAAAGAAAGAAAGAAAGGCAGAAATGGAAAGAAAACTTCCAAATTTATTCTACAAGGCCAGGATTACCTCGATTCCAAAATCAGACAAAGATCCCACTGAAAAGGAGAACTACAGACCAGTTTCTCTTATGAACATAGACGCAAGGTTTCTCAACAAGATATTAGCCAACTGGATCCAACAATACATTAAAAGAATTATTCACCACAGTCAAGTGGGATTTATCCCTGGGATGCAGGGCTGGTTCAGTACTCACAAATCAATCAATGTGATACATCATATTAATAAAAGAAAGAATAAGAACCACATGATCCTCTCAATAGATGCAGAAAACACATTTGATAAAATCAACATCTTTATTGATAAAAACCCTCAGAAAGTAGGGATAGAAGGAGTATACCTCAAGATCATAAAGGCCATATAGGAAAGACTCGCCCCTAATATCCTCAATAGGGAAATACTCAGAACTTTCACCTTACATTCCAGAACACGACAGGGATGTCCACTTTCACCACTGTTATTCAACATAGTGTTGGAAGCCTAGCCTCAGCAATCAGACAACACGATGAAATAAAAGGCATCCAAATCTGCAAGGAGGAAGTCAAACTTTCACTCTTCACAGATAACATGATACTCTATGTGGAAAACCCACAAGACCCCACCAAAAAACTGCTAGAACTGATCCATGAATTCAGCAAAGTCACAGCAGATAAAATCAATGTACAGAAACTGGTTGCATTTCATACACCAATAATGAAGCAGCAGAAAGAGGAATCAAGGACTCAATCCCATTTACAATTGCATCAAAAACCCATAAAATAACTAGGAATAAACCTAACCAAAGAGGTGAAAAATCTATTCACTGAAAACTACAGAAAGCCCATGAAAGAAATTGAGAAGACATGAAAAATGGAAAAAAAAAACATTCCATGATCACAGATTGGAAGAACAAATACTTTTTAAAATGTTGATAGAACCAAAGCAAGCCTAGGACAACTTAAAATTTAACATATTTATTTTTCCTGCTGTGACGTCATGTTTTGCCTGCTTATGATAGTTTTAGAGTGATTGTCTTCTTTCTTGTATCCAGGAGCCTCTGGGAAAAAAAAATATGCAGTAAATAATTCAAAACTCTTAATTAATGATATTCTTCTTAACGTATTAGATACATTTATTGGAGTGATAATTTGATTGAAGTTTAGTGATTGTTAAGGATTTTCCCCTTAGCCGATAGTCTCATCATTACACATCACAGGCAATGACTCTTGTCATATGTCATAGATCAATGCACGATTAACATGAAGTACTCAACCGGTAGACTGCTGTGGAAACTGACCGAGCACTAGCTGCAGTGCTCAAATGACCTGAAGTGATAATCACTGGCCAAAATACCAACTGAAGTTCAAAGGGGAGCTTTGCTGGATCGAGTGCAGTTTGCTTAGTACAAATTAATTTCACAGTTTCCTCTTTCACCAGCGTTCACCAAGGATCCATGTTCTACTGCCAATAAATAAGACTTCATTTGTTTCTTGAAATAATTATTGGTGCGAAATAGAACTTGAAGAAGCCAGTCGTGGTAGCCTGTGGCTATTTCTCCTCCACTAGAGCACTCTAAATTCATTAACTTTTAGCAATTACTTTTGTACCAGATGATTTATCTCTCTAACCCAATCAATTTGCCCATATTTTCCTCACTGCACGGTTTGTAAGTTGGGGAGAAAATCTGCCTGTTTGGACACCTGATGGAGGCCAAATTTCCACGTTAGAGTTCCATTTCAGTTTTTGAAATTGTAAAAACCTGACTTCTTAAATAATGTTCTTTGCTTATTCAGTTTTTATCTGTGATGTGTAAAGATGAGTGATTATGTGTTGTGCAGCAATGATTCCACCACTCTTCTCAGGCTTTATTTATCGTGGAGTAGGACTTCAAAGGGGTTTATATGAGCAAATACAACATTCCACTTGAATAACTACAGGTGGGGACAGGCTACAGGATTGAAGATCTTTCTTAGTGATCAGTACACCCAGAGCTGGTCTGTTGGGCAATGTGTTTTGCTGCAGGCAGAAGCTGTTGATACCTGGGTGGGGGGAGAGGAAGGGATGGGGAGGCAGAGGAGGTTCTAATTGCTAACACTTCCAGAAGGCAGATAAAGGTTAGCAAGTAAGGAAAAGAGAAAAGGTCAGGAACACATAACGGCCCTTTTCCCCAGAGTCCTAGCCAAGAAATTCAGAAAACAGGAGATTCCCACTGCATTTTTCAGAGGATGTTTTAGAGGACTATTTGTTCTATTGAGATCTAACGTTCTAAAAACATGACGAATTATGGAAAGTACCTGGATTTATAATGTTTTTTGATCTAGGTCTTCTCTGGATTTGTGAGATGTCCTCGCTACAATTGGAGAGGTCAGTGACCACAGAGTGAGAAGCTGATACTGTCCGAGGAGTGTTGAAAGACAGTGGACTAACTCAGGAGGAGTAGGTACAGAGATGGTAGAGTCACATGGTTTGAGGGGGAAATCTTGATTTACAGCTTAGTAGATTTGCAACTTTGGCTAAATTTCTCACTCTCCAAGCCCTGAATCTTTGATTTATGACGTTGTGGTAAAAACGTTAGCTAGTACAGTGCCCCTCCTCACTTATCCACAGTTCGACATTGTACAGTTTTAGTTGCCGTTTGGAAGCAGATGATTCTCCCTCGAAAGTATTGTTACAAGGTCCATAGCAGCCTGACAGTACGTCATGCTATGCCATTCACCTCCCTTGGTCTCATCACACAGGCATTTTATCGTCTCCCATCATCACAAGAAGAATGGTGAATATAGTGTAATAAGAAGGGTGAGTACATTACAGTAAGATATTTATAGTATACACGTGTAGGAAAAACCGGTATATATATATATATATATATATATATATATATATATATATATATATATATATATATATATATATATATATATAGGTTCAGTATTATCCACAGTTTTAGGAATGTACTGGGGGGGGGGTCTTGCGACATATCCCCGCCCCCCATAAGGGATAACTACTTGATATATTGAACTTGTAAGTAAACCTAGCACGAAATTAGAAGCTTTACCCTTTCCATCTGTTTTAATCTTTTTAACAATTCCATGGAGGGAATATCTACATTTTCAAGTGAGGAATTGGAGTTTTGGAGTGATTATATAGTTCTCTTGAATTCACATCACTGGCAAATGGCAGAGTTAGGATTCAAACCCAGAAAATCCCATTCCAAAGCTCACACTCTTATTGATTATACTTTACCAATCACTATCTTTCTCAGCTAGTCGATAGCTAGGTGAAATACATATGGAAAGTATTGGTTGACCACTGCTGTGTAACAAAATACCATACATTCAACAGCTAGAAGTAACATCCACTTATTAGCTCATAGCTCTACAGGTCAGAAATCCTGAACAGGCTGTTTTTTTCTACTCAAGATGAAAATAGGGTGTCAGCTGGGCTTGGTTTTTCACTCAGAGGTTCTGAGGGAAAAACAAATCTGCTTCCAAATTCATTCCTATGGTTGGTGATATCAGTTCCATCCAATTATAGGACTGAAGTTCTTTTATTCCTCCCCCCACACACACATCAAATTCTCATCTGGGCACTCCTCTTCCCTGGGGAGCTCACTACATGGATGTTTGCTTTCCTCTTGGCCAGCCAGTCAGCTGTTTCTGACTTCTTGATCAGTAGGAGAAATCTCTCAGCTCCTAAATGGTCATGGGATTAAATCAGGCCCGCTTGGATAATCTCCCTTTCTTAAAGTCACATAAGACCACATAATATAACCTGGTCACAGAAATAAAATACATCCTGTTCACAGCTTCAGGTATTATGTAAGGCATCTACACAAGGAGCAGAAAAACTTGGGGGACAATCTTAGCATTCTGCCTACCATGTGAGGAGTGAGTAACAATCTCAAAGTATTGTGAGGATTGAAGGTAATAGCCTTAAATAATGAAGCAAGCATCTTGTTTAAATTTAACAGTTGATGTATTGGAACAATAATGATGATACCATAAAAGAGACTTATCCTCAGGTCTAAAGGACAGGCATGAGCCCAAATCAGGCAATAAAATCAGACATGCAGAGTCAAATAACCCAGATAATAAACAAAACTAAGAGGTGCGGTGAGGAGTTCAGATTTAGTTATTGGGGACCAATTTTCATATTTATAACTTGCAGACTTTACCAGTATTTATTGGATACTGATAGCTTGTTGGGTATGGGGATAGACCAAATTTTAAGACATAAAAAAGGGTCAGCATTATCTGTATTGATTTCTAGGCTTTGTACTGCTAGTTTATTTGCATCCAAGATAAGCAGGTACTCTCTGATTCTATCTTATATGCTTGGAATAAACCACTGCCTTCCCTCTCTTAGAAATTGTGTTAGTCTCTTTCATATGTTACCAAATTCCCTAGTACTAGTTCATTCTTATCTACCATGTGCTATTATCAATTCATACATTGACCAAGAGGAACTTTATAGCATCTTTATGATACATTATTTTAGATACTAAGTTACAACTAGGGGAAAATATATATCCAAATTACGTCTTATTATGCACCAGTGATATAAAATCTATGAGAGTTGACTAATATAAATTATGATTGTGTCAGATGAAGCTTTGGCATAATACCTATTAGATCAGGTTATGGCAGCTGTATGGGAACTCATAATTCTTTCTTCTCCATATTTTATCATCGGCTATGTAAAATCAAATTATAAACAGGAATATAAGATAGGGTACATTACTATTTATCATCAGATTTTACAACAAAGCAATAATTACCAAGATATAGAGATTCTATATCAAGAATACCTGGCATTAATGAGAATGGTAATTGTCGAATAAAAAGAGCTTCTTTCTTTCATAAACCATTTAATGAAAGTCTAGTTTATGCTAGCTCATGGTGGTATGTAGTAAGGGTAAATAATATCTTCTCTCAAAGAGATTATGATGTATTTAGGGGTAAAACAGAGAAATAAGTCAATGAAAGTATGTTGAAGAGTGCCTGGGTGTCTCAGTCAGTTAAGTGTCCAAATTCTGCTTGGGTCATGATCTCACTGCTTGTGGATTCAAGCCCCACATCGGACTATGTTCTGACAGCCCAGAGCCTGCTTGGGAGTCTCTCTCTCTCTCTCTCTCTCTCTCTCTCTCTCTCTCCCTCGCTCTCTGTCCCTCTCTGACTCATGCTTTATGTATCTCAAAATAAATAAATAAACTTCAAAAAAAAGCATCTTGAGCTATTCCAGAGTTATGCTCAGAAAGCTATAGGGGCAAGGGTTATAACTCAAACAGTTGAGCAGTAGACTGTGATTTGACGTATTTGCCATCCAGGCATAGACTCCACGCTTATCCCACTCTTCACCCTTCCTATCATATTATCACACATATAATAGATTTGCAGTTCATATATGTTCAGTGAATAAATGAGAAAAGAATTTAGTTGGTAACGTGTTTAACTCCTAGTATCTTTCTTCCCTTTTCTTACATCCTCAAATAAAAATTATAATCCCATTTTCTTCCCAGGATCTGGCTTCAGAGGCTTCAGAGGAATCTTGCTCTACCCCTGATTTGGGGTTCAGATCTAACTACATCAGCCTAAGGTAGTGGTTCTTGACCATATATACAGACATTTTTGTGAGAGGGGAGGTGGTAGTGTGACTTGTTACTGGACTCTACTGGGTAGAAGCCAGGGATGTTGCCACCCATCTATAATGCAGACAATCATCCGTCTCCCCATCAAGGAATCATCTGGCCAAAATTTCAGTAGTGCAGATGTTGAAAATCCTGATCTAATTTCATCTCTCTAACCCCAGGAATTGGTTCAGGGAAGAGCACCTGATCTAAATCAATCTAACCAGACAAAAGGTTGGAGGTTTTCTTTGATGTCAAGCAAAATGAAGCTCTATCAATGGAATATAAATCTGGAAGCATCCATCGAATGTGGAAATGTCTGAAGCTAAGACCTAAGGACACAATTTGAAACCATGAAGAGAAAGTTATTTAGGATTAGCATCCACGTGAAGGAGGATGAGCTGAGAAATATAAAAAGAGATTTGTATAATTTGAGCAAGGAAATTAAACACAATCTGAAGCCTCCCATATCTCTGAAAGTTTTAGTAATATAATCCAATAAATGATCTTTAAATTATTTAAATATGTGGTCCTGATAGCTTGCAACAAAACTCTCCAATCCAATGATAATAAGTGAATGCATTAAAAATAAGACATAGGTAAAGACAAAAAAATAAAACAATATGTGATGGGAGGGGCTAGCAAATGGAAAGGGGGTTGTGAGCCAATATGACTTATTCTAGCAGCCCCACTCTGACCTTATCTAAACACTCTTAAGAGCACGTTTAATGGAAAGAGCAATGCTGATTTCATTAGCATGTTCAAACAGATCTCACTGGGGTGCTTGGGTGACTCCTGTGGTTAAGTGTCCCACTCTTGGTTTCAGCTCAAGTCACGATCTCATCATTTGTGAGTTCGAGCCCCACGTCAGGCTCTGCACTGACAGCATGAAACCTGCTTGGGATTCTCTCTCTCTCTGTCTCTGCCCCTCCCCTGCTCACACACACTCTCTCTCTGTCAAATAAATAAACTTTAAAAAAAAAAAAGATCTCGTTGATTCTCAGCACCACCACCTTGGCATTCAGAGATGCCTTGATCTAAAAGATGCTGTTCCCTCAACCCCAATTTCACACAGTCCTAAAGATTTTCCACTAAGTCTACATCCTCTACGGAGTCTCCCTAGATCCCATGGGTCAAAATTAGTACCATCCATTGCCCACCAATATATAGTATGAGAGAAAATTGTTTGAATTTCTTCGATAGGCTTTATAATAGTGTGACAATAAAAAGCTATTGTTTTACCCATTCATTAGATTTGAGCTACTGAAAATTAAGTACAGTCTTCATCATCTTTGTAACTCATAGTTTTGAAGACTATTTATACCTAATAGAAACACATGAAACTTTATTTAATTAAATAATGCTATTTAGCCAAAACAGCACATTTTTTTTTTCATTTGGGAGTAAATAAACATTTTAATATCCTTATAGGGGATTGTCCTTCTCTACCTGAGACAGAGCTCACCATTCCAAATGATGGTGTGGAGGGAGGTGGAAAAAGAAACGAAACAGAATTTTAAAAAATTGGATTTGGATGACCTTATTGATGATGTTTCCTTCAAGTTTAAAGAGCCCTCCTCCTCCTGATGTGATCCTAAAAAAATGCTTTCAGTACTTCTGCCTTTATCACTGTTTATTACTTTGGAGCATGGAGACAGAAGGGTATCACAGAACTTCGCCATTATCCTCAGAAGGGAGTCATAGGGCACTGCTGTTATCCTCAGTTATTGTCTGTGTATTTGTCTCAAACAAATAGAGCGGTAATACTCCCTTTGTGCTAATTGAAGCTGATATTTACATACTTTCAGATTCTTCCTGGGGATAACACAGTCCCAGACATGGAAAGGTAGTTTCTCTCTGCTATCTCATACCACCAGGATAATATCTTTAAATATCTGTTCAGATCCTGAACTCCCACCTTTTAAAATTTTTCAGCATCTTCCCAACTCTCAAAGATACAAGCCAGAATGTTTTGTCTGACATATTAGGACCATTGGATACTATTTTTTGCCTCCATATAGGCCACCCCCTACTTCTTCTCCTCTGTGCATCTGCTACTATCTATTCATTACTAAAGGACTTTCAACAAAGCATGCTCTATCCTACATCACTGGCTTTGCATGTGATGCTTGTTTTATGAAGAGGCATTCTCCACTCCTTTGACAACACGACATATTTCTATCCATACTTATGACCTAAATCTTGAACCTTTTTGATCTTCTGGCCATTCCACCATAGATCGAGATGAGAACTCCCTCCTCCCTGCATTATCAGCACCCTGTGGGATCTGTCTGTCTTTTTCGCTATTGCTGCTTTCCTCCCCAAACAACTTGAAAGTCCCTTAAGGAAGAAAGCATTTTGTATTAATGCTTTAATCCATTAAATGAGGGGCTTTCTAGTATTTTCAACTGTGATCCACATTAATAATATAGTTTAGGGGCTCCCAGGTGGCTCAGTCAATTAAGTGACTGACTTCGGTTCAGATCATAAGCTTGTGGTTCATGAGTTTGAGCCCCACGTCGGGCTCTATGCTGACAGATCGGAGACTGGAGCCTGCTTCAGAGTCTGTGTCTCCCTCCCTCCGTGCCCCTCCCCTGCTCATGCTCTGTCTTTCTTTCTCTCGAAAAATAAAAACATAAAAAAAATTTGAAGAATGCAGTTTAAATGGAGATTCAGAACACAAGTTTGTGTGCATGCACGCGCACATGTGTAACTGAAATTCACTATGAAAATTTCCCTTTTCTCTTTCATCTTCTATCTATTTCATATTTAAACAAAAACTACCCTCTCCCCCACTATTCTCCTGGTCTTTCATATCTAAGTAAACAGCATCATCATGTATCTACTCAACTATTGACACAGCCTGCTGGTCCTGGATCTCTCCCTTTCCCCTCCTGGTCCTCAACCTCTCCCTTTCCCCTCCCCTCCCTTGCTTCCTGTTATACCTGCATCTACTGCTTCCACCTCTGCTCAAGTATTGGTCCAGAATGTAACCATTCCTGCTGTAGGCAATGGAAATAGCCACCACCTAGACTTCACACTTCCATAATTATCTTTCCATCACTTTTTACAAGTGGAAATAAAAGTCAAGTCATTTTATATTATTTTTTTAAGTTTTCATAACAAATTACTACAAAGTTGGTGGCTCAAAACAACAGAAAGTTTTTTTCTCACAGTGTCAGCAGGGCCATACTCCCTCTGAAGTGTCTATGGGGGATATCACTTCACCCTTGCTCAGCTTCTGGTTGGGTCCAGATTTTTCTTGACCTGTGGCCACTTAACTCCACTCTCTGTCTTCATCTTCATTTGGCTTTCTTCTTTGACCATCTTTGTCTCAATTTCTCCTTTGCCCATTCTTGTGAAGTCATCTGTTAGACTTGGGGGCCACTTTCACGCTAAGATGTCCTTGTCTTGAGAACCCTAACTTAATTATATCTGCAAGGACCCCCATTTCCAAATAAAGTCACAGGTATAGGTTCCTGGTGGACATACCATAGTATAGAAAACCAAAATTCAGCCGAGAAAATTTGAAGATCAAATTGGCTTTATTGAGCAATTCATGAATCAGGCAGCATCTCTTCTAGCAAGTAGAGAGATTCTCTGAGGAGCTGCACAAATAGGAAGGATTTTAAAGGTAGAAACATGAGGGACAATTAGCAAAAGAAAAATAAACATTATTTCAGGTAAACACACCTTCCCTTATGGGGAAGAGCAAGCAATCTTATTAGGCGGATTGCCCCATCTTCTTTTGGGGAATGAAGAGGGCCCTTACAACAGATTGCCTCATTGGTGCTGAGCAGAAAATTCCTGACCTTACAATTAAAACTACATTTTGGGGGGAGGCTATAACTGCAATTAGGTTGGATATTAAACCTCACTTTGGTGATTTGTCCTTCCATAAATGATTCATTTTGAGTCCTGTGGTTTTAACAATAGAGGGAGGATTTCACTGAGCAATTCTAAAATAATTATTATATGTTCTGGTACTCCCACCATGTCTGAGGAATAACGAGGAAGACCCTACTAAAGTTAATGTACTGAGAGGGGCTCAGATGAATTATTTTACCTTATAAATACTCAAAAAATATTGAGGATTTTCACTGAGTATAGGAGAGTTTACCTATTTAGAAACTAAAATAAAGCTTGACCTAAATGTAGCTTTATCTATCATTCTTCCTAAACAAAAGCATAAAATATTCTGTAATAAAAGACTTACTTTTAAATCAACTTCCTATGCTTGATTTCATATAACACATCATCTTTTAATATTATATGTAAAACACCTTTTATACGGCTCTAAGGAAATTGTGGAATAGGCTTAACAATAATCAAATAATATTATATTAATACTGCCAGAATAGAAATAACTATATATATACATTATATATATGTAATTAATGAAAAAAGGGCATTTAAGCTAATTCCAAAGACACCGAAGTAACAACAAAGCTAAATATTTTATAATGACTTGTGAGAACTCAGAGCTGACTGATTGCTAAACACTGTGAACATTTACCTGAAAAGTGGAATTGTCATTGTTTGAATTTTAGCCTTTGCTTAAATCTTCTAGCCAGAAAAGTATTTATGTACATTTTAAGTATAAAACTATATTTTTATATTAACCAGATAATGAAAAATTGTTTTTTGGTCTCTTTAGAATTGCTAACATTTTTCTAAAAGTAATAGATGAGATAAGTTAGACTTTAATTATAAATACTTTTGAGCCACTGGAATATTCAGATGTTTCTCAACTATTTATTTAGAATCTCTTTGACCTCAAAAGTTAGAAACTGAATGAGAATGATGACTATAAAGCACATTGTTTTTCCACTTTCACACTTTAAAGGGACTCTGAGCAAATAAGAAAACGAATCAATATAACCAATATCGAAAAGAAAATGGAACTACATCAAACTTCAATTTGTATTGTTTTTTATTAAGTATCCACTGCATCAAAGAAACTAGAAAATATATGCTAATATATGTATTTTCATTGTATGAATCATTTTTTAAGGATATTTTTTAAAGTTTATTTATTTCTTGACAGAGAGAGAGAAAAAAAAGCACCAGTGGGGAGGGACAAAGAGTGAAAGAGAGAGAGAATCCCAAGCAAACTCTGTGCTGTCAGTGCAGAGCCTGACACAGGGCTCAATCTCACCAACCATGAGATCATGACCTGAGTCGGTATCTAGAACTGGATGGGTAACTGACTGAGCCACCCAGACACTCCAAATCAAGTTTAATAAAAGGCATAAACATAAAAATAGGCAGTGAGAAGAGATAGTTGGAGGTAGGGTGTCATTTAACTCCACAGAAAATATACTCCTTCATCCCTTCCATAGACATGAATTGAGCACCAAATATGTGACAAAGACCATGCTTTGTATAATTTATGCCTGTACGGCATAAATTCTCTTTCCTCAGAGAAATCACTTTTTTTTTAATCTCCTAAGCATTTTGTTATTCTTTCCCTTATTCATTCACTCAATAAGCATTTATTAATTGCCTACTCTATAGTAGACATTATCTTATATGTTGAATACACAATGTGAACATCAATCACTCATTGATTTACTCTTCTCCGATATGTGCTCGTTAGGATTATCAGTAAATTGCTTTGATTTAATCCAAATTATTATTATTAATTTATTTATTTATGTATTTAGTCCATGTCCAACATTTTAGATCAGTCCACCAACACCCTCTCTGAGACTTAAGAAATAAACTCAAACTCTCCTTTCATGTCTTCTTCAGACCACTCTCTATAGAACCTATCATACTTTTGACCACTTACAGTGAAATTAAAATGCAAACTCTGTTCTCTTAGTCAACAAAGACTTAAGATTTAACTCAGGCGTTTTTGCTTCCCAGCCTATGTGGGTTACTATACTTCATGCCTATCCTCATTTCCTCCATGAATCCAAAGACTGGCGCTTTCTAGTACTTTGGGTCTCTTAAATATTATTTTCACAGAAAAGTAATCTCTAGTAACTCCACCTTTTTAGTTCCTTACCTCCCAGAGTATTATAATCAGTACCATATTAGTTTCTTTCACAGTATAAATGAGAAAATAAATTCATAAGCTTTCTGTTTACAGACACTAGGGGTAGATCTACAGAAACTATAAATTAGTAAATAGACATTTATAAGTCTGTGTGATAAAAGTGCAAAGATGATATAGGTGCAGGCTATACAATAATAAAAATGGTTAAGCCTAACACCGTCTCTAAGTTTCTGCAGAACGTATACATCAGTAGACCTGGCTATCCAAAGCCAGGAAGTTGGGGTTTGAAAATAAAAAGGAGAGTTATAAGCCACATGGAGAACAAATACCTCAGGAATTTGATGGTGGGAATAAATAAGAATGAATTAAAGAGATAAGCAAGGACTGGATCATAAAGTACTTTATAATCTGTTTGAAGGAACGTAGTCTTCTGGGTACCATAGACAGCCATTAAATGTACTTAAGTTACCAAAAAGTTTGATGTAGAGGTGCTGTATTACATTTTTATTGTTTATATCAAATTATAACAAATTTAGAAACATAAAACAACGCCAATACATTTTCTCATAGTTTATGTGTCTCAGGAGTCTGTGTACAGGGTGGCTCAATCAGCTCCATACTTAGAGTTCACAAAGCTGAAGTCAAAGTGTCGGTAGGCCGTGTTCCTTTCTAGAGATTTTGGGAAATCATCTGTTTGCAGTTCCACGTGATAAAACTGAGGTCCCTGTTTCCATTCCGTCATATGGAATGTTCTCAGCTTTTAGAGCACTGCTCATATCCCCTGCCTCATGTCCCCACCCAAAGCGACAGCTTATCAGTTACCTCTCATGCTTACACTTCTGCCTCATCTCTCTTACACATCTCAGCTACCATCTTCTTCTGCTTTTGGAACCCATGTGACCACATTGGCTCATTTGTATAACCCAGTTTATCCTCCTTGTCTTAAGATCAGTTGATTAGTAAACTTCAATCTATCTACAATGTCCCTTAGTTTAGTATTTGACTAAATAGCCAAGGTACAGATACCTTTTCAATTCTGCCTACCAAAATGAAGCAAGGAGAGCGGCTGAAATTGTTAAACTGATATAAAGGAAAATGATGATTCCTGAAATATGGTAGATGGATATGAAATATAAAATACAAAGCCATGTTCTGGTTGAGAATCTGTGTGGGTGGTGGTTGCACTCTTTGAGACAGCAAATATGTATGAAAAAGTTTGAAGAAACACCTTGACTTCACACGGAGTTTAATGAGTTTGTAAAATCTATGAAATGTCAAGTGAATGCAAATATTTAGTTGGGGAAAGCATATATGGCTTTGGTAGTCAAGATAAGTGATATGTACTGGGGACACAAATTTGAAATTCATTAACATATAAATGCATTTTAAAAATTATTTTTCTGTTTATTTTTATTTTTGAGATAGAGACAGAGCACGAGTGGGGCAGTGGCAGAGAGAAAGGGAGACACAGAATTTGAAACAGGCTCCAGGCTCTGAGGTGTCAGCACAAAGCCTGATGCAGGGCTCGAACTAACTAACTGCAAGATTATGACCTGGGTTGAAGTTGAAGTTGGACACTTAACTGACTTAACTGACTGAGCCCCCCAGGATGCCCCAATATATAAATATAATTTAAAACTTTGGAGTGAATAAAATTGTGTGTGTATATATATATAAATTATAAATTCTATATATATATGTAATAAATTATAAATTGTAAATTATATACAATACATATATGTATGTATATGTATGTATATATACATATATATGTATATGTATTACATACATTATATATATATATGTAATATATATATATGTGTGTGTGTGTGTGTGTAACTGACAGTTTAAGAATTGTGAAGAGTTGTCCAGAGTTTGGGTAGAAGGGTTGTGAACTTGAACATCAGATGGAAGATTTCTCAAACTGTAATGGTGGTGAGCTAGAAATATATACAGGTGGATGCATAAAACTTATTAGCTCTTGGATAAGCAAACCAAAGACATTTTTTCATGATAGGTTTTCAATTTTCTCTGAAAATTGGGAGTCAGAAACCAAGATCGGAATTGATACCATCAAGTCAAACTCAATTCAGAACACAACAGAATGAACAAAAAGATGGTTAAGATACAGTTTGATAATTTATGTGGTTTTGGTGGCACTGTGGCCTGAGACAAGGGAAATGCAAACTCACATTTAAACACTTGGTAGGTGCTCATGAAATATTTAGACATTTTTTTATGTTTATTTATTTATTTTGAGAGGGAGAGAGAGAGAGGAAGGAGCAGAGAGAGAGGAAGGGAAAGAATCCCAAGCAGGCTTCATGCTATCACCATGGAGCCCTACATGGGACTCCAACTCACACACTGTGAGATCACAACCTGAGTCAAAACCAAGCACCCAGTTTAACATTTGACTCAGCCATCTAGGTCCCCCTAGACATTTTTTGATGAAAGTTGTCATAATTTGTTTGTTTAGAAAACCAAAATTGTGTCATAAGTAAAATCAGATTCCTTTGCCTGGCATTCAAAGATCTTTACTTCACAATACTAGTTCTTATATCTCAATATTTAAAATATTCACACACAAAACAAAAGCAAATGCAGAAACAAGACAAAACCAAAACCAGAGGGTCCACAGGTGGTATTTGTTCCAGAGATAAGTTTGTTTTGGCTTCACAGTATTTTTTACAATATTGCATTATTAATAATAGACACCACCCCAACAACCAGAATTTATCGAGTTTTTATTGTGGACTAAGTACTGCACTTAGATTTTTATGTGTTTTTTAAATCTAATTATTAATACTACTGTATCAGTTGTAGGCTAAAAACTATCAGAGAACCAGTTTTCTTATACGAAGTTACCTTCTCTGTTGTCTATGCCTAGACTAGCACTTACAATATGGTAGGTGTTCAGTAATGTTTGTCTAATGAACAAAAACTTTTATAAAATTAATTAATTAATTCTATTTTTAAACAAGCAAGCCTTAAAACTTAGAAATTTGCCATTTATTTTTCTTGGAAGATTTATAGTGGTTTTATGTTTTCATTGAATTTTAATTTCATTGACACGTATTTTGTTGTAGAGTAGGAATCATACCTGACTTCCTTCCCAGCTGGTCACCAGTAACCAATACTGATGATTATTACTCCTCATTTTCTTAAAATATTTTATGGTTTTTATGGAAATATAGTTTTCTTAGTCTCTGTCATTATTAAAACATTATAAACTATTTTTCTATTTTTTTATAAAACAAATTCATCTGTGTATATTTCTAGGAATTTCATGGACACAGTACTATATTACTGGTCCATCATGAAAGCACGTATGCTTATGTATAAAGGTTTCTCCAATGATATGTTTCATTCTCTTCAGGAGTAACATGGTTATTAGAAAAAAAAATTGAAATTGAGGTGAGTGAAAAGACTCAAAATGTACCAACATGTATATTCCCTTGGCTTTGACTTAAAGTTCTCAATCTCAAGAAGATATGGGGAATGGAGGATAAAATAAGACTAAATAGAACTAAAGAGAAGGCTTTAGTTTTAAGACAAACATGAATGATCTGAGACATTTCCCTTTGATATGTACTATACGGTTTCCTTTATTCTCTTTATTATATACCAGACTAACAAAATGTTGTTTTTAAACTCTGATCTATCTCACCTATACTTAGAAATTATCATTGATTATAAACAAGTTATAATTGCAATAGCAACTGAGGAAAGAAAAATCCTGTCAATGGCAATTGAGAAGAATCAATATGTGATATAGTTCATTTCATGCACCTGGAAGGTTGCTGTCAAGATTTAAATTTTGGTGTGTGATTGTATGTAAAGGAGTCAATTCCCTTAAGCAATAATGCTCAACTTTGGTTTAATATTGTAATTAGTTCAGGAGCTTTTAAGAATCCCAACACCCAGGCCACACCCAAGAGCAATTAAATTTGAATCTCTGTGGTTGACATCCAGACAGTAGTATTTTTAACAGCTCCCCAAATGATTAGAATATGGAGTCAAGGCTGACAATCATTGCTTCAGAGTGGTATGACACATTGTATACGTGAGTATGCATGTGTTTGGGTCCATATTATGTGTTTATTTCTTGAAATCTGTTCTACTGATTTGTTTTATGATATTAATATTTGAATTATCATTAATTAATTCATCTGCTAATACAGTTAGATTTACACATTTTTACTTTTGCTAAGTATTTTTATATTTCTGTTTTTATTTGCCTTTTACATTACTGAAGTTTTTAAAATTTAAAATACATATACATATATATATACGCAAAGTTATGTGTAATAATACATATATGTATATATTATTTAAATCTGTTTATATATTTATACATCATAGACTTATTTATTGAACATCTATATTAAATATACATACATTATTATACATAGATACTTATATATTAAAATATATAATGTCTCATATATTTTTGAATGTTTTATACTTCCTTTAGCATTAAAAAATGCCACTTATTCTCTAGATTTTTCTCATTTGTTATCTAGCACATAGAAATATATTGATCTTGGGGCACCTCATTGGATCGGTTGGTTAAGCATCCAACTCTTGATTTCAGCTCAAATCAAGATCACATGGTTCATGAGTTTGAGCCCGTGTCAGGTTCTGTGTTGACAGTGCAGAGTCCTCTTGGGATTCTTTCTCTCTCTGCCCCTCCCCCACTCATGGTATCTCTCTCTCTCTCTCTTTCTCTCTCTCTCTTTCAAAATAAATAAACTTAAAAAAGAAATATTCTGATCTTGAATCAGAGAATTCTATTAAATGGCACTACTTTTTATAGGTTTCAATGTGATTTATTTAAATTCATATCATATAGGGAAATAATGATATGTAGATCTATTTTAATCTTTAAATATTTGCATGATACTGCACTTAAAGCTTCTAGCCCTAGGAAAGAAATATTGCATTTAAAACATTTTCCAATTAAAGGAATTTTAGAAGTCATCTAGTCAAATCTTTTTCAAGTTTTTGACTGCAAGTCATTGTAAAAAAAAAAACCCAGTATTTTTATTGCATTCCAGTATACTTATATACACACAATGAGAACAAAGCTTCCTAATGAACCGTTTACCTTTTGTGTGTGTGATGCCTTGTGATATTTTCTCTTCTCTTCTATTCTAACTCATTTTCAAATAGCATTTGTCACAATACGCACAACTGTTTTCAGACCCACTTAAGTGTTGAGAGAGGTCTGAAGATCATTTTTAGTTCAACACCTTCATTTTATAGATAAATACACTGAGAACCACGCAGTTAAGGAGCTTGTCCTGGGTGACACAGCTACATGGTGACAGTTCAGAGGAATGTGCAGTGCCCAGATCCTCCTATCCAAGTTTCATCGCATTGGGACCTCTCAGAATTGATTATAGTATTACATCAGGTGGATGAAAAAAAAAACATAGATTATCAAGTTTTTCCATCTTGTGTTGCTAATAAGCTAATTTTATAAATAAAATACTGTTCTTTTCTTTTCTAATTTTTCTGTATTCTTTTATTATAACATACATCTAGGCTAACACAGACTTTAAAAAATGAAACTTCCAATCGGACACCCAGAGTTTCTTCCTAGCTCTCCATAAAGATTTTCTTTCACTCTCTGCATGTGTTTCAAAACTACAGTTTACAGTAAATATAATTAAAATAGTTAAAATTTCTAACCGAAAAGTATCTATTAAAGAAAAAACTATATATAGCCTCGCCTGGGAATGAGATACATGTATTTACTTCACTGTAAACTTGTAAAAGAAATAAACTGAATTTCATTGTTCGTTTCCTCTATTCTTGTGGTATCTAGACCAAAATTTACAATTAGGATACTGTCTCCAATTTTTTCAACCCTTAGTATAACCTAAGGGTTTAAACTATGGGCTTAGTATAAACTTTCTGAGGACATACCATGAAGATAAATACGCGTATACATATGTATATACACATACACTTCTTTATAAATTATACACAGGTATTCCTGTGTTAACATCACATAAGGTATATAGCTTCTGCCCTAAGGAGAAATTTTAAACAGGTGAAATGAAAAAGAAATAAAAACAGAATTTTTCTTCTTCTTACTCTCCAATGGATGATTTCACCTACCCCAGTTTGGAGTTCACTGAATACTCAGAAGAATATTTCTCAAATGTTGCTGGTTAATATTTGTGACACATACGTATTTCAGGGACTCAACCCAGAATTTTTCAGCCAGGATTGCTATAGCAATTGGCTAGTATTCTAACTTTTAATAGATGTTTTAATTTGGGAGATTTCTATCAAATCTCTCACATATTTTAGTAAAAAATATCAATAGAGACATGGCCAATCTCTACCAAGACATGCTGGTTTAGTAGATGTGAGATGGGCTTGGAAATCAGCATTTCATTAAATTACAATTACGGCAGTTTCCAGTCTCCTCACTGGCAAATATGGACAGAATATACATAAAACATGCACGCCAATTGGCTGGCTAATTGATTGTATGTGTGCAACCCCCCTTCCTCTTTGAGAAATGCAACCACTTCCATGTTAGACTTTAAAGATATTTTGTCCCTTGAATTCCTACAATTTCCTTGGTTTCAAGATAAAGTTAAGCAATCCATTTGTTTCTGATTATTGTCCATTCAATTTTTCAAAATCTGATTTGTAAATTACTTAAAGCTAATCACAGGAAAATGACATTGGATCTATGTTTTAAAGATTTACTCCTTCATTGGAAAAGTCACTTAAAATTTTTTTTAAAGTTTTTATTTATTTTTGAGAGAAAGAGACACAGAGCAAGTAGAAGAGGGGCAGAGAGAGACACACATACAGAATCCAAAGCAGGTTCCAGGTTCTGAGATATCAGCACAGAGCTCGATGTGGGGCTTGAACTCACAAACTGTGAGATGATGACCTGAGCTGAAGTCGGATGCTCAATCGACTGAGTGACCCAGGTGTCCTGGAAAAATCATATTTGATTGAAGTGTATACATTTTAACACTAAAAGATTGGTTAGGAGGAAAACATAGTGCTTAGAATAATTAATTACAAGCTTTACATTATGTCTTTCCTTCAAGGAAAGGCAAAATAATTTTTATATATTAATCTGACTCACTTATGTTTTTCAAATAATCCTAGACTCCTATATTACATAGAAACTCTAAATATTTTGCATTGCAAAAGAATGAAATTGAATCACTTTCTTATGTCATATAGAAAAATAAACTCAAATGGATTAAAGACCTGATGCCATAAAACTCTTAAAAAGAACAGAGGCCGTGAACTCTTGGACATCGGTCTTAGTCAATTTTTTTGAATCTGTTTCCTCAAGTGATGGCAACAAAAGCAAAAAATAACGTTAAGGACTGCATCAAACTGGAAAGCCTTTGCAGAGTAAAGGAAACCTTCAACAAAATGAAAAGGTAACTGACCAAATGGCAGAAGACATTTGCAAATGATATATTTGATAAGGGTTTATTATCCAAAATATATAAAGAACTCCTTCAACTCAACAACAACAAAAAATCTGAAACAAAAGTATTCTTACTGAAAAATGAACAGAGGACTTGAATAGATATTTTTTTTTCAGAGAATACACACAGAGAGCCAACAGGCACATGAAACGATGCTCAACATCACCAATCATGAGGATAATGTATATCAAAATGACAATGAGATACTGAGTCACTCCTGTGAGAATGCCCATCATCACAAAGACAAGAAATAACAAATGTTGGTGAGGATGAGAAAAGAGAAGCTGTGCACTCTTGATGAGAACGTAAATTGATGCAACCACTCTCCAAAACAGTATGGAGATTCTTCAAAAAACTAAAAATAGAACTACTATATGACCAGCAATTCTATTTCTGGTTGTTTATCTGAAGAAAACAAAAAAAAACTAATTAAAAAAAAAGATGTAGGCATGTCTACGTTCATTGCAGCATTATTTAAAATAGCAAAGACATGGGAGCTACCTAAGTATCCATCGACAGATAAATGGACAAAGAAAGTTTGGTATCTATGTACACTGGAATATTATTCAGCCATTACAATAATGAAATATTGTCATTTGTAACAATATGGAGGGCACTAGAGGGTATTATGATACGTGAAATAAGTCAGGCAGAGAGAAAGACAAATACTACATAATTTCACTTACATAGGAATCTAAAGAACAAAACAAATGAAAAACAGAACAAAAAAGAAACAGACTCAAAAACACAGAGAACAAACTGGTGGTTCCCAGAAGGGAGGGGGGGTTGGCAGTATGGGTGAAAAATTAAGAGCTACGAACTTCTAGTTATGAAATAAATTCATCTTAGAGATGTAAAATAGAGCACAGGGGACATATCAATAGTGTTGTAATAAGTTTGTAGGGTGACAGATGGTAACTATACTTATTGTGGGTGATCTTTTCATAATGTACATAAATGTTGAATCATTATGCTATACACATGAAACTAATATAATATTATATGTCAACTATACTTTAATAAAAATAATAATAATAAAATATTTTAAAAATCACATATTTTAATAAAGTCATTGCTCCTGACATCCATTCTAACCTTAACACATACACACACACACACATGTACATATTATGACATGGCTGTTGACACATTCAACCAAAAAAAAAAATGAATTTAGTATTCATTTAAAAAGTATTGAACAAGGGGGACACTGGGTGGCTCAGCCAGTTAAGTGTCTGACTTTCACTTAGGTCATGATCTCAGTGCTTGTTGAGTTCAAGCACCATGTTGGGCTCTGGGTTGACAGCTCAAAGCCTGAGCCTGCTTTGGATTCTGTGTCTCCTTCTCGCTCTCTGCCCCTCCCCCACTCGCACTCTGTCTCTCTCTCTCAAAAATAAACATTAAAGAAATTTTCTTTTAAACTATTGAACAAGAATTCTACATAATTGTCTACGTTAAATATGTAAGTATTTTGTCTTGATGTTACCAGAATTAATGAGTTATGTCAGTAACATAAGCTTTCCAGATTTCCTGTCAGCTCTTCCTTGTTTTTTGTTTTGTTTTTATTTTTTTTTAACATTTATTTTTGAGAGAAAGAGAAAGAGACAAAGTGTGAGTGGGGGAGGGGCAGAGAGAGAGGGAGACACGGAATCCAAAGTAGACTCTGGGTTCAGAGCTGTCAGCACAGAGCCCACGTGGCGCTCAAACTCACACAGTTGGGAGGCTTAACTGACCGAGGCACTCAGGTGCCCCTCAGCTCTTCTTTTTATAACCAAGAAGGGAAAATGGGATTTATCTTTAATTTCGTTGTGTTGAGAAGGATTCTAATCTTGAACCCTATGTCCAGCAGGGAAGAATATGATAATAACCTGAAAATTGAACATGTTTTCCACTGTGAAGTGGAAGCCTGAGTGGAATTATAATTATCAGTTGTTTCAATATGCATGAGTGGCCTTGGTAATCTTGGAGAAACACTACCATAAAAAAAAAATCCTATAAGGAGTGCTAATGTCAAGTTTAATAAATCAATAATTCAAAGTGGCAAAAGAAATTCCAAGGAAATTTTTATTTTAGGAAGGTTTCCCTGCCTTTAGGCAACTCTAGTTAAACATAAATTATTTCTCAACTTTATTTAGATTTTTTTGTTTGTTTTCATTTTAGAATATCCCTCTAAAACATTCAGAGAGAATTCTCTGTGCATTCTGGGATAACTCTTACGAGTATATCATATATTTTTTGTTTCATATTGACAAAAACAAAACCAAATATTCCTTATTAGAGTTTAGTCATTAAGTAACACTTGTAGGTAGGTAACTAATATTATTAGTCATTTCACAGAAGAGTCAAGTTAGGTAGATGACTGCATTAATTTGTTAATGGATGGAAGACCTTATAACCATCAGTAATCATCAGCAGCGGCTAGCAAAATTCCAGCCCTTATTTGGCACTTAATTAGTAGAATGCATAACTGATTAAATAACTAATTGCCTGAATGGAGGAATGAATAAAACAAATAGAATTCGCCCTTATGAATCCATTTCACTTACTAGGTTTATTTCATTTACCAGAGGTCATTAATGCTTTCTATATTTCTTAGTCTAGATCTTGTATTTAAGCTCTCAAGCCGTCTGCGAATCTAACACTACAGTTTCTTTTATGTCTCCCTCTTGTTAACAAATGCTATGACTTTTTTAGAAGGAAGATGGTCCCTATCAATGGACACGAAGGTTGCGTTTCAGAACGTGGCTATAAATAATATAAATAATGCTGGAATAATCTTAGGGGCATATATATATTTTTTCAAATCACAACAGAGAAAGAAGGTATGGAGTATTTATAAAATAGAATATTACTCAGTCATAAAAGAGAGTGAGCTCTTTCCATTTGTGACAACTTGGATGGAACTAGTAGGTATTATGCTAAGTGAAATAAGACAGAAAAGACAAATTACATATGATTTCACTTATATGTAGGATCTAAGACAACAGAACCTGCAACCAACTAACCACCACCACCACCAATGAAAGAGTAACAAACCCATAATACAGAGAATGAACTGGCTGTTGCCAGAGGGGAGGCAGGGGGAGGGGGTTGTTGAGAGCATGCGTGAAGTGAATGAAGGAGATCGAGAGGTACAGGTTTACAGTTATGTAATGAGTAAGTCACAGGGATGGAAGGTTCAACATAAGGAATTATTGCATTATAATAACTTCTTATGGTGATGGATGGTAGCTATACTTGTAGTGAGCATAGCACAATGTTGTCCAATCACTATGTTGTCCAATCACTATGTTGTAAACTTGAAACTAGTGTAACATTTTGTGGCAATTATGCTTCAATTAAAGAAAAATTTAGGGGGAAACAGCTAAAACATGTTTCCAGGCTTACCGTCATTCTGGAACATTCCTAAAGAATAAAGCTACAACTTTTGCTTTTTACGATCTCATCGATTTCTAGGGAGTATAATGAAACTTGTGTTATTCTTCTGCACCACCTACTTCATAAGTTTGTAGAAGCTATTGAATATATTTCTTGCATAAATATAATTAAACCACATTCTCTAAATGAATAAAATATGTTTAAAACGACTTAGTTATTTCTCAGCACTTCCCAGTATAAAGTAGTTTCATTTTAACATTTCATCATATGGTGTATTTCTTATCTCTGATTAAGAATAGTCAAAGAAAAGAGAAAACATGATGAAAAAAATGAACTGATGATTTAGTAGAAAAAGTTTTGAAAATATGTTTTCCTCCCTGAGGTTCCATTAAGGAGATTTGCCCTCTGGCTTACTAACTGCACAATGGTCACTTGTTTTTGAAGGCTGCCTTAAAAACTCAGATTTACTTGTGGCTTAAAATCTACCTGGCATGCAAACTGGAATATTATAATAATTATTAACATTTATTGAACACACACTACCTGCTAGGCACTGTGCTGTTTTAAATAATAACTGATTATTACTTTTAAATGTCAGCAACCTAGTGAGACAGAGCTATTCTTTTTATTTTACATATGAGGACACTGAAGTTCAGAAAGTAAAATAGCTTTCTCAACTAGTAGGTGGCAGAACTAGTATTTAAACATTTATGATTCCAAAACCCATTTTATTAATAATCTGCCTATTCATTCCTTTCTTCAGCCATCAAAAGATTTATTAAAGTCCAAGTCTGGGGAAGACAGGCAAACAAGATAGCGTGCCTATCCTCATGAAGTAATTAATATGCACCATGTGACTAATAGATATTTACCAAATTATATAAGTTAATAATTGAAGATTATGGCACTCTTGTCTTAAATAACTACAACACTTTTCATATATTTTTTTCAGATAATTTCCTTCAGTCTTTAGTCCTATGAAAAATGGGCTGAATTGGCATATTCTTTCCTTATCATTCTTAGAATTTTAAAAATGGTACCAATTTATCTTAGAGTAAATTAAATAAACAACAACAAAAGAAAACCCCAAACTGAATAATTGTGGTGCTTTAATCTGACACTTTTTCTCACTCTTTTCAAATTCTGATTTTGGTAGTATTAATTAATACTACCTTTCAAAGGTTGGAAATGATAGAAACATTCCAAACTGGAATTTCTCTGTCTCATGTCTTCCAGAGGCTTTTGCCCTGATCACTCTAGTGCATTTATCCCTTCTACTGTCATGTAACGGTATGATACAATGGTCACCATGATGATTTGCATATTTTTAAATCCATGCCTTACTATAGGCAAATCATACTTGATCATTCATCCTGTTCCTCTGAGATTACCTCCTAAGTACTTCAGAAATCCATCCCTGTCTTCTTGTTACTATTACCATTGTTTTCACTCAGACACACATCTGGCGTTACCAAAGAACATGAGCCTCCTAACTGGTCTCCTTGTCTCTACTGTTGCACTTCCATAATAGCACCCCCATCCCAGGCACTACATTATCTAAGAGCAATTAGAATGAGGTAAGGTGCAAATCTATCATAGCGTTTCCTTTACACATTATTCCAGCATCTATAATACTTCACTGCATTATAAAGAGATGGCTATATTCCCAAATTATTAAAGACTCCTTTAACTAAGGAAGAATATCTGTATCTATGTACTGTACACTGGGTAATAATTTTAGAGTTATTCAGAAAACATTTGTTGAGCTGACCTGAAATAAATATGCATTAATGTTGTCGAGAGAAGAATTAATTCTTTATTTGGCTTATGATTGCTATCCTTCCTTCATTGCTTGCTTCTAACATTCTCTTCCTTCTGTCCTTTCTCCTTCTTTCCTTCCTCCTTCCTCCTTCCTCATTCCTTCCTCCTTCCTTCCTTCCTTCCTTCCTTCCTTCCTTCCTTCCTTCCTTCCTTCCTTCCTTCCTTCCTTCCTTATTTTCATTTTTAGGTATTTTTTAAATGCCTACTATTGATGGGATTTTGGTGTTTGGAATCCAGCCAAAGTCTCTGCCCTCATGGAGCCAAGTTGTGTAATTAAGAATTAAAAATAAAAGTAGAAAATGTAGTAGATAGATTATCTAATATATTATCAGATTTAAGGCCCATGGGGAAAATAAGTAATAGTTGAGCAAGGTGGAGACAATCCAGAATGCCAGAAGGGATATTGGAACAGGTTGATGTACGAAACAGGGCTGTCAGAGTATATCTCATTGAGAAGGGGAGATCTGAGCAAACATGCAAAGGAGATGAAGGGATGAGCCAAATAGACAATCTCGGGGAAACTCGTTCCAGGCAGAGAAAAGAGCTGTACAGCACAGCCCTCTCCTTATGTGATATCCCACTTTATCTGATTCTCATCAGCTAAAGATACAAGTCCAACTTAACCAAAGGCCTTTAAAAGACTGAAGACTATTGCATATGAATATCTGATTTGTCCTATAGTTCCTGGCAATAGAATTTGTATTGTCCTTTTCATTCACTTGCATTAGTTCCTGTTTCTAAGCAGCTGTTCTGAGTACTGGAAGGAAGATTCTGCCAAAAGATAACTGTGTGGGGGAGGAAGGAGCAAAGCTGTGAGCTATTCAGCAGAAGCTGCTGTAGAGGCAGGGTAAAGCCACAAAGGGCAGAGTACCAGAGGAGGGTCGGGTGGCAGGAAGTGAAGCACCAGAGGAAGGCAGGGTGGCCGCCGGTGAAGCATCAGACACTGAGGAGGGAAAAAGCAGTTTTCATAGAAGAAGCTTTTAACTGTGTTGATTGTGTAACAAAGACAGAAGCTCAGGTATGAAGAAAAAAAATAGGAGAAAGAAAAAAGAATCAACATGTTTCTTAAGTCATATCAAGTCAATAAATAACTAGACTTACTAAATGTTGCTTTTCTGTGAACAAAGGTTTAATTAAGGATTCATAAAGCTACTAAAAGAGATGCAAAGTGTGGAAGCAACGAATAAGACCTCTTTGGCGTTAGGGGAATGCCTTTATGTGCCTGTGACATCCTAGATAATCTTTTTTTCACGATAGTCACATCAAAAAAATTTTTTCTTGCCTACTCATTTCGCTCTTATGTTGGACGGTAGAGTTTTATTTTAACACTTTAAGAACTCACAGAGGCTTTCCAGAAGAATTCACAAAGTTGAAGTGTCTAAGATATCATGAACAACGTGAAGAGGACCTCCTTTCCTTGCAATTTTACAAAACAAACATAGGCACATAGCAGTTCAGAGCCTTCAGAGGACAGACTATAAGTTTACCCTTGTTTTCTTCCTTAATGTTTTTTTCCCCTTTTTAAATTTCTTTATTGAATTGGGTAACACAGGAAATCCTTTGATGAACAATATTAGGTTGTACCTATGATTTTGGGTTGTCTAGTTAGGTGGTGATTTCCAACAATTTACCAGATGGTCAAACCAAGAGAATAAAAGGAGTATGTGGGAGATATTTTCAAGTCAAGATATTTTCTCTTTCAAGAAAGAGAAGCTTTGTCCACAGTGATTACCACACAGAGACCACAGCAAGGGATGAACCAGAAGCTGCTGCTTCCAGGGTACACACATATGCAAGGAAAGTATCTAACAACAGGAAATGACAAAGCTTGCTCAGAGTAGGGGAAGAATCAGGAAACATACTCAGGAAACTTGGGAAAGGCTGATTTTAAGACATGTGGTGAATGTTTGCCATTGTTGCAGGATGGCAAAGCAGGACGTGATACAAGAAGAGTCCCCATGAATCCAGGGCATTAGAAAGCCGTGCCTACGCACAAGACAATGGGAAAATGAGGAAACGCTTGGCGATGAGGCCACGAATGCTGTGGATGCGGCGAGCAAATCTTCAGGCATTCATCAATGAAAGAAAAGACAGGAAGGAAGGAATTATAATTGGAGGGTGGCATGGTCAGAGAATTATCTGCTGTTAAGAATCCTGAGACTTACTTTTATTGCTGAGGTTAAGGCAGGTAAAGGACACGTACTTAAAGTACTAAAGTGAAAGGTGGAACAATTATGAAATAATTACGCAATAACAGTAATAACTACATTTGAGTACTAGGTACTAAGTTGAGCAGTTTACATTTTTCTACCTCCTAATCTTCTTCCAGAGTAGTTATTAAGGAAACCGAAGCAATTATTACATGGCCTAGATTACACAGCTAACACATTGTGGAAAGGATATTTAAATCCAGTCGTGTTAAAGAAAAAAACATGGTCTTTGTTGCAATCCTCAAGGAGCACGTGGATGGAGTTAGGGGCAAGGGGACAGGGGAAGGTTTTGTGTTGAAGCTGAATAATGATGTAGGCATGAAGAAGGAAGAGTACTGGTGTGTGTGTGTGTGTGTGTGTGTGTGTGTGTGTGTGTATGTGTGTGATATAAACAGTAAATAATGGTGCTGGAATTTAGAGAAATTTAAACTTATACGAGGAATCAGGAATGTAGCTGATATAGCTGAACGAAATATTTGCTGAGCAATGTGGAGACAGTATTTGGTAAAACTATCAGGTATGCAGCATGAGGAAGCTCAGGGAGCAGGGGGGAAGTGTGCAATATTGATTCTTCATAGTCACCACATATATGACACCAGGATCTGAACAACTTCCACTGCATCACCTGGCAAGAGGTAAGAAACAGATTTGACTGGAGAATCTCAAAAGTGGAAGAATAACGAGAGAGGTTATGAATCAACTTCTCTTCATTATCCCGATGATGAAGCGAGTGGACCAGGCACACTTAGATTCCCAAAAGGCAGTTATTTTCCCAAACGCTTCAGAACACTGGAGATTTTTCCAGAATGCTTTCTGCATTTTGGCGTCTTGAGCAAAGTGAATTGGCATGTTGGAGAATGTCTCCTTTACCTCAGACCTATTTGCTTTTCACTTTCCGAGCACATTAAATCTAGAACCATCTACTCCTATTCAAAACTAAAATGAATCTCTCCCCAGAAACCATGGAGAAATCCCAAGAGTCATACACCCGCAGACTTACCTTATTTTTCTTCGGGAGACGTTGATTGCTATGCCAGAGAGCAAGAGCACAAAGCCTTTACCCTTCTCTTTGGCAGGAGAATGTGTTTATATTAGAGAGCTCAAATTTCTCTCCTCTCAAGAGGTGAAGAAGGCAAGGTATGTATATACTGGATTCATATTTTCTGTGTTCCTGTCCTATAATACAGATCCTGGTATATATATAGAATAGCATTTGACTCTCATCACAATGTGCTGGAAAAGAGGAGAATTGAGCCAAAGAAGAATCACCGTGGTTATTGCTTTCACAATAATAGTCTCTCCTTCCTCGGAAAACTTGGGTCTGCTTTTAAAACAGTAGGAATAAATAGAGATATTAGAAACTCCGCACATTGCATCCGTATGCTGTTGGCTTTTCTATCTGCAGTTCAAGCTGGAAAATAAAATTATCATTGTGATGACAAGCAATGTGTGTTTGAGTGCAGCTGTTTCCAGGAGTTGCCCAAGAAAGCCAGGCAGCCAGAATGTAGTGTCCAAGGCCTAAGAGAAGTTGTGATCCTTTCACTCCTGAAGTGGAGAAAGGCATTGATTCCATGGAAATTCTACCCTGGTGCAACTCTTTTACTTGCAGAAGGAGTCCCAATAGCTCACTATTCCAGTAAACCTCTAAGAAGCAATAGAGTTTCAAAGAGGGCTGTCCTTTACATAAAATAAAACAAAAAATGTGGTTGGTTGGTATAGCACAGGGCACAAACCCCCAAAGAAAGATAAGAATGGAAGATGTTAGTAAGAATATAATTGAAATGACTTAGCAAATTTTGAATTTTGACTGAAAATGCAGTCAGGTGAAATTCTAGAATATTGGAAGACTGGACAGTAAGGAGTCATTGGTAATGTTAGGCTGAACACCAACTTTGAGAGGCGAGTGTGGAGATTTTGGAAGAATAGTTATTTAGAATTGGCCAGGGGGATATCAGATTTTAACACATGAAAGAGGTTACATCTCCGGACAGTGAGATAGTTTAGATGTTCAGCTAAGAATAGATTGTTTCAGTAGAAAAGAACAGTAGGTGGTTGAAGAGAAAAGGTTAAGGAAAGCCACACCTTCACATAGTCCCTTTGTAAAGACCTTAATGTTTCCAAACATTAAAGCAAAGGGTCGAAAGTAGTCGGATCCAGGTGCAGAAGGTATGAACAAAATGATGGGGACGGGATGGAATCGGTATTATTAGGAGATGCTATTTTCTAGAAGGTTTTGCAGATGCAACCTAGAAGAGGTAACGTATCTAGAAGAAGACTAACCTAACATCAAGAGTTTATACTATAAGGAGCTGAGATAAGAGGATGTGAAAAAATGAAAAGCCCATGCCTGAGACTGTTCCATTAAACCTCTTTCCTATACATTCTATAAATAACGATTACCCCGTAAATTATCTGGTCCAACTCGAACTAAACACTAGTTATAAGAATTGAGTCTGAATTCTGAAACTAGGTTTGAAAACTGCCATTCACAAGCACAGGAAAATTATCTGTTTTTTCCACACATAACTTTCTTAATCATAAAACACGTTCATAAAACACGGATGTGAATGCCTAACTTATTGTGTTGCTTTGGAAATTAAGTGAAATGATATGTATAAACTATAAATCTGTTAACATAGGACAAGGCACAGAGTGTTCAACACATGGCTTTTACCATTATTTTGTTAACAGTCTCTTCCTTAGTGACGCCCTCAATGCCAAATCCATTGGCCTTTTTTTTTTTTTTTACCATCAAGTGTTTTTGTTTTAACTTTTATCATATCGTCTAACTGTTCTAAAGGTCATGGTTTATGTTTACTAGCATGAGACATTGGAATGGGAATGGATATTCATTTGGGGCCAACACTCGTGATACGGAGGGGAGAGAAGAAGACATTGAATTGATATGCAGGCCCAGTAAAGCCTTGGTCAGCTTCCCGGGGGAACCTGGAGTGAAGTATTGCTGATCAGTGTTGGCCCATGTGGGGCCAAAATGCCAGATATTTATATGCCTGACCCACCCAGTCTCCAGATATGGGCTGCCAAAGTAGTGGAGGAACCCCCCATGAGGTGTCTCCTCTGTAGTGGAGGCAAACCATGGACAAACTGAAGGAGTCAGCATCTAGAGGAGTCTGTCTGCTGACCACATTCCTGGCAGCTGGAAGAAGGCCTTCCTTGAGGGAAAACATGGATGGCTCTTTTCTGGGTCTACCACACTAATCCCCAACTTACATTAGATGCTTATTTAAAAAGTAGTCTTGGAGTGCCTGGGTGGCTCAGTTGGTTGAGGTCTTACTCTTGACTTAGGCCCAGGCCATGATCTCATGGTTTATGGGATAGAGCTCTTCAGAGGACTGTGTGCTGACAGTGTGGGGTTCTCTCTCTCCCTCTCTCTCTGCACCTCCGCCCATGCATGCTCTCTCTCTCTCTCAAAATAAACTTAAAAATTGTTTAAAAAATAAAAAGTAATCTTTATTTATACCATTACATTACAGGTTTCATTCTTGTATTTCTAATTGGAATATACACTCCGGAGGAAACAAGTTTAACATTTTTTTGGCAGCTGTCAGAGCACCGCACACAGTATGCAGCAAATACAAGGTGTGAGTAAAGTACCCATGTTTCGAATTATGGGTAAAATAATTCAAATTGTAGCATCTCCTCTCTCCAGACTCCATTGAGAATGTTGTCAGACTCTGCTCTGAAGGGCGAGTCAAGTCTGTATTTTAGGATAAGTATCAATTATCCAAAATGTGTGGCAGACATTGTATAAGTACACCCTAAGCCTGACAGAAGTTATTCACTTAACATTTATGAATTAGCTTCCTATTTTATGTCAGGTGCTATTCTCAGCCCTGGGAACGTAGCAGCAAACAAAATAGACCACTTATCTATTCTGATACAGATGATATTCTAGTAGTCATTCCAGTATCTTTCTGAAGAGGACTACCACAGCTTAACTGTAAAACAAAGAAATATATCACCACAGTTGACCTGACCCAATGGTAGAACAGACAGCCTAGCTAGTTCTTACTCTGCTTTGTGGAGCAGAGTGTCTCAGTCAACTGAGAAAATTCCTGGCCTCAGTCAAGGGTTTTAGGAAGAACTTCAGAGGAACGTTCCAGGTATCTGGCGCACTTGGTAGAAGAAAGATGGCATGCCTTTTATTCCCACTGGAGATCACAGAGCTGGATATTTGGTATTCCAATAACAGTTTTGGCTTAACACACGAAGCCCAACCATCTTCCTCTAGTTTGGTAGTTTCTGTGTCCCATCTCTCTGTGCAAAAACACTTAATTTTACTAGCAGTCATACCCTGCATATAATCTCCCCTCATACAAGACAGGTACTTGTATCAAATACTCCTTGTGGATATCAACACATGACCAAAGCAAGGAGTGGAGGTAAAGGTCCCGACTCCGAATAAAAAAGGATGATATAATTTACTGGGCAGGGGTCTGACTACTGGATCGTATTGATTTTTCCAGTTGCCCGCTGTGAGATAATAGTCCATTTACACACTTACAAGAATCATTTGATTTACGCTATTACCTCTGTTCCTAAGTAACATTTAGAATTACACAACCGTCGAGCTAGTATTGCTTACCTGGCACTGGACAGTTAAGGAGCATCTATGGCTGGCAGAGAAAAGTTGGAGCTTAAAGCTGCACTGTGAACAAAAGCAGAGGTTAAAAGCATTCTTTTAAACAGTGCTTCACCCCGGGGATGTCTTCCAGAAAGTGGAAGTCAGCCCTCCCGGGAGAAGCCGTGGCGCTCTGAGTGTTTGTGCACCTGTGATTTTGTCCCAGGGGAGCAGATTTCTTACAGGCCAACGGAAATCCGTGTTAGCGACAGAGCTCCTCTTGCTGCGACTTCATTGGTGTTTCAGCCTTGTGAGGTAGTGCAGTGAACACAGAGCAAAAGCAGAAAATCACACCGAAGCCTCTTCCCCAAAGAGGAAATGAATGAGACTACCAAGGGGCCACTTGAGCACCTAGATTCTCCTAACACTTTATAGAGGTTATTTCATGTGTGGGTGCCTATGAAGGCATAAAGTCTCTGTAAGCCACCGAACAAAGCTATAATCATCATTATTATTAGTAGTAGTAATATTATTGTTGTTATATGTTAAATTCGATCTGATATATATGTATATATATATATTCCTTCTCTATCAGAAATCCCTTCCTACCATGGTCACAGTACCTCCAGGAACAACAAAAAAAGCTTTATTACCTCCCCGGAAATCACCTTGTGGCCCGCTAGTAATAGAAAAATAATTAAAAAGGTAAAGCATCAGTAAAAGGTCTACATTTCTCTGCAGAATCTTTCCATAGCTTTTCTTTTATATCTTTTCTACAGCCAGCTGTCAGCGACACTTTCCTGTAACGGGGGGATGCACTGGGTATTTTTATAGAGTTTTTTATAGATATTATAAAATGTCTCCTTCCTTCCTTTTCCCCTTTTATCCTTCTTTCCTTCTTCCTCCCTCTCCTGCTTCCTTCCTTCAAAAACTTAACTAGGAGTAAATGCAAAGTTATCTAGAAGTACTCTGGTATGCCACTGTTCATGTTTTTGATGACTTATGGAATGAGCAATGAAGTTTTATCTCTACCAAGGATTTGTGCTTGATGGTTTCCTTCTTTGTGCAAAACTTAATTCATTCGCTTCAAGGTCAAGAGCCAATGTATTGATGTGTAGCTGCCAGCTTGATTGTATTTTCTTGCTAAAATATACTTTTAAAATACGAAAATATGCTAATTAATAATGATTATATAATCCAATAAGTTTAAATGAGAAACAAACTCGCTTCCCTTTTTATGGTCTGTGTCAACATTTTACGCAAATGTTCTTGTCCTTGGGGTTAGGGATAATTCCTCTGCATGGGGCAAGGAAATCTAAGAATTATCTGAATGTGTTACATTTGTTTCCTAGGGCTTCAGTAACAAATTATCAAAACTTGGTAATTTAAGACGATACATATTTATTTATCTTGCAGAAGTCAAGCCAGAAGTCTGAAGTCAAGTTTCCAACAGGGCCACACTCTTTGCAAAGGCTGTAGATTAGAAAACGTGCTTACCTCTTGTAGCTTCTGGTGTCTGCTAGTGTTCCTTGGTTAGTGGCAGCATAATACATCTTGTCTCTGTCCTCACATGACCTTCTTCCTGATGTCTCGTGCATCCTTTTCTGTCTCTTAGAAGGTCATTCTCATTGAACTTAGGGCCCATGCTAAGCCAGTATGACTGTCTCAACCCTTACCTTTATTATGTCTGCAAGGACCCTATTTCTAAATAAGATCATATTCTGAGGTTGCAGGCAGACACGAATTCTGGAGGGACACTGCTAAAGCCACTGCATGCATTCATGCAAAAGGTGAGCGTTTTAGGGTTGTTACAAGATTGGATGGATGCTGTGATACCCCATAAGATCTTTCATGAATGAAGATGCACTGGTTGTGCTGCTGGTAGGATATCCTCAAACATGAGTAATCCTCTCTGGGAATTATCTCAGCTGCAAAGGGCTACATCACCTGAGATTCCCTAAACAGCTTGCATCCAATGACTCTTGATGGAGGAAGGGGATAAAGACACAACCCCTTTTCCCTACTCAGTATAGTTCTCAAAGGACATCATGCCGTCATTGTTCAATGCAGGGTCAGCTCTGATTTTCAGCCATATTGCATGCACATTGACATCTCCATCTGTCTAATGCATTTCTTCCCTCCCCTATCCTTCTCTTCCCCTCTCTTGCCAGGTGCCTTCTACATGCCTTATAATGGCATTCACGTACAACCCTCCCTTATACTAAACTTGTTCCAGGGAGTATCTACCTGCCGTGTAAGGTATGGATACACAATGTATGTGAATATTTCACAAAATAACACCAATCTCCACTGTCTGTGATACCCTTTCCTTTGGGGGGGCACCCGAGTGGCTCAGCTGATGAAGCATCTGACTCTTGGTTTTGACTCCAGTCACGATCTCACTGTTGGTGAGATCAAGCCCCAGGTGGGGCTCCACACTCAGTGTAGAACCTCCTTGGGATTCTGTCTGTCTCTCTCTCTCTCTCTCGCTAACCCTTCTCTCCATCTTTTTCTCTCAAAATAAATAAACCTTTTAAATAAATAAATAAATAAATAGATTAGATACCCTTTATTATATTTTATTCTGCTTTATTCTAGCCTAACTTATTAAATTCCACCTGTCCTATATATTCTATCCTATCCTCTTTTAAACTATTCCATTCTATCCCATTGACTATTGAAGGCAGAGCTTAGAGAATCTGGGTCAGAGCTGACTCAATGGAAACCACAAACAACAGCTGGAGAAAACATTGTTCTTGTGTGCTCGCTGTGAACATAAAGGACATCTTTCTAACTGTGGTTACATAAACACATTTTAAAATTTATGAATCCATTAATAAATAGCCCTCTCGACCATGCAAATAGTATCTTGGGTTAAGTTTTGCAAACATATTGTTATAATTTCTAAAAATGTCTATAAAAATGCATGTTAAAATGTAATCAATTAGTCACTAGATTTTGATTAAATATAAATTCATAAAATATCAAATATAAACCTAAAGGATTCTAATATAAAATATTTGGAATATCCCATCTTAAGTTAAAGTCATCAAGAAAGTTTGACTCCATTAAACAATTAATTGTGAAACAAATAAGCAAATTCATATTTCTTACTCTAATTAAAAAATTAATGTTTGGGGTGCCTGGGTGGCTCAGTTGGTTAAGCGGCCGACTTCGACTCAGGTCATGATCTCACAGTCTGTGAGTTCCAGCCCCGCGTCGCCCTCTGCGCTGCCGGCTCAGAGCCTGGAGCCTGCTTCAGATTCTGTATCTCCCTCTCTCTGTACCCTTCCCCTGCTCATACTCTGTCTCTATGTCTCTCAAAAAAATAAATAAACGTTAAAAAATTAAAAAAAAAGTAATGTTTATTTATTTTTGAAAGATAGAACCAGAGTGCAAATAGGGGAGGGGCAGAGAGAGAGGGAGATACAGAATATGAAGCAGGCTCCAGGCTCTGAGCCGTCAGCACACAACCTAACTTGGGGCTCAAACTCGCAAGCCATGAAAACATGACCTGAGCTGAAGTCAGATGCTTAACTGACTGAGACACCCAGGCACCCCCATATTTCTTATTCTAAGTCAGAAAATGCCCTGATACTTTAAACCTGCAGGTAACAATACACAACAAATTTTCCTATGGTAGCAGATCTCTGATACCAATCTGTACTACATTTTCTGTCTTCTACTGGGTACACTTTTAGAATGTTTCACATATCCCAAAGTTCTGGAAAGCCTGATGTCAAACTATGTTAAGTCCCTTATTCCCTGTCATCTCGTTTTATCCATACAAATATTTTCTCTTACTTGACATATAAATATATATAAAGTTAAAATATACTTAAATATTTAAATATATAGAATTTTATTATTTTTATTTTTCAAAACAGTAAAATTCTTGCTTAGATATGGTTGTTTGTTTTGTCTTTAAGATGAAATATTTGGAGAAAAAGGATGCAGGTGTAGTACAGTCAGGGAAAAGTCTAACCTCGGTGTCTAGTTTGCCTCGTTTAAATTCTGTCATTCAATGTTTAAAAGTTCAAGTTTTGGGTACTTCATGTTCTTCACTTTAAAAATAATAATCATAAGATCAACAAGAATATTTTAAGGAGACTTATTACAAAAATGATTTTTTTAAGTTTATTATTTTATTTGAGAGGGAAAGAGAGAGAGAACATGTGTGCATGAGTGAGAGAGGGGCAGAGAGAAAGGGGGAGAGAGAATCCCATGCAGGCTCTGCACTCTTAGTGAAGAACCTGACACAAGGCTTGATCTCATGAACTGTGAGATCATGACCTGGACCGAAATCAGGAGTCAGACGCTCAACTGACTGAGCCTCCCAGATGCCCCCAAAGATTACTTTTTAAGGAAAGCTTCTGGAATTAATCTAGAGTACTAGACACATGTGGGTATGATAGTAGTTTTAAAAAAAATAAAATATAAAGTTTCAAAAGTTGATGTTAAGTAATTTTTAAGTCAGTATTTGGTGCTTCTTAATGGAATACTTCAGGAGCTGTGTGGATTTTGGAGAAGTATCTTCTTTCTGTATTGAGAACGTATGCAGGTTCTATTGGGATTTAGGGATATAAGTATGAGTTAGGTATATTCAGGGGCCATACAAGTAGAGAGGAAATGGGATAAAAGAGATAACTATCAGCATGAGTTTGTCACTATTAATAATAGGAACATTGACATAGGAGAGACATCATTGAAATTTCAAACATAAAACATGAAATCAGGTGTTCAAAGTTTTTGTAAAAGAAAATCGACCCTTACACTTCTATCATGAAGACAAAAACCCAGTATACTGACAGCACCAAACGCTGGCGAGCATGTGAAGCAAAGGAGCTCTCGTTCATTGCTCGTGGTAAGGCAGATAGGTACAACCACTTTGGAGGACAGTTTGGCACATTTTTAAAATAAAACTGCAAGTTTAGCAATAATTTTAGCATCTAATTTAGCAATTGTGTTCTTTGATATTGACTCAAGTCAGTTGAAAATGTATGTCTACACAAAAACCTGCAAACAAATGTTTATAAAGTTTTATTCGTAACTTAAAAACTTCTCATCACCAAGGCATATTTCAGAAGGTGAATGGATAAAATGTGGTACATCCAGATGATGGAATATTATTTATCATTTAAAACAAGTCAGTTAAATCATGGATAGACATGGATGAAATTTGAACACATATTACTAAGTGATAAAAGCCAGTTTAAAGGGACACATACTGATGACTCCAACTATATGACTTTCTGGAAAAAATACCTGTGGAGAAAGTTAAAGGATCAGTGGTTTCCAGGGATTGAGGAAGAGGGATGAATAGGCAGAAAACAGAATTTTTAAGACAGTGATACTATTCTATTGGATACTACAACACTGCATACATATCATTATACATCTGTCAATATCAGCAGAATATTCAACAGGAAGAATGAACCCCACTATAAACTATGGACTTTCAGTGAAAGGTGTATCTGGAATCTTTAAAATAAGTAAAAAACAAAAGAAATGAATTATTTTTTGATTATCTCACGTGACATTTATATTTTTATTCCTTAGTATTTTGAAAAACGATTCACTACCCAGCTTCCAGGTGACTAAGGGAGAGCCACGCCTTGCAACTGTTGAAAACTTAGTGGTGTTGCCAAGAAAGTTTGGAAATAGTCACAAATTTGGTAGGGCCATTTTGTTTTTCTCAAAACATGAACAATAGTCAAGATTCATCATTAGCAAGGGATCTTCCTGTCATCAACAATTTGTAAGTAGCAAAGAGAAAGAAGTATAAAGTTGAACAGCTGGATAATGGATATGGGTGTATATATTTTGTTAGATGTGATATGGAGAGAAAGATACATATGTGTGATAAACACATATTCAATCTTTGTGTCCCATTTTGGTGTTATGTATAATATATAACTGAGCAATATATATAATTATATACACATATACATTATATGTATAAAAATAAATATAATACCAAAATGAGGATACAAAGATTCAAAAATCCCTTGTATAAAAAAGCAAAATGGGAAAATTAAGGTCACAGATTGATTCCCCCAAAATATTTAGACAAGAAATCTTACTATATCTTCTTTAAATTAGTAGATAAATGGATTGAAGATCTATATCAGATTGGATAAAAATTAAAATAAAATCTACATAATGTATTTCTCTTCTCATTGGGAATTATTTTAAAAAATCTACAATTTTAAAATTGAAATATTGACTGAAAAGGTTCTATTTCAAATCATAGGGTTTCTTTTTTTTAATTTTTTAATGATTATTTATTTTGAGGGAGAGAGAGAGAAAGAGACAGAGAGCATGCGTGCATGAGGGAGGGTCAGAAAGAGAAAGACACAGAATCCGAAGCAGGCTTCAGGTTCTGAGCTAGCAGCACAGAACTGAATGTGGGGCTCTAACTCATGAACCGTGAGATCATGACCTGATGTGAAATCGAACACTCAACCGACTGAGCCACCCAGGTACCCCTCAAATCACAGGTTTGATGAATGACTAGAAGTGCAAATGTCTGAGATCACCAGCCAAATGCCACACACTACAAATGAGCTGCAAAACAACATAAGAGCAAAACAAATGCCAACTCTTATTCTATTCCCTGGCTTGTTTATATGACATATAACATTAGCTTCATGGTGTTATATGTGTTATTAATATCTGACATCTTTCTGTCTAGCTCGCTTATTCTATATAGTCCTGAGTCTCCCCCTCCTTGCAATAAATAGGATACAATATCAAATACTGCTTTCCAGATTTGTGAGTCTCTATATCAACTGATAGTAAAATCATAATAGCTTACTACAGAGGGAAAAAAGAAAAGAAAAAACCTTAGGAATATTCAGACAACAATTAAAAAATGCATTTATATTACTTTGTCTAACATGCATCAAATTCTTTAGGTGCCCTCAAAATAATAATCATACTCCTCTATTCCTGGTAATACAATAATTTCTAAAACAACCTTCTGGAGTCTCGGAGTACCCTGGGTGTTTGTTTGCTCAAATTTAAGGACAGAGTTGCCCTCACGGAGGCTCTTGCAATTTTGACTGCAGAATCATTCAAATAAAGCAAACTAGCGAATATATACACAAACACACAAAAAACTGTAACAAACTAATGCACAAAGTACCAAACAAATTTTAGCCCAAGGAGTACCCCAAGCCTAGGATTCTGGTTACTCTGAATTCAAAGTATTGAGCCTTCAATCTTCTTAAAACTTCTCTGTGATATTTGTTGTCCTAGCACAACGTTTAAACTGTGACAATGACTTTCTCTGGTTACCGAAAGCAGAGACACAGAGCCCAGAAAGGTCATAGTGTGCTAATAAACTCCTCTGAGAAAACAGCATGCACGTCCAAGATTTCAATTCTCTCGAAATCAATAAACTTCCAAATGTCTCTGGGAAGCCATACTTCTTGTGAGGCAGGCTGTCCTTTCCAGATCTACGGGAGACTTACCTTGGGTGCTTCGGCACTTAGCAGGTCGATTAACTGGTACAAGAACTGATTCCCCTAAGGAAATGCGTCCTTATCTTTTCAGCCCAGCAAGCAGAAGAGTAGTGAATAGAGAAGGGAGAAAGTCAGTGAAGGAATTTGGTGGTACAGCCACATGAGAAGAGCAGACTGATATGGTGTACGGATGGGCCTCTGCCTCTTTTCCTTCCTATTCTGTGCTACTATCTCAATATTTGACGGTTCCATTTATTCATCATTTTTTTTCTCTCCCATAATGAAAAAATATTAGAAGCCTGGCTAAAATCCTACATGATAGCCAAAGCAGCAAGATCATCCGCAAAACAAAAGCTCCCCTCAGACCCATTAAAATCTAAGCAGAAATTGGTTAATATTTCTCCAGTAGCTGTTCGCTCAATGCTGATTTGTTCAACCTTGTGGACTCTCCCCAGGGAGATCATAACACTTACAGTAAGTACATTTGCACTCCGTGAAATCATAGTCAACTGAACGAGCTATAAATCAATTAGTACTTTGCATGAGCTATGTCTTATTCCAAATGTAATATCAGCAAAACCCACATGTTTGAATATGGCATGTAAAATACACTAATAACACCTGTCTTCAGAATGAAATAATCCTGATTTATGGAAGTGCTTCACTGAAACTTTACAAAGAAAAATATGCTTATTTCCCAAAGAGTTGACTCTATTTGGACTCCCTTAAGTTGAAAGTAGTTGGTATAGATTAAAAGTATCTTTTTTTTCTTTTCTTTCTTTTTTTGGTCTTGTTCAGCAATTTTGACTTTGCAACATTTAAATCCCATTTGCTTAAGTTTGACCCCCACGATTTCACATAATTTGTGGAAAAAAAAACAATTGTTATTTTTAATCTACAGTGTGTTCCATAAATATATACTCTCTTATCCATGCACACATCTCCTGGCTACTGCCTGTTCTTCCACCAGGAGGTATACTAAAGAGTAGATTCAAGCACCATCATGCATTCTCTAGCCCAAATAAAATTGAGTTTATATTTATGATACAGAAAAAAGAAATGGTTGAGGCAATTAAAATATTTAACGACCTATCTCTGCACTTTGCTGCTGAATATCTGGGTTATTTTATCAATTTTATCAATGACTGACTGAGTCAGTACATAGCACTTAAAAGCAGAGATTCTGAGGGCTCCTGGGTGGCTCAGTTGGGCAAGTGTCCAATTCTTGATCTCAGCTCAGGTCATGATCATGTGATTCATGAGTTCGAGCCCTGAGTCAGGCTCTGTGCTGGCAGTGTGGAGCCTGCTTGGAATTCTCTCTCCCTATCTCTCTGTTCCTACCCCGATCATGCACTCATGCTCACTTTCTTTCTCTCTCTCTCTCTCAAAATAAATAAACTTAAAAAAAGTAAAAAATAAAAGCAGAGATTCTGGAGCCAACTGCTTAAGTTCATATTCTGTTTCTTCCATTTATTTTCTGTGTGATCTTACAAAAGTTTGCCTAATTTCTTCCTATCCAGTGAATTCAATAAAAAAAAAGGAATTGTAATACTAGTAAGCTGAATTAAATGATCAGAATTAAATGATTACACACATAGGCAAATACTGTGAAGACTTCTCCTTGGGAATGTAAACATGAGATAGATGGACAGGTAGAAGTATAATCAATGTTAGCCATAATTCTCAAATGCACTGACATCGTATGTGCCCTAACAAACCTTGAAAATGTCTTCAAAACTGAATCGGTGTTGTTTATGGTTTTAACCTGTGGCCATAACTCTTAGAAGCAAGTTACTTGCATACACACGTGACAAACAATGAACCGTCACATCTTGTAACAGCACTACAAATATACGCTTTATGAAGGCTCTAAAACCAATATGCACAGTTCTTAGTACACAGAAGGCCCACAGGAAATGCTCCTTGACTTGAGGTTAAGCAAGAGGAAAAGAGAGCTTTGTCATTTGAGACTGATTTTTTTCATGCCGACGGAGTGTCTTCTACATTGGGCAGTCCCCAAGGTTAGGCCAGGGTCCGAGAATACAAAAATGAATAATGACTATGAATATGTGCGTGTTTTAGTGTTACAAAGCATTACATTGGTAGTAATAGAAATCTTATTTATAAAACAAGAAGGGAATGCGCATACCTGAAAGAGACCTGGAATAGTTTACCAGATGAAATTTCATAGTTGGATTTTGGATAGACAAAACAATCTGAGCTTGCAAAATGGATATTGAAATGAGAATGAACAGCATTTGAAATGACATGAGAATACTGGTTGAACTAGAGGAACTTGAAATAGTTCTATAGGCATAGCATTTGGACACATGACCCCCAGGGAGAGAAGAGTATTTTGGAGAGATAGATAAAGAGAGCATAGCCGATAAACAGCCTTCCACAACATGCTCACAAATTTGTAGTTTAGTTTCTAGTGTTGGGAGCTCCTGAGGAAGTTACATAGAAGGGTTTTATAATCAGATTTCCTCACAGAAAGATCACTTTTGTAGCAGTGGTGTACGAGTATTCTAGGGAAGAAAGGGTAAAAATTTTGAGGAAATTATTTCAATGAAACTGCTTGAGTATAAACAGACGTATCACAGTGAAAAGAACAAACAGCCGTGAGATAAGAGAAAATATCTTAAAAACCAGACATATTTGGGGTGCCCTGAATGGCAAAGTTGGTTAAACGGGTTATGCATCCAACTTCTGTTCAGGTCATGATCTCACAGTTGGTGAGAAATCTCACAGGTTCAGAGCTTCGGGCTCTGTCCTGACAGCTCAGAGTCTGGAGCCTGCTTCAGACTCTGTGTCTCCCTCTGTCTCTTCCTCCCCTGCTCATGCTCTGTCTGTCTGCCTCTCAAAAATAAATAAAAATGTTAAATTTTTTTTAAAAAGGACATATTTGAGTTGAATTGGAAAAGATGAATAATTCTCATGGTGGATGCCCCCAGACAGTGATGTGCTGGTAAGCTGGCTCCCTGATAAGAGCAAAAATCAAAAGTACTGAACTGTAGGCTTTGCCAGTTTCCATGGCATAAACATCCCCATGAAGGAGAATTACAAGCTGTCAACATGATGTCCCCGAGTATGGAGTTGGGAGAGATGTGCACAACCGGTTCTCACAAGCCAGTAAAAAGCTGTTTCCAGAACACTACTCCCTGGAATCACTGCCTTACGATGTCAGGCTGACTAAGATGCCATTAAGACTGGAAGAATTAGGGAGAGAGACAATGTTTGAGAGAGAGAGAAATCAGTTGTGAATTTAGTTTGAAATATACTGAGCATAATTTGCTTTTGAGACATCCAGAAATAGATGCCCTTACTAGTAGCTATTGAGTGGATGGAATTGCTGAAGAGCAGAGACACCTATTGTTATAATCACTTTGGTGAAAATTGATAAATACTTGACCTACGTCAGTATTTGTAGGGAGTATAGTAGAAAGAACACACTCTAAATAAATAAAGAGCATATCACAATTGATTTATAGAAGAAGTAGAAGCCAAGGGTGCTTTCAGATTTTTTTCCTACATGTTTAGTTTTTTCTTTGTTTTTGTTTTTATTTTGTTTTGTTTTGTTTTGGATGGTGCTTTAACCCTGGTACACAAGCCACAGTTAGATAGAGGCACGTGGGTTTGGGTACTAACAAAATAATACATTATTTTAGATACATCGTGTTTTAAATACCTACAGCATGGCATATGGCCTGTAGAGAGTTGTACTCAACTGTCTAAGTGGAGGGGAGATGGGAAGATCTAAATAGAGACTAAGGAAAAGTACATTCCCAGTGGTGGGAAAGTAAGAGGAAACACTGTGGGGAAAGGAAAAGCAGGATCCAAGATAATTTGTAGAACCCTTTGATCATGTGAGAAAGTGGTAAAAGAGAAGACAAGAAATGCTGTTCTTATCAGATTGGGGATGGGCTCAAATGCTGAAGAAAGGAGGATTACAAGAAAGGAGTGAAGACGTTGGAGGAAAAGAGCATGACCGAATGAGTTTCAGAAGAGTTTACAATTCTTGAGATGCTTTGAATAGTGAGATCTCAACAGAAAGCCTGGACGGGCATTTAAAGCCATTTGGGCTTGAGTAGACAGGAATTGGAAATATGATGAAAATCTGTGATATTTGGAAAGAAGGAAATATTTAAGAACACAACTTCCTTTTTTTAGAGTAAAGGTACTGTCATAGAAAAAATGTTTTCACTTGACTTCGCCCGATGTTTGGAACCTGACACAGTAGTAGCAGTCATTAATGTTTTAAAATTAACTGTAAGGTTTGTAAGTTTAGAAAGAGAAGAATAAGAGCAGGGAGTGGCATGCCTACCAGAGAAAAGACAAACACTAAATTCGGAACTCAAATGGTTTGGGCTGCAGGTGACGTGGGATAAAATGCCTAATGGAGGGGACAAACAAATAGTGGGCAAAGGAGAGCAAAGTAACAGGGACATTGGAAGTAACTGCTTTGCATTGAAATATTGTGTCTCTTTCCTCACGTGGGAGACAGATTTAACATTTTATTTTGTTATAAAAAGTATAAAAATAAAAGTAGATCAACCCCAAGATATTTATGTATACCCTCCTAGATTATATGTCTTTCAGAAAAGCTAGAATTGATCTCAGACATATAATACATTACAATAAACGTACTTTTTGATGGTTTCCTATTTACATCACACAACATACTAAATGCCATTACTAAGTGTCTGATTTCCAAGTATTTATATTATCTTGTCATTAGCATATAGCCTTGATGGACACATTAAGTTTGATTGTCATTTTTACCTATAATTTTTAATTTTGCCCCACCATATTTGCTTCCTACTTTTGATAATATGCTATAATCATGATATAAAAAATTAAGTGATAAATTACTTTCTTCTCTGACTCTCTTAGACTTCCTCTCTTCTTACTAGGAAATTTAGTAATTACTACCAAAACTTTCTTTCACAATTATTATTGAATATACTGATAATAAAAATTTATTAACATCTTGATTGCCTTGATTATTGTTTATGATTTTGGGTAAGCACTGAATGTATTTTCTCTCAGCTACCCCCACACTTGTATGCATTTCTCACTCTACCTTTTGCTCTTCTCTACATTTTCCAGATAATCTTGGTCTTATACAAATTGTGTTCTCACGTGCAGTTCTGGAATTTTCTGATTCAATTCCAATTTAAACATGTCATTGCTCATAACCTTTTCTAACCAGCATTCTAGTCAGTATATGCACTTTCTTGGCTCTATTTTAGGGGCTCACTTCTCCACAGCTCTCACTTTCACCTTTGCTTGGAGATAGATTCAGGAAAAGAAAGGAGGTGTTATTTAGCTCAACCATTTCCCTTTTCCTAGAAGCTATTATTTGACAAAAGCAAGCAAAAACAAAAACAAAAACAAAGTAAAGAAAAAACACAAAAGTTAGAGAAATTGTGTATGTATGTATGGATTTCAATTATCCATGTTAACACTGTTGACATTTATTTGGATAGTTGATAATTGATGGCATCACTAATATTTCTATCAGTTCCTGCTAAACAGTCTGAAGTAACCTAAATTCATATAGTCCTTACCAATAACTAATAATATTATCATGCAAATATTAAATGTCCCAGTTGCAAAAGAAGAATAACTAAAATAGGACTAAAAATAGGGGCACCTGGGTGGCTCAGTCAGTTGGGTGTCCGACTTCGGCTCAGGTCATGATCTCATGGTTCATGGGTTCGAGCCCCACATCGGGCTCTGTGCTGACAGCTCAGAGCCTGGAACCTGCTTCAGATTCTGTGTCTCCCTCTCTCTCTGCTCCTCCCCCACTCATGCTCTGTCTCTCAAAAATTAAATAAACATTAAAAAATGAAAAAACATAAAAAAATAAACTATCGTAAATATTAAAATGAAATTTAAAAAATTCACACTATGAAATCAAACATTTTTTTTACATGTACAAACATGGAACTTTATCTCTTAACTTAGACCCATCAAACATTTCCATTTCATGCTCATCTTATTTCTAACTAAGATTTTGTAACTTAAATAATATTTGGTTTAGATTTATAAACTTTGAGGGAGTTTCTTTGGGTTGACATTAAATATTTACATATAGATTTTAGTCAAGGAGTAGGTGCGATGTTCTGAATGACTAATGAATTAGTAATAAGTTGTTAATAGAGGCATTCCTTTAGGTATACGGAATACCAGCTGACTTGCATTTAACTCTGTATATTTCTCAAGGAAAAAAAAATCATATCCTGTCCCGGAGGATGTAGAATGTGAGAAGTTGTCAGCAATATTAGGCAGAACTAATGACAGGTCTCAATGTATGATTGTATAACAGACTGGAATCATATAGGTTACAATCGTAGAATGATTACTGATTCAAAAAGTATTATTTCTTAATGAGTATAAAAATCAGCAGGTGTATGCTACTTTAAGGTTTATAAAGAGCTTCCATGAACTCTAGTTCATTTTCACTTCTACTCTGTAAGTCACTGGAAAGTCTGTTGAAAAATCATTTTATTAAGTAGCATTAATTAATATTTCCACTTGATTAAAAAGTATAGAAAGTCAAGAACTTTGGTGATTAAGCTATGTTTAATGGGATTTAACCCAGATATTCTAGCTATAACACTTAATACTTCCTTTCTGGATGAGGATGGATAGATACAACAAGACAATTTCCAATTTGTTTATATTAGACTTCAACTGAAATCCCGAGAGAAAAAGTATGAGGAGGTGGGTCTGGATCTAAAGTAATGGTGGGGTCCTTAGTGGCTCAGTCAGTCCAGCATTCAACTCGTGATTTCAGCTCAGGTCATGACCTGATGGTTCCTGGGATGGAGCCTTGCATTGGGCTCTGCACTGACAGAGTGGAGCCTGCTTGGGATTCCCTCTCTCTCTCTCTCTCTCTCTGCCCCTCCCCTGCTCACGCTCTCTCTCTCCTTCTCTCTCTCAAATATAAGTAATAAATTAAAAAAATATTTTTAAAAAGTAATAGCAAATAAGTAAATGTCTTCTTCTAGTTTAGTTAAGACTTAAATTTTTAGGGACATAGTTCTCACCTGACCAACAAAAAACAATGACATAAGCTAAAAATATATGTTTTTCAATTTGTCAGGAAGCTGTAAATGCAAGAAAGCTTAAACTAAAGTAAATTTCAGAGAAAGAGATACTGTTTATAGGGTAGACTCTCAGTTGTTCTTATCCCTGGCAGAACGGTAGAGGGATGAGAAAATAATGAACCTGCCAAAGACTGGAGTAAGAGAAAGCCCAACTAAGTGTTAATAAACCATTAATGTCTGGATGAAAGTCATACAAGACATGTTCGGCTCTCATGAACATAAGACTGAATGGACAACAGGTAGGATGTTGTTGGCTTACATCCGCAGAAGACCAAGGGCTACACATGCGAAATGAAACATCTCCAGCATTACAGAGAGTAAGGCAGCCATCTTCTGAATGCTGAGGGAAGAGTAGAATCATAGAAAGAATCCCCTGAGGTATAGAAAGTTCAAGGTATATCTAGAAAGCAAAGAGAACCAAACAGCAATTCCAAAACTGGGTGGCTAGACTGTACAGCAGAGAGATATCTTCCACAAAAATAAAATAAAATAAAATAATTAAAAAAATTTAAAAATTTAAAAATTTAAAAATTAAATTAAAAAAAATTAAAAATTAAAAAAATTAAAAATATATATATATAAAATACTCAGACAATCAATCCAATGTAATCTATATTTAAAAGATGAAATAGGAGTGCCTGGGTGGCTCAGTCAGCTAAGCATCTGACTTCAGCTCAGGTCATGATCTCATGGCTCATGAGTTTGAGACCTATATTGGGTTCTCTGCTGTCAGCATGGAGCCAACCTTTCTTCCTGTCTCTCTCTCTCCCTTACCCTCCCCAGCTCATGCTTTCTCTCTGTCTCAGAAGTAAATTTAAAAAAAATCAAAATAAAGAAGAAATAATTAATAGAGATAAACCTAGAAGTAAAGATGTTAGAATTATTAGGGAGGAACTTGAAAAAAACAAAAACAAACAAAATAAAAAAAAAAAACGAACAAACATGTAAGCTTTGTGGGAAAATGGATAACAGGTGAGATATGATGGGTAATTTTAGCAGAGACATAGAATCTACAAAAAAGAACCAAAAGTAGATGCTAGGGAAAGATATTCATAGAAATAGATACATAAATGCATATGTAGCTATAAATGCATGTGTATGTATAGATATAGATAAATAAACTTATATAGAGTAGATAGGTCAAAATAGATGACTAAATGGCTGACTGGATAGATAGATAGATAGATAATCAAAAGTGAAGAATTAATTATTTTTTAATGTTTTATTTTATTTTTTGAGAGACAGAGAGTGACAGAATGGGAGCAGAGGAGGGGCAGAGAGAGAGGGAGAGAGAACCCAAAATAGGCTCCAGACTCTGAGCTGTCAGCACAGAGCCTGATGCAGGGCTCAAACCAATGAATACAAGATCTTGACCTGAGCCGAAGTTGGATGCTCAACTGACTGAGCCAGCCAGGTGCTCCAATGAAGAACTCATTAAATAAACTTATGAATAAACTAAACATAAGGAAGAGATTGAATGAACTTGAACATAAAGATAAATAAGAAGTATTTCTGCTAAAACACAAAGAAAAAAGGAGAAAATGGAAAAAAGAATAATAGTACATGTGAGATCTATAGGAAAATATCAGGTTGTTTACCATATATAACTGGAGCCATGTTTTTCAGGAAACAGAAAGTCTTTCAGCATTTCTCGCTGTGCAGGTCTATTGCATTGAAATCTCTCAGCATTTATGTATATGGAAATATATATAACTTTCATTCTGAATTATATTTTATTTTATTTGGATATAGAATTTTAGGTTGGGACATGGGTGTTTTGTGGTTTTTGTTTTTATTTCAGGACTTTAAAGATTTTGTTCCATTCGCCTTCAGCCTCCATTCTTTTCGGTAAGAAGTCAGTCATCACACATATTGTTCCTAAGACTGCATGTAAATATGCATGTTTTTGTCTCTGGTCACTTAACATTTTTTTTTCTAATCTTTGTTTTCCATACCTTTGGCTGCAACGTGTCTAGTTAAGTAAGGCTTTCTTTGTAGTTTTCCCTTCTTTCATATGTTATGTTTCCTGGACATATAGATTTATGAGTTGTGCAGAAATTTTGACATTTTTCAGCCGTTACTTTTTCTGATATTTATGTTACTTTTTTTTTGCCTCTACTGTCTTCCTCATGGTATAAATATATGAAGGTAGACTTGATAGATTAAAGATATTATAACAAACACATCCACTGAAAAAAGTAACAATGAGGCTTAGACTAAAAATGTATTAGTTGATAAAGTGATGTTTTATGGAGTACGGGAAAAGCCTTTTATTAAAATTGAAGATTCCAAGATATGTGTGTGTTATGATGAGTATAATCCAACACAACAGAGAGATTACTGTTGGAGGAAAGCGATAATTGAAGAGACAATTCATTGAATGTTGAGAGACATTAGGATCCATGATACAGAGAGAGGTGTTGCAGTGGAATATTAGTCATAAAAAAAGAATGAAATCTTGCTGTTAGCAATGATATGGATGGAGCTAGAATGTATTATGCTAAGCAAAAGAAGTCAGTCACAGAAAGACAAATACCATGTGATTTCACTCATATGTGGAATTTAAGAACAAAACAGATGGACACAAGGGAATGGAAAAAAAATGAGAGAGAGAAAGGCAAACCCAAGAGACTCTTACCTATAGCGAACACTGAGGGTTGCTGGAAGGAAGGTGGGCAGGAAGATGGATTAAATGGGTGATGTTTATTAAGGAAGACACTTATTCTGATGAACACTGGGTATTATATGTAAGTGATGAATCACTAAATTCTACTCCTGAAATGAATATTACACTACATGTTAACTAATTAAAATTTAAGTAAACACTTGAAAGATGAAGCAAACAAATAAAAACAAATAGAGATATTGGACTGAGATTAAATCAGGCAGAGATCCTTCAACTCTTATGGAGAAAAGGAATAGTTCTAGTGATTAATGAAAGTGAAGACATTTGGTGCTGATATGATGAAATAGTTCTAACGTGAACACTTGTATTTTCCTAAATAGGGACAGAAAGTACTAATAGTTTGATAGGAGGAGAGATGTGATTCTTTAAAAAAAAAAATGTCTATTTATTTTGATGAGGGGAAGAGCAGAGAGAGAAGGAGAGAGAATCCCAAGCAGGTTCCACATTATCAGCATGGAGCCCAAAGCATGGCTTCATCTCACCAACCATGATCTGATCTTCAGATCATGACCTGAGCTGAAGTCAAAAGCTAGAGGCTTAACCGACTGAGGCACCCTGGCACCCAAGATATAATTCTTTTAAAGGGTGGTTGAATAAGGTTTTCAGCAATGATGGACCTATAGCAGTAATTTATCCTGAAGAACTTTGTATATTTCCTAGCCGTATTCTCTTGCCAAGTGTAAGAGGGGTTTGGATTATGTGAGGCTCATGTAGTAGAGAGTGACAGAGGAGAGAGGGAGTGAGAAACATGTGTAGGATGATATTCACAAAGATGGGCTATGAAATAGAAGTCAGGTGAGGGGACATGAATTGTTTTCACCAAAGCCACAGGCAATGAAAGAGTTATGGATTGAATTCCCATCAGGAGATCAAGGAAGTGGACAATGGGGGAGATTAAGGTAAATACAAAACCATAGGGGAATTAAATGTGTTAAAGGGGGAATTTTTGAAATTTTCTTATAATTCATGGGTTTGGCTAAGATCAACTGGGACGCAAGACACAATGAGATTAGTTTTGTTTCCTAAAAGTAAGTGGTGGTAAGTTTCTCCTCTTGCTCCTCCTCTTCTTCCTCCATCTCCTCCTCCTTCTCGTTGTCATGTTTTGTCTCTTAAGACAACTCCTGGTAAAAGAATGGTGATAGTTAAGCCTCCAGAAGTATAGGCTTACCAGACGTTTATTAGGAGAACTTAAAAAGTTGCATGAAGATTTTCCATTTCAGGGACTTTTCTCCAGACAGCATGTGACATGGGGTTGTTATATTGACCCAAGGATTTACCAAAGCATGTTATGGATGCTTAGTTTGTTCAACGAGGTGCCGTGAGCACCCATTACTTCCTGCTCAATTTGTATATTGAAACTGTAAAAATGTGTTTTTTTGCAAAATACCTGGAGTAAACGACCCGGATGTAGCATCCGAGGTCCACGGATATGATATATCTTAGGAAACACAATTGTCCCACCTAGAATGTCAATAACCACACCAGTAAGAAACATCAGTGTAAGAGATTATTTTCCCATTCTTTCCTCCTTTGTCTTAATGGATCATTATGTAAATAGACATGGGCAAACACCAATGTTACTTAATGATTCTCTAAAATTTTACCAAAACCAGAAAATCTTACCTTACTCACAATATCACTAACATAAAATTTTGTGTTGCCATTGGTATTTTATTTTACAAAAGGAATCACATGCAAATGCCCAATGAACTCACTGCTCCAAGATAAATTCTTCATGGGATTTCAGCTTCTTCTTTGGCTTTAAATCATCTGTTTGTCCCTTTACGCCCACTAGAAATGTAAATGTCTTTGTGAGGATTTTTCCAAGGCTTCTCTGTCAGAGTTAATCACTCTTTCTCCAATGTTCTTATAAAACTGTGCTAAAATTCTATTACATAAGTGGCATTTGTATTGCAGTGATTCCAATGTATACATCTCACATAGGATTATGAGTTCCTCAAAGAAATTCAGTTTATCCTATTCATTTCTGACTCTCCTCTATCTGTTTCATTGCCCGGAGCTCAGAAGATGCTCCATAAATATTTGCTGAATGAATCTATTTTGTTAAGCAAAGAACACTTGCAATAAAATGACTGCCCCAGAGTTTTTAATAAATGGCACATCTTTCTGCAAATATTGAAGCGAGATCAGATTTCTTTAGGATAGGGCATCCATATATTAACCAAGCACAAACAGTCCAACTTCTGAGTTCTTTTTCTCCTTTTTGGACTGAAAGCTGTCTAAAACTAAGTTGAATTATTTCTATCATTGTAACAATGAAGGAATAAGTAGTTTGTACATTTAAAAGGTTGGGGAAGGGAAGAGGAAAAATAGTTTCAAAAGAGAGGGAGGTAAACTATAAGAGACTCCTAAATGCAGAGAAAAAAACTGAGGGTTTTTGGGGGGTGGGTGTTGGGGAAGGGGAGAAATGGGTGATGGGCATTGAGGAGGCCACTTGTTGGGATGAGCACTGGGTGTTGTATGTAAGTGATGCATCATGGAAATCTGCTCCCAAAGCCAAGAGCACACTGTATACACTGTTTGTTGGCTAACTTGACAATAAATTATATTAAAAAATTAAAAATAAAATAAAAATTAAAAAATAAAATAAAAATGAGATTTTTTTCTCAGCAGTGAATTTAATGATCATCTATTAAAGGCAAGACTCTGCTTTCCAATGAAGGTGGATTGGTCTTTAAACAAAATTTGGAATGAATTATTTTAAATTGACCATTTTTTCTGACCTATTTGTTTTTCTGCCTCTTCCCTATATCTTCATTCATACTATTGTTCAGAACTCTGAGCAATGATCCAGACAGACCTAGAAGCTTGGTAAAAACTAAGAACTACCTAATAATTGTTTGATGAGATTATACAGAGCCCCACAATTCTTAACTTCCATAAACTCCAATCAAAATTTACCTGACTTGTATTTCATCACCTAGTACCCCACTCTTCTTAAAAGAAAGCAAAGCAAGTTTCAGGAACAAGTGAAAGAGGCAGAAAATATCTTGTTCCTTTTCTCAGGGTTAAACATCAATTGGAAGTTAGTGTATTCTTATTAATTGATTGCATTTTTCTACCCATGAGAAAACAAGTTGGATTTTAAATGGTTTCCTTCACTGATTTGATTTATGGTGAATATTTCAGCAAAAACTCTAAAAGGAGTTTTTTGGGTTCTCTTTTTTTGTTATTGTTTTTGTTTTATTTTGTGTTTTTGTGTGTTTTTTTTTTTTTTTTTTTGGCCTTTTCAACTTCCTCCCTCAATAGAGGCACATCATTACAGCAGCTACGAACTGTTACTGCATTCCTAAGAATGGTCCTGCTATGGACCTGAATGAGGTCCTGCTATGGTCATGAATGAGGTAGGAGTGAAAAAGTCTGTCCCCTTCCTAGTGGCCTTGAATGAAAATAATGGATTGGTAGAATTATCAAGCACATGGCTATTGCCTTCTTAGAGTGCCAGAGATGCCAGCTTCTGGAATACAGATATAGAAAATGTGGGATCCTAACCCTTTTATCACGTTAGCCAGAGGGCCCATCCGAGACCCTATGATCTTGTTAACACAGAGAGAATTCTTTACTTCACATTAATATGCATGTCTTCATGACAGGAAAATAACACATTCATATAACATTCTAATGGATTGAACTGTGTTCTTTTTTAAAAAACATCTTTAATTTATTTTTGAAAGAGAGAGAGAAACAGAGTGTGAGTGGGGTGGGGGGACAGAGAGAAAAGGAGACACAGAATCGATAGAAGGCTCCAGGCTCTGAGCTGTCAATTCAGAGCACGACATGAGGCTCAAACTCAGAGCCTCATGAATAGCAAGATCATGACCTGAGCCAAAGTCAGACACTCAACCAAGCCACCCAGGTGCCCCGAGATGAATTGTATTGAAAACTGAATATACTCATAAAACTTAAATATAAAATTATTTTCCCGGTTCCGTCCAAATTCAGGGCACTCCTACATTGTAGACATGCTTAATCAGGGTTTTGTTGCTTTCTATTTTCAGATTTATTTCAGGAAAGTTACTAAAAGGAAAGCTCAAAATAGAACATAAAGAATTGCCACTCAGATTAAGGTGGAAACAAATAGTATCATCGAGTCCGAACTCTAGTCAGTGCAATTTGAGAGTCTGCCTCCTAAGAATTCATATAATAATGTATTTGTCAAACGCCTGCAATGTAAAGGTGACTTGTTCTGTTTATCAGTTTTTTATTTAACACCTACTACTGCATTATTTTTGCTAAACACATTCACAAAATTAAAAGGACAAGAAACACTGTAAAGTTCTCTTGCCAGGAAATCAAAGATCTTTGCATCTCTCCATGTCCTCGCCAAATTTGGATAAATCCCTTACACTCCCTATTTTGCCCTCTGTACATGTTTGAGCAGTTGATAGTTCCATCAAACATTTGTTTTTAAAAGAAATGATTGGAAAGAATCTCTGTGTGCTCTGTTGCAATTTACCTAGTATTAGATTATTCAGGTAGTTTTCCTGAGAATTATAATTGAATTGGAAGAGATTTGCAAATAATATAAGCAGTAAAAAAAAAAAAAAGGAAATAATGCACTATGTTCTTAGCCATTATTGGGTAATGTCACGTCAGAATATCTTCATCTATCTATCATCTATCGATCTATCTATCTGTCTATCTTCTATCTATCTATTCCCCACATTTTAAGTTCCTTGCAGGCCTGACCCTCAATGTTATTGACACATCATTTATATCAGCTGTTTATCATACCTCTGAATTTCAACTAGTTCCTTTGAATACATGACAGGTTTTCGACTGATGTGTGCACTACAAACCCTACTGTCGCTTTTGAACCTAAAGAAGAAAGCAATATCTGTCATGGCATCTTATGTATCCAAAAGTTCATGGGTAAAAGATAATTTCAGAAGAATAGCCAGAAGAAGAAGGAAATAATGGCAATACCCAAGATATTCATATAATAATGTATTCTTTTTTAATTTTTAAGTGTTGTTTATTTATTTAGTAGGGGAGAAGTAACAAACAGGGAAGGGGCAGAGAGAGACAGACAGAGAATCCCAAGCAGGCTCTGCACTGTCAGCACAGAACCTGAGGTGGGGCTCAACTCACGAACCATGAGGTCATGACCTTAGCAGAAATCAACAGTCAGATGCTTAACCTGCTGAGCCACCCAGGTGCCCCCCACAAGATATGTGTTCTAAGACAATGCATAGATTGCCCGCTTTCATAAAAGAAAAAAACTGCTTCACTAGGTACAAGAGGAGGCAACATTATCCTCAGATTTCACTTTTGTTTCAAACAACTATACACGTTATTATGTCATTGTGGCCATTTCTTGTGCCAAACTTCAAGGACGACCTCGTTCTTCTGGTCCTTGTCCTCTGACATGAAATCTTTGGAAGTAACAGCAGTTGATAGAAACATAGCTTATGAAGACTCTAATGAGTCGACTATTTCACTGTCCTCCAGATGGTGCTTCATATAAAGCCCAGCTTATCAAGCATGCAGGTGTTTAAATAGCTTGAGATAATGGGAAAAGATGTACTTTTAAAAAGTGCTAGGTATGTTCTTACCATTCTTTTCCAAGACTCTCAGCTTTCCATTTTCAGCCAACTCCTTTCTTTTTCTTAGAATGAAAAACTAACTGCCCAGGCACATATATTTATTCTCTTTCCAATGACATATACACTTTAGAGTAATGTTTGCAATTTATTAAGCTCGCTCATTGCCGAATTTGTGGTGGAGTCATAGAAATAATGGAGGTGATTTTAAGGCTTCATTTATAACGAAACTATTAGAAAATGAAATTTCCAGCCTAGCCATGAGATATAATGAGACTTAGCTCTTGGAAATTTATAATAATAACACCCAGAAATAACACTATATTTTTGTTTAGGAAAACATCAATATCTCAAAGAAGAATTATTTGTTAATATCATTTAAGATGATTTTTAATTTTCAGAAATATTTAAATAAAATCGGGAAAGATTTATATATCCATACTTTTCTTTCAGTCTCTCTCTTCCTCATATACACACGTACGTGAGGCTTTGGTTCTGCAATTGACTTTTAATGAGGCAAATCCCTGAGATTTAGAGTCGAATCCCTACAGGCCCTCTATCAATTCCTTTCTATTAGGCTAATGACTTTTTAAAATGAATTATTTTAGGGAAAGGAACTAATGAGCTTGAAAACCCGTTGTTTTCACCCTAGTCAAAGAATCTTCAGGCAAGAAATACTTCATGAAGGGATACATTTTTTCATTTCTAAGAAATATATTTTCCAATTAGTAATAACAACAACAACAAGAACAATAATAATAATAATAATACAAAGATGAGCCCAGGGCTGGGGCAACTTCTGTAAATCTTGTGGTTCCTCGAACTTGCTTTTGACCAAAACTGTAAAAAATATTCAGCACAAGTGGAAATGTATTAATATAATTTATCTACAAATAGCTTTGTTAAAATGCACTTTTATCCTTCCTTTTACATTTAGTCTATTATTGAAAAAGCCAGATTAGTTAAAATGACACCTCCTAATATAAAGCAGTGTCTATAATTTTAGTGCACTTCAAGAATTATTCTTTCCTTTCAAGATGAAGAGTTAAAGATTTTGTTAGTATTTTTCCCCTAAAATGTAGGGAGCCCAGTTTATATTTTTCTCATTGGTTAAATGCAGTTAGGGACCATAAACCTGACCCACTTCTGCATATTTCCAGGCTCTTTCTATCCTTTTTAAGTAATGAAAATTTCACAGTAATGCATATTTATAAGTATAGTATATATACTATATATACTCACATATACTTATATATAAATACATATGTATATAAACCATATGTAAATATATATATGTATATAAACCATATAAGATGGTTTTTATAACTAAATATCAAATAATCTGACCCTTACCCACCAATTCAAGTAGTTTTGAAGTAGAATGAAAATAGTTACCGTTAGTCTTCTATTTACAGGCAAAGGGGATAAAGAGAAATGTGTATCCAAAAAATTGCCAGTTTCAGAAATAGGAACTTACTAGTCCAGCAGCAAATAGAAGAGGAAAACATGAAATAAGTAGTGTGGGGAAATGGCTGCATAGAAGGCATCTGAGATGAGAAAATCATTCTATCACTAGTCTCTTAAATAATTACTAAAACCCCCTCTTACACGATGATTTCCCAAATACTTAACTAGTAGTGACAAAAGTTTTAATGACATAATTTCTGTTTTGTCTTAGTCTTTTGAAACATACATAAAAAGCCACGGAGAATTCACAAATAAAAATCTGAAATTAGTGTAGGTGGGCAGTTACCTACCAAAGAATGTTTGAATAAAATGGAAAAGTTTTGTTTTACGTTTTAGTGGATTTGGGTATGTGGATGGATTCATCTTGTGTTATGTGAATTCCATTTCAACTATTCAGATGTATAAACGTATTGATGCGAAATAAGCCTCTTCTCTTTACTTGCTTTCCTTTCTCCTATTTCCCTCGATAATGGGCTGATTAGCTGTACGGTAGCAAATGAGTCTTCTGTTCATAAGCCTACATTACACGGCCACATACTCTCTCGTTGTTTGGAAGAGGTAAAATGGATAATAAGTGTAAAGAACACAGGCTCTGGAGACAGGCGGCTCACCTATTAGCTGTGTGACACGTTAGTCTGACTCCCAGTCTCTTCATCTGTTAAAAGAGTCTAATTATAGCTACCTTGTAAAATTGCTGTAAAAGAGACTTGAATTTATATCAACCATAGAGCAAAATATTCGGCATGGTCCTCCATTTTGTTCATCTATGGATTTCGACACCTAGAACTGGCTCGTCACACAGAATCAATGTTCGTTTTTGTTTGTCTGTCTTTTATTGTGGGGACAAATTACCACAAGTCTAGTGGCTTAAAATAACATGAATTTATTACTTCACAGTTCTAAAAATCTGGATTTATTATCTTAAGTTTCTAAAGAATAAGAAGGCTTAAAACCGAGAGCTGTGTTCCTTCTGAAGGTGATAGAACCTGTTTCTTTGCCTTTCCCAGCTTCCAGACTTTGCCTACATTCCTTGGCTCATGACTCTTGTCATTTCAACCCTCGTTCCCTTCATCACACCTCCTCCTCTAACTTTGACCCCTCTGCCTGTCTCTTCTTAGGGCTATTGTGATTGTGTTAGGCCCACCTAGATAATCGTTCCCTCAAAAAATCTTTAACTTAATCATGTCTACGAAGTCCCATTTACCATGTAGAGTAACATATTCACTGATATGGGGGATCAGGACATGATGTCTTTGAAGGGCCGCTAATATGTCTACAATGGTATCTTATCAATAAATACCTGTTGCATAAACTAACTATACGTTGTGAGCAAAACACTGTTTCTTCCATTTAAGCAATTATATAGTCATCAAGCAATTATTTAATTCATATGCATGGAGTTTATTGAATGCTTGGCTTGGTAGAATACAAATAGTAAACAATTATTTTTCCACAACAGTGTCCATTGCAAACCATTTTTATCATTGTTTTTCTAACACTGAAATAAAACATAGGTATTATAGATATTTCTACTTTTTGTCAGGGTATATGTGTGTGGGTGTGGGGGTGTGTTGAGAAGGAAAGAAATCAAAGATGACTCCCTGGTTTTTGGGTCATGCAAACTGAACGAATGAGGTGAGGGTGACTGTGTATGTTTGTGAGAAGTGGATGAAGTTGTAGAGATTCAGTAATAAAGTTTTATGTAGCCTATTAGCCACTCACCTGGAGATGTGTAGTGGGAAAATGAGTATCATTATATTGAGTTAAGAGAAAAGAAATATTTGAGTGTGACAAACTTTTATGTGTTGTTTGATTGTAATTAAAATTATATCATAGTAACAATCACCTAGGGAATGCCTATAGACAGAGAAGGCAAGAGACACAGACACTGAAATTAGGCAGTCTAACAGTTAGGGATTAGAGAGAGAGAAAAAAATAAAACACTAACAAAGAAGGCTGAAAGAAGAGGGCAGTTAAACAAGAAAATACTAATTTTGAAAAACGAAGTTCAGAAAGCAAGAGTTTTACAAGATTAAATAATCCTATCAAGATCAGATGAGTAAAGGCAAGATTGAGATTTGAATAAATGCCAAATTCTATTTTCTAGAAAGTAGGAGCATGGCTGTTTGAGCATCTGTTAGAACGCTGTAGAATACTGATTTGTTGTTGGTATCTAAGGTCACTTCTTATACTCTTTTCTGTAGAGAATCCCTGATAGAGAAACTTCCTACCAAATAACAGTAATTATTTTTATAATGGTAACATCTTTTATTATGATGGGCTTCAAATTCATTTCAAATACTTCTTTTGGAAACCTTATAACAACTCTTATGAACCTGACAAGATTTTTCATATTTTACAGAGAAAAAAATTACAGAGAGGACTTGTGGCTTTCCAAGATTATAAATCTCATTTTTGTCAGCCACAGTTCTAGAGCCCAGGGTTTCTGCCTCTTGTTCTCTTCCAGATATAATCATTAACACTTGGTATTAAAATCTGAGGCGATATTGAGACCAATTAACTGAAGAGAAAGGCTGTGGAAAGGAATGTTCTTTATGATGCTTGCGTTTATTCATATTGAGAAGCTACACACTAATGAAAACCACTGTCGGGTAGAATTCAGGGTGTTGGAATTAATGCAACAGGGTTTAGCCGTAAAAGTTCCAATGATATGATGGTGCTGTCGACAGCTCATTTCCTTGGAGAGAACTCCACGGTTGTACAGGATTCCATGTAGAAGTACATCTCCCTGGTCGGAACATCAAATTTAGTTCGCTCTATCAGAAACAGACCTATTCTTTATGCTTTTCATCACTGGAATAGATTTTCAGGGGCTCCTAGTTTAGATGCAGTTTTATTTTAGGCTGAGTTAACACAAGTTAATATGTTAACACAACATCCTAGACATCTAATTCACCAAGATGACACTTTAAAGTCACATTTTTGTGCTTACAATCAAACCTTGAGATGAAGAAGAATTGGTAGCTTTTGAGATCTGTAAACTGAACTGGCACTGGTTAACATTTGTGACTTGTTAGAACTGGTGTTGTAGGTAACAATTAATGTGTGTATGTGTGTATATGCGTAAGGGAGGCATTAGCCCAGGGACAGAAGCCTGGCACATGGTACACCATGCTCCAAGGTCACCGGATTAAAGATTTTACCACTTCCAGCAAGTAAATGCACCATGAGAGGGAGTCGAGTCTACAGAGTATTAATTCTTCAGTATCAGGTGCTTTAATCAGGTTCTCACCCTACTGGTTAGCCTCAGGAAGCAGGTTTTGAAGATGGAGATGAGATAGAATAAGGAAGAATAAAAAGAAGAGGAACATTTTCTAAACTGTTCAATCTCCAACTTTCCTTTGAACTTCCGTTCCTTATTTCCCCCCAGAGTTCCTCTCTTTAAATTTTAATGATTCTAATGTTCACCATTTATGCAATGACATGATCTTCACGTGCCCAGCATACTGAATATTTTCTGTACATGAGACTACCCAGTAAAACACTAAGCCAACTTATAGCTTGTGAAATACCATCTATTTGTCTGAAGTTTACTATATTAAAAGTTATAATGCTTTCAGAAGCTTTTAATGAAACTCTGACTGAAACAAGCAAATATTGGCGATTTACAACACCAAAGAGGTCAGGATTTTTTTTTTCCAGAAATACAGTGGAGTTAGATTCTTATCTAATGCAGTAAGAATGATATACACCAGAGTCCACTGGACAAAAGTTTAATAAGTTCACATTACTTTATTTATTCTATATCTGCTCAATATTGTGACTGGCATAACATTTACATTTATTACATGTTTTTTTTGGTTATATTTCCCCTATCAATACTGTATTATTTGATTTTGTTTTCTAATTTTTACCAATGGAGACTAAAGCAGCTTATTATCATGTATTATTTCCAGATTTATTCGTCAAAATAAACCAGAGCTCTTCTGCTCCTCAAAGAAACGTTAAATTCTTGGACTGGAGAGATGATGAAATATTACACAATCTCCTATTGTCAGTTATTAGATTCAGCAATATGAAACCTAAATTCAAATGTATTGATTTCATTCTCAAAATATATAAATACGAAATCAGAATATTTATTTTGTTGTTCAGCAGTTTCCAAATATATGCGTATGGTGACATTGAGAGAGTTCATTGGACATACTGATAGATTAAACTATCTCATATGCAAATCTTTTGAAATGATATCAAACATGTAATAATTCTGATGTATGTGTTTGAGCGTGTGTGTCTGTGTGTGTGTGTGTGTGTGTGTGTGTGACAGGGATCAAAGTACAGTGATTGGATGTATATGTGTGGGGGAGGGGTTTAGGAAGAAAGGGGAATGAGTCATTTAAAATATTAGTAACTATTCTTTCTCATTCCCAAGTAGTATTCCATTCTATATTAAACCACATCTTTATCTATTCATCAGTTGATGGACACTTAGGCTCTTTCCATACTTTGGCTATTGTTGCAGCAATGTGGATGAAACTGGAGGGTATTATGCCAAATGAAATAAGTCAGTCAGAGAAAGACAGATACCATATGTTTTCACTCACATGTGGATTAATAAATTTAACAGAAGACCATGGGGGAGGGGAATGGGAAAATAAAAAGTTACAGAGAAGGAGGGAGGCAAACCATAAGAGACTCTTAAATACTGAGAAAAAAATGAGGGTTGATGGAGAGTAGGGGAGAGGGGAGAGGGGATGATGGGCATTGAGGAGGACACTTGTTGGGGTGAGCACTGGGTGTTGTATGGAAACCAATTTGACAATAAATTATATAAAAAATAAAAATAAAATAAAATATTAGTAACCATCTCATAAATGTCCTTATTTTAAAAAATGAGGATGTTTACACTCTGAGGAAGTAAAATACTGTTTAAAGATTACAAATAACAGTCTGTATTTAAATGACACAGTTTTGACTAGGTGTACTTAATGAAGAGGAGGGAGAAAGATAAAGAGAATGATAGGGGATGGGGCTGGTACTCTCATTATATTGCACACACTATTGCTTTCAGGACTTATATGTATTCAAACTTTATTTTATGAGTGACTTAAAAAAACTTTAAGGATAATTTTTACCAAGCCATATCCTTTCTTCGGTATATTGCATAGAAAAATTTTTTTTCCAAATATGCATTTAAAAATAATGTCTTACTTCATTCTAAGAAATTAAGTATTCTGGTATCAAATAAGTGTCATCAAAATCATGTTTTTTTCATTTCTCTAAAATATTTTCAATCATACCTGAGTGCAGTAGCAAAAGTATTATATTGACCAAATTTTTATCTAATGATTTAAGTCACAATTTATTTATTTATTATTTTTTTATTTTTAAATGCCTTTATTTTTTTAATTTTTTTTATTTGAGAGAGAGAGAGAGAGAGAGAGAGAGAGAGACAGAGCATAAGTGGGGGAGAAGCAGAGAGAGAGGGAGACACAGAATCCGAAGCAGGCTCCAGGGTCTGAGCTGTCAGCACAGAGCCCAGCGAGGAGCTTGAACCCACAAACCATGAGATCACAATCTGAGCTGAAGTTGGACACTCAATGGACTGAGCCACCCAGGCGCCCCTCAAGTCACAATTTAAAACATTGTAGCATCTCTGGATCCAGGGTGCTCAGTCAGTTAAGTATCTAACTTTGGCTCAGCTCATGATCTCACAGTTCATGAGTTTGAGCCCCACATCAGCCTCTGGGCTGACAGCCAAGAGCCTGGAGCCTGTTTTGGATTCTGTGTCTCCCTCTCTCTCTCTATCCCTCCCCTTCTCATGCTCTGTTTCTCTCAAACATAAATAAACATTAAAAATAAAAAAAAACACAAATAAATAAAATAAAACACTGCAGCATCTCATGGTCATCATTAGGAATTTAAACCTATACCTTTGAGAAGTTGTGGGCTAACTGATCTATATTTAGTTATATTTGGATCTACATTTAGTTATTTTCTTGCTTTTTTCTTTCATTGCATTCCCCTCCTCATACCACTAATCAGGTCTTTTCGCTAGGAGTTATCCTTTCACAGAATTACCTCCGACACTTGTTAACCTGCAGATTTCATCCACAATCATCAAAGTAGAAACTCGAGAGTGTGGAGTTTGACTCTGTCACATAAATTCCTCAGATAATACTTACAAAGGAAACAGTTTTAACACCACCATCTCAGTGGATTTAAATAATACTATCAATTCTGTTATTGGCACCAAAAAGTTAATAATTTTAAAAAAAGGAAGGAAGGAAGGAAGGAAGGAAGGAAGGAAGGAAGGAAGGAAGGAAGAAGGGGAAGGAAGGAATAAATTTAATGGATAGCTCCTCTGTCTATTATTTCCATTTTACAATTAAAAAAAAAAACTGGAAGTAAAAAAAAACAATATGCACATATAGAATTTAGTTTTGTGGAATTTAGTGATTTTTACTAATGATAATAATACTGGCCCAAATTATTATTGATGGCAGATTTGAGACTTTTTTGAAATTAAAACTTTTTGATTGATAACATGACATATCAGTCAACTATTTCTAAGACTTGTATAGCATTACAATTTTTAAATAATTCTAAAGACTTCGTAAGATACCAATTAATGTTCAAATCCCATTAGCAAATTAATTAGCATGTAGTTAAATATCTGCTACAGAGATTGTAGAACAAACACATCAAGTAATTTATGACTACCCACCCGTGATAATAACGGAATTTTCATTGGGCTCTAGAGAATTGACGTATTATTAATTATGTTAATTCGGTTGTTCTTTTGATGTTTAATAATTAATTTAGTATGACTCTTATTATATGGAATAAACAGAAATTAAATACAATTGGCCCTTGCACAACACAAGTTTGAACTGCGTGGGTCCACTCTCATGCAGAATTTTTTCAGTAAATATAGCACGGTACTGTAAATGTATTTTCTTTTCCTTCTGATTTTCTTTGGTATGTATTTTGCTCTAGTTTACTTTATTACACGAATATAGTATACAATATACAATACATATACAAAATATAAGTTAATCAATATTTATGTTCTGGTAAGACTTCTGATCAACAATAGGATATTGAGTAGCTAAGTTTGGGAGGAGTCAAAAGTTATACAGAGATTTCCAACTGTGCGGGTGTTGGGAGGTTCAGCACCCCTAGGCCCTACTAGATCAGCTGTGATTTTTGCACTTCTCTTTCTTTTAATGTTTCTTATATTTCCTTTTCCGGTTTTAATTATAATTTACTAATGTATTATCTCTTTTATTTTTACTTTTAAATTTTCAACTGAGGTATAATTAACATTCAATGTTATATTAGTTTCACGTGTACAGAGATTTATTATAAATGAGATCAAAACTTTAGATCATTTTATAAATCCTGCCATAACTCTGTATATGTTAGAATGTTATAAATAACAATGAAAAATATCCCAATTTAGATTTGTTCTAAAGATGAATTAGTCAACCGTGTTACAGAAATGGAAGCCTAAACATAAGGAAGTTTCCAGGATAGGTAATGGCACACTGCTTTCAGGAAACCAGGAGCTTTCAGTCTTCAGCACTGAAGCCTACTGGGTTAAATTTATTTTTACCTTGTTCCTCTCTTGATTGCAAGATAGGAATGCTACAGGCTTTCTTATTTATTGTGTAACACTAAAGATGACCATGAACAATTTGACCCTCCTTCCATCCTGAGATGAAGTCTAAGTAACCTCCTCTTGAATCTGGTGGGATCCTTGACTAACTGAGCAATAGAATATGGCAGAAGTGATTCGGTGTCTGCTTTTAGGACCAGACCTTAAAAGACTGGTAGTTTTGATCACTCTCTCTTTGAACACCTTGTTTTGGAGGCCAGTGACTATCTTATGAAAAAGCTCAATCAGCCCTTGGAGCAAGGGAAAGTAAGCAAGAAAACAAGCCCGTGGCCCACAGGAAAAGCCAATGAAGGCTGCAGGTGAAGTCCCCAGGGAGCAGCCAGCTCCATCTTACGATCCTTGTGAGTAAACGATCTTGGAAGTTAGTCTTCCATTCCTTCTCAGCTAAGCGGCTAATGCCTCACGGAACACAGGCACACCGCCCCTGCCTAGCCTTGTCCAAATTGCAGATTCAAGAATAAATAAATCGTGGTCAATTTCAATCATTAAATTTGGGAGGTGTTTGTACTGCAGCAATAGATAATCACAAGAGTCATATTTGTCAAGAGATAGAGAAATAGAGGTCCTCGCCTTCATTGTGACTTCAGGAGTCACTCGGTGATGAATTCAAAGTTGACTGTTTTGCCTAGACTAAGCCTAATGCCAAAGTGGAGATGAGATCAGTTTTTACAGATGCACCTGGTATATGGAGCAGGGCTAGATTCCTGAAGGAAGGATGAAACATTGATGCCGAGAGAACAATCTGCAGTGTCCACTCCATTTTACTATGTAGTTTATTTTAGGAAGATAATGACCTCATATATCGTTATTTATAGCAAGGACGTCAAGAGGCCCCTGGGTGGCTCAGTCAATTAAGCATCTGACTCTTGATTCTGCCTCAGGTCATGATCTCACCATTCATGAGTTTAAACCCCACATCAGGACTGATAGTATGGAACCTGCTTGGGAGTCTCTCTCCCTCTCTTTCTGCCCCCCCTTGCTCACTCTCTCTCTCTCTCTCTCTAAAAAATACATAAAATAAACTTTAAAATAGGGATGTTTAAACTATTATGAATGCCATTGAGTCATAAAGGTAAGGAAGGACTAGCAGAGTGATTCTTGTTAAAATTGAGGACCCATAGTTTGGGAATCATATTCTAAGAGAATATATCAGATTAACATGATTCAGAAATTCTACTGGCTTACTCTAATTTGCTTTATTAAAGAGGTTATAAAAAAAACAACAGATAGTACAACATTAGAAAACAACATCACGTGATAAATCAACAATCTAGGTAAATAAAATGCATTCCTTCGCACCTCGGCGAGCTAAAAGATGCCTGAGCCTTAGGTAACATAGCTGACTCACAAGTGAATTCTGAGAACCTTTCTTCCACAAGCAGATAGCTTGTACTCAATGCCTGCTTTCCCGATATTCCAAGGGGAGATTACAAACAGTAAGATGGTCCAGTTTCCAAACTAGAACATGAAAGTGACATTCACTTTCTATGTGAACTTAGAAAAGTGACTTAACTCTTTTAGCTTTCCTTAGTCATTTAATGATGATTTATTGACAACTCATACTATAATAGGTGTTGTACCCTCATCTTTAAAATAAAATAAGCATACATATTTTTAATTGCTGTGAAGATTATATGAGGTCCTTTTAGTAGTAAAAAAAGGAAAAAAATACTTTTAACAATGTTTGATTGTAAATCCTATTTTTTTAAATGTCATTTACTTTTGAGGAGAGAGAGACAGAAGCACAAGTGAGGGAGGGGCAGAGAGAGAGGGAGACAGAACCTGAAGCTGGCTACAGGGTCTGAGCTGTCAGCATAGAACCTGAAGCGGGGCTTGAGCTCACAGACCGTGAGATCATGAGCTGAACTGAAGTCAGATGCTTAACCAATTGAGCTACCCAGGCGCCCCGTAAATCATGTGGTTTAAACTTTTACACATCTATAGTTGGAGAGGACTCAAAAGAAGAACACCAAGTGTGTCTGCAAGACATACAAAATACCTTAACTATTAGTGAGTTCGGAACTATCAAAGCTGAAGAGAGTCCACATAGCCAAGATCCCATGGAGTGAAACGTGATGTACGAAACCACTGCTATCCATGACAGAATTTGAAGCAATGTGATCCATCCTTCTATTGCTCATGTAAGAAAAATGGCCCTGCAAATATCATAGGACAAATTCATTACCTGGAACTCTAAGGCTATGTGAGTATTTTAGGTGATAACAACACTTTGATTGAATCATGCATTTAAAAAAAATGGGGAGTCAACTGAAAATTAGAAATAATAATTCTATGAATTTAACCAACTTTGTGGAAATAAAAACTAGCCAGGCCCTAATATCTTCAAAACAATTTTATAAATGTTGTGTGTTTGAAAGCAGTCTCCACTGTCCTTTAAAGGACTCAGGTCCTCGGACTGGGAAAAAAAAAAAATGGGAGAAAGTTTTACACTGTTGATGACAGTTGTTTCTTCTTCTTTTTTAAAACTATTTTTTAATGTTTATTTATTTTTGATAGAGAGAGAGAGAGATAGAGGGCAAGAGCAGGGAAAGAGCAGGGAGAGAGGGAGACACAGAATCCAAAGCAGGCTCCAAGCTCTGAGCCATCAGCACAGAGCCCGACGTGGGGCTTGAACTCACAGACCGTGAGATCATGACCTGAGCTGAAGTCGATGCTCAAATGCCTGAGCCCTCCAGGAGCCACAGTTGTTTCTTCTTTAATCACGCTCTTTCATAAATGATGTCGATAATTTGTCCATGACTCTTTCGTTTATCCATTCATTCATTTTCTAACATTTTATGAGCACTATCCTTGGTGCTGAATAAATTTTGTTAATAAGGAATCAATTTATTTTCTTAGCTTTTCCAGGCTGTGGGGGATGGGGATGGGTATGATTTTAAACTTTTTTTTTTTTTTTATAGGGGAATTAACTAAAGTGACTTGTAGTTATAAGCCTGCCTACCTGATGCCCAGATTGTAATCTTCCTTGATTTCACATTAAATTTAATCTATATAAATGCTGTGAATACAAGTTTCACCTAGCATTAGAGTTACGATGCAGGCAACTCCAGCAAGCACACGTATGTGGTGTGACTGACTCTTGATCTCTGCTCAGGTCACAATCTCAGTGTTCATGAGATCGAGCCCCCTGTCGGGCTTTGTGCTGGCAGTATGGAGCCTGCTTAGGATTCTCTCTCTGCCCCGCCTGCCTTGTCTTGTCTCTGTCTCTGTCTCTCAAACTAAATAGTAAATATTAAATGTATGTACATACTGTTTCTATTTATCTTTGTTTTAAAAAGACAGATACAGAGATTATTTTATAGGGTATGTTATATTTCATTGCATGGTTGCGCCAACATCTTTCAAAGTAAATTTATACTTGGTAACACCTACCTTTTTCTCTACAATGTAAAAAGAAAGGCTTTAACCTCCCAGGGAATCCTTTCTTCCATTGTTGCTACAATGTTTCACTCCTGGGTAATTTAGATCCCAACAATAGCAAGTAGCTTTGAAAGGTGAGGTGAGAGGTAAAAGGTTATTTTGCCTTAAATGAAAAGCTCCAGTTGTCCCTGTGATAATTGGAAGGGCTCGAGTAATAAGTGATACCAACGAAAAGAATATCTAGAATGGTAAATGAGGGCTTTCATAGATTTATTTGTGGTATAAACGAGCTGAAGAAAAACCTATATCCTGCATACTCTTGATGATGATGAGACTCTTCAGATTTTATATAAAGGGCTTCGCCAGGGCTACTTCCAAATGAAATAACTACTCCAAAGACATCTTTTGCTCAGTCCGTGAATTGCGTGTACCTAGAGGGGACCAGAGGGACTCCTTCTGTGCTAAAAGTATATGCTTAGATGTGGAAGATCCAGGTTCAAGTTCTTTGTGGGTCTTTATTCGCCGAGCAATTTGAGTAAGTTATTTTACATTTTTGAAACTAAGATTTTTTCATCTGTAATAAGACCATTGGTTGTACTCATAAACAATTGAGAAATGGCTTCGCTCCCAAAAACGCAGATGAAAATGCAAGTAAGATTGCTGCATCATAAGGAGAAATAAGCCATTGGGAGTGAAATTTTACAGTTTACATTCAAACGTACTCGGGTGTGAGTACTACATCAGTTGCTTACCTGCTATCTCAATCCAATCTTGCTAATTTACTGGTTCAAAATTTAGTTTTCTCCTGTGTAAACTTTTGGATTTTTAAGGAAATATCGATACAGGTTAATGAGGTCATTCATATAAAGCATTTAGAATAGTTTCTAACACATTGCTGGCACTTAAATAATAGTATTTTATTTCACTTAGTAGAAAGTTTAACTAAAAGGTTAGTTGGTGAGACAAGAATGAATGAAAGAGAAGAAAAAGAATTACAAAGACCTGCGTTGTCAGTGTTAAGGGCCAAGAATGTCTGATGAACCAACTGACAGCTAGATTTCTGTCCCGAAGATGGTTACAACAGGGTATATATAAGTTTGATGTTATTAAAACTTTGCATATTATGAATAATACCTCTTTCTTTTGATTTTATTATCTCCAAGCAACCTTCTATCATCTGGCTTCCCATTGGCTTGCATAGAAGAAACAAAAGTAATGCTGTTTCCCGACACAAATAAATATCTGATCTGGTTATTAATTATAATTTTCACTGAAATGAATCACAGATCTTCTGATTTTATACTTTAGTCCTGTGTGCATTTCAGTAGAAAGAGTCAGCCACTCTAGGCTTCATAGCTTCTGGGTATACAATTTCTAAAAGTCCCAAAGTAAGAATATGACTGTAATGAGCTGACAGTGTGACATGTTTCTATTTAGGGATCCATCCTGGAAAAACACGGTGCTTTTCTAATTCATTGTAAAACTTCAACCACACATGCCTGCTTTCCCATGAGAGTATCATTTTAATTAAGACTGCAAATGAAAGAATGTAAGTTTTATATATATATATATATATATATATATATATATATATATATACACACACATATATATCTTTATATACATATTTGTATATATAACTACATATATATAGTTCCATATAACTACATATATATATATATATATATATATATATATATAAATTTACATGTATATTCAGTTGAAAGCAAATATGGCAAAAAGTTTCATTGTATTTATAAGGTTTATTACAGGACCGTTAGTAAAGAATACCTTACCTGCCATGGTTAGGGGATTCACCAGGGTTGTAACAGGATTAAATGTTATCACTGCATTACAAATTTTATGTCTTAATCTTATGCTAACCAAATTATAGAAATAAAAATGAAGTGTAAGACAAATATTTAGGATTTTGACAATTTTCTAACTTAACAACACAGAGTTACATTGCTAACACTTTCTGAATCTGACTATTTGGAGGACAGCTAATTTGATTTTAGCTACCTTTATTGTATCTGTATGAGGTATATAGCTGTATATGTAGACTTATAACTACCTTTAGAATTGCATGTTGCTTAGCAGTTGTCCATCCTTAAGGAATTTATTTTTAATAAGTAACAACTGATACTTAGCCTATTGATATTGTAGCATGTACATGGTCACTTCCAAATTATGTTTGTGTCAATCAAAACAATTGGCTTTGCTAAATAATTTAAATAATCATCCAGAATATTATTTGTAAAACTGCTTTGTAGAATTTATAAGTAGGTTTGTAAGTAATGATAAGCTTCTAACAGGTTCTAATTTAAATTTCCATAAACTTAGAACTGTGTAATCTGAAATGAATCTAGTTTAAGTGTCACATTTCAAGTGAAAGAGTACTCGTCACAGAGGAAGAAGTTAATACCTGAGAATATTGCTGCAGGTTTATTGTAAGATTGCTCTTTTAGCAATGCACTTGCAAATACTAGAAATACTAATTCAGGGTCGCCTCGTTGGCTCAGTTGGTTAGGAATCCAACTCTTGATTTTAACTCAGGTCATGATCTCACAGTTCTTGAGGTGGAGCCTCACGTTGGGCTCTGCGCTGATGGTGCAGAGACTGCATGGAGTTCTCTCCCTCCTTCTCTCTCAAAATAAGTCAACACATTTTAAAACGTACAAATTCAGAGTCTTTGTAATAAGTTTTCTCTACTCTGAGATATATATAATGTATCATTTGTCATTTATGGTAATTAAAAAGGTTAAAATTGGTTCAGTTTTCAGATACACAAAGTAGAAATAAGAAAAAATATCATGCAAACAAAAATATAAAAATCATTATTTAAAATACAAGAATGTGCAAATTGTTATCAACTATCTTCAATGACATTGAAAGACTATTCATAATTGATACATGTTAAATTAATGTATCATTCTTATTTACTAAGTGATTCTCAAGGTAAATCTTCTTTAAATAATACATGTTATTAATCTTCTGTTTACAGGAGTTGGTACACAAGTCAAAATGTTGTCTTCTTTTAAATTAAGACAATCATATTCGTCTTTAATTCTGAGGGTCTCTTCAATTTGCCTTAATATATAAAAGATGAATTTATTGGCACATAAAACTTTTTAAATGAATAAATTTAAAACTTTGCTTGCAAAGGCTTGATCTTTTATAATAGAGTGATGGTCTATATTTCAAATATTTAATTATAATCCTTCTTTAAAAATAATTGGTATCTTAGAATTTCAAAAAAACTCTGACATGTAATTTGTCATTGATAGTGACCCTGGAAAATGCAGAACAGATGTTATCACTCCTATTTTATATTTAAGAATGCTGGAACTGAAAGATCTTGCAGCTAGCTTATCCACAGTGATTTAGCTGTGTATGTTCACAGAAGCTATGAACGATTTGACTCTTGTTCTGGTGCTTTCTCTAACATTAATGAATCATGTGAAGTGATGTGACATGATCCAGTACAATATGATGATTACTGCGACCTAGTCTAAAGAATCCCGCAAGTTCACATGATAACTAATTTGATTTAAAAGGGATAAAATGATTATCACATTTATAGTGTTAATTAATATTAAAAAGACAACCCATGTGTCCCTAATTGTAACTTTTCATATACGCTGCAATTTGGGTATTATTTTAACATTTTAAATGGGACTTGGAAGGGAAAAACTGTCTTTTATGTCATTTTACATCAATTGAAACAATAAAGGCAATTATTAGCTATTTTAAAAGAAGGATGTCTTTTTGTAGTTTTCCTACATTATTAGTTGTTATAGGAATAAATTCGAAGGACCATTTTTCTAATTATTGTTCATAATATCCTTCCACATAAACACATCATTGGTGTTTTGTTTCCATCGTCATTTCTATGAATGCTCATAGTTAAACATCCCCCCTCCTTCTTATAACTGCGGAGGGAGCTTGTGTGGTCCCTGAAACCCAGGCTTGGCTCTAAAACAACCACCACAACCAAACTAACTCCAGTGGTTGCCTTCAAATCTTTAGAACTGTTTCTAGTCCAGACATGATTCATTAAAAAGATTTTTCACCTTCTCCATTGTAAACACAACAGGAGAAAATAATCAAGAAAAAGATAATTCTGTAATTCAGTCTTAAAATAATTACACAGAAAATTAGTTTCATCCCTCTGGGCTACCAAAAAAAAAAAGAAGGAAGAGGGAGATAACCTAGCCATTTCCCTTTCTTAGCTATATAGGTGTTACATTTTTTAAATTTTAATACATTAAAACATTTAAAGAATAACACTATACCCTGGCCTAAAAATTAATAATAATAATAATAATAATAATAATAATAATAATAGAAATCATATATCATTCTCCACTGATTAAGAAGTGAATAAATGATGTACAGAGAAGCTTTTACACTTTGCGATAAGAACTTTCTCACTCTGTTCACACAGAGGTTATTTTCCTCTTTGGCTTCCCAAACAAGACTTCCTTTCATAGAGTGACTAAATCCCTTTCCGTTGACATCAACGCAAGGATCGCCCCTGAATCTGGCCTTGGAAATCAAAACTCAAAGACGATATGGAAAGCTGTGAGCAAAGAAGTTACTGAAGATTAGCTTGAGAGAAAAATTAGAAGACAAAGCATATAGAATTGGCTTAACTGTTTGCAAACATTTGATGCAAGTTCCAAGTTCCTTTTAAAAATCAGAATGAGTTTTTCAGTCCAGTAACATCTGGCACTGAATACATTTTCAATAAATCTGCTGAAGGAATGAGACATGAAATTTCTTACAGTTAAGCAAGAGATACCTAGTTGCCCTTCTAGTCATTTTCTAGCCATTTTATCCTTTTTTTTTTTTTTTTTTACAAAAGGGAGAAGAAAAGTGATTAACCCTGTGGGCCTTAGCTTCAGTAAGAATTGAGTGTAAGCTCGGTTTTATCTTATTACCTGGACAATTTGGGGCAGGTTACCCTAAGTCTCTTTCCTCCCTCCTTTCCTCCTACCTTTCCTCTCTTCCTCCTTCCTTCTTTCTTCTTCTTCTTCCTCCTCCCCCCCTTTCCCCCTCTTCTTCTCCTTCTCCCTCTCCTTCTCCCTCTCCCTCTCTTTCTCCTCCTTCTTTGTAGAGAAAGTCATGTGCGTAATTTACTTTATTGAAAACCACTACAAGTTTAAAAAAGGAAAGTCATCATCTTCTATCCTACAATTCCCAACAGCTGAATCCTGCTCCTAAGAAGCAAGCGCTTTGCGATCTGTCTTCACTGTTTACCTGGATTTTCCTTTAAAAATGTGTTTTTCAGGGGCACCTAGGTGGCTCAGTCAGTTAAGCGTCAGACTCCAGGTCAGGTCAAGGTCTCACGTTCAGTGGGTTCAAGCCCCGCGTCAGGCTCTGTGCCGACAGCTCAAAACCTGGAGCCTGCTTCAGATCCTGTGTCTTGGTCTCTTCTGGCCCTCTCCTGCTCACACCCTCTCTCTCTCTTTCAAAAACCAATAAATATTAAAAGAACTAAAAAAAAGAAAAAGAATATAATTCAATACATTTTTTTTTTTTAGAATGCTTTTAGGTTTACAGAAAGATTGAAAAGATACTACAGAAAGTTCTCATATATGCCTCACCTAGTTTTCCTTACCGGTAACATCTTACATACATACGTCATGTTTATAGCCTCATACATTGGGATTGTCTAATGTCCTTTCTCTGTTCCAAGCTCCCATCTAGAATATCACATTATATCTAGTCATAGGATGTTGTCAGCTCTTCTGGGCTGTACCAGCTTCACAGACTTTCCCTGTTTTAATCACCATGACCGCTCCTTGTAGTACTGGTCAGGTAATTTGTTGGATAAACCTCAACTGGAACTTTTATGTTTCCCTTATAATTAGACTGAGTTATGAGTTTGGGGGAGAAAGACGGCAAAAATAAAGTGCCATTTTCATCACATTATATATAAGTACATACTATCAACCTGAATTGTCACTGTTTTGCTAACCTGGACCATCTGGCGGAGGTAACATTTGTCAGTTCCTTCACTGAAAGCCACCCGTCTCCATAATGTACTCTTTGGCAGGAAGTCATTATACGCAGCATACATGTAAGATGCGGGGAGGATGCTTCATCTCAAGGGAGAGTAACTACATAAACTACTGGAGTTTTCTTCATAGATTAACTTCTTTCTATGCATTTGTTTGTTCAAGTACTTACTTATATCAGAATGACTTACATACATGCATTTTATATTTTGTGGCATAATTCAGTAGTATTTGATGTATCGTGTCTCAAATTTTCCAGCCGTGGCCATCAGAACCGCTTTCAGTGCAGCCGTGGTCTTTTGACATCCATGTGGACAGTTTTGTTATTGCTGTTCGTTGCTTTGTTTCATTTTACTGTTTAGTATGTCTTTACTTTCTGGCACTACAAGATGCTGCTACACGATCATCTTATATATTTCCTGCCCCAGTCTTAGCATCAGCCATTTTTTTTCAAGATGGAGGCCTTTTTATTTTAGAATAGTGTTTTTCATCTGGATCTGTGCCCTTGGGGTGCTCTTTGCTACTGCAGAGTTAGTGTTTCTAGGTTCTCTCAGAAGACAGAGCAGGAAAATATATGTGGAGACTAATCTATGTACTTCTATCTGTCTTATATCTGAATGTTTGTACACGTAACCACCTATCTCTACATTAAGCTAAACATGAGTTCCCGCTGATGTTTCCACCTTCAATCTATTAAAAAAAGATCATTCTAATCTCTTCTCCTTGCCTATCTCTAATCCCACAAAGAGAAACCTGGGTCAACATCCACCATTCATTTACTTAACTGCTCAATTCAAGTACACGTGTACGACAGTATTAGAATTGCTCATGTGTGTCACGGTGAGAGAGCTTTATCAACCAGAATACAGTGCTTATGTACAGCTTCTTTTGCCTTTGATCTTTCATACTCCGCTCATTACCAACGTCACTTAGATCTACATTTCTCCTTCCTCCATTTCAGAGAGCTGTTTCATATGTGTGTAATATAAAGTTTGTGTCATTATCTGCATTCCATTCTGAGATTCCGAAACCGTAAAATAATTTTTTAATGTGCCTACATGAAGCTTTACTCTTATAATAAGAATAAAGCTCTATGCATTTCAACAAATTTATGACACCATGCATTTAAAATTACAGAAGTACCCAGGATAAATTCACAGACCTAAACAAAGCATGTGCTTCATCTAGCCAGTCTTTCCCTTTTTCCCCAAACTCCTAGTAACCACCAATCTTTTTCCAGAAACGATAGTTCTACTGTTTCCAGAATGTGATATATTTGAAATTGTATAGTCTATAGCCTCTTCAGACTGGTTCCTTTCACTGATCAGTAAGCGTTTAACATTCATGAATGTGTTTTTATGGCTCGATAGCTTATATTTTAATCACAGAATATTATTCCACTTTACAGAGGTATTACATTTTATTTATCCATTCACCTATTGAAGAGCGTCTTTTTCCTCCATTTTTTGACGATTTATAGATAAAGTTACTATAAACATTTACGTGAAGTTTGTTTGTGTGGATATAAGATTTCAAGTAAGTTTTGTAAACACTCTGGAGCTTTATTTCCTGTATCATATGGTAAGACTACATTTTGCTTTGTAATAAACTGCCAAACTGTTTCCAAAGTGGCTATAACATTTTGCATTCCCATTAGCAAGAAGTGAGTTTCCGGTGATTTGCGTCCTTGCCTCACAACTAGTACCGCCAGTGTTTTTTTAGATTATAGGCATTTGAAAAGCTGTACAAGAGAATTATGTTGCTTTAATTTGTAAATTTCCTAAGAAAATACATCATTAAGCAGATTTTTCCATGCTTATTTGCTATTTGTATAGCTTCTATGGTGAGGTCTCTGTTCATATATTCTGTCCATTTTTAAAGTGGGCTGTGTATTGTCATTTGAAGAGCTGTTTGTATATTTTGGATTTTGTCCTTTACCATACATGTGTTTTGCAAATATTTTCTATTGTCTGTGTCTTGTATTTGCATTCTCTTACTGTATAAGAGAAGGATTTTTTATTTTAATGTGGTTCAATTTCTTATTCTTTCATCATCTTACTTTTTGTACTGTATTTAAAATCTCAGTGCCAAACCGAAGCTCACCTAGATATTTTATTTGTTCTTCTGGAAGTTTTACAGGTTTTCGTTTCACATTTTCATCTATGATTCATCATGAGTTACTCTTATGAAAGATATAAGGTCTATATCTCACTTTATTTTTTTACATATGTATCAGAACTATTTATTGAAAAGTGTATTTCTACTCCATTGAATTGTTTTTGCTTTTTCGTACAATGCCATTTACTATACTTATGAGGGTCTTCTGGACTCTCTCTGCTTATATTCTTGCACAAATTTTATGCTGTTTTATTTTAGCTTTGCAATACATTTTGGTTTTTTTGTTTTGTTTTGTTTTGTTTTTAATTTTTTAACGTTTATTTATTTATTTTTTTAATTTTATAATAGTTTATTTTCAAATTGGTTTACATATAACACCCAGTGTTCATCCCAACATGTGCCCTTTTTAATGCCCATCACCCTCTCTCCCCCCTCCCTCATTGTTAAATGAAATAAGTCAGTCAGAAAAAGACAGATACCATATGTTTCAACGTTTATTTATTTTTGAGAGACATAGAGACAGAGTATGAGCAGGGGAAGGGCAGAGAGAGAGGGAGATACAGAATCCGAAGCAGGCTCCAGGCTCTGAGCCGCCAGCACAGAGCCCGACGTGGGGCTCGAACTCACAAACCGTGAGATCATGACCTGAGCCGAAGTCGGCCGCTTAACCGACCGAGCCACTCAGGTGCCCCTGCAATACATTTTGAAATCGGGTCGTGTGACTTGTCCAACTTGACTCCTCTTGTTCAGTATCGTGTAGTTTCCCCAGGTCTCTCGTCTGTATACTTTGTAATATGTTTGTGGATATGCATAGATCAGCTCATTGGGATTTTATTGGAATTGCATTAAATCTATTCATCAGGTTAAGAAGAACTGACATCTTACTTAACAATACCAAATTTGTAGGAATCTGCATGCAAGACTTGTAAATATTTTGTTAGATTTATACCTAAAAGTTTCATTTTTAAAGGGGGAGTTCATTATAAATAAATTTCAATAATTTCAAATGTCCAGCTTTTCATCGCTAATATACAGAAAGCCAATTGACTTTTGTATGTTAACCATGTATCCTGTGTTTTTGCTCTAGTAGCTTATTCCAGGAGATTTTATTTCTTTATTTTTGTGAATTCTTTGGGACTTTCTACATATTCATATTATCTATGAAAAAAGATAACTTTATTTCTTCTTTCCCTATATATACACATATGTATATAAGTATATCTTACATATATTTTATACATAAAATATGTATTATATATATTTCTTTATTTTTCTTGCTTATTGTATTATCTAAGAATTCTAGTATAATGCTCCATTTGACTGATTAGAAAGGATATTATTAATCTTGATTTTAAGGTGAAACGATTCAGTTTCTCACCACTAAATCTATTGTTAACTGTAGTTTTTTGTATGTGCTTTATAAAGTTGAGAAAGATACCCTCCAATTCTGGCATATTGAGTATTTTTATCCTGAATGAATGTTGGATTTTGTCATTTGTTTTCTCTACAGTAATGGATACAATCGCATGATTTTTCTTCCTTGGTCGTATTGTATTATATATGGTGGTAGCCTCCATACATGAAGATGGCTTAGAAAATGTTCCTTCTGTTCTATTTTCTGGAAGATATTTTATGTGTAGAATCTTCTATGTGTATTTCACAGTGGTTATTCCTTCCCTGAAATTGACAGAGACTCGAGGTAATCTTTTTGACTCTTCTCATGAGTCAAACCACCTGGTGTGGCTCCTGGAGGTAAGACGCCTCCTACAATCAACCACACACACACGAGACTGCAGCCACCAGTAGTTTTGTTTATGGTCAAACTAGTATACACTCAAGCATTTCTATCAATTTATGGTTCCATTGTCTCTGGTCCAGATAAGCAGCAATCAGCTATGATTTTCTAGAGTCACCTGCCTCTCCACATTTTAGGATGACAATTTGCACTGAGAACTCAGTTATTTCATGAATTCTGTAAAAATCATTATCAGTTTTTTTCAACTTTTTCTTTTTTTAAACTTTTTATTTTTTTTTAATTTATTTTTGAGAGAAAGAGAGACAGAGTGAGAGCGGGGCAGAGGCAGAGAGAGAGAGAGGGAGACACAGAATCTGAAGCAAGCTTCTGGCTCCAAGCTGTCAGCACAGAGCCCGATGCAGGGCTGGACCCCATGAACTGTGAGATCATGACCTGAGCCGAAGTCGGATGCTTAACCGACTGAGCCACCGAGGCACCCTGAGTTTCAATCTTACCTCCGCCATTTACCAGCTTTGCAAACTCAGGTCACCATTCTGTGATTCTTATCCCTCTTCTCTGAATCAGGCTCAGTCTCTGAGCTGTCAGCACAGAGCCCAATGCAGGACTTGAATCCACGGACCGTGAGATCATGACCTGAGCTGAAGTAGGACTCTCAACTGACTGAGCCACCCAGGAGCCCCTATCAGCTTTTTCTTAATGTAAGAATTAGAGAGATGGCTTCCAATCTATTTATATGTTGAAACTAAGATTGGAAGAAAACAATATGCTTTTAAAATGCATTTTCTAAAATGCTTTAAAATATTTCTTTTAGAAAATTATCTGTAAAATTTTTCTTACAGAAGATGAGTTTCATTGACCTTGGACAAACACACATTAACACAATCACATCTCCAGTTTTTCAAATATATTTATATTGTAAATTTTATCTCTATCCATATTAAATAATGAATACATTATGAAACAGAAAGGTTGTTTGTATGTGAGCCAAGTATAATGTAATATAGATTTTATTCTTCTGAAAATTTATTTTGCTTTTGTTATTATTTTCCTTGAAGTCAATAAGCGCTCTCCTTTCCAGTCACTTACTTTTCTTGCTAAATTTTAAAAGTAAAGGAAAAACAAATAAGAAATAGAAAGAAGAAAGAAAGGAAGGGAGGAAGGAACAGAAGGAAGGAAACAAAAAAAAATTGGAAAAAAAAGAAGGAAGAAACCTAACCAAGTTTCTCTCAATGTAGTTATAAAGTACTTTTTTCCCTCAATTACCAGTGTTTCCTTATATAACATCCCAGGAACCATTACTCCTTTTTCTGTATTTTCAGTAAAAACATGGAAATAATTCCATTCCCAATGTTATTGCTAGTATTCCTGAAGACTTTCTATTTCTCTTTTTTGTACATAATCTGTGTTTATTCTTCCTGAAAGCTTTTTTGATGCTATCCTTACCTTTAAGGACTAAAACATCAATGTTACAATTAGAGAAGTATCTACCATATGAAGTTATTTTGAGGATTAAAAATAGATGAAAATACCTTAGTGTAATAACTGGCTAATCTTGCACCTTAAATTAATGCTCATAATAAATCTGATAATCTTAATATTGCTTATTTTAATTAAGTATCATGAGATTTCATTCTTTTATACATTTGAAAGTAATACTGCTCACATGTTTATGAGCAATTACAGATACCCTCGAGGTCAACAGAACTGTCATTGTTTAGGCTAAGGATAATAAATCCCTTTATAAGCATAGTATGCAGAAAGCAGACACAAGCTCTGGTGACAAACAGACCAGGTTCTGAATACTAGTACAACCATAGTTTAAGATGTGATATCAAGAAAAATACAAAAAATCATTTAATAAGAAATTCCCTGCCTCATATGTTTAGCACAGTATACTCTGCAAAAGAGGAACATAATCCAATAAATGTTTACCAGAATATTAAAAAAGTCTGTATGATCATGGTTTTAGAAAGCCTGAAATGGTGTTCAGAGAAGGTGATAAAAGTATCCATTCGAACTTAAGAAGGCAAGGATATAACCAACTAATATTACACCAATTGTTAAAATGTGTTTGAAAAATTAGAAGTTTCGGTAGTTTTAGAAAGCCAAAATAAATGCTGGGAAGCAACAAAGTTTGACAAAGTGTAAAGTATATTTATATTTATAAAAGAACTATCTAGACTACGAACATCATTTGAGTGTAGTATAGTGGCACTTTTTTTTTTTTCCTCCAAAGATATTCAACCATTGGAAAAGTTGTCAAAGAAGGATTTCGAGCCCAGCTGGTGTAGTGGTTTGACAATTTTATAATGCATAATATTACTTGGAGTGCCAATCTAAATTCAGATTTCTGGGCTTCACCCTTTTAAGAGTGTGATTTTATGGGTGATTTTGAGATGTGCTGCTGATGAAAGCTGGATACAAAAGCATTTGAGAAATTCTGGTCCAAGGGTATGACATGATGAGTTCTAAGGTTGATTCCAAACTTTGTATGCCACGAATTTAATAAGATAAATGCCTCTAGCAGCAAAGTGATTCAGTCTGGGGCTCAAATGATGAGTATAATTTCACAGTGAATCTCAATATTGTACCAAATTACATTGCCCTGATTTACATTGTATAAATCAGAGGACAGTTACAACTTTTAACTGCAACTAACTTTTTAAAATATTAGCAATCCCATAGTAGGAGTAAAAAAAAAAAATGACCTAATGATAGTATCTTTCAGTTACCATATCTTAAACATAAGGAAGCAAAAGTCAGACAACTTTTCTTGTCTATGAGACAATATATAAATGGTACTTAAGGTAATCTACATTAAGAAGCACTGATATACTTGTAACATTGCTAAGAACACTATAATACTTACTTCAGAATACATTGCTTCTTAGAGTAAGAAATACCAAACATATTTTAACAAAAGAATAAAGTATTTTTTGAAACTGGTACAAACTCAGCACTGTATTTTTGAAAATTGACAATGCTTTCAGTCCAACTGGTTGTAATGAATAGCAATAACATTTTATTCCTACAGAAACCTGTTACTTAATAAATACTACATAATAGGTGGAGGCATGAGAACCTCAAAATTCTATGATTTTCATCCTGGGAATGTAACATTTTTAATTTAAGTAACTTTTTCCTGAATGCACTTAAAATAAAGAAAATAAGCATGTTTTGTTTTTTGTACAATTCCAATATTTTTGAAAATGTAATGGTAATTCATATCTATTAAAAATTTAAAATATTAGTATTTAAGTATTTTTGAAGGTGTTATGTAAGTAATCTCCCCTTCATTTTTCATTCTATCATCTTTAAATGGTTGTGGCCAATAAGTAAAATCAGCAAGATTATGGCAAGGTGTGGATACTTTTGACACTAAAATGGGCTTCATGCAGAGATTTTGTTATATTTGTGAATGTTTGAGATTAAAATTATATGATTTCCAAAAAACATTATGGACATCAGTGAAATAGAAATCTATTATGTTATAAGATAGGGTTACTTTCACATCTCAAGTAGAAATTGGTATAATCTCAATTAATAAATGATTATTAGCCAATACCTCACAGTTAGAAATGCTTATTAGAAACACTGCTTCACAGCTGTAGGAACCCTCTGTAGCAGGGCTTCAGTTGCCTCCCCTTGTGTACAAGCAAATGTCCTACTAGGCATAGAAAGTCATTTCTTTCCCAATAGTAGACCTGTGTGCGATAGAAAGTGAGACATGTGACTTGGGACTTTTACATTTTCTTCGTGTTAGAACAATCTCATCAACCGTGCCTTCTTTTCCATATTGCTATAGGATCAACACCCCTCCAAAGGCCAGTAGAAAAAAGAAAGTTTATTTTCAGAACCACCGTGTTACCATCAAGAATGGGGAAAAATCTGGGATTGGATTCTGTCTTGTGTTTGGAATTAGCAGTTCTGACTGAAAATGTTTTAATAACCAAATGAATGCTACAAAACCCTGAAATAGCATATGGACGTGTCTACACCCTCAACATACAAGAGAAGATCCTACTGAGAAAAAGAGGTTTGGTTGACTCCGAAATTTTGCCTTTTATTAAGACTCATCATCTAATATTTCCTTTTTCTGTAATCAACATAGATAATGGATCATATCGGATCTGCATCTAACAGCTTCAAAGGAAGAGTTTAAAGTTCCACCTTAAAGCTTTTATTGGGTTTGTTTCTTCTACATATTTTTTGTTAATTTCTCATTCATATTATTTTTTTAAATTTTTTTAACGTTTTTATTTTATTTTTGAGAGACATAGAGACAGACCGTGAGCAAGGGAAGGGCAGAGAGAGAGGGAGATAAAGAATCTGAAGCAGGCTCCAGGCTCTGAGCCCTCAGCACAGAGCCGGACGCAGGGCTCGAACTCACAGACCATGAGATCATGACCTGAGCTGAAGTCGGCCGCTTAACTGACTGAGTCACCCAGGCACCCCTAATTTCTCATTCATATTCTTAATGTCTGTTTACCTATGCTCCTTTCTTTATGGATAAATTCATTAGTGCTATTTTCCAGTTTACAAATACACTCTTGAACTATGCCTAGGCTAATTGTGACTCCAGCTAGTGTGTATACTTTTTATTTTAATAACTGTACATGTATTCTTTCCAATTACTGGCTATTTTTTTATGTCATAGGTCTTGATACATGCTCTTTTATTTTGTTCTATTACTTCTTGTGTGCTACTTCAAGTGTATACTATTATTCCCTCAAACATATTGGGGATTTTAAACTTACTGAGATTTTGTTAACTTTTTAGTTATTGTGGCCATTGCCTACATATCACTTTGCTTTAGAGTGGGAATTAGAGATAAGTGAACACGGCCAAAAAAAAAAAAAAAAAGATAACTTGTTTAACTAATGACTCTTGGATAAAACTAGGTGCTAGTTTCCCAGGATTCAAACCTTATAATGGCACATGAACTCTGAGCTGAAAAGTAAGAACAATCTGGGGAAAAAAAAATGTATCATGAGAAGGTGAGCTTCATGGAAAATACCTTCGAATAAGTCAGGGGACTTCATAGAAAAGTGGCTTAACCTGTGACCCTCACTGCCAGCTACAGGTACTCAAGTATCCCTGTGTAAATACTCTGGCGTGTCAGGAGCCATTTGAGCACACTGGTCACCTGAAAGTAAAGGAAAAAAAAAAGGTAGAGAGAGAGAGAGAGAGAGAGAGAGAGAGAGAAATAAAAGAAGTAAAATATAAAAGAAAGAGGAGAGCCTTGAGAATTAGAAGTCTTTTATTTAAGTCCTTTTTTTAATGACTTTTAGAATTTGCGGCAAGTTCATTTTTGGATTTGCAAATCTATAAAATGAGGATCGAAACGCTACCTAAATTCCAAGAAGTCATACAGTAATGTAGCTTTATAGCTCTGATGTTCTTTGGAGCCCATAGAACCATAAAAGTATACATCGCTATTGAAATCTAACAGAAAGAGTCAGTTAAGTGTCTGAATTCAGCTCAGGTTATGATGCAGTGGTTTGAGGGTTCAATCCCCACCCAGCGCTCTGTGATGATGGCTCAGAACCTGGAGCATGCTTCAGATTGTGTGTATGTGTCTCTCTGCCCCTCACTGCTTACACTCTGTCTCTGTCTCTAAAAACTAAATGAACATTAAAACAATTGTTTAAAAAAAAAAAAAGTCTAACAGAAAGAAATCCAGAAAAATCCACAGTCATGCTTTGCCTAAAACCAACTCTAAATCAGTAGTGTTTTAAATAATAAAGTCCCACTCGAAATAGAAGAATATGCCTTAACATGCTTTTAGAAATATGTGCCTCTTAAGATGACTAACAATACTTCTAGGTTCTTCCAGAAGGTAGCTAAATCATTACTCACAGACACTACAATATAATATAGAAGAAATCTGAGTCCATTAGATTTAAGATCTATCATAACTTCGTCATTTGCTAAATTAGTGACTTCTAAAAATATGGTAGCCTTATACACTTCATAAGATTGTTGTATTAAATGTGAATAAGTTATGTCTGATTCCTAATGCATGCCTAGCACATAGTAGGCATCTATAAATGTTATGTTATTATCAAGGAAGCAAAGGAAAATAGGCAAAGTAGATTTGCTAGTTCACCTCACTCACCTTCAACCAAAACCTAACTTCCAGTTCGTGCAGGAAGTGAATCATTCAACTCCCTGGACTTGGGGATCAGATTCAGACAGCCATCTCTGTAATGAGAGTGCCAGCGTGGAAATCCATTGCCTTGCCATTAAAACACTGGGCCAACACAGGAGAGAGGTTCAATTACTTGCAGGACAGATGTCTTGCCAGTGGTCATGAGTATGTGTTCCCTTTGAGTGTCTGCCCACAAAGCCTCCGGTAGCTTCAACTTGAAAACTCTTCGTCACAGTTCCAAACTAAGGAAGTCAGTTTTAATGGAATTCCTTTCTTGATGAAAATGGCAATAATTTGTGAAACTGAGCCTCCCGTTGTTCAGGTTGTTGCTGCTGTTTTCGGTGCCTAATGAATCACTATGCAATACCTCATTGCATGTGAATTTATGCAAATTGACAATTAAACAAGGGGCTTATTTTAGTCAAATCAATCAGATATTGTATCTATTTGAAACGATAATGTAAGCATAATTGATGGTGCATAATTAATGATTAACCAAGGCTGCTAATAATTAAGTCATAAGAAGGTATGAGAGACAAGAAGCTCCAAGGAACTTGGGCTCTAAACTAGAATGTGAAGAGGAATTCTGCCTCATTTCCTTAAACCGCAGAAACCATTTCTTGCTGCATTTATAATCTTATTGCCATCTTGTGAGCCTGAACACTTGCTCATTGTTCCCCAGGAAACTTCTTGAGGTAGTGAAGTGAATATATATGCTGGTGTTACAGAACCTTTACTGGGTTGGAATCCTGGATCTTTCTGTGTTAGAATGCTGGCTCTAACACTAACCAGCTGTGTAACCTTGAGAATGCTATTAATCTTTCTGAGTTTCATATTACTAAATTATAAAATGATATTGTGTTATAGTATCATACGTGTATAATTATGATGACGATTAAATCCAATATTAAACGTACAGGTGTTAAATGTTTTCTAGAAACTGAATGTGTAATGAACAAATGTTTACTGTAATTATGATTATGATTTCTTTTGAAACTTCTTCAGTTCTCTTTTTCCCCACACAAAAGGTCACTTTATGGCAAAAATTTAAACCACATTGCTTCAAGTTTTCCAGTTAATTCTGGGATGAGAAACCCTTGTTAAAAAATATGGAATCATAACAACAAAGGCATAATCCATAAAATAAATAATTGATAGACTAGACTTCATTAAAATTAAAAATGTCTGCTCTGAGAAAGACAATGACAAGTCAAGCCACAGACTGAGAGAAAATATTTGCAAACCCATATGTGATAAAGAACTGTTATCCAAAATATACGAAGAACTCATAAAAGTCACCAATTAAAAAAAATGCAGCCTGATTAAAAAATGTATGAATGACCTGAACAGATCTCTCACCAAACAAGATATACCTTTGGTAAATAGGCATATGAAAAGATGCTCATCACACGTTATTAGAGAATTGCAAATTAAACAGTAATGAGAATCTCCTATACACATATTAGAATGGCCAAAATCTAAAAGCAATGACAACATCAAATGCTGACGAGGCTATGAAGCAATAGATATTCTCATTTATTGCTGGTGGAAATACAAAATGATACAGCCACTTGAAACACAATTTGATAGTTTCTTACAAAGCTAAACACACTACTACATACGGTCAACAATATCATTCCTTGTCGTTTGCAGAATGAGCTAAAAATTATGTCCACACAAAATCTTACAAAGAGATGTTTACAACAGATAATCACCAAAACTTGCAAGCAGTCCATATGTTCTTATGTAGGTAAATGGATGAATAAACTGTGGTATATCCACGCAGTGGAAAATTATTCAAACTTAAAAAGAAATGAGTTATCAGGCCATGAAAAGACATGAAGGAATCTTAAATGTGTATTACTAATTGAAATAAGCCAGTCTTAAAAACCGACATACTGTATAATGCCAACTATATGACATTCTGGAAAAGACAAAACTATGGAAACAGGAAAAGATCATTTGTTGTCAGGGGTTAGTGGCAAGGACAGGGAAATTGGTAGGACACAGAAATCTTTAGAGCAGCGAAAATACTCTGCAGGAGAGTATAATGGTAGATCCATGCCATTGTACATTTATCCAAACCCACAGAAGGCACAACACCAAGAGTGAACTTTAACATAAACTATAGATTTGAGGATATAATGATTTGTAAATGTAAGTTCATCAATTGTACCAAAAACATCACTCTCGTGCAGGATGTTGATAGTGGGGAGATATGCATATGTGAGGGTCGGATATATGGGAAGTCTGTGTATATTCCACTCAATATTTCTATGAAACTAAAGTTGATATGAAAAACACAATCCATTAAAAAAACAACATCATGAAGTCTAAACCCTTCACTGTCTATGCTTGTGGTAGCCACTCAAATCTCATGTAATGTTATTTTTCTTGCCCTTGGAACTACCAAAATCCAATTTCTCTAATAGATAGAGGACTATTCAGATTGTCTAATTTTTTGTATGAGTTTTGGAAGCTTGGATATTTCAAGGAATTGGTCCATTTAATCCAGATTATCCAATTTATGAGTGTATAGTTATTCATAATACTCCTTTATTATACTTTTAATGTCCATGTGATCTGTGGTGATGTCCCCGCTTTCATTTCTGATATTAACAATTTGTGTCCTGTCTCTTTTTATCTTAGTAATCTCGGCAAGAGGCATATAGATTTTATTTATCTTTTCAGAGAACCAGCTTTCGGCGGTGTCGGTTTTCTCTATTGATTTGCTGTGTTCAATTTCACTACATCTGCTCTAAGTCTTCTTCTTCCTCTTTTTCCGACTCTTACTTTGGTTTTAATTTACTCTTCTTTTTCCACTTTGCTAAGGTGGAAACTTAGGTGATTGATTTTAGATATTTCTTCTTTTTAAATACAAGACTACAGTGTCATAAATTTCTGTCTAAGCATGACTTTCTCTGCATCTCACAAATTTTAATAAATTGTGTTTTAAATTTTCATTTACATAAAAATACGTTAAATTTCCCTTGAGATTTCTTCTTTGACCCATGTCATATGTAGTAATGTGTTATTTCGTCTCCACATATTTGGGGATTTTTCCAGGTATTTTTCTTTTATTCATTTTTAGTTAAATTCCATTGTCGTCTGAGAGCAGATTTCTATTCTTTTAAATTTGTTAAGGTGTGTTAACAAGAAAGTGGTTTATCTTGTAAAATTGTGAGTTGTGTCACGTGAGTGTGAGAAGAATGTTTATCCTGCTATTGTTGGATAATGTAGTTTGTAGAATGGCCATTTTATCTTGTTAATTGATGGTATTATTGAATTCAACTATGTCTTTACTGATTTTCTGTCAGCTGGATCTGTCCATTTCTGACAGAAGAGCTCACGTCTCCATCATGACAGTGGATTCATCTATTTCTTCCTCAGTTCTATCAATTTTTCCCTCATGTATTTTGAGTTCTATTTTTAGATATATACACATTAAGGACGGTTATGTGTTCTTGGAGAAGTCTTATTCATCACTACTTAAAGCTCTCCTTTATTCTTGATAACTCCTACTTTGAAGTCTTCTCTAAAATTAATAAAGCTATTTACTGCTTTCTTTTGCATCATATTATTATGGTGTATTTTTTTCCATTCATCTAAATGTATCCTTACATTTAATGCTGCTTTCTTGTAGGGGCACCTGGGTGGCTCAGTCTGTAAAGCATCCAGCTTCAGCTCAGGTCATGATCTCTCAGTTTGTGAGTCCAAGCCCCACGTTGGGCTCTGTGCTGACAGCTCAGAGCCTGGAGCCTGTTTCCAATTCTGTGTCTCCCTCTCTCTGCTCCTCCCCTGCTCACACACTCTCTCTCTCTCTCTCTCAAAAATAAACATTAAAAAAATAAAATAATAATAATAAAGTTGGTTGCTTGTAGACAACATATAATTGCATTGTTTTTTGATCCACTCTGACAAACTCTGACTTTGTTCCGATTTTTGTCCTCATTCTTTTCCTGCCTTTTGTGATTTTAATTGAACATTTTATAGAATTCAATTTCTCTCCTTTCATAGTATATTAGTTATACTTTCTTCTTTACTTCTTTTGAAGTTTTCTCCCATTATTTCAGACCTGTTAAATTTCACCTTCTGGAATTTTCTAAATCCTGAGTGAGCTCTCCTTTCTTTGACAGCACTGTACTTCTTATTACACTATCGGGTATTTTCTGGTAACTGGAATACAAGCATAGACCCCAAAAAGGCAATGCTAAATTGTTATGTAAGTAAAAATTCTATTCTTACACTTGCATAAATTTTTTTTTAATTTTTAAATGTTTATGAGACAGAGAGAGACAGAGCATGAGTGGGGGAGGGGCAGAGAGAGGGGGAAGAAACACAGAATGTGAAGCAGGCTCCAGGCTCTGAGTTGTCAGTGCTCAGAGCTATGGCTCAAACTCACAGACCGCGAGATCATGACCTGAGCCAAAGTCGGACGCTCAACCGACTGAGCCACCCAGGTGCCCCATCTTTCTTTCCAACGTAAAGTGACTTATAGAAATTTAAAACATACATTATTAATTTCATCAGTGCTGCATAATGATTCCAGACTCAGCTTATTTCAACAGTAAGATTTTGATCACTTCATGAGTCTGAGATTAAGAGATTTAGATTGATCTTGGTTGGGTGTTGTTTCCGGTCATTTCGGTTCAGTTCCATGCCTGGGCTGGCTGGCATGCCATTTGACTGAGACATGCAAGCTCAGGCAGGAAACACAAGTGCACAAGCTGAAGGTGTTTTGAAGCCTCTGCATGTCTTCAAATCCGCTAGCATTTATTGCCCATGAGTCCTAAAGTGAAGTTCAGAAGTGAGAGGCAAGGTAGGTCTTCTTGCCCACAGTAAGTTGGCTGATGCTGGAAAGTTATATAACAAAGTGTGGGTTGAGGGGAGAATGAAGAATTAGAGCCAAGTGTCTCGGTTTGCCATGTTCATGACTCTTTCTATTCTTAACCAGTTTATGATCTACAGAGCACAAATGTTTGAAAAATATCAGTTAGCAGATTGCTCAAAATTTGCCAAAAACAAAAAAGGACACAAGGACAATAAATTGAAAGCAAAGATATTTTATATTTTTGACTTTTCTACTATTATGAAAGATAACAATTCAGAAGAATAAAAGGTCCTTCTAGAAATCTCAGGTTTGGGTGTATTTTGTGTGTGTGTGTGTGTGTGTGTGTGTGTGTGTGTGTGTGTGTGTTTGAGCAACTAGCACAATCAGTAGTCAATAGACAAGCCTCAAACTACTCGGACTCAGTTTTATAGGATATATCATTGCTAAAACATGCCACGTGGTGCTATTCATTGATCTGTATCTATGTAAGTGTTTTACTTGCCGTGCTGCATATCAAGCCAACATGAATCTTCGTAGCTTGAAACAACACTTATTTCACTCACTAATTTGCCGTTTGAACAGGATTCTGGGAAGGTAGCTTATCTCTGTTCCACTTGACATCAAACTGGGTCAGCTAGAAGCCTGGGGATGGTTTTGTCTCTTCTACGTCTAGTGGTTCATACTACGACCCATACTATGAATACTCAAATAACTGAGAACTGAAATAGATGAGGCTATTAGAACATCTCTTGCGATTGTCATGTGTTTTCTTCAATTTGGAGGTTTTACAGCAGATGGACATCTCTATTGAAATTCATGGATCTCAAGCTCATGTTCCAGGAAAGAAAGAGAGCTGGCTAGATGCTCTATCACCTTTTATTATCTCACCATGGAATCCATGAACAGTCACTTGTACCACATAATGGGTGTCACCATATCCACTCTCTATTTGAGGTACAGCATTCAGACTTCGCTTTTAGATCCGAAGAGTATCAAAGTTCTAAAACAGTATGAAACATGAGATATATTGCTGTGGTCATTTTTGAAAAGTGCAATTAACCTTACATCCTCAAAAACTAGAGCCCTGTCACAGTGCTCACTCAGAGAGCTAGAGGAAGCTTCTCTCTCCCAAACCGTTCCATAGAATTTAGAATTTCAACTATTGCTTTGTGCCTCTTGTTCCTCATATACTTTCTATAAAATAATCACAGTATGTTCCTTTCTTAAGAACGCTGGTCTCTTCTATTACCAAACCCTATTAAGGGTTATTAGATAAACATAGCCACTGAAATTGGAAAATATTTTAAGGGGCCCCTGGGTGGCTCAGTCGGTTAAGCATCCAACTTTGGCTCAGGTCATGATCTCACAGTTTGTGAGTTCGAGCCCCACATTGGGCTCTGTGCTGACAGCTCAGAGCCTGGTGTCTCCTTAAGATTCTATCTCTCCCCCTTTTACTGCTCTTCCCATGCACATGCTCTGTCTCTCTCTGTCTCTCAATAACAAATAAAAATGTTAAAAGAAATTTAAATACATCAAGCTGTTGATATATAGGAAAGAAAATATGTTTTCCTTTTAAATTATATGATGATGGATTCTAATTATCCAAATAAAGAAGATGCTTGGTTCTTTATCAGTTTCAGAAAACATATCTAAAGTTAACTTTCTTATTACTTATAATTTATCCCTGAAACGATGTCCCTCAATGCCATTACCAGAATGTAAGCTCCAAAGGAACAAAACCCGTATTTTTGTTTTGTTTGTTTTTAACAGTGAATTTACAGCATATAAAACAGTTGAATAAATAAGTGAATTCAAAATAAAACAAATTATGATTATAAGCAAATAAGGGAGTCATTAGGGAAATAGGTCAGACTTTCACACACAATAGATAAGAAAATCTGTCTTGCCAACAAGTTTGATAGGACATAAAAGTTAGAGCCCCGTGTAAAGTGTGTTTCATTTTTGTTTGCAGGCAAGAAAACTGAGGTCACTTTATTTGGATTCTCCAGTTAAGATTTATACTGTGCTAAACAATGAATTGATCCTTTCAATATATTCCTAGTGACTGAAAAAAGAAATACCACAGAAACTTCTAGGATGTTTATAAAAACATATTTAACTAGGCAGGAATCTAAAAGCCCTTCAATGTTTCTTAAAGCTCTTAAAAGCTGAGATAAACCATTCCTATTTTTGTAAGAAGTTTTACCAGCTTTATTTTTATGAGTCGGGTCAAGGATTATGTGGCAAGAGAGTCCACTTACAGAGAAGACTCAAAACATCTGTCTCTCAGAGATTATTTTAAGAGGAACTCTGGATGTGGAATTTAAGAAACCGAAGTATTACAAGAACATCATTCTTTTCTTCCCAGTTGAAAAATGATTATTAAATTCAAATGCAAATCTTTGTCATTTCAGATTAAAGTTTTGATTTCTGCAAGAAAACAAGTTTCACTGAAGTGAAAAAGCCTTTTGTTCCTATCATTTACCATGAGCATAAGATGGGGAAAAGAGTATGTCAGGGGAGGACAACCTGGGTTTGGAGTCCAGCTCCAGGGGCGCCTGGGTGGCTCAGGTGGTTGAGCATCCGACTTCAGCTCAGGTCATGATCTCGCTGTTCATGAGTTCGAGCCCTGCCTCAGGCTCTGTACTGACAGCTCAGAGCCTGGAGCCTGCTTTGGATTCTGTGTCTCCCTCTCTCTGTCCCTCCCCCGCTCACACTCTGTTTTTCTTTCTCTCTCAAAAATAAATAAACATCAGAGTCCAGCTCCAACAACTTCCATCTGAGTGTCTTTGGGCAAAGTATCCAATCTTCATGAACCTCAATTGTCTTCACATTCTATTAATTGGACATATACAACTCGGCCCACAGTTTGGCTTTTATGATGAAATGAAAGAGCAGATTTAAGCATAAAACAATGCCTGATTGATAAATGGTGTTTGATTTGCAACAAAGCATACCCTTGAAATTAAATTAAATAATTAAATTCAATAAGTTATAAATTCTTCTAATAAAGGAATGAACAGTGAGGGAGGGAGCACAAACGACCACAGGGGCACTAGGGGAAGGTGTGGACCGTGAAACCAGCTTCTCCAGCATACCAGCACTGGGGACTACTGGATTTTTGCGGACATCATGGGCACATTTACTTGACAAATATTTAAATCAGTTCATATAGCATCGCAAGCACCAAAGCGAGCAAGATAATATGCCCCAGAGCAGAACTCCTTAGAATCCATCATTACTTTTTAATAAATATCTCAGTCTCTTCCACAACAACGTAAGTCTTTATGAGGTGAGTAAGCTCATAATGCACCTGATAAATTAGGATCTGATGTTAGCGAAATGGAGAAGTTATATTAGTTCAAAGGTGATTTTTCCTAGCAAGTTAAGTTTTGGATAATATCAGTTGAGCACAGCACGTCATTGAGGAAACAACCCTCTACTTCATGCCATGCCCATTCTCTGCAGAATGTTCTGGATGTTGTTTCCCTGATTCGTGTACACTTTAACCGTGTCCTCAGAACTCAGTCACCCCAGCAGTTCTTTAATAAGGCTTTCTCAAGCGACAGTTGTCTTTTCTTTCTTAGAGTTTATTATTTATTTTAAGATAGAGAGAGAAAGAGAGAGAGAGAGAGAGAGAGAGGGAGAGAGAGAGAGAGAAAGGGAGCAGGGGCACAAACTCACAAACTGTGAGATCTTGCCCTGTGTAGAAATCAAGAGTCGGATGCTTAACTGACTGAGCCACCCAAGTGCCCTGTGAAATTTTTCTTTTTAAGGTAAAGTCTATATTTCCCAGAGAGGTTTGTTTGCTGTTCCTATAGGATTTAGTATGTCTTCTTTATGCTACCATTTTATTTGGATTACAATCCTGTTTCATCAGTATTGTGTTTATAATAGCTTTAGAGTGATCTGCACCAACTCTATTTTCCCCATCTTTTCATGTACGATTTTTCAGAATAGAGGATTTTTAAGGATTTTATAGCACATAAGAAAAGAAATTTGGGGCACCTGGCCGGCTCAGTCAGTTAAGCATCCGATCTTGGCTCAGGTCATGATCTCACAGTTTGTGGGTTCATGCCCCGCGTCAGGCTCTGTGCTGACAGCTCAGACCCTGGAGCCTGCTTTGGATTCTGTGTCTCCCCCTCTCTCTCTGCCTCTCGCCTGTTCACACTCTGTCTCTCTCTCAGAAATAAATGAATGTTAAAAAAAAAAGTCTTCTTTAAAAAGAAAGAAATTTGATTGCATCCCACGAAAGCCAGAGAACTCGAAGTCACACTTGAACTCTTAATTACGAACCCTTCTCTAGAACTTCAACTTCTAACAGCACCTAGGCAATCACCACCCCAACAGCTGATCCCACTGCTGGAAGTTTTCCTCCTGGACAGAGGGGTTTGGTGCACTCTCCCAAAGCCCCCTGGACTTTATAAAGCTACAGTGGCCACATTCTAATATAGTGTCCCATTGATTTCTCCAGTTCAAGCACAGATTCTGTCTACAACAGTTGTGACCGTTTACTGGTCCCCTGCAAAACATTCAGTCCAGTGCTGGGCACACAGTAAGGGTTCAAAGAGTGGTTTTTGAAGAACAGGGTACGTTGAGATTTCCTGGTGGGGGCACATTAGCAGGGACACAGAACTGTTCATCTGGAGAGCACACACTCATCGTTATCATCGTCCCATCTTTACTTTCCTTATCATTCAAATTCGATTGGTGATTGCATCTCACATTCTTTAGCTTCCATGGGGCTTCAAAAGCCCACCTTTTCCAGGATCCTGTTCCATTTTACAGCAATCATTCTTTAGGTAAGTGTTTCATTAATTTTACAGGTGGTTAAATGCAAGGGTGAGGGGGTCAGAGCACTTTATATACGGTTCTCCAGGTACTTAATAGCACTGTTGCTTTCAGAACCCATGTGACATATTTCTCAGCCCAGATCTTTCGAGATCACTGTGATTACTCTCAGGGGTTTCTCCTTAGTAAGACATAGGAAAGGATTATTTACAACACAAGTCTCTGATTCTTGACACATTATCCTTTCTGTTCCTGTGGGGTATGTAGACCAGGAATTAACATATTCTGTATGGATTAAGGCTTTCATTTAATATCTCTGTGGAGAAGGTCTTAGAGCACTGTGTTATGTTTCATGCATGCTGATTTGGGGAAGCAGGAAAGAGAATGCTTATTTGTTGCCATTTTGGGTTTGGTAAATAAAGTGACCTTTAGCTTCAGTCACCCACTTGAATTTAAGTAAAGATAAATGAAAGTCTGGAAACCCTGGCTAGAAACCAAGTACATTTTGAATGAGGTATGCCTTGTGCTGGGAGGAAAACGCTCATTACTTCCTCCTTCAGGTCTACTTGCCTTTAAGATATCCAGATACTCATGAAAGATAGATTAGGTAAACAATTCCTGATCAAACAGTTTCATTTTTGCTTGCAAAGGCATCGATAACACGATTCGTTTTTAAAAGAGCAAATGCCTTGAACAGATGTAAAACACCACAGTCCCAGACACAGCACCTTGGCGGATTTCTTCAAGGCAGGTGAATTCAGTGTATTCAGTGGCTCAGGCGTTAGCTAAGTGGTGAGGCTGTACACGGGACTAGAAATCACATTAAGAACCCATGTGTTTTTTCATGGGGCGCCTGGGTGGCTCAGTCGGTTGAGGGTCCGACTTCGGTTCAGGTCCTGATCTCGACGTTCCCAAGTTCGAGCCCCGCGTTGGGCTCTGTGCAGACAGCTCAGAGCCTGGATCCTGTCTCAGATTCTGTGTCTCCCTCTCTGTCTGTGCCTCTCCCCTGCTCATGCTCTGTCTCTCTCTCAAAAATAAATAAACATTAAAAAAAAAAAAAGAACCCGTGTTTTTTTCAAAGAAGCACAACTTAGTATGATTTATTTGTATCTATATTCTGAAAATACACTCACCGAACAGACAGTAGTCAACCCTACAGCCGTGGATTCAAGCTTCTGTAGAGATAAACGGGAACTGTGCATATGACTGACGTCAGTGATACTCTGGTCACGAGCCGAGGACTGCTTATTTTTATAGTAAGCCAAAGGACTGTACAAATGGGTTCGAATATCTTTCTCTTTTAACGCCAATCTGCACTGGCCACGCAAACCTGTTTGGGGTTATGTTTATGTTTTCTTTCTAACTTTTAAGGGAAAAAAAGGTTTTTATCTGATCTATCCCAGAGATGATTCGATATGGCTACTAGCTTCCCCACTCATGTCTTTTACCTTTGCTTTGCTTCTATAACCCATTCCGGAGTCCCTTAGGAAATGTCCGTCCTGGTTTAACCAGATGTGCCTGTAACCATACTGGCCTCAGCAGAGAGGTGACACATGAAGTCTGCAAATTCTCATACCTCGTTTTCATAATTGTCTACTATGCCACTGATACTGATTGACGTGTGTGGATAGCAGAAAGGTGGAAAGAGAGTGGGGGGAAGGAGGGAGGTGGGGGAGGAGAGCTTCTTTACATAATGTACCTTCTTTTTTAAACAATGTTTATTTATTTATTTTGAGAGAGAGAGAGAGAGAGAGCACAAGAATGAGCATGTGGGGTGGACAGAGAGAGAGGGACAAAGAATCCTAAGCAGGGTCTGCACTGTCAGTGCAGATCTCACAATTTTGAAATCATGACCTGAGCCGAAATCAAGAGCCGACTGCTTAACCTACTGAGCCACCTCGGTGTCCAACATAATTTTCTACTATGCTACTAATACATGACGAATGTGTATGCGTTGCAGAGAATGAGAAAGAAAACCCATTCCTTTAATCCTTTACACAGCAAATATCTCTCCTCTTTGGAGCATCTTAACCTCTGTGCCTAGAACTCCATATTATCCTCACCACTCCCTTCTCTGAAAGATCATTCTTAATTATCCCGGAGGGTTTATCAGAGTCATTCAAGAGTTGACCCTGTAATGGTTAATTTTATGCATCGATTTGACCAGGTTACTAGGTGCCCAGATTATTTGACCAAACATTATTCTGGGCATGTCCGTGAGAGTGTGTCTGGAAGAAATTAATATTTGAGTTGGTAGACTGAGTAAATTGGATTGTCCTCCCTCATGTGGATGGCATCTTCTGCCAATCAATTGAATATCTGAATAGAGCAAAGAGGCAAAGCGTGAACTCCTCCTGCCTGAATGCTTAGCTGGGACATTGTTCTTTTCCGGCCTTTGGATTTGGACTGGACCGCTGGGCACTCTTGGGACTCAAGCCTTCTTGTTTTCAGTCTGACATGTATACCCTCAAGCTCTCTTAATTCTCATACTGTAATTGCTGATTGTGGGGTGTAGACTCTATAATCGCATGAGCCAATTCCTTGTAAAAAATCTCTCTCTCTTTCAGTCTCTCTCTTTCAGAATACATCCTATTGTGTTTCTCCAAAGAACACTGACTAATGCAAGGTCCAGTCCCATCAGAAGTCTTGTAGCCAGCGTGAGGTAAAGGTATGTGGCTTTGAAAAAATTTCCTTTGGTAACCTGCGAACTACTGGACGAAGCACACATATGTGCACACGCACACGTACACACACATTCACACTAACATATGCACTCCAAATGCCCTGCGGATCCGTATAAAGAAAAGAACTGTTTTTCCAATGGTCATGCAATCCACACACACTCCGATGGGCCACAGACTGAATATATTTTTCACATGATCAGGCAGATTAGTTTTAGTTTTATTCCCTATCTTTTTCCTTTTTATTTCCAGGCTGTGCACTTGAAATCATTCCTAGAGTTTATTATTATTATTATTATTATTATTTTCGATATTTCTGTATTTTGGAGAGAGAGAGAGAGCAAATGGGAGAGGGATAGAGAGAGGGAGACAGAGGATCTGAAGTGGTCTTCTCACTGAGACCTGAGAGCCTGATGAGAGACTGGAACTCACAAACCATAAGATCATGACCTGAGCTGAAGTTGGATGCTTAACCGACTGAGCCACCCAGGCGCCCCAAAATCGTTCCTAGAGTTTTAAATTGTTGTAGCATTTTCCACAAAAATTTGGAGCCATTTACACTCCCTACCCCCGGTATCCTCAGAGCCATCTTTTAATTCTGCACCAATCGGGCAGAAGCTTTGCATTTCAAACATTTTTTTTTTTCCCTTGAACATCTAAATTGGGTCCTTTGACATTTGTATTTTTCCTCCCAGAGAACTCCTTATATGGGAGAGGAGCAGTGTAATGAGGGCATGTTCTGCCCATTCCAGAGAGAAACCCCGGGCATCCCCAGGTGCCACGGCTTCACAGACAGACCTCCCCTGCACAGGGGCCTGGGAATCCCACTCCCCGGTGAGCAGCGCATAGCATCACAGATGTGACGGCTGTAGAATTAGGACGAGATACGCACACCTGTTTTGTTCTTTGTCTTATGATGGCTCTTTAGACAGTGTCTGAACATAATCAGTGCTCAATAAAATAAGCTCCAAAGAACTGCGATCGTTCGTCATTCAGAACACGTTTCCTGAGTGCTCCTCAGAACCAGGGACTGGGAGAGAGACAGGGAGTGGAATGAGCAAGAAAGAAGGCTAAGATGAATAAAGCAGTCTTAAAGTCAAATAACAATCACAGACCCAGAAATAAAATGCTAACCGTTGGCTAAAGGGAAGGAATAGGAGAAGGAGCTTCAGTGGCCTGGCATAGTTTCTGTTTTGCAGCTTGTATTTGAAAGGCAGATTGCATTTTTCCCCCCTTGGCGCATCTTCTTTTTATGTGCTCTTAAGCAATGAGGCAGAGGATTTTATCCTATTTTCGTCAAATATTTTAGCTCTCAAGTTTTCAATGAAGAGAAGCATAAAAATTGAATTATAGGAAGAATAGATAGTTCATAGCAATACCACAGTGGTTTCAGAATGATTTTTAAAAGAGATAGATTATTAAATTTAACCATACCAATGTGGCACGGTATTAATCCACTTGGTGTTCATCTTAAGATGCTATATTTTGTTTAAATGACAACCGATGCCAATTCAGCCATTTGGAGATATTTTTTATGATGGTGATTTCGTGTCAGTTTCTGTAAAAACAACTGTTTAAAACTATTGTTAAAGTGAACGATTTCAAATCAATGAAAGTGGATGACAGAAACAGATGCCTGGAAAATACCTGTAGAAGTTATATATTGCTGCCTGGAGAATAAGTTGGATTCTGGAGCCATCAGAATTTACAGACTGTCCCTGATCAATGTCAGTGGGTCCAAAAAAGAATTGGTTGGATCACTGCAGAGAGATAAGGAACCAAAGATTGATTCCAGTGTGAAATTAAACCTCACAAAATTTAAGTGTTCGGTTTTCAAAATCAATCTGTTTTTTTACCCTTGTAAAAGAGCATTAGCAAAAGTAATAAAAAAAAAAACAGTATTTTTTCAGCATTGGCGCTATGTCCAACTCTTTGCTAATTGTAAAGTATCAGTGTTAAGCTTCAGAACGAGCCTAGGAGGTATTGACCCTTAATATACACAGCTGGTGATGGAGCTGTTGTGGGGAGCCCGTGATAGTTAGGTCACAAGATCAGTAAGCATCAGACTGAAAAACAAAACAAAGCAAAACAAAACAAAAAAACCACTTAATTTAAAATTTTTAAAAACCTAATTAAAAAACTTTTTAAACCCTTTGGAGTCAGCTTTCTTTGTCATCAGCTTTTATGACCTCTCACAGCCGAAAAGAGGAAGACAAAAAGGTAGAAGGGTAGAAAGAAAGAAAAATGTCGGCCAGTGCATGTTCTGACAACAATTTATATTGAAGGCTTCTATCTCTTGCCCACTAACTCTCTCTTTTTTGTCTCTCTCCTGGCTCTTTATTTAATTATTATTATTTTTTATTAATTAAGTAGGCTCTATGCCCAAAGTGGGGCTTGAACTCATGACCCTGAGATCAAGAGTCACATGTTCTACTGACTGAGGCAGCCGGGCGCCCCACCCGCTCCTCAGTTCTGAACACTGACATTTCACAAATATCCCAACCACACACCGCATTGTCCCACACCAATCCCAGCATAATCTTACCTTCTTTCCCTGACTCCCCAAACCTCACCACAGATACTGTTCCGAGCCTACAAAGAACATTCAAGGGCACACTGCCCTTAAATACTCTATTGCACATGTGTTTGGAAAGTTCATTAAAATGGACTGAACTCTTTATTCTTGTTGCTGCCGTCTCTACACTCATGAAAAGCAAAACAAAAACGAATTAAAAGCAAAACAAAACATAGCTACCAATGAATCAGAGTGTGGAATAGCCTTACTTTTGCCTTGGTTTATTATTCATTTTCACCTAAGTCTTTTAGCTGTGAGTGAAGAGAGGTAGACCTCTTTTAATCAATCAAAAACCTTTTTTGGCTCACTTTGCAAAAAGAAACTGATTTGGCACGGCCGTTTCATTTTGTTTTCCACTTGTGCTGTTGTCCATCAATCCTATTCAGACTCCTTGAGGTAAGCAAAATACAGGCTTGCCAACCCTGTGGAGTATCAGATAGGGGATTAGATTTAGCTACTGTTTTAGATTGCCCCAGTCCAATACCTTTATGCAATTATTTCTCTTGATTATTGAATCATATTTTTGTGGTTTATAGAGAATATCCAATAAGAATTTCATGAAAAAAGAGAAACACCTTGGTTCGTGAAACAAAGAAAGTAATATTAGGTTTCTCTCTATTTCCCTAATATTTAAGTTTAAAGATTTATTTTAGAGTGCATCAATCATATATTGCGATCAAGAGTTAATAGACAATATTCAAAAACCAAGCATACCATCTTTATAAACAAATATCCTACCAAAGGTGTAGTTTATTCTATAGGGTTTCATGTTTCCGATGACACAGAGCTGGTGTCCTGGAGCAAAATAATAAACTCAATAACCCCAGGTGACTGTAGTACGGAGTATGCTCATCTCCAAACCTGACCGCTGGCTCACATGACGTTCATGGGCCCCGGGCAATTTTGCACTTGTAAGCCCCTTCTTCAACTAACTACCTAAATAATAAAATTTCATTTTATGATTGTTTTGGTATAAAGATGAATGCAATGCAGGCTGATCGTGCTCATTTATTTTTCTGATTTTACAGTCAATCAAAACATATTTGTGCACCCGTGAAATGACCTTGGGTCCTAAGAGGCAATGGCTGCCTGCCTAATGGATAAGGTGGTGCTGCTAGCCTGGTTCGAGGTGAGGGTAGGAGGCTGCACACGTGAGATGATGTAAGCATCATTTTGAGACTGTGATTTTCCAAAACACCGTTCGCCCTGCTCTCCCTTGAGGGCTGCTCTAAGATGTTCACTTTTTACAAGGCTCATTCGAAGAGCCCCTGTGGACATTTGAGGGCACGATTTGGCCCAAGGCAAAGGAGTTTTCAAGATGAATTTTCTTGTTATTTCAGTGGGGTTCTCATTTTAATTTTTCAGGCTATCTAACTGGGTCCTTTGAAGGAATAGGGGGTCGGACATTACCGGTTGGTGTGAAAGTCTGCAGAGGTTCTGGAAAACTGACAGACCAGTATCCAGAGCCTGATTCTGTGCCCTTCCGGAAACTGCTCTATCCCCAGTCTGTCTCCACTCATAGAATGTTGATATTTTTCTTCCAGCTTGCTCAGTTCAAACTCTGGAGACACCCTTGACTCCTTTCTTTCTCTCAAACCCCATACCAATCAGTTAAGACATCACATTTTCTCTACCTTCAGTAAAAGTTCAGAACATGTCTCCTCTCATATTCTATTGCTATCACTCTTTGGATTGTCACCACAGCTTCCTAATCAGTCTCCCACTTTGTATCATTTTCCTTCTTATTTTTTTTTTAATTTTTTTATTGTCAGGTTGGTTTCCATACAACACCTAGTGCTCATCCTAACCCATGCCCTGCTCAGTGCCCATCACCCACTCTCCCCCGTCCCATACCCCCCTCAATCCTCGGGTTGTTCTTAGTATTTAAGAGTCTCTTAGGTTTTTGTCTCCCTCCCTCTCTGTGTCTTTTTTTCTTTCCCCTCTTCCCCTCCCCCCCTAGTTTTCTGTTAAATCTCACACTCTTGGTGAGAATGCAAACTGTGCAGCTGCTCTGAAGAACTGGATGGAGTTTCCTCAAAAAAAAAAAAAAAAATGAAATAGAACTATCCTATGACCCAGCAATAGCACTGCTAGGAATCTACCATTTTTCCTCTTCTAACTCTTCTCAATACAGATTCCTTTAAAGGGTAAGCTATTGGATGTCATCCATCTGCTTCCTTTCCTTTGGTGGTGATTCCCTTTCTCACAAAGTCAAAGCCCAAGTCTTTACAAGGACGATACAGGTCTACACATTCTGGCCCCTCACCCTCTCCTATTTCTCCTATTGTCATCTCCTATTTCTCTCCTCTATGATCGCCACCTGCTACAGATCTAAATTTCCAGAAGGCTACTTGGCACTCTCTGCCTCAAAGCCTTTGCACTGAGTGCTCCTTCAGATTCCCTTGTTGGTCAGCCCCCCCTTCTCTCCATCAGAGCATGCTTCTGTCTATGTCACTTTCTCAATGTGACCAGTAGCAGCCACCACGTACAACAGGAGTCTTAACCTCTGCTTTAGACTCCTTAATTCTCTTTATCTTGGCACAGCATTATAATCTCTTAGCATAGCATACATATTCCCTTATTTATTTAAAAAATCAATTAAGAGATTGCTGTTTGATTTTACCTCTGATGCAACCTCAGAGCCTAGGACCATTCCTGACACATAACAGACACTCTGGACATACTTATTAAGTGACTGGAATAAATGAATGTGGGGGCTGACTGAGAGGCTATCCTTAAAGAGACATCAAAATGATGAACAGGTACATAGTCAGTTGGACCTTGGGCATCGTTTCCCAACACAAGAGAGTGCTTTGCCAGTTTTAATATTTTACTTGGGACAGGCCACATTCTAGAATCATAAGAATGATCTCTTTCTTTATTTTTCTTTATTTAATGTCCTCAGCTAGAGCAAAAATTAAAGTTTGCTTGAGTGTAGTTTTTTTTTTTTCTAATGATTCCTTCTGATCCTGATTTAGAACACATATTGAATGCAGTGCAAAGGTCCCTGTGAGTCCTTGAAACTCAGGGATTGTTCCAACAGATCAATGATTTGCTGCACTTAGCATTGTTGTACCTATAAAGAAACCAAGATCAGGAGGGAAGATGGGGCTTCTCAACAGAAAGTCACCGATGCCAAGGGAGAGGGCTGTTTTGGTTACTCTTTCCCTTCTGCTATGGATGCAGCTGGAAATATTATATCACTAGCCCACCCCAGCTGAAATATATGGAAGTATGATTATTTCTTGGATATGAGTATGTAGCGACACAGAGCTCCAAAATTTAGGACATGTTTATAATTTTCAAAAGGCTTTAGGAGTGGCTGGGCAGATCATAAGGTTAAGTGTCTATTGATTTCAGCTCAGGTCATGATCTCATGGTTTGTGAGGTGGAGCCCCACATTGGGTTCTGAACAGATAGTGTGGAGGCTGCTTGGGATTCCCTCTCTCCCTCTCTCTCTACCGCCCCACCCCCACTCAATGCTCTCTCTTTCTCTCACTCTCTCAAAATTAAATAAATAAACATTCAAAAATAAAAAGGATTTAACATTAATAATTTAACATTAAAATAAACATTTAACATTAAAATAACAGTCTAACATCAAACTTTTTAAGACTACTTTGAGAACTTTCATAGAGAGATTTAAAGTTTTGTTTCAAGGCACTCTATAAGGACTTCTGGGCCTTTTGTAAGGAAGCCAAATTGACAAGAGTGCAGAGCTTACCCTGAAAAATAAAAGTCTGTATCCTACTTCAGAAAACCAACTTGCAGAGAAGCATTGTATTAAAATAGAATAGATCAGTTGGTCAGCACAAGAGTTCTCTCCTTTATAAAGTCCAGGAAGGATGTGCATTGATTATTCACTTCTGTGCAGTAGAATTTCCCTTTCTCTCCCTCTCCCTCTCTCACATTTTTGTTCTGAAACTCATGATTTTTCTTTTTAGGAGTTTGTGCTCACATTCTTTTATTTTTTAAGCTTATTTGTTTATTTTGAGAGAGAGTGGAGGAGGGGCAGAGAGAGAGAGAGAGAGAGACAAAGAGAATCCCAGGCAGGCTCCAAACTCCCAGTGCAGAGCCCAATGCCAGGCTTGAACTCACAAACAGTGAGCCAAAACCAAGGCTTGAATACTTAGCCCACTGAGCCCCCCAGGTGCCCTACTCATATTCCTTTTGCTCCTATCCCCTCCTACATTCTTATAAATACCCTGCAACAACCGCATCATTATAGACACTGAATGAGACATGCACATAGGGTTATCCTTATCCTCAATTTCCCTTCACTTCATTCCATGCCCAGCCTATCCTTCTTTAGGGCTCATCTAAAATGCCTATTCGTGCATCATCTAGGTGGCTCAGTCTGTTAGGTGTCCGACTTCAGCAAAGGTCATGCTCTCCTGTTTGTGGGTTCAAGTCCCACATCTGACTCTGTGCTGACAGCTCAGAGCCTGGAACCTACTTAGGATTCTGTGTCTCCCTTTCTCCGCCCCTCCCCCGCTCATGCTCTGTCTCTTTCTCAAAAGTAAATAAACATTTTAAAACTTTTTTAAAAAATAAATAAAATGCCTATTCCCTTTTAACAGTTCCTGTAATATCTGAGTGAGACCGTGTGGATGTTTTCTCTGCATTTAGGTACATGTTTCCTTTACTCTGTTTAGGCATACATATCTCTCTGCCTAGCATTAGAGTCAATAGCTCTCTGGTTGATAAGCATATCCCTTGAAAGCACAATTAGTCTGCCTCATGATTTTATAACCCAAGAGCTTAAATTTAACAAGTTTCTTGGGGATATTTGTGGAATGGAAATGAGATTTACCAGGAGCCTATGTCCATCTCAAAAAATTTAAATAACTATTATTTTATTATTATTGTTTATTTATTTTGAGAGAAACAGAGACGGAGCATGCTCAGGGGAGGGGCAGAGAGAGAGGGAGACACAGAATCTGAAGCAGACTCCAGGCTCAAAGCTGTCAGCACAGAGCCCAACACGGGGCTTGAACTCACAACCGTGAGGTCATGACCTGGTCAAAGTTGGACACTCAACCAACTGAGCCACCCAGGTGCTCCTTAAATAACTATTTTTGAAAAGATCTCAGATTTACCTGTGATATAAGTAATAGCGTTTAGAAAAATGGGCTAAAGTCAAGGAAAATTTCAACCCTGTTGAAGACACTCAAAATGGAATGAAAGTTCTTGATATTATAGTAAAAGCATTCTAACTTATGCTAAATGAAGATTCGTCAGAGATATCGAACAACCCATTAGCGTATCAAGCATTCCGTTCATTGAATAATTCTGTTACAGACACCTTCGAGTACCTGATATTCTATGACTCTATGATTCTGTAATTCATGTCGGTAGAAGATGTCCTTTAATTCATCAAGGTACAATCATACTTCACTCAGAGTTGTTGGTAAAATAATATGATGGAATATTCAAGAAAATGCACATGACCGTACATACACATAGTAAGTCTATTTGCAACAAATCTGAGCTTCTATATAATTTTTAAAACAAAAAAATCAAGGTGTTTTTAGAGTCGCTGTATTACACAAAAATCAGCATGCAATTATTTATGTTATTTATATAAAGAATGTATACATAGCTCAGAAGTGAAGATTTTCTTTGGGCAAGGAGTGTCATAACTAATCTCATGCAGATTGGAGGTAGGGAGGTGAGACTGAGTTCTGGGTCCTCCTGTTCAACCATTTAGCTACAACTTCTCTCTAAATGTCCCTCAAGGATTCTAAAATTACCCAAAGCATGGAAAACTCCCATGCTCCATCAAACCTGCCTCTTCTGATATGTTCTCTGATTTCAAGGATGGGACAATTACCCATCGAGTCGCCAAATATTTTTGTTGTAATGCTGATTCTAATTAATTGGTATTTGCAAGGAAAGCCATTCAATAAATAAATCCATCTCCTTTACACATGTTCTGAGCAGAAAGAGTACTAAAAGGACTGTCAGGTAGTAAGCAAACATTATTTTCATCACTGATAATTTCCAGATGTGGTTTGAATTAAACTCAAATGTGCCCGTTCACTAACCCCCAGGAGTTAGACACAATCTAATTATCAGAATTATCCACAGACAGAATTATCCACCCAGACTTAGAAAAAATTATACTGAGACGGGTCTCCCAATTTCCGAGGTAAAACTTAGAGTTAACACTGTCCAAAGTTATAGACACTAACTGCATATAGTTAATAAGCACTTGAAATGTACTAAATCTAAATAACTATGTGCAAAAAGTGTCAAGTACATATCAACTTCCTAATAATTACCAAGAAAGAATGTAGGATATTATACTAATGTTTGTACATGTATTATGTGTAGAAATAACAATATTTTAAATACATGGGGTTCAATAAACTATATAATTCTGTTTGCTTTTCATTCCTTTTAAGCTATCTTGTTTAATGTTCTACAGTACAACTTCACATACTGTTTATAATTAAGTATAAATTTCAAAGCCAGGTATAAAAGGTTCTTTATGATATAATCACTCCTCTGGCTTCATTCTTGTACTTTCTATTCCAGCAGCAAAAATCTCTTTAAAATTCTGGTAAATATGGGGTAAATTTTCTCTTGCATCTGGGTCTTGCACGTTTACTCATTTTTTTCTGGAACAACTTTAACCAACTCTAGGTCTGTCTACAGCCTCTTGATCTCTAGCTTGATGTCATCTGTGAAACCTTCTAGAACCTCAAGACCAAATATATGTCCTTTTTATGTCTTCCTGTAGCACTGTGTAATTAACATTATCATCCAACTTAATCACATAGCATTTAATCACCCACTTGCTTGTTTGTTGTATACACTTCATTGTATGGTGTTGGAGGTTACCTTGTACGACTCCTTTCTTTCAACCCCTCAGTGCCTAGTACCTTGACTCATATAATAAATGTTTCAAATGTATGTAAAGTGCAGCAGAGAATACATGAACAGTGGTAGGCAATCTCTTCAACTTGTCATAAGAACAAAACTCCATTATACAGATGAAAAAATAGTTTATAGACTCTAGCTTGTGATTTTTTTTATGGCTACAAATAAGTTTCTTCATGTCCTCTGTACCTAGCATTTTCCCTAGGATAGTTTACATATAATAAAGGTGTCTGAATAAATGAGTGACTAAAACAGTCCTTTACCTTAAAAAAATGAACATAAAGTAAATTATCAGAGCATAAAAATACATTATTGCAATATTGTTCTTTTGAACCCAATTCAAAAGTCTACGTGGTTTTGCAACAAGGGTTTCTTTACTCAGCTGAAAATATGCACTCTGCAAGTTTTAAAATAGCTGTTCCTTTCTATTTGTCTTTTGCTTCTCATGAATTAGGCCAGCACACATCATTTCTACACCACCCAAAGCCAAACTCTTAAGCTGTTTCCATTATACATTCATTCCAATGGATATAATGACTTCCATTTACCACAGTGTCAGAGGCCAGGGAAGCCCAATCAGCTGCAGCCGCATTGTTTTATAACAGAAGATAATGTTATCCCCACTGTAGTTACAAATGTGATTTCTTCAGAGTTCAAATGCTCTTAGAGCTAAACCGTGATTTGATGTCTAATGGTCAACTCATGTTCTGGGGATTAAGTTAATTAAAACAGTTGCCCTACTCTATTAAAGCTCCCTATAGACTAATTATTAAAGTGCCAAGCACCGTTACAGACCTACAGCAATTGAAAGTCACAAAGGGAGTTGCTTATATTATGGGAACTCCAGAACTCAGTAGATTATCGCCCGTAGTAAAAGAACATGCACACTGAGAAGTAGATTACCTTCTCTGCAGCCACTGAGCTATTATAAAATGTACAAAGGAAAAGCCAAATGTACAAGCATTTGGATTCATAGCCTTTAGAATCTGTAATTTCCAAAGCTAGTCGAATATCAGAAAAGCAGCTTGGTAAAGCGCAAAGGGCTCTGTTCAGGGAATCAGGAACGCGACTTTGAGCCCCAGATCTCGCCAGCTGTCAGGGTAAACACAGGTAATTCCCTTCATCCTAGGCGTTAATATCTCATCTATGAAATGAAGAATACATATGTGACCAGTGATTCCATTTTAACTTTTCTAAGTGAATCAGGACTTACTTTTTTTTTTTTTTTAATTTTAGAGAGAGAGAGTGTGTGTACATGTACTGGGGGATGGGTAGGAGCAAAGGGAGAGAGAGGGAGAAGCTCAAGCAGGCTCCACATTCAGCTCTGAGTCCAATGCACGGCTCCATCCCACGACCCTGGGATCATGACCTGACCCTAAATCGAGAGTAAGATGGTCAACCAACTGAGCCACCCAGGCACCCCTGAGGTAATCAGGACTTTAACCAAACAAAATCTGTGGATGCAAAGGTACAAGAGAATGGCATAGCGTTATAGAAGCAGTGTCTAAACCACTGTACTTCCTCCTCTTCAGAAATCTTCAAAGAACTTTGCTGTGCAGAATATACTTGAAAAGCTTTTATATTCTTTACTGGTGCAGAAAGGAGAGGCTTGGTTTTGCTTTTCTTGGTGAATTTCACAGAAGTCGTAAGCAAACAAATCAAAACCACGGTGAGCTATCATCTTACACCTGTCAGAATGGCTAGTTATCAAAAAGACAAGAACTAACACGTGTTGGGAGGATGTAGAGGAACGGGAACACTCGTGCACTTTTAGTGGGATTGTAAATTGGTGCAGCCACTGTGAAAAACATTATAGAGTTTTCTCCAAAAATTAAAAGCAGAAATACCCTATGACCCAATATATCTAATTTGGGATGCTTACCCAAAGAAAACAAAAACACTAACTCAAGAAGACATATGCACTCTTATGTTTATTGCAGTATCGTTTACATTTACAACAACCAAAATATGGAAGCAACTATAGCGTCCATCGGTAGATGAATGCACAAACAAGATATTACACACACACACACACACACACATGCCCACACACACAAAATGGAATGTAACTCAGCCACAAAATAAAAATGAAATCCTGCCATTTGTGACAACGTGGACGGAACTAGGTATTATGCTAAATGAAATAAGTCAAACAGAGAAAGATAAATACCATATTATTTCGCTTATATGTGAAATCTAAACAAACAAACAAGTAAACAAACAAACGAAATCCAAAAAGAGACTCACAAATATAGAGAACAAACTGGTAGTTGCCAGAAGGGTGGCAGACGGGGATAGGCAAAATATGTGAAGGGGAGTGAGAGATACAAACTTCTAATTATAAAATCAACAAGTCACAGGGATGAAAATTACAGCTGAGGTTATATAACCAATAATATTGTGATACTTTTGTAGAGTAATAGATGGTAACTACCCTTACTGTAGTAAGCATTTCATCATGCATATCATTGTCAGGTCACTATGTGGTACTCCTGAAACTAATATATATTATTAGATTCTACTATACTTCAATTAAAATAAATTATTTAATGAAAAATAAGTCATAAGCAAAAGAAATAATTTTTATTAATAAGCTATTTCATAGTATCCACATTTTCTTTCCACAAAATGTCAGTAGTAATCACAATATTATGTCAAATATTATGATACCTGTATTAAAATAATGGGAAGAGCATCGGTTATAAAGTTAGATTGACCTAGATTTTTAATATTTTAATTCCAAATTTAATAGCTCTGTGGTTTCAGTACATATTATTTTTTCTCTTGGAATTTTGGTCCACATCTCTCTCTCTCTCTCTCTCTCTCTCTGTCTGTCTGTCTCTTTGTGTGTGTATGCACACACACACACACAGACACACACACACACCTTATAGCTCTATTTCCAGAATTAGTAGGACATATGCTACTCACCCACCTATACATCATGCAGTGAAAACTTAAACTTACTTCCCTTTCACCTTTATAGAGCAAAGAAATAATATTCTCTTTAGAGTATACTTAATATGATCAGATTTTATTTTATTTCTGAAGGCTGGGCTATGGCTCAAGACATTTAATAGGTGGTTACATGGTCTTTCATGTTGGATTCTTATAAAATATGCAATTATCACGAGTACAGGGACATAAAATTTGGAGAGTATGGGGATGAGAAAAATTATGTCAAGGAATTGGATAGATCTGTAGATAACCATTCTCTCAAGGTTATCTGTGAGCGATCACAGACATCAGCTATTTGGCTAGACGTATTACATGCAGTTGTATTTCAAGCCTGCAAGTCATTAAGGTATCCGACTTGCATCTTTTCATTTTAGATATGTCAGCCCAGACATACTTTAAAAAAATCAGCTTTCTATATTAACTTCCATTTATGTAAGTTTAATATCAACTGGTAATATTATTGTTACTTGTCAGCCAACAAATCAGTTTGGGAATCATTTTGTGTAGTCAATAAATCATCTTGTAAAATCCCTTTTCTCACTAGAGTTAACAGCAATACCCATTAGGAAGCAGCAGCTCTCATTATTACTCCAAGAGGTGCTAGGGCATCAAAGTATATAAGCTCTGGCAGAGCTCATTCATCAAGGTAGGAAATCTGTTTCCCGCATTAAAACAGAGGCTGAGAAACACCAGGGACTCGTATTTGAGTGAAATAAGTAGAAATAAAAAAAAAAAAAAACAAGAAAGAGAATTACAGAGAGAACAAAATACAGTTTATCAAATGTTGTATGTATGAACTGACACACACACACACGTGCACAAACTATTGATATAACCTTGCCCTTTACAAATACATGAAAGTAAACAGTTTAATTTACAGAGTTCTATATTTACAAAAAGAACAAAATAAGGCTACAATTGTGTAAAATGTATTTTTATCTTTTTATTAAAAAGGTTTTTTTAATGTTTATTTTAGAGAGAGTGCAAGTGGGGGAGAGGCAGAGAGAAAGAGAGAAAATCTGAAGGAGGCCGCAGGCTCTGAGCTGTCACCACAGAGCCTGACATGGCACTCGAACCCATGAACCATGAGATCATGACTTGAACCGATGTCGGGCACTTAACAGACTGACCCACCCAGACATCCCTAAAATGTATTTTTAAACAGAGTCTTCATTTACACTGAGGTAAATCTGGATATTCAGACATGATATCCAATAATATTGATTCTTCGATGGAGGACGTGCTATAAAATTCAATAACAGAACAAGTTAATCTCCATCTGAAAACACGCAGCTAGAATAACCTCCAGATTCATTCTGACGGGATCGTTCAATCAAGTTAAGCTGCAGGATACATTTATTTTCTAAGAAGCATGGGTGGCAGAAACACACAAAAAATTAATACTTCTAGTTTCCAATTGGATATAGACCAGAATGCTGGTTCTCCATGTAACAGATGAGATGATTCTCAGAATCTACTTATTGATTCATGGCTTGAAGTGAAGGAAAAAGTTGGGGTAATTTCGCAGTTATCTTTATTAACATTTAATTTTTTTTCTCTCTCCAAATTGATTAATGCTGGTAATGTTTTAAAACCTGCAAAGATGAATAGATTCAAAATGACGTCTATCTTTTCAGCTGAGCAAACAGAACAGGTAACGAATGCCACAAAGTCAATTTGACAACAGCATTAACAAGATTTCAATCAACCGTGTCCTATCACCTACCTGGATTGATCATATTAACTGAGTAATTGCTGACTGTCCGTCTAACATTGCCATTCTAATAGAAAAAAAAAAATGTTGATGTTGGTGAGACAAGCTACTGAGAGCGCTGCTGGATTTATCACCTGTATCTACCAAAATATCTAATATAACATAGCACACCAAATAACCTTGTTCTTTCCAAACTGGGAATTGTACCCACATGGTCATTTGCATTTGTTGGTTGAAAAGGAGAAAAGACAAGAATATCAAACTGATTTATCACCCATCATTGACCAATTTCTTTCTTCCAAAGTTTCAATTGAGTGGGAATTTTCCAATTTCCAAACTTTGAAATGAATGGGAAGTTCAGTGGGCTTCAGAGGTGGCCTTGGCTAGGACAGATTGCACGGGATTCTGACAGCTGCGGGGACCACTAAATCTACAGGCGGTCTCTGGCCATGCCTCTTTTCATTTTAGCTCTCAAATGAGACCCTTCAATGTCTAGCATGGCTGCCATTGAAAGATTCCTACTCATAAAGATCTTTTTTTACATAGGAAGCCTCTTATCTTCAGTCTGACATCATAAATCACTCTCGGCATTGGGAGCCACAGAGAAGAGAGGAATTATTTAGAGAGTTGTGTTAAATCACCACCCGGGATTTTACATAAAGCACTTGGTAAATCACAAAAATAAACAGAGTTTCTTCATGATAACACAGTAAATAACCAACAGCACCACCATCAATCAGCCTGTGGCATAACTATATTCTTAGGCCTAACGTTTCCCACATGAAAGACGCTCAATTTACCTAAAATGTTTTCTGTTGTTTCCTGGTCGCTGACTAGCTAGTGACACCATTACAAGTGTGTAGGGAAAATAAATTTAGAACGAATATGTGTGGAAGGACCATTTCCATGTCTGACAGCAATTACAATCAAAGCAAAGTATATTTTCTCATTGTCGAATGAGTATGAGCCAGAACATCTTCAACACTGCTGTTTTATTATCATTTAAATGTGTTTCTAGCACGCGAGACACTGGCAGGACCGGGCAACTGGGTTTTGATCACAACAGCAAAAATCTAGTTTTCTGCTCTGGGCCATTGCTTTCTGAGAGAACTGCTTCAAGATTGATAGGGGGCAGAGAATGCTCAGTGTAATTTGTCTTCATAGCCTCATTCTCTGTGTCTGTCTCTCTCTGACTCCTCGCTCTCTCTCTCTCTCTTTTCTCTATACCTTCATTGTCCCAGATTGTGGGGAATTTTATTTTATTTTTCACTTTAAAGCAGTTAAAAATAAATTTATTCAAGGGCGCCTGGGTGCCTCAGTTGATTAACGAAACTTCCGACTTCAGCTCAGGTCATGATCTCACCGTTGGTGAGTTTGAGCCCTGCATCGGGCTCTGTGCTGACAGTCCAGAGCCTGCTTGGGAGTCTCTCTCTCTCTTTCCATCTCTCTCTTTCTCAAAATAAATAAATAAACATAACAACAAATAAATGAATAAATAAATAAATAAATTTATTCTACTTATTTGAATAAATTATTTAATGTATAGATAATGCTAGACATTTTATTTCCTAAACATATTTGACCACATAGCTAAATAATCAGTCGCCAAATTAGGGAACAAAACGAAACACTATAAAAAGCAGCAGACTCTTCAGAGCTATGACAAAACTGGGGATTTTGAATTTGCCTGTTTTCCAATACCCACTGAATGGCTGATCACAGAGTAAGTCTAGCCACAACATGAGTGCTTGTGATCACGAAGTAAGTCCAAGCACAACATAAGTGCTACATCTATTTGATCTAAACAGAGATAGTTTTTAAAGTACATGAAAATGTGGAGAGAAATATGTCAGCTATATTTTAAAATTCTTAGTAATATTGTCTTCTGATCACAAAGGCAGACTCTTCTAATTATTGAGCAGTCTGACAACAGCCATAAATGTGTAACTTCTAAAGGAAAATGGCAATCCAGATATTGTTTGAGAGGGCATTGCTGGGACCCCTGACCAGCAGAGAAATCGCTGAGGTGCTGTGGGTGGAACTTGCTGGAACCCATCTTCTGGGGAGTTAGAGAAAAGTGTTCACGAATGAAATTTCCTTAGGAAAAGATCCCAGTGCTGGAGAAATTATTTTGGAAGGTTGGTGCTGGAGAAGCCACAGTGCTCCGGAATTGGCATACTGGAAAAGTACCTTCCCTGCCAGAGCCTGCAGCAATAGCATGTAGGAAACGGGAAGAAAAACCCTTTTCTCTTGTAATGTCTCTGGAGTGCCCTCTCCTGACAAAGGTTAACCTAGACCAGCTGACAAAAAAAGAAATTAAGGAGCTCAGCTTCATTTACTCACAGCTGGCAACCAAGTAGGAATTTGCTACTGCAAGGAAATAAATTGACAATTGACACGATATTCTGAAAGTTAATACATATATATATTATATATGTTGAAATATAATATATATTGAAATACATATAACATATACATTATACGTATATTATATATATTGAAAAAACTGATACGGAAGCAAAGGTATGAAGAGATGGAAAGAATTACCCAGAAGAAGACATTTCCAGGCAGAGGGTTGTGTGTGGGAATATGCCCCGTGTTACTGAGGAAAGGCAAAGGGATCGATATGGTTGAAATAGACTGAACTGTGATGAAATGACAGTAGAGAAGAACAGGAAAAAGAGCAGCAGCATCATGTAGGGGGACGTACAATAACTTTGTAAGATGTCCACTCTGAGGGAAGTGGAGCGCATTCACAGAGTTTTGAGCTAAGAAGAGCTACGGTTTCATTTTCGTTCAAGCAATTAACTCCAGACCCTGTCTTGGGAACACGTTGCCGAGTAGGGTTAAGTATAGCGGGAAGAAGATCTGCTAGAAGGTTATTCCACTAAGTCAAATGAAAGTTAATGATGGCTCAGATGGTAGTATTAGGTATGGAGACTCTGAGCCATGGTCGGCTTGTAGATATACTGAGGTTTGAAACAATCAATAGATTTTCCTAATGGATTGAATATGGACCCAAGGATGACTTCAAGGTTTTGGGTCTGGTCTGTGCAGCTAGAGTGATGAAGTTGTCATCAACTAAGATTGGAAAACTCCCTTTGAGGAAAATGGGGAAATTTCACATTTCACTTTTGGTCATATACATTTTTCTATGTCTACTAAGTGTCCACTTTGGAGATGGCAAGTAAATGTCAACTAAACAATTGTATGTAAGCAAGAGATCTGAACTAACGGTAAAAATTTTGGATATGGGGATGTCTGGGTGGCTCAGTGGGCTAAGCGTCTGACTTTGGCTCAAGTCATGATCTCAGCGTTCATGAGTTCAAGTTCCATATCAGGCTCTTTGCCGTCAGAGAGCTTGGGATCATCTGCCCCCCTCTCTTTTGCCCTTCCCTCACTCCCACTCTCTCTCTCAAAAAAAAAAAAAAATAAACTTTAAAAAAATTTTGGATTTATGGACGTATAGACTTATTTAATGGCATGCAACTGGAAAAATATTCAAAAGAGTAATGGCAAATAGTGATAACTGAGGTACAGGAACTGAACTTGGGAGTATTCCAGTGTTGACATGTTTGGAAAGGTGACTAGATAGAATATAAAACTGAGAAGGAGCAGGCAGTGAGATATGACAAAAACTCAAACTGAATGGTGTCCTGTGTACCAGCTAGAGCAAAATTCTAATTGAAATGGAATTGAAGAAGCCTGGAAGGAGAGTTGTTGACAGCACTAAGTATAGTTGGCTAGCTTTAGGACTTCAGATATAAAAAAGGAGGAACAAAAATAAAAGTTAAAGTGGAAATGTAGTTTTTTCTTATCTAATTATATTTTTTATTGAACAATAATTTCAGAATTAATATACCAGTTAGTAGAAATGGTAGACATAATTTTTATTATTACTGATGATTTTCTTTGTTTATTTTGCTTTTGGTTGTTTGTTTTATCAGACCTTGGTCAATTTTATTTAAATAAAGCATAGAAATGTAATTTATCACATTACTTTTTGCTTTATCAGTGAGTGAATTTTTTTACTCCCTTAAATTATAACTATATTGAATTGAATCATTCATTATATGAGCTGTTTTGAAAGAACTCTAGTTTATCAAAATGTATATTATCTTAATTATTCTATTTTCTAAAGTATAATTTAGGATTTACATCATATTAATTATTTTTCTTTCAGAGAGAGAGAGAGAAAGTGTGCTAGTGGGGTAGAGAGAGAGGGAGAGAAAGAATCTTAAGCAGGCTCTACACTCAGCAGAGAGCCTGATGTGGGCTCAATTTTATGACCCTAGGATTATGACCTAAGCCCAAATCAACAGTCAGATGCTGAACGAATTGAGCCACCAGGCACCCTGATAATAACTTGTAGTCAGTTGAAAGCTTATTTAGTATTTTAGTGTTCCTTGAAGCACCATGACCTAATTTTGAGTTTTGTTATGAACTTAAACTTTTAAATATCTATCTGTTCACATGTATATTGTTAAAGGATAAACCGAGGCATATTAAAAGTTTTAAGAGTTAGTTTGAGCAAAAGTAGATTGTAATTGGGTACTATCCAATCTAGCAGATGGAAAGGAGCTCAGTGGGACTGTACAAAGTGAGACTTTTCAAGGCACAAGGGAGCAAGAACAGGATGTTATGCTTGGCAAAAAGTGAGTTAAGTTGATATTTGCACAGTAACTTCCCTTAAGGGGTTGGCAAGATTCTCTCAGGCAGAGTACTGATCAAGCTAGTGCTGATCAAGTGATTCCCAACTGACAGGCTGAGGTTCCATTGTTGAGATAGTCAAAGATATAGATATATGTATGTATACATGTATATACATGTATACATATATACACACATGTATATACACATGTATATTATTATATACACATGTATATTATATATACGCATATACATGTTTTCAAATGGAGTTGCACTAGTATCTAAATACATAAATCATGAACAAATAAATAACGTATTGCCATTTCTATTTTTGTAAATTATATTAAATTCTCTCTATCCTCCACCTCCCATCCAAACCCTGCTTCTGAGTTGTTTTTTCCCAGTGTACTATCAGATTATTTTAAAAATCTGTCTTATGTTGCTTTTCTTTTAGGTACTACAGACTTATAGTCTAGTTTTGAAACTACTATCCCATAAATCTGATGAATATACACACAATGTGATACGTGGACTCCATGTACACAATAATTCATATATGCAATTCCTGATCAGTTTCTGTAATGAGAGACATATCTGCTAATGAGAATGTTCACTGTACTTTTGCTAATCCTGTCAGAAAAGTAACAGAAATCCTCAAGGTTTCACAAATGTTCAGTGTGATCTGCCTGAGAGTAATAACAAGTGCTTGTGAAGAAATTATTATACCTCAGATCATGTCCTACGTGATTTATATCCAATGTTTTAAGGATCCATACAATAATCCGAGGACTTCTCTGGCATCCCCACTCTGCACAGGGGTAAACAGAATCACCCCAAATTCCATAACTTGTTCATGCTTATATATCTAATAAACATTACTGGCGAGCTTTACATCAGGTTGAACTTTCTCCAAAGCCAGTGTTTCTAAGTTCCAGGTTATTCTCCCTGACGTCGTTTCAAATATCTCATTTCTGTAACGGAGATTATTTCTATGTTTATAGTTTGTCATGATTATGTACCTTGAACCTTTAAGAGCATACTAGCCATCGCGACATGTGTGTAGTTACATTTTTATTTCCCGTGGATTCCAGAGAAGAGCCTTTCACATTTTGACTGTGTTGCTAACTGTTCTTCAGATTTTGCAAACATCTATGAATCGAGGCTTAATGTTTTCGTCAATCCTGGCCTTCTGCTGAAAGGAAAGAAATCAAAAAAAGAACTTTTGTATCATGGCATGTCATGTATTAACCTGCGTGTTAAAGTGTGAAAAATAATCTACAGATTAAAAAATCATCATAATAATAATTTTTAAATTAAAAAAATCCTGAAATTGTAAATTCAAAGAGCTCATTTTTTGTCTTATTTTTAAAAATTTTTTTAATGTTTATATTTATTTTTGAGACAGAGAGAGACAGAGCATGAGCGGGGGAGGAGCAGAGAGAGAGGGAGACACAGAATCCGAAGCAGCCTCCAGGCTCTGATCTGTCAGCACAGAGCCCCACTTGGAGCTTGAGCCCATGAGCTATGAGATCATGACCTGAGCCGAAGTTGGGTGCTCAACCGACAGAGCTACGCAGGCACCCCATGTTTGTATTAAATTAAACAATATTATGGGACATTTTTACCTCTCTGGAAAAATCAAATTAAATTCAACGAAGGTAGAAGATGCTTAGTTGAATATTATCTTGTTAGAAGAGTGTGAAATCAAGAGCTCATTTCACTTTGATGTCACAGAACTAGAAACTGATTTGCCTCACCTAATCTCTAGCTGGAAAACTGAGGAAACATGTGAGCTCTTTAATAAACCCCGATAAGTTTCAGAATGAGCATGACAGTTAAGCTGTTAGAACTGGATTTAATTTGCTTAAGGACTGTGTTGTGACAATGAAAGTACATTTAAGCATATGTATAAAGTGAATATGGTTGATATATATACCCTTAAATAGATATATGATATGCACATATTTTGATTTTATATATATAAAATCTCTCTCTTGACATGTTGTAGGAGGAGGAAAGTAGAGGAAGTAGTTGAGAAACAAATCATGAGAAAAGGAGACCAGAAAGATGGTAATAAAATTTTTAAAATTTGGATCAAGGCATTAATTTTAATTATTTTTTTTCTTTTTCTTCACCTGCAGATAACGTGTGGTATGATTGATCAATTTAACCCAGAAAACAACTGAGGCAAGATACAGACTACATTTTTGACGCCAATCGTACACTAAATTGTTTACTTAGTAATTATTATACCCAGCTCTCCTGGTTATCAATTCAGGGTTTTTTGGTTTTCACACCTGGATTCACACAACAAATTTAAAATGATGAATATTAGCAATAATAATGAAATAAGGTGAAGTAATCATGATATGTGGAGGAAGCCAATCCTGAAAGACTCCAGAGAGAGAGTCTTGAAGAAAAGTTCTCCGGGGGAGTCGAGGCGAGGGAAGGGGAGAGAGCATCTCCAGCTGAAGGAATGGCACCTGTAGAAATGTGAAGGAAAGAAGGGTCTGGTCATGGCAGAGAACTAGAACTTAGTTGTGGTCACTGCTGTTTAGGCAAATTGTTGGATTTTTTTCCTTTTTTTTTTTTTTTTTTTGATGATGATGAGGAAAAGACAAGATCAGGGAAGATATATTTGTCTTGCAAAGGATTTTGTACTTAAAGATGTACAGAGGGGTCCCGAGATGGCTCAGTGGGTTGAGTGTCTGCCTTTGACTCAGGCTGTGATCTCGCAGTTCGTGAGTTCTAACCCTGTGTGGGGCTCTCTGCAGTCAGCACGGAGCCTGCTTTGAAACATCTGCCCCTCTCCCATTCTCTTTTTTTATTTCTCTCTCTCAAAAATAAGTAAATAAATAAACTTTAAAAAAAGAAGGATGTACTGAGCCATTGAAGAGAATTGATTACAATATAGATGGCTGCGTAAAGGAAAGTAACAGGTTTCTTACGTTTTCTTCTGTTGCTTAATGTTTTCTTTCATTTTTGCCATTTTGTTAGCTTTGAAATTCCAAGCATCCTGGGGAACCTGGGTGCCTCAGTAAGTAAAGCATCTGACTCTTGGTCTCTGGGTCCTGATTTCAAGCCCCTCATTGGGCTCCACGATGGGCATGGAGCCTAGTTAAAAATAAATGCATAAGTAAAATAAATTTCAAAACATTGTTCTACCTGCCACCTGTGGGAATTTAGGTAAGTACTTCTCTTTTAACCTTTATCTCTCTTTTGTAAAATGTAGAAAATATTATCTATCTCAAAGGATTAGGAGGAAGACATTCTAATATCTTTGAATAGATTGGATCCTCAGGAAAAAAAAAATAATTCAAATCAAAGTAGCTAATGTTCGTTAAGTGCTAACTATGTGCTCTCTACACAGATTCTATTGTTAATATTCCTGGCACCATAAAAAAATACTCAGTATTATTATCAGTTTACCCATAAGGAAACTGAAGATATGGCATTTAGTTGTACCTTCCAAAGCCATCAGACCTGTAAGTAACTACCAGAGCTTCAATTTGAACCCAGGGATTTGACTCTTAACGTTGTGCTTTACTACCCCTGTTGATTGACTGAACTTTGGAAGTCATGTTATACAGGGATTAGATGGGAGAAGGAGACATCCTTTCACAGGTGAGTGTAAGCATTAAAGTAAGAAATAATGATTATCTTAAAAGCAATTAACACTGGAGATTGATTTGGCCCCTCTGTTATCAATCATCATCCTTGTCTATAAAAGAACTTTGAGTTTGAGGGGTTAGAAGGTTATCTTTGGCATTTCAAATCACCAGACTAAATGCGGTTAAATGACTGTGGCATTGGGAAGATTTAAAGGGCCTCTAGTCCCATCTAAATTGAGAGTGAAAGAGAGGGTTCCAATAAAATCATTCATAAAGATCAAGTATGCTTAAAATTTAGGCTAGCATCCCATCCCTGGGTAAATGTTTATTTAGGTGGTGAGTTTGGCCTCTAGCCTATTAGAGAAGAGTAAACCAGGCATGGTGAAAGACAGTAGGGTAGAGAAAAGAATGCTAGCCAGAGCATTAATGGCTTGAAAATGTGCATGCATTTTGCAGTCATAAATTGAACAATGAAGAAGATGAGCAAACTACAGCGATCTTGACGGAGTCTCTTCCCATGATAATCAGAACTGACACCAGAAACGAGGATGGAAGGGGATTTAGGAAAACTATGCTTGGAGCAGGTCAAGTCAGAGCACATCTACCCGAGATAATCTCAAAATGCTCCCCACTATAAAGCCACCCTCTGGAGGTTGGATACTCGGAGGATAATGATAGTCATTAGTGCCCGCCAGAAGAGAAGGAATACCAAAACAAAAACAAAACAAACAAAAAAAGATGCCACCTAGGCCATCAGGTAGCTAAAGTAATCTCTAAATTCTCTTCTTTTCTTAGATGATTGAGGCAGCAAAGGGAGAAAGGAAGAATGAAATAGCAGAGCTCGTCACAACCACGCACATGCGCACATGCACATACGTGCGCGTACACTCATACACACAGCTGTGGGCTGATAACCAAAAAGGCAGTGTGAGCGCGTGCATGCGAGCGTGCGTGTGTGTGACACTGGAATTTTAACTTGAAAAACAGTTTGGTTTTGGTTGTGTTTCAAATAACTAAAACTTCTACAGAAGCTCTTTACTGGTCAGAGACTAGAATCAGAAATACACAGTTTATTCGCCAAAGACATAACAAGAAAAAAACATTAATTTCATATTTTCACACAATCAAATTAAGATCATTTAAGAACTGGAGTCCACCTTTAACCATGTGCTGTTTTCAGAACTTTTTAAAAATGTTGCAGAAAGATTTTTAAAGCAATTCATTTATTTTTCCAGGACATAGGTAAAGGTAAAAACGAGAAACCACACCCATCTACCCTCGGTAATTCCAAGAACACTTAGGTTCTTTCTTCAACTTTCCTTTCCATTTTGACCGTGAGAACAAGTGGCATGTGTTCTAGGTACCCAATTTTTGTAAGTTGGCTGTTTTTTTTCTTCTTCATAGTTTTTGGTATATCTATGGCTGCTAGATTCCCGCTGAATGCCTGCTTTAGCACAAATTAGTTATTTTCCAAGGGTTTCTAATGTCTTTTTTATCATTTTTATATGTAACATTGCATTGTGGGTAGAATTCTGGCAAGACCAGCATGTATAAGATCTTGAAGAAGTAGGGATTATCTTTATACCTAGCAAAGTTTGTTACCTTCATAGTTCCTAGGAAGTTCAATCATATATATAAGCAGCAAGAAATCAAGGCTGCAAAGGTAATATCCATATATATATATATATATATATATACACACACAAAAGAAGTTTTCTTATCATGGACCTTGAACTCACCAAATACTGAACCATAATAAAATATTGAATTTCACACTAATTCTCTCTTCTTTGCCTAATTGCCATTTGAAAGCTTTAGCAGCAGATGTGCGAGAAATATCCACTGATGATTATGATTCTCGAAGAGTTGACATAATTCTCTGCAGAAATTAATTAAACTGACATGTTTTGAACCCCGATCCAATTGCAGAATTTTACTGATCTTTATTTACTTGAAAAGCTTTTCTACCTACTCGTACGTTATTTTTTTAATGTTCTGTTTGTACCAGAATTGGCAGCGTGTATCATTTGATGTGCCAGCCGCTAATTAACTGGGTAAGTAAAATTTGAGTTTTCCGTGATTAAAAAGCCTCTTTATTCGAAGATTTGCTATTTTAATTTTCTTCTTTGATTTAAAATAGAGCTGGCAGTGGGTGGTCCTGAAACAAAGATTTTTCCTCCCTGACCCTCGGAAATGTTGTCTTTCATTACGAGGCGTCCAGCCACTCATGACCTTCAAAACCTACTATTCTTAAGTTTGAGAGTTTTGTGAACTATGAAAAAATATTACTTAGCTATGCTCAAGCCCTGAGAAAGAACACAGTAATTAGAAGCATACATTCTTTGGTGCATTTCACTGCAGCCTTCCTTTTTGAATTATACTCACCACTTCAATGCGATTATTGACGGAATCATGCTCTTCTGTCAAAGGCCAATTTCCACTACAGTCCTGTGGGAAAGAAGACTTAATATTCAGTTAATTACATTTGTCCTATTAAGCCTGAAAATCTCATTGACTCTCCAAGTTCTCAATTTGCATTACTCATAGGTGAGCTCATTGATGTCTTACCACAGTCTGCAATCCCCACTGCAGTGCACGCTGTCATTCAATTGTCCCTAATTTAGAAGGAGTCGTAAGTTCAGCTCTGTAGAATTACAGGGGTTGGAAGTTATGTGCACGTTCCTGCCTTTCCTGCCAGTCTATGTTTTAGTGTGTAACCTGTGTCTCAAAAAAATGTCAGTCATGTGAATCTGTTTCCCTTAAAAGTAAATAGTATTTTATGTGATTTAAGGGTTTACGGATGGCTCACACGCATAGTGTTGTTTAGTCTTCTAAGTAACATTATGATCCCAATTTTGCAGAAGAAGAAATGGAGGCCCAGCGAGTCAAAATATTTTATTCAGGTCACTGAGTTTACAAATGTGGGACCAATATACAAATGTATATGCCCACAATTTGCCATTCCTGAGAGATGCTTTCGAGGGAGCAAACTCTGGAACCCGAGGGGCAAGGTATGAATCCTAGCTCTGGTCAATTCTCAGTTGGTTACATTTAATGAAGTTTCTCGTTCTCTTTGTCCTCATCTGTAATGGGAGAGTAAGAATAATATTCCTACCATACAGAGATGATAAAATGAGGTTAAAATGAGTAAGACCTTGGGGCATCTTGGGTAGCTCAGTCAGTTGAGCATCTAACTCTCGACTTTGGCTTGGGTTATGATCTCATAATTTCTTGAGTTTGAGCCTTACATCGTGCTCTGTGCTGACAATCCAGAGCCTTCTTGGGATCCTCTCTTTCTCTGCCCCTTCCCTGCTCGCTCATGCACTCTTTCCCTCTCAAAATAAAATAAACTTAAAAAAAATGAGTAAGGCATTGAATTCAAAGCACTTAACACCATTCCTCACGCATCCCCTCACTATTTAAGAGTTAGCTTTGATTACTTTCAGACTGAATTCCCTTTCAAGACTAAACTAGAATCATACTAGTAAAATACACAATAGCTGGATGCCAGGAATGTCTCAGACCTTCTTCCTAGGATGACGACTATATAACATAGTCAGTCCTCCTTGAAGAGTGGACATTTTTCAGGTACGTGAGCTTAAAACATATTTTTTTCTGCTTTGAGATATGTTGTCAAATTTAATGGTGTTCAGCACATTACAGCGGCTTCCCTACGGTAGTTGTGAAAAAAGAAACATAATTAGCACAACTAATGAATTGTGTCATAAGGCATGCTTCAAAGAGCACTTATAAACAATTAAAGTGCAAAGCAATGATGGTTATACTTTCACACAAGGTCAAAACTCCAGTAGCGAAAGAGGTTTAGAAAATCATATTTGTTTCTGTTGACGGATGTTACTTGTTTATGATATGCAAGAGCAGAGAGCAGGTGAAATGTGAATTTAAATGACTATGTTTAGTTTCACAAAACTGCAAAAATTATATGTTGTCACTCTTAATGGTTTTTTTGTTCTCCTTTTTGATTTATAAGGCTGAATTTGTTAGTTACTAATGTTCCATCCACACCTTGGCCCAAGGTAGAAGATTCATGGTCAAGGTCAAGGTCAAGGTAAATTTTAGGAAGAGCTACTAAGCTCCATGTCCATTCATTCAGCATCACGGAGGATTAATTATCATCTCATATTGGACTTATATTATGACTGAGCATGGCCTGAATGTCAGCTCTGGTACTTGGAAGCTATTAGAACTTCCTCATGGATCAACTTTCCTAAACCTTAGTTTATAGGCTTACGGAGCAGACACAGGAATATGCATCTCAGAGTCTCTGTGACTGTACCTATACCTGGAGTTTGACACATTACTTGGCACATAACGAGATAAGTATTGTAGTACATTTACCTATTTTTACATTACTTTCTGTATTATTTTTGCCTACCTCTTGACACCTTGAACATTCATGTCACTAAATATTATGTTTTAAATAATTATAGTTGGAAGTTTTCTGTCAATATTATGTTTGAATTTCTCTGTGTTGGAAATTCTCTTTTCTGAATGATTCTTTTTTTCTTAATTTAGTCCTCATCAGAGGGAAGGAGCTGATCTCTTCATAGCTTCCTGAGAAAAGGGACTCAGAAATAAAAGCATTGAGAATGTACATAGATGACCATGTCTTTATTAGTAGTTTGTCAGACTATACAATTTAGGGTCTGAATTTTTATTGAAGCAGAGCCCCCATTGTCTTTGAGATTACAGTGCTTTTGAGAAATTCAATGCCATTCTGACAATCAAATTTTTCCAAATGGCGGGTTACCTGTCCTCAAATACAAAGAAGGAAGTTTAGTGAACCCTGGGATGGGCTTTTTATCATTCGTTGGGCTGGATCACTTTAGATCACAGAAACTTATAATTTCATGACACTCAATTCATGAAATTACTTTATTTTTTAAGTAATCCTATCACATCTGTTTTCTTTCCTCTATATTTTTAAGTATCTGTTGTTTAAATATTAGGTTTCCTGGACTAACCTTTTAAATTTCCTATTTTTATTTCCCAAGTTTCCAAGTCTTTATTGTTGTTGTCTTTAACTCTTGGGAGGTATCATTAACTTTTATCATTATCTTTTTTTAATCATTATCTTTTACTGACATTAACATATTTCTTCCTATTTTGTGTGTCCAAGATTTTTCTAGGTTTGCAAATGGTTGTGTGTGTGTGTGTGTGTGTGTGTGTGTGTGTGTGTGTGTGTATTGTTTTGTTTTGGTTTTTAATTCTCCATTTCTTCTTTCTTGGTTGTAATAGTCTCTCTAATCTCTCTGAAGACTATTGTGAGAATATCTTTTTGTTTTAATTTCCTTCTTTCTTTCTTGTCTTTCAGTTCTCTGATATTATTTTCTGTTTTTTTTTTAACTTTTTTTAACACTCTGACATGTTAGCAGTTGTATTGTCTTATTTTAATTTTTTTCATTTTTATTTTTTGGTCTCTTTTTTCCCCTTTTGATATCTATTGATTCTTGAATATCAACTCTCATTAAATTCTTAAGAAATAAATACTAATTGGAGTCTACGTGTGTATTTGTATTTTGTTAACTATTGTACTTCAATTTAGAGTAAGCTTGATGATTTTATTTCTTCCTGTTCACCAAGCTTCACTATATATAAATATTTTATGTGGAGTTTCACCAGAAAGACATTGCCCAGTCCCTGCCTGGAAGCGTTCCTGCAGTGGAGAAGGTGGCTGGGGGAGGTCTCAATGCAAAGATTTCCGTTATTTCCCTGAATTTATTTGTGATATTCCCACCTTCAGACTGGCCTGCAAAGCATGGCTAGTTCAGTGTCTCTAGCAAGCAAATCTAATGTTTGCCACCATTCAGTGGTGAGGTGTGGGGGGTCAGGGATTCATAAAGGTACTTGGAGAGCGTGGGAAGCCATCCAACATTATTTTCTCAAATGCTCATAAATAGTCCTGTTTTTAAGCCTATCTGCACCACCAGCTTCTGAGTTAAGTGGAGCCCTCCCCTTTCTGGAGTCATCTGGTCCTAACCAACCTGCCTCTGGGCTCTGGGATCTCTGCACAGAGTCAGCAGCCACTGGCCTATCTGCATGGTAGTTTTCAAAATGTTCTGTTGCTCTCATTGTTTTCCTCCTTTTCCCTGTGACTCGGTCCCTTTATTTATCTGCTTACGGTAATTTTAATGGGAGCCAGGAGAATAAGTGTGGCCAGTCAGTAATAACACAGAATGACTATGCTTTCTGGCACAAGAGAAAGATAAATCATTACGGAAATTTGAAGGTATAGATGCCTCATCCACCGTTTTCCACTGGTAGTAACCAAAACTTGGTGTCTAGATGCTGTGTATACCTCATTCCAAAGAGTAAAAATCTCCATTTCTATAAAATCCTAATCATTAAAGTACAGACTAGAACAGTTTCCAAGAGGGAATGACCACTGAATAAAGTGCTGGCTTTCTCATCAAATAGTGATATATATACTAATGAATGTTCCCCCCAAATGCATGAATTGAAATGATTTTGATGTAGGAATGATTATATTTTCTGGACTAATCTTCTAAATGTATTGCTCTTATTTTTTTCAAAGTTTACTTATTTATTTTGAGAGAGAGACAGAGCTTATGAGTGGAGTAGGGGCAGAGAGAGAGGGAAAGAGAGAACCGCAAGCAGTCAGTGCAGAGCCTGATGCGGTACTCGAACCTATGAACTGTGAGATCATGTCCTGAGCCAAAGCCAAGAGCCCGAGGCTTAAGCAATTGAGCCACCAGGCACCCCCTAAATTTACTATATTGTTTCACACTTGTCCGTTGGCACTTTCATAAACTCACTTATAGGTTGTAATGGCAGAGAGGTGTGTGCCCAGAAATGAGTGCATCTCTTTCAGCTATTTGTTAACGCCTTCCTTTTCTGATAATGAAAATAGGGCAGACGATCACATTCTTTGATACCTTGGGAAGATTAACTAAAATAGCATGCATGAACACACACAGAGTTATACAAACCAAAGACTTTCATCTTTAAAAAAAATTAATGTTTATTTATTTTTGAGTAAGAGTGAGACAGAGCACAAGGGGAGGAGAGGCAGAGAGAGGGAGACACAGAATCTGAAGCAGGCTCCTGGCTGCGAGCTGTCAGCACAGAGCCCAACGCGGGGGTTCGAACTCACAAACCACACCATCAAGACCTGAACTGAAGTTGGACGCTTAACCGCTTAACCGACTGAGCAACCCAGGCGCCCCCAAAAATTTACATCTTAAGGTGAAATGCCCTTGCTTCACTTTCGTTCCCTTTGTCTTCCTGGAGTTGTTGCTCTTCGGGGAATGTATACAGAAAGCAGTGCACTTCCCCTAAAACAACAGTCGCCTGTCTGAGCTGCGGCAGAAAATCTCACTCTGTGTATCTCGTCATGGTATTGAACTAACTAGCAAGGAGGCAAGAGAAAGTGACAATTTCATATGAGACTCAACGTGTTGAGATAAAGTGCCTGTCAGAACCCCATTCCCTAAAGGGAAGAGCAAAGCCTGCGCATCAGAAAATGAGCTGTATGACACGCGGCACTCCGCTGCGAACTGGAAGGCGAGGGGCCAGTTTCTGCCCCCAGGTGTTCATACACCAGGCTCAGGGCCACACACTCAGGTCACGCTGCAAATGGCAATCCATCAGGGCTGAACCAGCTCCCCACCGTGCTTGGTTATGATAATTAAATGAATCTGTCTTAATATTTTTATGGATAAAATAGAAAGATAATTATTTATCAGAATTTTACACTGCAGTGCATGAGTCAGCCTGGAAATAGATCTCAACATTTCACATGGCATGAATTAGATTGAACAGCGATTTGAAAAAGGAAACCTTTTAATCATGGCAGCTAATTATCTTGCGTTTTCCTTTCTGCCCTCCTGGATTTCTCTCACTTCGCCCCCGCTCCCTCTTTTCCCCTGCCTTTGCTGCTCTCTGCCTCCCACCCCACCCCATCAAATCTGGCTTTCCAGGCTTTGGGGAGCACAGAACAGCCATGTGTGACAGTTCTCGACTACTTTAATTCAGATTTTCCCCCTTTCATGTGTTAGATTAAAGCTAAGGTGCTGGCACAAACGGGAAAGGCTCTTTTGACCCAGAATATAACCAAATCACACCACGAAGTGAACAGTGGAAAGGCTGTGTTTTATTATTTTTTCTTATAGTTACATTTTTTTTTTCCTTTAAAGTGGGAGTAAACTTGTAGCGGCAGGATCTCCTGATTACACCTACAACCCTCCTCATCAATTTGTGTTTATTTATTCAACCCCCACTAGGCGCTAAGCCCCTGTGAGGACCACTAGCAATAACACCTTGTTTCCGATATTTCAAAGCTGTTACATGCAGTCAGGATCTAAATGAAGATATTTTGCAGTATTACAAGTGCTCCAGTAAAGAGCGTAGGATGCTGTGTTTGCAATTAGAAAGACGGGCTAGGTGAAGGAAGGCTTCATAAAGGAGGTCAAGCCTGGTTTCAATCTTTAAGTGAAAGTAATAGTTCACCAGGGGGATCCAGGCAAAAGCATGAAAACTGTAAAGTTTGTAGATATGAAAGAGTTTGGCTCATTAGAAAAAAAAAAAAAAACTACATTTAAAGCGTTCTTGGAAAACATATTTTAGTCTCGACATATAACTTGAGATTAGAGTTGTCCAAAACAGAACACCTATTAGGCAAAGCCTTTTGTACCAAAGGAAGGGATTTAGACTTTATTCTGTGGGCTGGGAGGCACATGAGGCAGGGCTGTTTGAAGAGGAGTGTCATACTGATTGCATTTTAGGAAGATCACTGATCATGGTTTGAAAGACAGGGGTAACCTGGAGGCAGGGACACTAGTTAGAGACCTACGGCAGGAAGTAAAGCAAAAAATGATCAGGGACTAATGTGAGGCCGTCATCACTCAACGGAGAGATTTCTTACGAATGATCTGAAAGCGTAGAATACAAAATATTGGAACAAGAGACGTGGAGGGGGAAAGGGTTGAGACGTGGACGGGGAAAGGGCTGTGATCCAGGTTTCTGGCCGAGATGAGAAGCACGAGGAGAACAGCAACATTCAGGGACTTCAGTGCTCAGTTTTAGACCCGTTTTGTTCGTCAGTTTTCCACTCTTCTTGACCTATTTTCATCCTCCTCCAGACAGTAAAGAGTTTGAAGCACGGCGGCTTAAGTCCTGGCTCTACCTGCTTGAAGCTGTGTTATTTTGAGGAGCCTGCTTAGGATCTCAGTGCTTTGAATTATTCATCTAAAAAATAGGATCAATTATATCACTATAAAATAGGATCAATTATAACACTTGACTTATAAGTTTATTTATAGTTTGTTTTCAGAGTTTGGTATATAGTAAGCACTAAAATATATTTTTAAATGTTTATTTTGACAGAGAGAGAGAGAGAGAGAGAGAAAGTGAGCATAAGTGGGGGAGAGCAGAAAGAGAAGGAGAGAGAGAATCCCAAGCAGATTCCTCGCTGTCAGTGCAGAGACTGAGGCAGGGCTTGAACTCACAAACCATGAGATTATGAACAGCTGAGATCAAGAGTTGGCTGCTTAACCAACTGAGCCACCCACCCGCCCCTAAAAGACGTTTATTATTGCAATTTGTTGTTACTATTATCGTTATCATCCCTATGCTGGGCCAAAGGCAGGGAGAAAATAGAACCTGGTGCAGCTTACCATTCTAATGTTCTCAGTTGCTATGAGTTTTCACTCTCCAATCATAGCTCCAAGATTAGACTCTATCAACTCTGTAAACAGTGTTTGCACCTCTCTGAAATAAACTCATATTACCTCATTAGCTCTAGTTTTTTTCAAACTTCATCCATTTATATAAACTTCTTGCCTGGAATCCTAAAATAAATAAATTTTCATCTACCCCTCCCCTCTGATCGTTGTCTCCATGAAATCTATTCATGGAGGTCAAAGTAAAATGATATTTCTCTCAAAAGTCCATTCTGGGTTATCTATTCACATGTTTGCACTATGTTGTGGTAAATATTTTTTGTCCTTTAAGGCACTCATATTTCCATTACATATTTTTACTTATCACACACCGGTGTGTACATATGAAAGTGCACATATCATCCATCTGTTCTTAGTTCCTTGATGGAAGATCTCCTGTTCTAGAATCTTTTTGTAATCATTGAATACACTGAGCACAATGCCTTCTTCATAACAAGGATTCGAAAATAGGTATTTAAAAAATAAATTCAAGAATTAATTCAAGAATTAGTCACTCAATTCTAACCAGATTAAGTATATATTATTAGATATTAAACCAGTTTGAATGAAGTTTTTCAAAAGAAGGGAGATAAGAGAGTCAGGATCCAAATGAAGTTTGTGTGCCTTCCTATCCTGTGTTTTGTTTCTTTTTCTACCTTGTTTCATGTGCTGGGGAGAAAGGGAGGATTATCTTCACTATCGTATTTTGTTTGCTTCTGATTTTAATCACTGAGAACAAAAACATTCTAGTCCATTAACCCAGATCCTTTCAAAAGTCTTTTTATTTGGCATGTTTAAAAAGAAAGAGAAAAAAAAATTAGAAATATGAAGAAAAACTACACAAGCAAACAGGCCAAATAGGGATAAAAAAATAAAAGCAACGAGGAAAATTAAAGAAGCAAAAAGAAGTATAGAGACTACTCAAAATAATTTATGTAAAAACACTAAATGCAACATAATCCCACATTTATCTTACTTTGATTCACGAATAGTTGCTCAGACATTATCAGCAATGTATTCAATGATGCTTGGGGACCCTGTTCTTATTAACCTGAGTAACCTTGACTTGTGGAAATATTTTTATGTTTTATGTAATGCTATTAGTAAGCAGAAGTAATTCTAATTCATAAAACTAGGCCAGGAAGCAATTGACCCAATCAAACTGCACCATTCCCCCATGTCAGTTTTTAATTAGAAATTTTTGAACTTCTTTAGACTTTTGAATTCTAGAAATCTCTTACATGATAAAAGTCTGCTTATCTTACAAAAGAAGTATTCTGTGGGACCTGCGTCATGTGACAACACTCAAAATGAAGCTGCCCCAAGCTTAAACTTGGATTCTTCATTTGGTTGCACCAAAAATGACACCTTTTTAATTTTTTTTTTTTCCAGATGGTTTGCATGGATGAGAACTTGCGGATTAAATTGCTACAAGGCTGTGTTTGATGTGTTTTATCTCCTCTCTTTGTTTGTTTTTGGGGTAAATTATTTCATTCTGAAAATATTAATGTACATCTATGAGGTATAAGATACTCAAATTTTACTCCAGACGTTAGTAATATTATTTTATTATTGGATGCCACAAGTCTCGAGAGTATAGAGGCCCATGTATGAGGACATGGAGGGTAAAGAGGGAAGGGAGTGGGGGGAGGGAGAAGAATTATCTTCCAGTTTGGAGAAATCATTGAAATATGTAAGATGCAAGATGGAACAGGGAAAAGAATGGGAAGGAAAGGCAGGGATCTTCAGGGAAGGGACTCTAATGGCATTCTTCACTCTGGCTTGGGAAGTTTAGAGGATTTGAATTAGAGACTGAAATAATGTTATATGAATGTTCTGCCTGCTTTTCCACCTTGTGGCCCTAACCACTCATCTCTACACTTCAAGACAATAATAATAATTAGAACCGCAACAACGCCAACAGCAAAATGAATTTCTTTAAGGAAAACTGGAAAATTTCTCCTTTTACCTCCAATGGAAAATTTTTAAACTTTAAAAGTTTATTTATTTATTTTGAGAGAGACAGAGCACATGAGCAGGGGAGGGGCAGAGAGAGACTGCGTGAGAGAGAATCCCAAGCAGGCTCCGCGCTATCAGCACGGAGCATGATATGGGCCTCGAAATCACAAACCATGAGATCATGACCTGAGCTGAAATCAAGAATCAGATCCTTGACCGCTTAACTGAAGGAGCCACCCAGGTACCCCTCCAATGGAAAAAACTTAAAGTTATCAACTGAAAAGAGTTCACAGAATTCACTAGTTGATGTGTAAATATTTTATAGGAATTATAGTAATAAGAGAATACTTCAGCCAGACAGAATTCTGGAAGTGTCTGTGCAGAAACTCTAGATATATGGAGGCTACATAGGTAATTCTAATCAATTTTAAACCAGAGAAGCACCAGTCACGCAGAACAGAAGACATATTTTCTACCTCTGTCTTCCAGGTGAACTCTTTCCAAAATTATCCATGATGGTTAGTGGCCACACCATACCTTGAGCAATCAAAGTTAAAAATACAATATCTAGGGGTGCCTGGGTGGCTCAGTCTGTAGGCACCTGACTTCGGCTCAGGTCATGATCTCCCTATTTGTGAGTTTGAGCCCCGTGTCGGGCTCTGTGCTGACAGCTCGGAGCCTAGAGCCTGCTTCGGATTCTGTGTCTCCCAGTCTCTCTGCCCCTCCCATGCTCATGCTCTGTCCCTCTCTGTCTGTCAATAATGAATAAACATTAAAAATAAATAAAAATACAATATCTATTCAGATCTCCATCCTTACCACAATGTGATGTCATTAAGATTCATCCATTTCCCTTCATTCAAAAAACATATTTGAATATCTACTATTTGGCAAGTACTATTTTAGGAGCTCATGAATCACCAGTGAACAAAAGATTTTTATGTACTTTAAAAAAATTCCTCTCTTTTACAAATAAATAGGCCAGTTGTCAGCAAACTATGGCACTGGGGCCAAATCTAGCTCATTATCTTTTCAAAAAAATATTGTCAACAAATAAAAATGATTTTTATGTTTTAATTGCTAAAAAAACAAAGCAATAATATTATGTAAAAAATAAAAATTGTCTGAAATTTAAATCTTAGTTTCCATAAGTAAAAATTGTATTAGAACACAGACTTGCTTGCCTATTTACACTGTCTAAATTTTCAGCAACAGTAGAGTTGAGTAGTTATAAGAACAACCATATTACTCACAAAGCCTAAAACATAGTATCTAGTTCTTTACAGAAAATAAGTTCGTTGACCTCCTGTATGAGCCCTTCGTTTACAGCTCTATAGTACTGACTACTTTATATTTATTTCTCTGCTTTTAATATTCTGTTCTCAAACTCATCTTTTGCAGAGCCAGCTGAGTTGTCTATCTAAAGTCAAAAATCTAGCCCTATCACTCTCTTAATGAAAGCCCTCCACTGCCTCACCAGAGATAATAGGACAAACTGAGCTTTGCAAGTTAACACATGGAATGTTCCTGAATCAGTTGATCTCCAGCCATTTAACACCACACTCCAGCCATTAAACACCACACCTTTAGCCACACAGTGAAACTTTCCTGTTTGGGGGAAAAACGGAGCCTCAACTAATCTGCGATATTACCTATCACAGTGTGAAAAGAGTGAAGAATGTGGGAGACAAGACAACTTGTAGAGTGAGAGCCCACATAGAAATGGCCCCTGCATCATAGGTAAGACCCCAGGCTTCTTTGATCAGAGTAGTAAGGTGTGGTCAAGCCAGTGGTGTCCCTTGAGGGGGATGGCACTCTCAGTCATGGACATCCAGCAACATCCAATAAGAAACAGGACTTTTTGCTGGAGCTATGCTGTTCCAGGCACGATGCTAGGTATTAAAAATCAAACAGAAATTGAGTAGGCACAGATAAATATACAAGAATGGTCATCAGTCTAAGAAAAATCTACCCGATATAAGCTCAGGGTCCTACAGAAACGCAAAGGGGTCTCCATTCCAGGTATGGAGTGCCAAGGAAAACTTCCAGGAAGAAATGATCACAAAGCTATTAGTAGGAGTTAATCAAGTAAGAAATAGTGTTCCAGGCAGAAGAGTTTTTGTAAAGTCTAGGGAGCAGAGTGAAGTCCAGAATAACATTCTAAAATTTTCATGACATTTCTCAGAAGTTTATGACAGTCATTTCAAGAGTGAATAATGGATTAATGAGGTAAACATTCCTCTTTTCTTTTTGTTCCAATGAGAAAATCACCCCATGCCAATGCCTCATTTATTCTGTTATCTTCCTGTGTATTTGTGATCATTTGCAATATTGTGCTTCCATACTTTTGTTTTTTGGAACATTTCATATATTTTACACAATTGTCTGAAACTTGGGGGAAAAAAGAATCATGAACCAGTGAAGCTATTCAGTGTGAAAGATGGTTTCAGTATCTCTGTTGGGGAACGCCAGCCTCTCTGCTTTTTGCCATTTGGTCATTTTGGTGGATTAAATAGAGAACTTTCCGGAAAAAGCTGAGCAAAGCCAATGGTATGTAGTAATCATGCAAAGCATGCTGATTGCTTATTTATTCAATATTTTCATGTTATATTATTATTTTGAGGTTTCCACAATATGTCAATCACTATGAAATATATGCTATGCCAAATATGATCTAGGAAGCTTTGCAATATTTAAAAAAAGTTTTCTTTTACTGAGAGAGAGAATGCACATGTGTGAGCTGGAGAGGGGCAGAGAGAGAAGGAGATAGAGAATCCCAAGAAGTCTCCATGCCGTCTTCACAGAGCTCCACTTGGGGCTCCATCCCATGAATGGTGACATCATGATCCCAGGGGAAATCAAGATTGGGACGCTCAACCGACTGAGCCCCCCAAGCACCCTGCAGACTTTGTAATTTTTTGCAATGTGTTGTATTAGGAGAAGAAATATCTTATAAAGTTGTGAAAATTTTATTTATTTATTTACCTTTTTAAAATATAATTGACTGTCAAATTGGCCTACAGACAACACCCAGTGCTTATCCCAATGAGCGCCCTCCTCAATGCCCAGCACCCATTTTCTCTCTCCTGCACCTCCTCATGCACCCTCAGTTCGGTCTCTGTATTTAAGACTCTCTTGTGGTTTGCCTCCCTCCCTCTCTGTTTGTAACTATTTTTTTTCCCCTTCCCTTCCCCCACGGTCTTCTGTTAAGCTTCTCAAGATCCTCGTATGAGTGAAAACATATGATATCTGTCCTTCAGGTACTTTTTATTTTAAAGTTATCAATTTGGAATACAATACATCAATTTAAAAGTCTTATTAAGTCAAATATAATATTATGAAATACTGTAGAAAACGATATGTTAAAAAAGTTTATTGGAGAAAATAAGGATTCGAGGTCAGAGGATACACATTTAGAATGTGCTTTGCCTCTTTACTACCTTTTTTTTTTCCTTTACTTACTTAAAAAAAAACATTTTAGAGTTTCTAATATCCATATGATAAAAAGTCCTTACAAATATTGTTAAATCACATAAAATAAACACAAAAGAGTAAAAGCCTGAAATCCAAATGTTACACAAATGGGAGACATTTTTATGTTCCATTGGTTCATTACATAGGGCTATTTTTATGCTAGACATTTTTACCGAAATTATCTGGCTCTCTCCACTTCAACTAATTACTTCCGTATGCTAAAGCTATGTCAGTTCTCAGCTACTTTAACCTATGGAGTTTCTGGTTCAAGTATAGCACTATGAATAGAAACAAGTGCTTTGAAGTCAGAAAACTGTTGAGTTTCAATCATTTTTTTTTTCTTTTTTAGAAAGAGAGAGAGTGTGAGTGGGGCAGGGGAAGAGAGAGAGGGAGACACAGAATCTGGAGCAGGCTTCAGGCTCTGAGCTGCCAGCACAGAGCCCGACGTGGGGCTCAAACTCACAAACCGCGAGATCATGACCTGAGCTGAAGTCAGACCCTTAACCAACTAAGCCATCCAGGCGCCCCGAGTTTCAATCGTACCTCCGCCATTTACCAGCTTTGCAAACTTGGGTCGCTATTCTGCGATTCATATCCCTCTTCTCCAATGTAGAAATACCATCTAAATCATAAGGATGCCGTCAGCAGTGATTAGCAGACTTCTTGGTACATAACTTAAGCTCAGGAGTGGCAGTGCTGTTTGTAAGTAATCTCCACCTATTCTTCCTCCTCTTCATCATCATCACCAAACCACTCCCACAGCAACTGCCTGAAAAAATGCAGGGAAAAATCAGCAGAGAGAGTTTTAAGGCAAATTATAGCTCAAGGGGTAGGTTAGGAGGCCAGTTGGAAAAGAGAATCAGATGAAAATTTACCCTCTGTAGAATAAACCGCAACCTTGAGACAGTAATACTAAACTCACAAAACCCATAATTCTATCAGCAGCAAGCTCTGCTGGGAGGTCACAGTCCTTTCTGGGATAGAATAGTGAGTCCTGCAGCAGAAGAGGCTACTCAACTTTCATCTCCAGGATCAGAGAAAGAAGACTAAAATCTGTCCCCTGTCCTGAGTTCTAAAGCATAACTCAAAAGGCATTGTAACAAGTACTGAAACTACATTATGTGTCAAATACTCTCCTGCAATGTGGCCTGAGGAACTGCAAGAATATTCTTCCTTAGAATAGTCTTCCTCAAAAGCATAATTGCTGGATTCTAGGCAATTGACTTATACACATGTGTTAAATCTTAAGCATTTGCTCATTGGAGACAGGATGATTTAATATTAACACGTCAGAATGAAAAGCGTCAAAAACAGCTAGCCCTCTAAAACGGATTTCTGTTTAAAATGTTTACTTAGCTCCTAATCTCCAAACTTGCTTTTTCTTTTCTGCCAACGTGGAGTAACATTGCAGTGAACCTAATTTAAGTGAGCCGGCAGGCCAACACCAACCGATATGAAGGTGTGATGTTATGGCATTTGGGCAAGTGCCTTATATGTAAGGTCTTCAGATAACATAAAGGACTCTCAGTATGTTCTGTGCATAATTCCCCAAGTCTCGACATTTGTTTTTATTGCAGGTTATGCTATGTATATATACACATATAAGTGCATATATCGATGTGCATATGTATATATACTTATATGTATCCTCTATATATGTATATAAACTCATCTATAGATGCTATAAAGGATAAATGAACACACACACACACACACACACACACACACACACATTCTTTATTTCCTTGTCCAGTGTTCTGTACCAACTGGGAGGAGGGGGAGGAGATAGAGGCGAAGAAAGAAAGGAAGAAGAAGAGGGAAGAAAAAGAACAACTAAAATGACACCACCAGCATGAGCTGCATTTGAAAAATTCTATCAATTTATTTCTTTTACTAGTTTCATTCTGTTTGTCAAGAAGGGGTAAACAGATACTGCAAGTGTTGTAGCACAAGTGACTGACGTCTATTACTGAGTGACACGGCTTTGACAACTGGAAGGCTGAGTAGAATATTAATATGCAGAAGGACATTAAAGTTTTCAGTTTGGGGATTTAATAATCAATGAAAATTGATTGAGCAGCTACTACATATTTTATTTTAAACTCTGATTAGCATAACCGTCAGCAGAAAATTAAGTAGAATTTTAAATAAAATCTTAGTGATGGATTAGCTGCTTTTAATACATTGAATCTAGAAGCATGCACCTTAATAATTATCTCAAGTTGTACGATCAGAATTACTCCATGCAAAACTGTAGGTTTTTTTGCTAAATCATTATTTAAAAGGCTATTTACAGATAATAAGGAAGTAGGTAACCAGTCAAACAGCAGATATTTTTGAGAGCTTACCATGTGCGAATACAACGGATAACTAAAATCACCGACTGGATAAGAAAGCTTCGGAATGCCTTTTACATTTATTTGTTCTTTTGTCTTTAATATTGCTTACACTTCCAATAGCAAATGAAACTACTTTCGACTGCCTAGAAAAGCAAATCTAGACATGTTTTTCTTTGAGTAATTAGGTGACAGCCAATATGAAAGTCTGCCTTGGAGAGCCAAGTGCAGCTTTCCAGAAGAGAGTATTCAATGAGAGAGCAAAAATAGTAAGAACTTGCAAAGGAGAGTAAAGAGAAAATGCCGTCATGGCATCTGTAATGTGTCGTGAGAATGAAAGAGCATGTGTTCATCCATTTAACAGCTTTGTGTTGAGTCCCATTTACATTCCAGATAATCTGAAGGCACTCTGAGACCATTCGTGTTCAGAAAATGAAAGTAAATCCTTATGTCTGAGGCACAACACATATGTATACACGGGTTAATGTAGGGAGATCAAGGAGTCGCAGAGAAAGTAATGGAGATAGGTAGGGGCCAAATTATGAAGTCTTAGTCTACCATGAGAAGACAGATAATTGTACCCTGTACGGTCTAAGAGCCACTGAAGAATCCCGGAGCAATGAGCAACATGAGTATATTTAAATTTGAGAGAAAACACAAGGCAGCAGGGTGACGAAGCAAGTTAAGGGGGAATATTGGAAGCAGAGAGTCTAACACGAGAGCCATTATTCTAGTTAATATTTTGCCAGAAGTCTTGCTGCCTACCAGTTCTTTGTTTTTTCTCTAGTTAGGCATTGTCTATATCCCTCCTGTTGCATCTATGGTGGAATACGGAAGCTGTTAGGAGAGAAGCTAAGGTCACAGCCTCTGGAGCCTTGCCTTAAAGCCTCAGCAACATCGCTATCTGTCATCTGCTTATCAAATCTGTGTCTATCTCTCTTCAGTCTTACATATGCGGATGGAAAAGGAGATAACAAAATGTGTCTTTACTATTCCACGTGCACCTTTCCTACTATCTCTTGCACAGACTCCAAGAGCTGGTGAAAGAGACTCGAATACACTCATTCATACCACCATGGTAGCATTGTCCATCCTCCCCCACACATGCACACATATGGTTTTGCAGCTAAAGCCTGAATCAAAGGGACATGGGTTTATGAAAGCGCTTTAATCCACTCGGGGGAAATTTGAGGCATGGCGGCACCAAGGTCTGACTGAGGCTTCAGAGTCTAGTTTACCTGGTACATTTTAAATCAAAACACAGTGGTGATACTTCTCCCTTGTATTCCCTAGGGGAGTGGATTTAGTCAGAAGAAAGCTCTTCATGCAGGTGTGAGAGAGACATCGGGAAGCCCTCCTCTGTCCCTTGTCAAGAAAGAGAATGAATCTCAAGACTCATTATCTAATTGCTAATAATTAGATCATAGCAAGGCAAAATAATAGTGTTATTTTATTATAAAAATATTAATTGCTTAATAATAAAGAATACAACACAATACTATCATTAAGAAAACAAAGTAATTATACACAAAAATCACAAAGCATCTCTCAATTTCAGAAAAACAAATTCCATCATCTCCCTTCGAATGCCACACTGCAAAGCTTTAAAAACCTTTGTTAGCAACTTTATGAATATTAAAGAACACCATGAAAACTTTTTTTAAAGAAATGATTTATTATTTAATGCTTCTATTATTTTTCTTATGTATTGTTGCCAAGCAAGCAACTTCCTAGTGGTCAAATAAGAATGGGAATGTTTTCATATTTTAGTGCTACAACATTCGTTCATCTATTATTAATGCAACTCATAAATACTCTCACCCTCAAAAATAGCCTCAAACAATCTTCTCTGGGCAGACTCAGACTTCATTGCTTCCCCAAGGGTTTCCAGTTTCTGGACTATAATTAGTTGTCATTTATTCTGACGGAGAAGATTCTACCAACCTTCTCCCATGTCTCAATAATGTTCTTGACAGATTTTATATCCTGAGGCAACCCAAACAGTTTACTAAGTGAGATCCACTAGTGAGGAGGAAAAAGGTAGGATGGAGGAAAAAACTTACTATTTTTAGCTAAGAGTTAATTAGGTATTTTTGTAGGATTGTTTTCCTGAAAGCATTCATATTTGGCCAAATGTGTTGACATAGACTACGTCACCCTTTAAAACAATTTTAGCCACTTTTTTTAACACTCTGATTGTACATCTGCATGAAAAAGAAAGTATTTTCTTGCCAATTAAGTACACTCTATGAAAAATTTTATGCTTTCAAATTATTCTTTTCCATTTGACATTCATAAGTTCTATAAAAATGTCCAAATTATAATTTATTTCCTAAAATAATTCATTGAGTTAATAAACAGCCCCACCCCGATGAATAGGAATACCTCGGAATCACAGTTAACATGAAGAAGCTTGTCTTTCTATGACTTTCTCAAGAGGTATATGGGCTTCTCTTCTTCAGCAAGTATTGACAAATGATTCCAGAAGAAAGGCTAAAAATAATCAGAGCATAACCAGACTCGGCCTCCATTAACAGAATGACGACATGGGCAGAAAGCATCTTGTCTTTGAAGGCAGATCTTAATTACCTCATGAGTGGTTGGGTCTCAACCTTCTTAACTGTGCAAGGAAAAGCATATGAAAATGAAAATAAGAAATTGAACCCCCACTGTGTTTTAGGTACCGTGTTCCTATTTTGAGATAGAACAGCTAATAACACAAATTCCAGCTTTCAGGACTCAAGTTTTGAATCTGGAATCCATAAGTAGATAAAGGAGCATTTATAGTAAAGTAAAGGGGCATTTATAGTATAGTATCATGAGTAGTAAGGTAATGATCCCAACACGCAGAAGAGGAGAATCCCATATACAATTTGAAGATAAGACGGGGGTGAGTATTTAGCAAAGTCTTCACAGAAGAAGTGATACCTGAACTATAAATAATAACTCCTTAAGGTAGAATTTGGAGTGCAAGCACAGATGAGTCTTAAATTAATAATTCTGATCATAAGATTATCTTTCCTAGAAATTTTCATTCTTCTTAGCAGTTCTCCTGTCTATAATTCTAATTTAGACTGTTTTTTCCACCTTTCCTACACTCCTCAAAATTTTTTAGAGATCGTAAGCGAACTGGCTAGGTGGGAAATCACACCGAGTGTACACTGAGTATGTTTTTATTAGCTTTCCGGTTCCAAATTTTGAACAAACTTTTTAATTTATATATCCCCATATAATTTTTTTTAATTTTTTAATGTTTATTTATTTTTGAGAGAGAGAGAGACAGAGCATGAGTGAGGAAAAGGCAGAAAGAGAGCAAGACACAGAATTGGAAGCAGGCTCCAGGCTCTGAGCTGTTAGCACAGAGCCTGACCTGGGGCTTGACCCCAGAAACTGTGAGATCATGGCCTGAGCTGAAGTCGGACACTCAACCACTATAGCCACCCAGGCACCCTACCCCACTTAAAATATAAAATCTCAAGAGTGCCATGTACTACATGTAAAAATATTCCATGTTAGCTGCGATATGATGATGGTGATTATAATGATTTATCAGACTAAAAATTCAAGGTAAATATTTAAATGTTGTCATCTCCATGGTAATATTCTAGAACAAGTTCTAACAATTTTTATTAAAGCAAGCTAAATTTCCTTTTTTAAAATTGTTTATTTTGAGGGAGAGAGAGAGCACAAGCAGGAAAGCGGTTTGAACTCATAGACCGTGAGATCATGATCTGAGCTGAAGTCAAAAGTGGGACGCTTAACCAACTGAGCCACCCAGGCACTCCTTAAATTTCCTTTTAGACTGAGACAAGGTGAAATGGACTTTCCTCAAAGTATTTCCTATTTCCTCCAAGTATTACTTTCAGACAGATAGAGCAAAGCGGATACCTCTAGTTTTCTTTAGCTACTTGGATATAAATATAGTTTTGATTTCCACCTCCAGCTGTAACACACTTCCAATATCAGATTCTGCACTCTTTATAAATAAATATGGAAAGAGACAAAGTATATGAGGCAATTATTTTAAAGCAATGGGCAACAAAGAGTGCAAGTCTCTTTATTTGAAAAAAAAAAAAAAAAAAGGAAACACTCCTCTAAGTGAGTTCCATATTCACCCTGACTTCCTGCCTAGGAGATTGTTTTAGGCCATGGCGCAAAGAGAAGGGACCCAAGCAGAAAGCTACCTTCTCCACGGATGGAGGAGGCAGAAATAGAGTGTAGAGCTTCTGAGGTGGAAGAATTTTGAGAGCTGAGATGGCAGAAAGGAAGTCCATATAGAAAAAAGGGTCTCCTTCCAGCATATTATTCCTTCCGTTCCTTGCTGAAAACAAGGCTATGAATGCTCAGGGTGAGATTCTAAGGCCTGGAAGAGAGCAGCTGCTGAGGACTAAGAACTGAATGAAGACACAAGAGGTTGGTCAGTTGAGGGGAACATGACAGGATGCTCTAGCTTGAGTGGAGACTCTTGGTGAGTATCCCAGATATACAGCTGACCCTTCAGAAAGGACATGCCTTCGAATTAAGATAACAGACTAAAACTAAGCAAGAAATTGAAACAGAGTTATCCAAACAAAGCCAAAAATAAAGGTTCATAATGATCTATCATTCGTTTAACTGTATCCTAGAACAAAATAAAACTTTAAATGTAACTTTTTAAGTTTTTCTTAGGTACTGATTTTGAGAAAGAGAGAAAACATGAGATTGAGCAGGGGAAGGATGGAAAGAGAGGGCGAGAGAGCGAATTCCAAGCAGGCTCTGCACCATCAGCACAGATCCCGATGCGGGACTCATACTCACGAAATGCGAGATCATGACCTGAGTGGAAACCAAGAGTTGGAAGCTTAACCAGTGGAAGCACCCAGGCACTACACAACATAAAACTTTAAAGGAAGAAATATAATCCAGATATCTTGCAGTATAGCAAACAGTCAGAATTGCTAGCATGAAAACACAGAAACATGCATTCTTCTGCCCAAGGCATAAAAGAGCTAACTATTAAAAACAGGCTTCAAGAACAGATGACACTGATAATGCAATTCACAGAAAAGGACTTTAAAACCGATAGATAGTATAAATATGTTCGTAACTCACAGGAAAAGAAGCACCATTGAGAGGACAAATGCAGGAACTTGGCAAAATTAAGGAAATAATAACTGAGAAACTTAAACAATTCTCAGAAATTCACATGCAAAATATCTGAAATGAAAAAGACACAGGATGGATTTAAAAAGAAGGATCAGTGGACTTGAGTTCACTTTAATGGACATTATTCAAACTGAACCAAATAGGCAAAAAGTTGGAAAACCAAACAAAACAGAAAGTCAGTTATCTGAGGGATCAAATGTGACGTACACTCAGTTGGCTTCCCCAAAGAAAGCGATGGAGAAGGGCATTTTTTAAAAAAATAATGCCCTCCAAATTTCCCAAGGTTAGTGGAAAAATAAGAAACCACAGATCTAAGATTGTCCGTTTATATTTATCTAGAGGAAGACAAATATGAAGAACCACACATAGGCATATCATAGCCAAACTTGTAAAAGCCTAAAGTAAATAGAATAGCAAAGAATAGAAAAGAAAAACAAAGCTAGATTCAAGATATCAGTGATATCAGTGTGACAAATGCTAGCTGATTTGTCAGAAATGGTGATTGCATGATGAAAATGGCTAAACATCTTTCACGTACTTTAAAAATAAATGTTGTCAACCTAGAATTACGTATCTCAAGAAATTAATCTGCATGAAAGGAGCTGAAGTTGACCTAAAAATGTTTCATATAAACAGAAGCTGAGAGAATTACTGGGATATCACTATAAGAAATAGCTAAGGGTTTCTTCATTCTGAAGGGATGTTCCTAGATAGATACTCAGAAACTCAGATATAATGAATAAATGGAGAAGATTGGAATGGAAAATGTGAGAATAAATATAAAGATTATTTTCTTAAGATCTTTATTTCTTTATTTTTAAAGTTTTCTAATTTATTTTGAAAAAGAGAGAGAGAGCAAGTGGGGAAAGAACAGAGAGAGAGGAAGAGGGAAAGAATCCCAAGCAGGCTCTGCACTGTTAGCACAGAGACCAAAGTGAGATCATGACCTGAGCCAAGATCAAGAGTCGGCTGCTTAACCGACTGAGACATCCAGGTGCCCCAATTTTCTTAAGACCTTTAAATGACAACTGACTGAAGCAAAGACGGTAATTATTACACATAATTATTATGACAGGTATATATAAAATAATGACAACAAAGGCACAGAAGTTTGGAGAACTTAATGGAATTTTATCATTTTATTTTGTTTTAAAATTCATGTGAAGCAGAACATTTGAAATCTAATTAGAGTAAAAGAAGTTAACAATATATTGGAATTCTTAAAACAAATTTGGAAAAGTTAATACTATCTAGTAACAATATATATGTACTATAGTAATCAAGAAAATGTAGCTTCACATAAGGATAACATATATACATATACATATATGTATATTACCATACATATATATATATATATATATATATATATATGTATATATATATATATATACACACATAGTAATGGAACCGAATGAAGACCAGAAATAGATTGTACATATATGGTCAATCAATTTTCAACAAAGTTGTCAATGCAATGAAATGGAAAAGGACAGTCAGACTAATCATACTAAAGACAAACAACAAACAAAACCCTTGATCTATAGTGCATCATATCAGAAAAGCAATTTGCATTAGATCATAGACCAAAATGTAAAAGCAAATATTTTCAAGATCCTGTATAAAAATAGAGGTAACTGTTTTCACAACCTTGGGCTAGACAAAGCCTTTTTAGATAGGACCCAAAAAGCTCTAATCATAGGAAACTGACCCTAGAGTCCATAAAACTGCCAGGACCTTTTGTTCAGAATTTCCTCATCACCGATTCACCTGCTGTTTCATCGGGAAAATGGGACAGGTTTTGGTCTCTTGCTTATGCGATCCTAGTTAGTGATTAAAGGCTTGAGTACAACTTTCATTTTTGTCTTGTTGCTTTAATGGCTACTCTGATACCTGACGGCTCAGCTATCTTGCAACTCAGCGACCTCCTGACAGACACAGGGACCAGTATCAAATGGTAATAATAAGTAGACACCTAGATGATTGGGACACTTCTTCAATTAAAATTTAACATTATTATCATCATGAAAGCAGAGAATTGACTGATGGTCACACATATCTTCAAAATAAAATTTGATAAATACTGACGTGACACTTGGGTGTTCATTCCTTGTGGTGGGGGAGGGGATTGATAATGTTTGATTAGTAGCAGAGGCCTTTATTTTGTCGTAAGCCTTCTTTCTGATGTATAAAATAAATATGAAAGAGTAAAGATGTCAATAATCGTATAGCCTGAAGAAACATCACACCGTGGGCACCCTGTGTAACTACCAATCAGGCCAATACACAAAACAGTAGCAGGACCCAAGAACACGTCACCTTCTCTCCTCCCAAGTACAATCTTCTCACTCTTTCCAAAGCTCAGAATTGGGAGGACATCTAACATTATAGATTAGAATTCATAAGGTACACATTCTTTTATTCTTTGCCTCTTTTGCTTAACATTGAATTTATGCTCTTTGTTTTCAGATTCTGTCATTTACTCAATTTTCACCTCTCCCTATATCATTCCAGATGTATTTTTGTTCTGGTTCTTAAAAAATGACATAATTAAAACCAAAACTTCATGGATTAGTTTAAGAGCAGAGTAAATATCACCGAAGAAGAAATTTGTGAATAGAAAGATAGAGACAAATATTAAGGTACAGAATTTCCAACGATTCCTGTTTATACTCTTTGACTCTCTCCAGCAAATTTTGCAATTCCTGAGCTTATTAATCAGGTCAATTTAAAGTCTGTGTCTATAGCTCCATTATCTGGATTTCCTCTGAAATCATGTACCTGATTTCTGCTCTTGTCTCTTGATTAATTGTCAAGACTTGTCTTTTCATATACTTGATTATTATGAATTAAGTGTCAAACATTACAAATAAAAAAAAATTATAGTTACACTTTAAAGTTCTGGATGAATTTATATTCTTCCAAAGAGGATTTATTTGTGCTTCTGACAACCAGCTCGGGGAACCAGTAATTCCACATAATCTTGATCTAATCAGGGATGACAGAATTCAAGGATGAGTTTAAGTCCTTCTAAGATCAAGTTAAATTTTCTTCCACACTCATTCCTGGGTAGAGTCCTTATGAATACCAGTGGAATGCTGGCGTGTTTCTAGGCTCCCTTTCCTTGGGATTCTCTGAACTCCAGTGAACTCTGTATCCCTCTTACCTTTGGCTTCATTTATCTACATACAGTTATCAGTTTTTCTGTCTCTCAGACAATTGCAAAAGTCAACAATTGCCTCAAGGAGAAAAGATAAGCCTAAAGAAAACAAAGCCAAGTGGAACTTCTATAATGTAATATAATTTCTGTGATGAGAAATTCATTGGAGAGACTAAGCGGTAGACTAGGCATGCAAAAGAAAAGATCCAACAAAAAAATAGTCTTTGAAAATGTGCTCCTGGGCCTGTAACCATATTTCCTTCTGTTTCCACCATGCCCAGTGATATCTACTTGCCAGAGGCTGCTTAACTTGGGTCCCTTGGGTGTGGATGACATGGGTCAGAACATCTACTAAATTACAATAAGCACGTAATTCTAAAGAAATATAAACCTTTGATTTTCAAGTTCCTGAGATTCACTTTTGTTTTGTTTTGTTTTGGGTTTGGTTTATGTTTTTGCTTTTGATATTTTTTTAATTTTTTAATGTTTATTTATTATTGACAGAGAGAGACAGAGTATGAGCATGGGAGGGGCAGAAAGAGGGGGAGACACAGAATCTGATGCAGGATCCAGGCTCTGAGTTGTCAGCACAGAGCATGATGTGGGGCTTGAACTCACAAACCACGAGATCATGACCTGAGCTGAAGTCGGACTCCCAGCCTACTAAGCCACCCAGGCGCCCCATGTTTTTGCTTTTGATTTTTACTATAGCCTACTCTATAACCCTGTGACTAATAAAGATGCTTTAATATTAGAAAATTGATTAATAACATTTACTTCATACCTTATCTGATTGAAAGTGAAAACAGAGTGGTTACATCAGTATATGAGAAAAATGTATTTCAGCTTTCATCCCACATTCTTATTAAAAAAACTTAGCAAAAGAGTGCTGCTATGAACATTGGGGTACACGTGCCCCTATGCATCAGCAGTCCTGGATCTCTTGGGTAGATTCCTAACAGTGCTGTTGCTGGGTCATACGGTAAGTCTATCTTCATTTTTTTGAGGAACCTCCACACAGTTCTCCAGAGTGGTTGCACCAGTTTGCATTCCCACCAACAGTGCAAAAGGCTGCCTGTTTCTCCACATCCTCGCCAGCATCTATAGTTTCCTGATTTGTTCATTTTAGCCACTCTGACTGGTGTGAGGTGGTATCTCAGTGTGGTTTTGATTTGTATTTCTGGAGAGGGGGTGGTGGGCACAGAGGAGGGCACTTGTTGGATTGAGCACTGGGTTTTGTATAGAAACCAATTTGACAATAAACTATTAAAAAAAATAAATTAAAAAAATTAAAAAAAATAAAAAAACTTAGCAAAAGAGGAATAGGAGGAAGTTTAATGTTTTGAAAGATCCCAATTAAAATTCAATATTTTCAATACAATTTTTATTTTAGAAAAGTTTTTGATTTTTGAAAAAAAAAAAAAAACACTCAGTTCCCCCAGTTAGCATCTTATGTTAGTGTGGTCCATTTATACAATTACTGAACCAATATTGACATGTTGCTTTGTTAGTTAATTTTATGTGTCAACTTACTTGAGCTAAGAGAAGCCCAGACAGTCAGTAAAACATTACTTCTGGGTGCGTTTGTGAGGATGTCTCTGGAAGAGATGAGAATTTGAATCAGTAGACTGAGTAAAGAAAATCATCCTCACAGACACCAGTAGGAATGGGATTGCTTGAGGGACTGAATAACAAATAAAGGTTGAAGAAGAGCAAATTTGCCATCTCTGCTGGAGCTAAAGCAGACATTCCCTGCCTTCAGAAATCTGTGCGCCTGGTTCTTCAGCTTCCAGACCCAGACCGGGATTTACACCGTCATCTCCCTCTGTCCCACCTCAATTTCTCAGGCACTCGGCCTTCATTGAATTATACCGCTGGCTTTCCAGTTTCTCTAGCTGGCAGAGGGCGATTATGGGACTTCTCAGCCTCCATAACCATGCGAACCAATTCCATTAATAAATATTTATATCCCATTGATTCTATTTCTCTGGAGAACCTTAATACAGTCATTAACTGAAGTCTATTTTTAATTCAAATTTTCTTTATTGTTACCTATGCCTTTTTCTATTTCAGATCCTGTTCAAAATAGTACACTACATCTAGTCAACATGTCCTGTTAAGATACTCTTGACTGTGACATTCTCTTTCTCTCCCTCTCTCTTGATTTTGATAATCTTAACATTTTGGAAGAGTATTGGACAAACATTTTATAGAAGTTGCCTTTATGGCGACATTGGACTCTGGCTCATGTTTTCTTAATAGATTAGGTTTTACATTTTTGGCATGAAGACTACTGACATAAAGTCCTATTTTCATCACTGCATATCAAGACTGCATAGTATGAATGCGACTTATCACTGGTGATGCTAACCTTGATCTCCTGGCTGAAAAAAATGTGTGTTCATTTTTCTGTTAAAGGTTGATTTATTTAATTCCGTACTTGGCTTCAGGGAAGGAAGTCACTAGAACAGTCCACGTTTAATGAGTGGGGCATTATGGTCCTCCTAATTTAGGGAAAAATATTTATAATAAGTTACTTGTAATTCTTCTGTGTGGTAGATTTGTCTATTCTCTTACATTTATTTATTCAATCATTTATTTACATCATGGATTCATGGAGACTTGTTTTATACTTTGGATCATGATCGATCCAACACTATTATTTTCTTGTTCAAAATACTTGACTTTTGAGACTTTTTAAGGCGACTCCTCTGTTTCCTTTGACTTACCCCCACTTTAGTGGGGCTTTTGTATTTAGCACTTCCTTGCTTTCTGGAAATAAAAGGCAGTTCCTGCTCTTATACATTTTATACCCTTAGTCCTAGAATTAGGCATTACTCAAAGGGCCCTGGTTCCTTTTATTGGAGAATGGCATCAGAAACCAAAGTCTAGACACTAGATTTGCTTATTCCCACTATGGTGTAATTGATTCTAGGCCGTATTAAGTGACAAAGTAACAAAATATACATATTCAACAAATATTTAAATGATGAAATATTATATGCATTCTCATTAAAGACATAAAACATGCATGAGTGCTCACAACTTTCATTTCAATACTGTAAAATAGATCCTAGTCTTGTGGGCAAGACAAGACAAAGAAATTAAATATAAAATAAAGTTGAAAAATACACATACTTAAGTTAAGTTGAAAAATACCAGTCCTTAAAAAAATTTTACTCTATGTGCATTAAGGGTGTTGATAACAGCATGCTTGGAGCACTAAATATTTAAGCAATGCAAATATTCATTTTGTTTTATATTTTTAATGTTTATTTATTATTTTGAGAGCGATAGAGAGAGAGCACGACTCATGATGGGTGGACAGAGAGAATCTCAAGCAGGCTCCACGCTGTCAGCACAAAACCAATCTTAGGGCTCAATCTCACAAACCGTGCTATCGTGGCTTGAGGCAAAATCAAGAATTGGTCACTTAACTGATGGTGCACCCCAATTTTAAATATAATAAAAACATTGTGGAATACCATATGTGTCCTTATATCTACTGCTAGTTGAAATGAATGAACTACAGCTATATATATTCAATTCATATATATATATATATTTAGACATATATATGCACATATATATATATATGAAAGACAGCTGCTTAGTAAAAACAGAAAATGGCTATATTATGAAAGAATATTCCATTTCTGTAGTTTAAATACATATACAAAAATAGTGTATATTAATCATTGATATGTATATATGCAGCAAAATACTGTTAATGTTTTTAGAAATTTGAAAAGGAGGGAGCTTTGTTTTAATGGCATTATTAACCTCTATATTGTTTAATTCATGATTATCTTTCAGTCTGATCCTACTTGCCATATCATCATTCACCAAAGTTAACATCTTCTTATCCCAAAAGTGTTTTCTTCCTTTGGCTTCTGCGCGTCATATTCTCTGATGTTTTGTCCTTTGAGGGTAATCATGCTTTGTCTCACTTTTTATAATCCCAATTCTCACCAACATCACATCCTTCATCTTCCTTTTCTCATGAGTGATTCTCTCTGGTTCACAATTTTAATTATCATCTGCATAATGAGACTCCCAGAAGCTATATCTCTGGTCCTGTCTTCTTCACTAAATTCCATAAAACTGTATAGAACTCTTGGGGCACCTGCATGGTTCAGTTGGTTAAGAGTCTGACTTCGGCTCAGGTCATGACCTTGCAGTTCCTGAGTTTGAGCCCTGCATTGGGCTCTGTGCTGACAGCTCAGAGCCTGGATTCTGCTTCAGATTCTGTGATTCCCTCTCTCTCTCTACACCTCGCCCACCCCGTTGCTCTGTCTCTGTCTCTCAAAAAGTAAATAAATGTTAAAATTTTTTTAAAACTATATAGAACTGTGTTTTGACATCTCTAGGTAAAACATCTCAAACTTGCTATGCCCAAAACAGAACTGGATGGTTGTGCTAGAACCTGTTCCAGCCACACCCTTTCTTCCCCATCATTAGACTCCATCATTTCAGTTCATTAGAAATAGCATCAACAACAAATTAAAAACTTGATTCATCTTTAAAATATTTCATTTAGGGGCACCTGGGTGGCTCAGTTGGTTAAGCAGCCGACTTCAGCTCAGGTCATGATCTCATGGTCTGTGAGTTCGAGCCCCGCGTCGGGCTCTGTGCTGGCGGCTCAGAGCCTGGAGCCTGCTTCAGATTCTGTGTCTCCCTCTCTCTCTGCCCTTCCCTTGTTCACGCTCTGTCTCTATGTCTCTCAAAAATAAAATAAAAACGCTAAAAAAATTAAAAATAAAGAAATGAAATATTTCATTTAGATTACACGTCTAGAATAACCCCTTCTGCCCCCCACCCTCCAGCTTTCTCTAAGGTACTATTTCTGCTCACTCAGGTTGTTGCAGTAGTCTCCTCTCCCTACTTGCATTCTTTTCCCTGCAGAGCCTCTCCGAAGCACAGCAGTGGAAAAGAGCCTTTCAACCCATCAGTGCATCCGCTCCTTGTTCTGCTAAATACCCTCGGTGGCTCCTCATGTCACGTGTAGGAAAGTCAGTGGCTTCCCAAAGGTCTAACGTGCTCCGCACAATCCAGGTCATGGTAAAAACTCTGAACTCATCACCGGCACTGTCTTCATTTGCCACACTGCCGCCCTCGCTTTTTCTCAAATATGCCAGATGTGCTCCTTTCTCAGGAGTATTGATGCTGTTTGTTCTCTATGTTTGACACATTGTGCCTAAATGTCACTTTCTTCTCGATTCTTATGTAGATTTCTCAAAATTAAAAAAAGACAAAAACAAAAACAAAACAAACAAACCAAAATGCAGGAGCACTTGGGTGCCAGGTGGCTCAGTCAGTTAAGCATCCGACTCTCTACTCTCGATTTCAGCTCAAGTCATCATCTCCCTGGTCGTGAGTTCAAGTCCCTTGGAGAGCTTTGTGCTAATGGTGCAGAGCCTGCCACAGATTCTCTCTTTCTCTCCCTCTCTCTCTCTATCTGTCTCTCACTCAAAATCAGTAAATAAACATAAAAAAGAAAAATAAATAAGTAAATAGAAAACAAAGAGAAAAAGAAAGAACTCTCCCCCTATGCATTCCCTAGACTTATTTGTGATGCTTTACTTTTTCCCACACACTTCATCTTGGACCACACTATGTAGTGAATACATATTAATGTCTTCCTTCTTTTTCTTCCCATTAATAGGCACACTCTAAAATTCACGGTCCTTCTTAGTTTTTATTGCTACATTAAGTCTACTGTGTAGTATGTGGCACACTGTAGGGACCCAGTAAATACTCAATAAATATTTATTGAACTATATATCTATACGATTTTTGGTACTTTATTTTTAACTATTTATTTAAGACAGATAATGTAATAAAGGATACAGGAGCCCATGGTGGTATTAATTACAGTCTTGACTGAAAGAACTGTTATTCCCTAGAGAATACATTTTCTCAGTTGCAAAATAGTAAAAGGATACAGACATAATTATATACACATCCTGATGTAGTAAAACACAGGGATAAAAGAAGCAAAATTTAGGCAATATTCTTTATTTTTTTTAATATACGCTAGTAAACTGGTATGACTTTCAAAACGTTAAAAAAGAAAATAACTAAGCCCTGAACTCCATTTGATGAGTAACATGGCTGGCCTCTAAAAGTCATCTTTATTATCAGAAGAGCTACTGGAAATATCTCAGCAAAGAAATCTCAGGGGATTTTTCCACCAGAGATAGCTGAAACAACCCAGTTGGGCTGGGGATTGGACATGACTAGTTCAAAGTCAGTGAACTGTGGGTGGCATGCCGAGAATAGAGACTTTTTTTTGAGAGAAGGTTATAAAAGTTATTCCAAAGAGAGATGTACCTGTCATTGATTTCTTATACTCTAGTACAACGGAAATGAAAGAGTACAGTTTCTCTCTGGAAGATTAAAAACAGGAGTTTTCGGGCTGGCCCTTTTACCATTTCTATAATCCTTTGTGAGCAACTGTAATTGTTATTGTATTTCTTTTGTTAAAGGGTATTCAGTAGAAAAAAATTTAATTAAGAGGATCAATGGTACAGTTACCTTTCGTTTTTCCCTCTTATCCTGGATAAGTTCTTTAACCAAAAGACAAGATCTGGAAGTCACAATACTTAAACTATATAAACAAATCTGTTCATCTCATTTGTCCAAATCTAATAGTATCATGGTATCACACAATTTGTTAGAAACAAATGAATATGAGGTAGTTTGTAAAATTATAAGGCCTTATATAAAATTAATCAACACCAGCAATTTCAATTGCAATTCATTGACCGCTCTATTGTTTACCAAAGCAGTCCTATACCTATCCACAAAGATATCCTTTTTAAATCACAATCAAGAACAAATTATCATGATTTACTGTCTTCATTGAAACACTTATGACACTTTTACACATCTTTCATGGTCGATTATAAAAAAAAATTACTGGTTCTTAGAGATATTTAAAAATAAAACTGACTTCCTCTGATTCACTGTGTTCTAAGTCTTGCTTATGGACGGAGAGATTATATCAATATTCTGATGGTCGTTCTATCCCTGCTATCTAATACATCATGCAGATTACAAAATACAGGATGAACACCAATAATTCTGAGCCAGGTTTTCTAATATAGATTTTAATCACAAAGTGTTCTAGTTAGAGAGTAGTTTTACAATAAATGTTGAAAGTAGAAATGTATACACACAGAGTTAGGGGTTTTCATTTGTTACAGTCATATCTAAAAAACATATTTTTATCAAATTTTGAAACTCTTTTTAGATACTGTAAATTGACATGCTGTTTGTATAGTGTACACAAAATTTGGAAGAAGGTGCCCCAGAGGAAACTCAATGGGAACTTTATGACAATAAGAGGCTTCTATCACTGAAAATGGGAGAGATATCTCATTAATGATTGGCACTATGGGAGAGATTTCAAGTAGAACCCTATAATTTAAGAGTTGTAAAATTTATTTTGCTACTTGGGTGGCTCAGTCAGTTAAACGTCCAACTTTAGCTCAAGTCACGATCTCATGGTTTTTGAGTTTGAGCCCCAGAACGGAATTGTGCTGACAGCTCGGAACCTGGAGCCTGTTTTGGATTCCGTGTCTCCTTCTCTCTCAGACCCTGCTCCCACGCTTGTGCTCTGTTTCTCTCCTTCTCAAAACAAAACAAAACAAACAAAACAAAACAAACCAAAAAAACATTAAAAATACTGAAGAAAAAAGAGTTGTGAAAGTTCATATTGTCAAGAACAAGTTCTGTTTTGTGACTGAACTTCTCACACAGGCAAGTGTGTAAGGCAAGCTGTTATGTGCTAGGCTCAGAGGCTTATATGATTGTGCTTTATGATTCACAAGCAAAATGACGACTTTTGTTCTAAATGAGGTTATAAAAGATAAAGGCATAGCTGGGGTGTATGACTGAAGTATAAAGCCATGTTTTCAAAAGTTTTAGAGAAGAGCTGATCTCTGAAAGTCCTATCTCTCCAGTATATTTTCAGGACCCAACATTTCCGTCAAATTCTGATTTGATTTCCTTAGAACGTTATCTCTAAAGGACAATCTTACGATTCTGATACATACTATATATCGATTTTAGGTATTCATAGATTGAGTCCTGTTAATATACAATTTCTTTAAATCTTCTGAGTTCAGAAAAGTGTAATTCCATATCTCACGTACCCTTGCTTTAACTCGTGCAATGCTAATAAATGATGTTAAGCAAGAATTAATTGCAATCAATAAAATTTTTGTATTTTCCATATTTTTTTTTCTTTAAACATCCCTGTTTCTCTCTCCTTCCCTTCATATTTCAAAAGTCCATGTTGCACAATACAATCATAAGAGAGTGTGAAAAACAAAAGTTCACTTTGGGTTCCAAGAATAAGAATCAATATTTAGAATTTTTTAAGTTTATTGGTTTATTTGGAGAGAAACAGAGGCAGCGTGAGTAGGGGAAGGGCAGAAAGAGAGGGGGAGAGAGAGAGAGAATCCCAAGAAGGCTCCACACTGCCAGTGCAGAGCTTGACGTGGGGCTCGAACATACAACTGCAAGATCATAACCTGAGTCGAAACTAGAGTCAGACGCTTAACCGACCGAGCCACACAGAAGCCCCTAGAATAAGAATCAATATTTAGATGCACTTCTCCAAACTGTCACTTAAGTCAAACAAAGAAAAGAGCATTGGAGCAAATGTATCTCCCAGCTCCAAAACAAAAGGAGACAAATTATTATTTTAATAAATTGAAATAGAATCTGATAAAATCAGGATATTTCATTCCTGGTGTGTAGTTTTCTAGGTCTTCCAAAACAAAACACCACAGACTGGGTGGCTTAAAGAACACAAATTAATTTCTTCACCCTTCTGGAGTCTGGAAGTCTATGATCAAAAGAGGTAGGCAAGGTTGCTTTCTTCTGACTCTCTACTCATCATGCAGATGGTATCTTCATCTGGGCTTCCTTCTGCACATGTCTGTAACCAAATATCAGCTTCTTATAAGGGCAATCAATAGTCATATGTGATTAGAGCCCAACCTAATGACCTTGTTTTTACTTAATCATCTCTTTAAACTCCTTTCTTCAAATATAGTCACATTCTGAGGTACTGGAAGCTAGGATTTCAACCTATGAACTTAAGGTGACATTAATTGTAATATCTGATCAAGTCACTTGGCCTTGAATTGTATCCTGATACTCAACCACATTTTGAGAGTTAAATCTGAAGTTCATAATGAAATGCAAATCTCCAATCAGATTAATACATAACCATTGTGCAAAGTTAGGATTTGGAGTGGGGGAGAGGGATAAGTACAGTGCATAGTCATGGAAAAGTATACATCACAAGTACATTTAATGCCATAGAATGGAGAAGTACACATGGGACTGGATGTTGAGAGTGACTAAAAGGCCTAGGTCATAAAATTGGATAGGGAAGAGTTTATTGATTTAGGAGCATTTTCTTCCAAAATGCTAGATACAAAGCCCTGGCAAGGGCCCCAAGAATGGTGCAAACCCATTGATACAATGGCTACTGAAACCTTTGAAAAAGCAGTGAGCATATCAAGCAAAATTGAAATATCTAAATTCCTATAAAGAAGGTGGAAAGGGATTTAAAGACTTGACAATGGCCATGTGAGGAAAGATAAGCTGTCTGCATCCAGAACATCCATCAGCTGATTGTGTTTCATGAGAAGACCAGAGCATACCACCTGCCAAATCCATGAGAAATTCAATATTAAGAAGATATCAAAATAATATTCAGTCGTAGCTTTTCTACAGCCAGGCCTGAGAGTAAAATCAAATACTGTTGAAGAACTTGGCCTTCTGATGACTATGGAGAGAGTAGACTCCAAAAACAAGAGTGGACAACACTTAACCATGAGAAGTCAAGGGTCATAATTATCACCGTGGCCACCAAGTTCAGAGTGGCCTTCAGAGTGGTCTGATATGTAGATTTGTAAAAGCACTCAGGAGAGCACAACATCCTGAAGTACAGAAGAAATGGGCGTAAAGTGACATTAACCCTCAGGTTGTGATAGTAGAAGGAATCACTGATGGATGCTGGGGAGGCAGAGACCAGTCACCCCAATAAAATCATGACCTCATGTAAAGGTTGCAAAATCGAGGCAGTTTTCAGATCCAGAAACTAATGCATTCATCAGTGGCCCTATATGCAGGGAGAAAGCCCCTGAAACACCATCTCGAGTAACATGGTAATGGTTCCCCAGCTCTTACCCCAAGGGACCTTTGGTCGTTTAGTCAGTAATCACACACTAGGGAGGGAAAATGTCAGTATGTTTCACAGACCATTGAACAAAGAGTAGGCATCGAATTGTTGCCAAGAGTTCTAAAGCATCATCATGCACCATCACCACGAGCCCCAGACGCCCCCTTCCCCCGGTTAGAAAGCCCCCCTGCAGAATCCAGTGAGAGCCTAGATGACCAGAGACTACTGCACGTTCATTTAAGTGTCAGGGCAAATTTTAGCCACAGTGTCAGATATAGTGTCTCTGCTCAAGCAGATTAGTAAGATTAGTAAGATTAGTAAGGTCCACTGGTTTGTGGAAACTACTTGCACAAATAAACTTTTTTCTACTTCATCCGAGAAGAGAAATTTTGCAAAAGAAGAAAAAACACTGCGTTCACATAGAATAGGCAACAGTATACATTTACCTATTTTTCTCCAGAGGAATGATGCCATTCATACCCTTTATCATATAGTAGCTCAGAAATATCCGTGTGGCATGAACAGAGTGTGATTAACTCAACCCACTGCACATACAATGCAAGCTAGTATATAAATAATGAGATGTGTGACAAATTTAAGGCAAAGATTTTATCATAAATATCCATTGCATACTGGGTTAAATTACAGAGTGAAAATAAATTAATGTCTTAAAACATAAAGACATAGGAAATATATTCAAAAAGAAATATAAGCAAAAGCCTAATTTTTATAACTCTAGGTTTATTAATTTATGCCACTCAGCTGCATTAAATATTATACACATATCTGTTCATTAATACTGGATTCTCACTTATTAAAAACATAATAATTTATTTAAATTGCATTGCCTCAAAAGGTTTTAAGGATAAATGAATTAATATATGTGCATCACTTAGAAAAGTATCTGGCACATGAGAAGACTACAGAAGCATCAGCAATCATTATTATTAGTGCCCTAAAGTAAAGCAAAGTGAACTCTTGAAAGAAATCTAAAATGAGTATCTAAAGAAAACAAACGACTTAGATATTAGTTTTATTGCAAAAAAAATCTATTCATGTTTTATGCTCTAAAAAGCATACCTGTTTGATTTAATCCTTTTTTCTCTTTCTAAAAATGACATTTTGCTTTGTGATAAATATTCCTTGGACTGGATATGTAGCAGATTTCTACTAAGTAGTTCTTAATGTATATTTTAAACCATCAGCATCAAACTGAGAATGATTATCTCTCAAAACCAGGCAAGACAACCATACCCAAATTTAGCAGTAAACTTCAGTTCATTGGCTCCTACTCTAAGTTTGGCTTCTCATCTGAGTAATTTAACCATATAATTTGTTATTCAAACTGGGCTTTATTCACACATTGCTTCTTGAAATTCCTGCAACTAACGAGACTCTTACCAACCTTGGAATCAATAAGACACAGAAGGGGAAATAGACAGATATATATAATATGAGACTTTAACATTCCTGTCTTATTTTGCAGATCAAAGAGGCAGTAAACTAATTACACAATGAACAGACAATCTAACTCAAAAACTAAATCAGTAATTACACACAAATATTAATCTGGCCACAGTGTAATAATGTTATAAATTAATAACAATATCGAGGCACCTGGGTGGCTCAGTTGGTTGAGCGACCAGCTCCTGATTTCGGCTCAGGTCATGTATCCAGGATCCTGGGATCAATCATCACAATGGAGTCCACACTGAGCCTGGAGCCTGCTTAAGATTCTCTCTCTCTCTCTCTCTCTCTTTCTCTCTCTCTCTCTCTCTCTCTCTCTCTCTCTCTCACACACACACACACACTCTGCCTCTCTCCCCTGCTCTCTCTCTCTCTATATATATATATACACACAATAAAAAATAAATTAAATTGATAACTATATCAAAAAACAAAAAATCTCTTCCACCAGGAAACAAAACCAAACAACTATCACAAAAATTTATTTAAAACATTATTGGATCAAAGGTGAAATGTGAGCTAAATTGAAAAAAAATTATAAATTTAGAATAATATCATAATATGTTATACTCTTCAAAATATAACTAAAGCAGTGCTCAGAGAAAATTCATAGTATTAAAAAATTTTATCAAGAAAAATAAGAAATGAAGCAGACACTTGCATGCAAAAAAAAAAAAAAGATCAAACAGCATAACCTAAAATAAGTGAAACAGAAGAAGTAGAGATAAAGCCAAATTTATTGCGTTGGGAAACAAGAAGTAGAGAAATAAATTGAGCTTTGAAAAACCAAACCAAACCAAAACAAAACAAAAACAACAACAAAAAAAAACACCATTAAATCTGGTGTTTATATATATCTAAATATATTTTAAATATATTTATTTTTATTTTTTATTTTAAGTATATCTAAATATAATTTAATTTTTGAAAATAAAAGACACAAATGCCAAAATAAGAAACTAAAAGAGAATTTAAAATATCAGTTGTATACAAATACATTTGAAAGTCTGAATAAAATCGGTAATTTTAATTGAAAATAAAATGTATAAAAGTGATATATTAAAAGTAACTCAAGCAACATTTTTTTTTCAGCACAACCGTGAGAGGAGTCATTGCCCTAGTGGAGTTACAAAATTTCCATAGAAGATAAAACAGATATTAGGCAAAAAGACTCTTCGCAAAAAATTTCCAGGTTTCCTAATAGATTCACAAAGGACTTTTATACCTTTAAAAAACAGATAATGTATTTCAAACAATTGGCAACAGTAGAAAATTCAGGAAAACTTCTGAAACATTTTTTAAGGAAGGTAATAGTTATTCCAAGACTCGGAAAAGGTGACATAGTGTATTAAAATTAAAGACCGCATTTCGCTTATGAATAACAATGAAAATTTTAAGTACCGAATTATTAAATGGAATTCACATACATTTTTACTTTGTATTGTAGCAAAATCTCTTTGGGGGAATTGGATGTGAGAAAAATGGCATATTAGAAGTCAGCTCCAAGACAGTTTCAGCACAGGAATGAAAGGTATAATTATAACACACCTTCTCTCACAGCTATAGAAGAAGGAGGTTTGCTGAAATACAGAGTATCAAAATGTCACATAGAGGGCGTGCCTGGGTGGTTAAGCGTCTGACTGTTGGTTTTGCCTCAGGTCATGATCTCACAGTTTCGTGAGTTTGAACCTCGAGTCTGGCTCTGCTCTGACAGCACAGAGCCTGTGTGAGATTCTCTCTCTCTGCCTCTCTTTCTGCCTCTCCTCTGCTCACGCTGTCTTTGTCTCTCTCAAAATAAATAAGCAAGCTTAAAAAAAACATATCACATAGGGAAATCAGTGACAAAGCCACAAGTATGTCATCTGTGTCCTCCTCCCAAGGTTGAGGTAGCTGATCTCAAGGGGGCAATCAATGACTGAAACTAAGTATGTTACTATGCCTGGATGAAGCATTATCACAATGACCTCAGAGTGGTCACAGCTAAATAGATCGACTTGCAAGCAAGTATCAACTTGCTTCCTGCAGACACCATTAGAAAGGCAAGAACAATAGATTATGCTAATTTTCTGCCATTACCACCAGGTTGTGCCTGCACAGCCCACGAATGTGTCCGAATCTCTGCCTGGTCCCTGATTCTTATTAAGTGCAGAGCGTATCCTCAGTGATGGTTGCAGAAATTGGAGCTTTAAGGACTCAGCAGCTTTGTGATTTCTCTGAAAAATGGCCAGATTTCCTCAGCGGGACTGGCATGTTTGGGTGATGAGTGTGCTGTCTTCCAGAAGGAATCACCGTCACCACACGCCGACAATATAGAAACGCCAATTAAGAAACGCCATAGAAATCCCTCTCCTTGAGCCGTATGGAAGGTGTTCACAATTACAATGATTCATTTGAATCCTAAATATATCTTCAGTTTTTAACCTTGGAAAATACAGATGCGTTTTTTTATTTTTGTGTTTGTCTTTTTGTTTGCTTTTGGTTTTTTTTTTGTTTTGCTTTTTGTTTTTGTTTTTTGTAGTTTCCACCTCGAAAACAAAATGTTTTGTTCATTCCACTTCCTCAATACATGTTTATGGTTGGAGTTAAAAGAATGTGTTAAAATAATAAGTTAAAATAATCTACTAGTAGTAACTAGAAAATGGGTCTTCTTAACGATCTCTTCTGAATCATCATAATGCTAAAAAGTGATAACATTCTTTAGAACACTTTTCTCTACATCTGTGGTTGGGATGCTGCTGTTTAGAAGTTCTGCACATTTTGAAAAAAGTAATAATGATAGGCTCAATCATTTATCACTAATACGGCCAAATTTGTTCTAAATAAGCATATGTTTCAGCAGATGAACAATCGTAAATCAAGATTTGTGAATTGCAATAGGTTAAAACTCATTGATAAGTTATAAATCTATACATACGTCTAAACATATATGTTAATATGTATATGCATACACATATAGGCGTATGTTTATGCAAATATAGGCTATATTTGTACTATCTAAATGCAGAGAAGAAAAATCACTTTGAGCTAATTTAAAGAGTAAAGGATAATTTAAGGGTACAGGGTCATCCAAAGGAGTACACAAAGAGAAAAGGCTTTGAGCAGTAGGAGGAATTTCAAATGTGGGTAGAGAGCTACTAAGGTACCAGCGTGAACGTTAAGACATGGGTATTTATGCACAGGAAGAGGATACTATAAAAAAAACTTCTTAAGGAAGTTTTAGAGGAAGTGTTAACAGGTTTGAAGCTAGGCGGACAGGTTGAAACTTCAGAAAGAATTGGATGACAGAGGCTCTGGGGTTCCACTGTTATTTACAAACTTCTAATTGACCCCCTCTTTCTCTTCTCTCTTTTTATCTATGGACTTTAGTGTCAATCTCCTTTCCTGGCAGAAGGAATCTCTTTGCCATTCAGTCCACAGGGCAGAAAATAAGTCTTCACCCATGGCTCCCAAAATCGCATCTTGCAGGTACATTCTTACAGAACAATGGTGCCATAAAATGGTCTCAACTACGTTTTCCTGGGGAAGAGTTGGCTCCCAGCTCACGTCAGGGGCTCGCTGCTGTTCCCGCCTGCCAAAACGTCGCGCTAAGCGGTGTAGAAATGCACACAGAGCTTTCCAGGAGTGCACCCCGAAGGTGGGAGAGAGCAATGAAGGAGTCACCTGAGTGGGACTTACAATGTTACCGTGCTACATAGACTGAACGTCCTCTGTGAATTCCCCTAGGGCCTCTGACCCTAAACCCTTTAGCTTTATGTCCTGGGAGGTTTGTGACTGAATGCCGATTTGTTTCCCCCTAAAATAGCCATGCTATCTTCCATCTTTAGCGTCAGCGGATAGCGGACTGGAGAAGCCTGAGCCGCGCCCGTGGCATCGTCGTGGTCATCAGGCCTGGAGAGGACTCTCCGCAGCCCCGGTTACTCCCGGCCCTGACCCTGCAGCCGCCAGCAGCAAGAGCAAGCGCCAGCAGCTGCCTGATGCCCGCGACGTCAGCAGCTGGCTGTTTCCCATCTTCCTACGTAAGGATGCCCCTCATTCCAAGACTCTGTTCAAGGAGACGTGATGGAGCTCGGTGGCACTCAGGGGGACAGGGGACTTGGTGGGGGGGACCAGGGGGACAGAATATGCACTGGGGATATGAAGAACCGTGCTGCAGAGGCCGGCCTCCCCAGACAGCCTGGACGGAACGGCAATGAAACAAATAAAGATAATTAAGTTGTCGGAACCCAGGATCTGCAGACACTTTACCTAGAGACCTCTCCCTGCAACACACTGACGCGAATCCCCAGAAATGCTTAAACCACAAGATGACAAAGGGACACAAGCAGATTCCTACTATGTGAGACTAGGCTGAACAGAACGGGCTGAGTAAATGCCTGCCCAAGTGGCTCAGATAATCAGAACTATCCGCGTTATTTATGCAGCATGGTGTTTATTGATGGATTGATAGACTGATTGACTGTCACTTCAAGAACTATTTTAGTAATCACATTGAGGTTTTCTATAATTTTTTTTTCTCATGCCTCCTTTAAAGTTTTTTAAATTGTCTCCTATCTAGTTAGGTCAAGATTAATATAACTCAATTTATTTTAAGTTTATTTATTTTACATAGATAGGGAGAGTGAGCAGGGGAGGGGTAGGGAGAGAGGGAGAGAGAGAGGATCCCAAGCAGGCTTCCCACTGCCAGCGAGGAGCCTGATGTGGGGGCTTGAACTCACGAATCCTGAGATCATGACCTGAGCTGAAATCAACTGTCAGACTCAGACTTAACCTCTGAGTCACCCAGGTGCCCCCATTTTTAATTTTTAATAAAGATGAAGAGCAAATTTTTTTTAAAAATTCAAAAAACTGCAAGCACCTCTTTAAAAAGTTACTTAAATATTGTTTAAAAATGATATAGTTGGATAAATGATCAATTAAAAAACAGGATTGAATTGTAAAACCAGAAAAAAACATGTTTTTGATCAGTGTAGCTATAGCCTTGAAATGTTAACTTATTACTTTCTGTTACTAAAAGAGGTCATACTTATGATATCCAAAGTGTCTTAAGAATCTTTAAAGATGAAAGCACTGGGGGCGCCTGGGCGGCCCAGTCGGTTAAGCATCTGACTTCAGTTCAGGTCATGATCTCCCAGTCTGTGAATTCAAGCCTCATGTAGGGCTCTGTGCTGACAACTCAGAGCCTGGAACCTGCTTCACATTCTGTGTCTCCCTCTCTCTCTGTGCCTCTCCCTGCTCACACTCTGTTTCTCTTTCAAAATAAAATAAAGACACCACTTAACCTGGTCTACTCAAGGAACCTGATTCATTGAAATGAGTATGCATCCTCCGATCCTGGACTCATTGGGTTACTTGGCTCCCCTGTTCTTCTCCTTTCAATGTAGAGATATTAAACAACCTTAATACCATTCCTACAATCACTAAGGCATCTAACAGGCAATGCCTACACACCTGAGCCTGCTTACTTATTCTTCATTATCAGAGTGGGAGAAGCACGCACATGCAAAAGTGTGGAAGGGGCAGAGAGAGGAGAGAGAGAGAATCCCAAGCAGGCTGCAAGCTATCAGAGCAGAGTCCAACTCTGGGTTGGACCCCGCAAAACTTGAGGTCATGACCTGAGTCGAAATCAAGAGCTAGTCACTTAAGCAACGGAGTCACCCAGGTGCCTCTGAAAAATACAATAATTTTCTAAGTTTTTAAAATGAATATAAAATAACTATATGACACACAGATAAACACACACATACATCCTTGAAAAATTAAACTTCTTCTACAATAAAAAAATGTTATTTTCAGGTAGATTTCCACATTTAAAAAAATGGAAATTTTACTTTCACCTTCCTGACAAGCTTTTAAGATCATAACACTTGATAATTTCCCATGTCAACAGAAAAAGTGTGAGGGACATAAAAAGCAAAGAGACATGAAGGAATCTCTGCCTGGGTCAAGTCTTTCCATCTGTCTGAGAAGAAAGTTGATAAGTCATATAACTGGGTGTTCTTTATTTCCTATTAAATTGGTATTAAACTTTCAATTAGTCTTTGGTCACACACAATACTGGGAAACACGAATGTTTAATATAATAACATAATATAGTAATAGCACAATTATATAAAACCATAACAATAATATAAAACAGCTAATTTACTTCAAAACATGTAAATATCATGACTTTTCCTTATAAGTTATTTCTTCTTCTCGTAAGAAACTGAGTGATATACCAAGTCCTTAAGAACACATGTGTCTAAACACCATTAGAAAGTTTCTGTTTCGAGGTATGGTGAAGTGACAGGGACCAGATTTACCCTACAGATTGAAACAAATAGAAAACTAGGAAAATTTATAAAACAAAAAATTGCAGATAGTGGCCATAGGCAGTGTGGAACTATGTTCTCTGAATCATGACAAGTGGTCATCAGGTCAGGTAAGCCCTGTCATTCCCATGCTGGTGGGCTTGGAGGAAGTTTCTGTGACACTGCCTAGGGAGGGGAAACTCAAATAGAGCCTGGTGGCCTCACTGGATTGAGGAGATACCCGGGACCGAGGAGGCCGGGGAAGTTAGCATTTGTGGGGCAACCTGCTGGGGAACAGGGCACTCCACAGAAGGCTCCAAAGGACTGCAGAGAATACCCTTAAATCTTAGGAAAGAACTTTCTGAGGAATTGACACTTGGAGGAAAAAATAACATGATGAGAGGATTATGACATTCAAAAGATCAGGGAAGGAGCATTCAAGGCTTACAGACTAACAAAGGTGGAAACCTCGTCTAGGAATAAACTTTGAATGTTTGAGGTTAAAAACAAATGTACAGGGGCACCTGGGTGGCTCAGTCAGTTAAACACCCAACTTCAGCTCAGGTCATGATCTCATGGTTCCTGGGTTCGAGCTGTGTGTCAGGCTCTGTTCTGACAGCTCAGAGCCTGGAGCCTGCTTTGGATTCTGTGTCTCCCTCTCTGTCTGTCCCTCCCTCACTTTTACTCTGTCTCTCTGTGTGGAAGAACTGTACAGTGGAAGGTAGAGACATACAATCAAATAAGAGAATGGGGATGAAAAAATGGAAACAAATGAATGAGTTTAGACTACTAACAGGGGACCCCCAAAAGGTGGAAGGCAGATATAAACTTATTTTTAAATGTTAGTTACATTTTTCAGGGATCTGCTTACTGTTTTAACCTTCAGGTGCCCTTTCAATCATGCTACCTCTAAATCGAATACCAAAAGTCTAGTTGTTTATTTGAAAAGAGTATAAAAGACATGCTATATTTTCAGTGTTTAGAGACTTTGGGAACACTCCTTAGTGCATTTATGTTTGGATATTCTGTGTTTTGAGCGGTTTCTTTTTAAAACAGCTCAAAAAAATGGGGCAGAATTTGTATGGAGCATGAGGCTTTCTCTTTTATTTTTATTGTTAGCATTTATGTATTTCTTCCTCTGCTGATTGAAATTAATTCATATTTACAGATACATGGTGTTCATTCTTTAAAAAGGAATAAAATTAGTATAGAGAAAAAAGATACGATTGCCTAAAGAATGTCAGGGAGAAAGCAATAATGGAGGGCATATCCCAAGGTGGATGCTACTGGAGAGAAGCAAGTTGACTTTCTCTTATAGAGAAAGGGGTATGTCTTCCACTTTAACATTAATAGAGTATATCATTTTAGATAGCACAAACAACTAACTTGATGAAACTGACAGTGGGTTGAGAAGATACTTCTCTTAAAATCGCATCATTTGCCTTATGACTTCTATGTTGGGGTCACCACATGAGACTGAGTGAAAGGAAGTGAAAGTTTGACTCCAGAGGAATTTATATGTAAACTCAGCAAGTGAACGATTGATTTTACTATGGAAGGGTGGAAGTATTGGCAGTCACTGTTGAGCTCACGTTTGATACCTGTAACTACGGATTTGAAGTGTGTCCATCCAGCCATCGCTGCTGTGCAATATTCCTCCCACAATACTCAACTGCAAGGGTTCAGGAAAATGATAAAAGGATGCTTGCGTTTTGTAAGGTAAGTGATTTGGAAAAGAGATGGGTAAGTAAGTTAAGAGAACTCAGAGTGAACATTAAAGAGTTGAAACATTAATTTACATGGATTTGGAGGAAAGTAGTCACATGAGTGAGTTACAACATAATTAGTATGAGTAAGGACCTTAGAAAATTCTTGGTGAAGGAAAACTGATGAATGAGTTAAGAGTGGAGATAATTAACAGAGTGAGATGTTTGAAAATAGATGGTTTTTCCTGAAGACAAGGTCTGGTGGTGGCTGAGGTGGACAAAATAAAGCAAAAACAAACAAAACCCCAAGACATTGGTAGCACTAGAGAGTGAAGGAATGGAGAGATCAACCTTGTGTGTATCGTTTGCTTGGATTCTGCAACAGCCAATAGCTAGAGTAGTGAGGAGGAAGATCCGGAGTTAAGTGATGAAAGAATGACTGAGACGTGAGCAATGATAACAACAAAGAACTGTAAGTGGAGTGATCTGAGTGCATATGATTCACATGAGAACTTTCAAAGGACATAGAAGGGGGAGACCAGCATTAGTGGACAAGGAGTACATGTTCACCATCTGAAGACCTCACATAAGTAGAGAGTAGTAGAAAAAAACAGACTACTCTTGAGAGGTCATTGGGGAAATCAATGTTAATAAGAGACAGCTAGGTTTTATTGAGAGCAAAAAGATAAAGGGGACCCTCAGGATAAAAAGATTGTATTGAACAGTGAATAAATGCTGGCAATTCAGAGTTGATATAATAACTCGGGGCAATATACTTGACAAGTAATCTGAAAGTTTGTGAAATATATTATACTCCATTGAAATAAAGTAGCCTCACCACTTATTAAAAGTAAATAAATAAATAAATAAATAAATAATAAATGATTTTTCTCTGTTACCTAGTAAATTGATACAAAATAATTTCCAAAATATGCTGGTGTAAAACAAGTTAGTAATTAGTGCAATTATCCCATAATCATAAGTGTTAGAAATTTGTACTCTATGTGCGATGCATGGAAGTAAAATCCAGGCAAGAAAATCAGAATGTTCTAACAGCAAAGTGGTACACTTGTTCAGCGTAGAACACGGGTGACTGAGTGCTTTAAATCTACCCATTTCCAAGCCTACGCTCTGCCCTCAGGAACCCACAGTCTCCTATTCGTAATCTTCATCTCCTTGCTCTAAATGAAAGTTGTTACCACTCACCCTCTCCAGTTCTTGTCTTCCCATCATCTAGCAAGCCCTCTCTAGTCAGGCTTTCAACCCTTCACCCCCACCATAAAGCTCGGGCCAAGGTCTCTGAAGATATCTTGTTGCCCAATCCTTTTTTTCAATGCTTTTCCATATCCTATATGAACTCTTCACTGAGATCAGTTGATACATATGATGACTCAATTCTTGAATCATTTTCTTCCCTTGACTTCCAGGACACCATTCTCTTTCACTTCAAGTTCTTTAGCTGTGGCTCTTACACCTTACTAGTCTTCACAAGCCCCTCCTCACCTCCATGAACTCAATTACTGGACTTCTTTCCACTGGCTACTTTCACTCTTCAGATGATCTACTCTAGTATCCAGCTTTACATGGCCTAATCATCAGATTCCTGTATCCAATAATGTTGCAAAACCCCCACTTATATATATAATAAGTAGCTGCAATTGTATATTTTCCAAAAGGGACACTTGATGTCTCACAAAATTGATACCTTTTGTCCTTTCCATTGTCTTCCTCATCTTTACAGTACATTTTTTCCAACTTCTCAGGCCAAGGAAGATTTCTTAAAGATCTCATTTCCAACCTATCGGCGGTCATTTATTGGCTATATCTACAAATTATATATATACAGGATCTCACTGCCTCATTCACCATGTTCAGTCTCTACCCGTCATTATTTCCTATTAGATTATCACAAAACGGTTTTTAAAATTTGTCTCCCGGTGTCTATTTTTGCTCTGCTAAAATCTATTCTCCACTCATCATCATGAATATCTTTTAAAAATGAAAATGAAATCATGATATTCACATGTTCAGATGCACTCTATAGAAGCCCAATTCCCTACTGTGGCTTATGTGATCTCGGCTAAATTTCTGACTTCATCTCTTATTCACACCGCCCCTGGCTGACTGGCTGACTTATTTCATAACCATTCTAAGCATGTCCCTGTCAAGACCTTTGTAGTTCTTCCCTTGCTTGAGACGCTCGCTTCCTAATATACGTGTGGCTTATTTCTTCACATCCTGCAGATTGGTGCTCAGGTGTCTCTTTTTCTTAGACTTTTTCCTAATCAACCATTATAAAATAGTATTCCCAAGCATTTTCTGTGCTCTTTAAATTCTTTAACACAGCACTATCGCACCTGAATATATTTCTTTCCTTTTCTTCCCCCTCTATAAAAAAAAGGAAGAGAGACAACTGCCCCTGGTTTCTTCAAGTTCTTGTCGGCTTATTAACACCTGTTAATATGTAAATGGAAGGATAAATATGGAACTATATAAAATTTTTAACTTACTGAGAGGCACTGGATTTCTAAGGGATAAAAAGGTTAAATTATTTTCAAACAAACTATGTCTATATCTATTTCCACTCAGGATTAAACCCCTGGGATAGAGTATCAAAGGACACCCTGTGAAAATCTGATAGCTATTGGATGGATCTACAGTCAAAATTCTGGTCTCTAGGAAAGTGCCATCTGGTAAACAGTATTTCTGACCTCTTTATCGTATTGTGTAACAACACGTGTTAACATGTGACACCCATCCTCTTAAGAAATTTTAACCAAGCGATACATTCCTTTGACTATAGCAATGATGTTGTAAAATGTATATCTAGAATTTACCTACATTATTTAACTAAAACTTTATGCCAGTTTAATAACTCCCCATTTCTCCCTTCCCCCAGGCCTTGGTCGTCACCATTTAAATCTTTAATTTTATGAATTTGGCTATTTTAGAAATGTTTACTGACAGTGAATGGATAAAGAAAATGTATAGATACAGATATAAATATAAATATAAATAATATAAATATATATATATATATATACATAGATATAGATATAGACAGATGCACAAACAATGGAATACTATTCAATCTTAAAAAATATGGTAAGCAACATTCTTAATGGTTTGTTTCTTTGGCCATCTTTCTCTGAATATATCACATACTCCACCAGTGGTGCAGCGGGTTAGAAAATACAAAAGTGAATGTATTCTTGATCCATATCATCAAAACTAAATGATGCAAAAAGAATTCTTTTATTTTCATTAAAGCAAATGCATCGCATATCTACGTTGTTAATACCATTGTATCTGCACAGACTGAATAAACAGACTTCAGGATCAGGATTTACAAGATATACACATCAACGTTTCTTTTGCGACTTATGTTTTCTCACAGCAAAATAGGCAATTTGAATGAGTCCATTTTATTTCCATTGAGTTATTGCTATCATTATATAGTTACCCCCAGAATGACACAACCCCATTATAGCAGGCTTTGTATGACTAAGGTCTTCCATTAATGTAACCTCATAAATTTATAAAAAGACAAAATGAGAGTTCTTGTTTTTCCAGTGTGTTTATCAAACAATGAGTTCATATTGTTGGCTCTAAAAAGCTTACTTTAAAGTAATTAAAAGCAGTACATATGTCACCCAAGGGTAATTGCTGCTTATTTATTTATTGTTTCATAATTTACCTTCATTAGTTCAGAGTGACAGGGCCAGTTGCAGAACAAGCATCAAGTTATTAGCATGTTATGACCATTTGAACTCAAATAGTCAGTGGAGTGGAAATTTGAACAAACAGTACACCAACTTGAGCGTCATTCAGCAAGTGATGGAGACCTCAAACAGGAAAGAAAAGCACACAACTGAATGTGAGCAAACCTATTTTTCTGTGCCTCTAAGTGGAAAAAACAACAACAAAAATCACTGAGGTTAAAATGGATCCACAGATGCATGCACCATTTTATTTAAGTAACCAATCTGAATCATTGAGGTAAAGATGTTTTATCGGTCAAAGTAACTCATATTCTTAATTCAGAGTCATCTGATATAATCTCCATCTCTGTCTGGAAAACATCATCTCTGTGTGCCTATATTTCTTCTTTTATTTAAAAAAAATTTTAACATTTATTTATTTTTGAGAGACAGAGAGCGAGCAGGAGAGAGGCAGAGAGAGATGGAGACACAGAGTCCAAAGCAGGCTCCAGGCTCTGAGCTGTCAGCACAGAGCCCGATGCGGGGCTCGAACCCACGAGCTGTGAGATCATGACCTGAGCCAAAGACAGATGTTCAACCGACTGAGCAACCCAGGTACCCCTGTGTGCCTGTATTTCTGTGTGTGTGTATTATCTTGGGAAATTAGTGCCTTGATCTCAATTTTAAGCACTAAACACAGATCCAGTTTGAGGTTGAACAAATTCAATCAGTCTTCTCAATTATCTTTAGGAACATAAAGATACATTTGGATACATACTTTTGTTGCAAGTCCAGATATATGTTTCAAATGGTTGACATTACATGTAGGTAGGAATATAAAGATACATCAGAAAAACCGACCATTGTTGCTTTATCATTCCTAAATGCTAAGTGAACAGAACCATTATCTCATTCTTTAAATGAACATGAAATAAGCACCTGCAAAATTCTAGATGATTAGGCAGATATTAGATATTCAATTAGACATATGCAAAATACAGTGTATAAGAAGACTGTAGTGTTATGTTGATAAAATAATAAAAATGAATTATTTTTACTATCATTATTATAAACCATACTGATGGCTTGTTGTGAACTCGGTACCGTGGTCAACTCATTACATGCATTAACTCACATAATCTATGGAACAAGTTTTGACTCGCGTTTTGCACATGATGAAATGGGGCATCAGAGAACTAAGGTGTGTCTTACTCTGTGTCACATAACTCGTAGTTGTCAGAGCTGGGAACCAAAAACACACCATCTGAATCTAGATCCAAATGCCTTTACCGTATCCTGCTGTGCCTCTAGTAAAAATAGACAAAAGATACCTCTAAAAAGGTGTCACAAATACCATGATTACTAATATAAAAGAAAAGCAAATCAAGAGACAATTTATACAACATAGAACCTGGACACTGATCTTCGGAGATAAGCCAGTGTCCATGAGATAGATAAGCTCATGGAGAAACACTTGAGAAAAGCATTCAGATATGAAGTAATCTGGCAAAATGAGGAGACTGCGGCAGTTCAGTACGCTGTGATGGACGTGGAGAAGGCAAAGTGAGAGAAGTCTGAGAAGGAAGACACGGCAAAATGTTAAACTGCCTTATGTTCTCATGCTTCCAGATTGTTGTCATACATATGGTAGATAACTTTAAGACACATTCAGAGCAGAGTTTTAAAGTATCTGTTTGGGGCACCTGGGTGGCTCAGTCAGTTAAGCATCTGACTTAGGCTCAGGTCATGATTTTGTGGTTTGTGAGTTCAAGCCCCGTATCAGGCTCTGTGCTGACAGCTTGGAGCCTGGAGCCTGCTTTGGATTCTATCTCTCTCTCTCTCTGCTCCTCCACCACTCATGCTCTGTCTCTGTCTCTCTCCCCAAAATAACTAAACATTAAAAAAAAATAAAGTGTCTGTTTATTTTAATACAACTAAAGAGAAAATTGCATGTAACCCAGGGAGTCTGACTGGCTTAGTCCATAGAGCATACAACTCTCAAACTCAACAGTTCAAGCCCCGTGTTGAGCATAAAAGCCTACTTAAAAGTAAATAGATAAGGGGCTCCTGGGTGGCTCAGTTGGTTAAGCGTCTGACTTCAGCCCAGGTCACGATCTCACAGTTTGTGAGTTCAAACCAGCATCGGGCTCTGTGCTGACAGCTCGGAACCTGGAGCCTATGTCAGATTCTGTGCCTGCCCCTCCCCTGCTCACTCCCTGTTTCTCTCTCTCTCAACAATAAATAAATAAATAAATATATTTTTTTAAAGTAAGTAAATAAATGTATAAACTGTTACTGAAGTTTTTGAATGCATATTATGAGGCTGAAATATGTGTTTAATTTGAAAATAATGAATTGATTTAAAGAAAACTATTAAATAGTGGACCATAATGCATTACTATCGCAAAACATAAAATCCAAAAGATGACTTGGGAACTCTATCTGGGAACAAAATGCGGAGTTGTCCTGTATCCTATGAATAGTTAAAAATAGTTGAAAGATTAAAAGTATTTCCATGTTACACTTTTCATTTTGAAACTATCCACTCAACGCGACCTAGGTCTGGGTCGAATGTGGTTACTGACGAAGCCCTGGGACTTAGGAAAAGGACACCGATCAGGTGCCTGGGGTCATTTGGAGTTGGGCAAATGTGGGGCTACCGGAACCAGACAATGAAATGCAAGACATAGAACAACAGTTGCTTTGTTTTATGTTTTGGTGGCAGCAGGTTGGATTTCAGATTCAGAAATATTCAGATTGAATGCCCAGACACAGATATGGATGGGCTGGATCTTCAAAAAGTTGCTAAGCACTTCGACAAAGAAAATAACTTTCACCACTGCGACATCTGCACACATCAACAGAGCACAAGTCAAAACCGGATGGATATATTGCACACTGTGAGAATCGCATGATCAGACAATAGTTCAAGACACTTGTATTTAAGTATCTAGGACACACGAGAGAAATAGACTCACGGTCTATGTTGACCATATGCAAACATAATTTGCACGTGGTGGGTGGGTATTTAGTAGCTTCCTCAGTCTTCTTGCTAGATTCCTCCTCCCTTAGAATTTTAATAGTATACATACCATTAGGAGAACAAAGAATAGAAACAGTCATCGGATACCTCACTGGGGGAAGACAAGAGTCATCAAACTGCCAATCAACATTATCCAGATGTCTGCATCTGGTTACCTCATTCCTCACATCCTTTTCTCCCTCTAGCTAACTGCTTTCAATATGTAGTTTACTTGCTCTCACTCTTGTCACAACCTCTTCATAAGTGCCCCAATTCACATCCTGCAACTTCGCCATGCAGAAAATGAATAAACTTGCAGCGAACTAAGTTACTGAGTATGACACGGAACACATCCCTATTTTCCAGCTTTAGCATCATGCTCCATATGGGAACAGAGCCATGGCTCCCCTAAACCCTAATTGTTTCTCTCACCTTCACAAGAGAATGCTAGAACTCTCAGCTTGAAGGTTTCTCTGCTTATCTTTTTATCAGGCAATGAGCTCAGTTAGAAGGAAATTCTTATTTTAGACACTGGCTTAGGTTGAGGTGAAATCTGCTTCCTTGTAACTTCCAACAATTACTTCTAGTTCTGTCCTCTTGCCTAGGAAAAATATGTGTGTCCTCTTTTACCCATGACAATCCTTCATCCCTCAATATTTGCTGTGGTTAACAAAATTATGTCATTGTATTAGACAATCTCCATTACAGTATACTCACCTAACATCAACCTATTAGAAATTATTTTAAATGTGTGTATGTTTTATGAGGAACTATTCAAATATTCCTCAAAGTATACTTATATGTACCCGCAACTGAATTCTGCCTTACGATACCAGTATTAAGTTATATACAGCCTCTAAAAACATTTTTAAACAAGCGAACAATTATTTACTGGGGAGTAAAATGATGTTTTAATAATTAGAAGGAAATAAGGCATTTATTTTGAATGAAGTTCAAGTCTACCACTTATTAACAGTGTGATCTTGAGCAAACCATTTAATTATTTTATAGTTGGTAGATACAACACTTTTATTACATGGTTACTAATGGAACAATATTCTTTGTTTTGCTGGTCTCATGATGTTACACTCATTTTTTTTCCTACATCGTATATTCCAGGAAAACTCTAAGACATGAAATGTACTCTTTGTTCCTTTAAGGCACAGACCAATTGTCACATCCCTTGCTATTACCATGCATACAAATGTGTAGAGACTTTTCAAATGCACAAATATGTAAGCATCTGAGTCAACCTCCTAATAGTCATCGTTGGGAGCATCATTAGATCCGAGGTCGTGGCATGGCAAACGTAACAAATGGTGTTGGAAAAAGAGTGTCGACTGCTTGCTTACTAGAACACCTCTTTTATACTTGCTTTGGTTTATAGACCACTTTATTTCAGGAAAAAAAAATGTCACATCGAAAACTTGAAATTATTAAATGCATGGTAGCTAAGGAAACTGTTCTATCTTAAAATACATTACCCCAGGCTGTCAATATCCTTATCACCCTCTCCACTCTAACAATTATTTTTCCAAGGAAAAAAGAGAAAGGAGAATTGGCCAGAAATGGAATAGGGTTATGCAGGTAGATATGTGAACTGAATATTTTTAATTTTTTCCATAATATTGCTCCCACTTCTACTCCTTGACTTCAGCTTTGACAAGTGGAGGAAATTTTGCCCCCATACTTTTACTAGAGCCTTTTTAGATATGAGTCGCAAATGTAAATGTCTTAAGGACAAGAGTCTGTATCTTACTCCTGATGCTATTCCCAACTTCTAATGATTCTGGCACCTAATATGTGTGTAACAATTTTTTTAATGAATATATTACTACCCCCATAATGAACTCATTCATTATTCATTATTCATTCATCCATTCGGGGGTTCTAATAATTGCCTACGATGTTCCAATAAACTGTTTAAGCCTCCAATTTTGCTGCCCTTACCCTCCAGACTACTTCTAGAAAGTTCTTTTTAACATTTGAATCTCACCATGTCGTCCTCTTGCTTAAATCTCTCAATTAATCTCTAACACCCACTTGATACATTATATAATTTCCAAAGTACAAAATATGCTACCCTTCGCCAGTTGAGTTCAGGTCTACCTTTACAGATACTTGTCTTGTCAACCCCATGCTTGTTCTTACTCATTCTATAGCTACATCAGTCTGTGTTTCCTCAAATATCCTGTACTCCCTCGCATTGCCATGCGTTTGAGTATATATATGGTATACGTATTTTTTTCAACATTTCATCACATTTTCCTCATGAAGTCATGTTCTCATTAACATTAACAATTATTTACTGAGTTTCATTTTGTTTTGTTTTGTTTTTGTTTTTGTTGTATCAACAACTGTGTTAGACACTATGTAAAATACAGTACTTAATCCTTGAAACAGCCATTAAAGGGAAGAAAACCTACCCCCATCTTACAGAAGGGAAACTGAGGCCCAAAGATCTCAATCTACCCACTGTATTAAGCACCCCTAATGTAATAGAATCACCTCATTTCAAAGCAGATATTGGATTCATTCTGCCACTCTTTCCTTCCTTTTTTATACAGTGGGGGATTTGGTTTGCTAATTAGTAATCCAGGATTTTACTCCTAATTCTATTCATAAAATTGCTCTATAGTCTCCTTTCATATATTACCCTTACTTCATTTAGCACTAAAATAAACAAGTAAATAGACAAACTAGACACACGTGTACTAAATGAGATGGCTTTAACTTTCCCCCTAGCTTAACTAAACTGAGACAGATTTTTCCCGACTGTAGGCCCCTGATCTTCTTTTTCTTAGAATATTTCCCTTAGAAAACTTGCAGTTGTAAATTCTTTCTCTGTTCCTTTGAAATGTAGATCTTCTCTAGCCTCTTGCCAGTTTTATCATCCAGGAATGTTTCTCTCAAGGACCTACAGGCCATCTCTTTGAAGGGTAATCATAGTGGAAGGCGGGGTCTTTCTCTTTCATGCCCTGTGGGGATCAGTAAGAGCCAATCAGCAAATAGAGGTGGCCTGATTACACTGGCCAACCTCCTCACTAATATTCTCCAGCACTTGTCCCCGAGCTCCTCTCAGTGCTTCGGCACTCGTCCACCTTTTGTTTCAGTAGACTAGAGTTCAGTCTCTCTGCCTTATGATAATGGGTTTGAACAAAGTCTTTCCTGCCTCTTTAGCCCCGACTGGTGCAACTTTTCTTGACAATAGACACATATGCATAGACTTACATTATTGCTGTTTTCACCTCTCCCTTTCTCTCTCTCCTTGGAGTTTCAGATCTTTTTTAAAAAATCACTTCGTTGTTATCTGTAATGGGTCGAAGGAAGAAAGATATATATTCTATTTATCATCTGAGAAATATCCCTCTGTATATTCAATTTCTAAAAGGCAAGAAACAAAGCAAACAAGCAAACAAACACAAACAACAGGACTCCTGTTTCTTTAAGGAAGAGTATTTACATTAGCTGGGTAAACAATGTCTCCTAGAACTGTCATTAATAACTCTTTGAGGAAATAAGATTTTGAGCTTCTTTTCTTGATCTGAATTCCATGAGCATCATTTTTTGTCTTCTCTTTTAATATACTTAAGAATCAGCTCAAGGCGGGGCACATATTTGAGACTATCCATGTGTTGAATGATTTAATTAATTTACCAGTTTTCTCCAGATTATCTCCTCCATGAAGTCACTTTCACAATTGCTCCATACGCAATTCCTCATAAAATTGGTCCTTTGCTGGCAATGACACTTCTTCCAGATATTATAGCTGGAAATGGGTCTATTTTCTTCATATGATGACTGACAGACGTGATAGTGTTTCTTGAGAGCAGTTACATTGGTTCGATCTTCTTTACCTAGTAAAGCCTACCTTCTTGGTATCTGATTCCCAGAGATGAACTGTGTACAATCTGTATTCAAGGAAGTACATGTCTCTATAAGTCCCGATATGAGAAAATAACTTTAAATACATAAAAGGTATTTTAATAAGTTTTAAATATTTAAAATAATTTCGTTTACACTTTTCACTATACCCCATTGTTTTTTTCTTCATGTAAAGACTCCATAGGTTGAGAGTTTTTAACATTAACCCCAAGAATACTTGGGGACATTTTCTATATAAATATTTGAGAAATAATCAGGGGAGCCTGAGTTGAGTGTCCCACTCTGGATTTCGGCTCAAGTCATGATCTCACGGTTTGTGGGATCGAGCCTCGTGTCAGACTCCGAACTGACAGCACAAAGCCTGCTCAGAATTTTCTTTCTCTCTCTGTGCCCCTCGCCCACTCATACTCTCACTGTCTCTCTCAAAATAAATATAAATAAATAATTTTTTAAAAAAGAAAATAAGTAATCACATCAAGTAAAATTAACGTGTTGTGAGAGATTAGTGTGTTTGGGAGGCACAAACCATTTTACCAGATATTCTCGTTTTCCTACTAGTTTCTTCCCACCGAGATAATAGAATGATCTTTTAACATATAAATAAGTTAGTGTCACTCTTCTGCTTAAAATAAAACAAACAAAAAAACCCGAAACCCAAACTCCATTGCCTCCCCATGTCATGAAAAAACTTGCACACTCTCTTACCTAGCTTTCAAGATTCCAACTGGGTCTTTGTTGCCTCACTCAGGTCCAGGTCTGTGTCAAGGATCTCCACGCGTAGCTAAAGGTCACATGACCTGAACCTCTAGATGATTTGGCATTCTTCACATTGTACTTCAAAACATGCATTTTGAACTACATTCCCTAAAGTATTTTCAATGCATACGTAATGTTTAAAAAGTCGAAGGCATTTCTTAATACATTAGACCACACGATCCTCCATCTGGAGAGTGAAAATAATTACAGTCTATGGAAACTTTTTTGATGATATTAAAATGCTGCTTGTGGTTGACATTGTTTTCAGGGTCAGCCGAGTTAAGCTCGCTTAGAGAAGAGAGGGTTTTTCATTTTGATAATTTGAAAACACTCTTCTGAGGGAGAGAATGATGTCAGTGATATTGCTTCTTTTATGTTTAAAGGATAAAGAAAAGTCTTACTTTTATCAGACTCGGAAAGAAGTGACACTCAACTAAATATTTAAAGAGGGTCTTATACACCTTAGAAAAGGTTTAAATGAATTCTTCGTGGAAATAGCATCTACAGAGAAAAGAGGAAATACATTAAACTTCAGCATTTATTGTAGTTTATTATAAGAATTTATATGAGACTATGAATATCATTTAATATACCATATAGTAGCATACATTTTAATACATTTAAAGAACATATTCTGAAACTCTGTTCTAGTGAAGTATGACACCACTCTGAGAATAAAACTGGCTCATTTTCACCCCAGCCCTGACATTTATTTTTCTTTAGCAACAATTTAAATGACTTTTAGGCACTCACTCAAGGAGTTTTATACATTACTCTGCCCATGATAAAAAAAAAAAAAAAGTGTACTGATCTCCAAGTCTGACTTGATTTCATTGTTAACTTCCTTACCAACTCGATTTTACATCACTGTCTTTGTCTATGCTCTTCAGCCTTTTAATTTCGGTGGGAAATACCCCATTTCAGACTTTAGGAAATAATTATCTCTCTCTTCTCAGAACCAACTTCTACAAAGGAGTGAAGGATTGTGTGATAGAAATGGATGATATGGGACTGAAGTGTCTATAAGAATGCTGAAAAGACAGATTTCTGCTTCGGACATTCAGGTGCATGCAGGAAGGTGGACAGCCTGGTGAACATGGCTAGGAAAAGCCTAGAGGATGGAAAGAAACCATCGTTGCCGCTTCCTTTTTTTTTCAGATGTGTCTCAGTTAACAACCACATTTTGAGAAGAGAAGGGAATTGTTTTTAGGCCAGAAAGAGAAATCTTTACCTGACAGTGACCATGCCTTTTCTATTTAATTCAACTTTGCTTAGTAAATAACCCTGCAAAAGAAACAAAAACAAAAACAAGTATAGTTTTAATAATGATGATGATTTATGAGAACCATGTTGTAAGACTAAACAGACCTATACAAAGAGATACAGTCTCTATCTGACTTTGATATCGTGACTTAGACATTTTGTTGTTAGTACAGAATCCCATACATCCTCGATACAAAACAGACAGAGATTCCTGTGTTCTCGTTGCTTTTTTGTACTTGACTTATATATACTTATTTCTTAAATGTGGTGGCACATGTGGATTATACGAGCAGGTTTTGAAATCCTAACGGTGATGGCTTACCACATACTAATTTAAATCAATATGTGTAAGTGTGAACCAGAACTCAGTTTTTTTTAAAACTTCTCAAGTGATTCCAACGGTGCAGCCAATGTTCATGAACATTGATATAAGTCATTCTTTTGAACTTAGAACTAAAGGTAACTAAATAAATATTATTATCTTTTTATAGAAACAGTAAAATGTACAGAAAAAGGTATCAATTTTAGTTTAAAAGTTGCCTGGATCAAATTTCACTGCCCCTTATATACACAATTTTTTGTAATTATAAAATGGAGATGAAATTACAAACCTTACATAGAAGTTGAAAAGATTATAAATCATAGGAAATGTCTCCCATATTATTAGTGAATAAATAGTTGCTCATAAAACAGACATGATTTTGTTATATTGTCAGATAAATTATATCTCACAATGCTAATTTCTTCTCTCCCTATACTTTTGGCCGTCTTTTTTTTTTCCCCTGCCATCAGAAATTTAATGTTGGGGGTGGCAAGGAGGGAGGGGTGATAAACTTATCCCAATCTTCAATTTCAATGTTTTAGGTGAAGTTGATACTTCTTTGCCTGTGAGATCAGATCTGACCAAAATAGTAGACTCTATTCCAGAAATATGTTGATTGGTCTGGAGAAAGAAATTTAATCCAGTGTGAGCCAATGAGAATAGATACCCCAACTTTTGTTTAAACTGCTGAAACACAGGGAATTCCTTCGTGTTGGATTTACAGTGCAAAGATAATAAGACTGGAGTCTCGTCAGCCGTCTTGCTATCAAGTTGATTCTGGTAACATAGAGGAGAGCAGAATTGGAAGTAGAGAGACCAGATCTTGGTGGATTTATAAAAGTCCCTTAATGAAGTGGTTCCTCAAACTAAATAAGCTCATGAACTACCAATATATTTTTTTTCTTTCTTTCTTTTCTTCCCTATCCCTTACCCTTGCCGTGCGTTAGTCTATAGCTTAAATTGCATTTTCTGACACTTCCAACAGAAAGATTCTTAAATATACACACATTAAAAAACCACCTTTTATTATTTTCCTACCCTTGTATATCCTTATAATTTATGATCTGAAAATAGATAACTACTTATAGTTCACAAAATAAATCATTAATGTATGGCTAATTTCTTTTTATATACTTCGTTTCCAAGCATAGAATAGCTTTGACTTATTTCTCTTCTTGAAAAATCACATCTCTGCAAAAATTTAGATGAGTTGTTAAACCCCTATTCTTGCTGCAATATTCACTAAGAATTATTTTCCTCCTTCTCCTGATTAGCTTGGATCTAACATTAGTTACTCCTACTTTATACAGGAAAGCAAGAGTCTGTCTTAAACATCTTTTCACTTCCACATTTAGTCCAATGGCTACTGCAGATTACAATCTCTATTAATATTATTGAATTAACTGAATTACCTTTTCCCCAAATTAATAAAATGTCAGGTTATCTTCATGAATACAATTGCATTATTAAAAGAAATACAGCAATATCTTGTATGTTTGACGATGCCTCAAACTTTTCATTTAATTCCAGGTATGGCCCTTTTGGAAGAATAAGAAATAATGGCAAATTAGACTAGTCCTATAAGAAATTATCTGGCTGAAGGATCCTGGGTGACTCAGTTGGTTAACCATCCAACTTTGGCTCAGGTCATGATTCCACGGTTCATGAGTTTGAGCCCTGCCTTGGGCTCTGTGCCAACAGCTCAGAGCTTGGAGCCTGCTTTGGATTTTGTGTCTCCCTGTCTCTCTCTGCCCCTCCTCCACTTACACTCTCTCTCTCTCTCTCTCTCTCTCTCTCTCTCTCTCAGAAATGAATAAAAACATTTAAAAAAAAAGAAATTTTCTGCCCGAATCACTGAAATTTCTCTATTTAAAGCAACTGAAAAAACTTGAGGTATCTCTTCGGATGGTTGTTTTTAACGTTTGAAGAACAGTTCTATATTGAACTAGAGACCAGAACTAAAATGAGTAGTAAAATTTATAAAGGAATTGGGAGAATATGGAAGACATGTTGAACAAATAAAAAGATGCACATTCAACAAATAGAAAGATGTTTTTCGTCTTCAGAGAAGGAGAAGTTCTTTGTTCTTTCTAAAGCTCTGAAAGAAAGAAAAGAGGTGAGTTAGAGGATAAGTAGAAAGCCTTTGCACTTCTACAAGTTTTGATTCCATAATGTTTTATGAATATTATTGACCTAGAAATTAAGAGACCAAGACAACATCCAAGTAATGACCATCAAGTAGTTGTGTAAACATTTAAAAATAATTATGCACGTTCTTTGTTGCTTCATTTGCTAGTGAGTTGATAGGATCTAAGTGATCTAGCATATTTTTCCCAGCTTAAGACTTCCATCCTTTTGTCTTCATTTCTTTTGAGCTATAGTACATCTCTACTTAAATTTTTTTAATCTTAATTAATATTTACCTTGATGAACAGTCTAGAATCAAATTAGAAAAATTATGTATATAACTGAAAATGTTTAACTGTATATATGAATGAAAGTGAACTATTAGCATACAAATTAAGAGTTTTAAGTATCTAGGATAAAAGTAAAAACTTTAATTTGCATGCATTTCAAATAATTCTATAATTATCATGATTAGCAGTATATCTAAGTTTATTAAATTATATTTGCCATGAATTTGGGAGCATATAGTTTAAAAATTACATCCTTCACATCTAAATAATAGCAATATAGATGTCATTAACACTCACTGTGGAGGTTGAAAAGAAGAGGAAAACTATACCACTAAATTTGCATATATCTTATGAAGAAAAATATTGGGAATGTATAATAAATAATGTAATTTTTAAATAAGAAATTGAGAAACAATGCACATATTTCAGAAAGATAAAAATAGTGTATATCTTATCAAGTGATTACTATGCAACTTTAAGTAAACATTGTAGAACACAATAGGAAGATTGGTTTAAGATTAGAGAATTCTGGGGAGCCTGGGTGAGCTCAGTCAGTTAAGCATCCATTTCCTGGCTGAGGCTTAGGCCATGATCTAGTGGTTCCTGGGATCGAGCCCTGTGTCAGGCTCTGTGCTGACAGTGTGGAGCCTGTTTGGGACTCTCTCTCTCCCTCTCTCTCTTCCCCTGCCCCACTTGTACTCATGCATGCTCTCTCTCTCTCTCTCTCTCTCTCAAATAAATATATTTAAAAAAAATGGTAAGAGAATTCTCTTAGTATCGGATTGGAAAAGACTATGTTAATGCAAAGATTGTGATGGCAAAATGTTTCCCTTAAAAGTTTCTTAAGGAATCACATACAAATGTGGGCAGAGGGAATCAATTACTGCTTTAAGCATTTTTGCACAAGTTTCTGAGCTACAGATTATTTAAGAGTTGCAAATGGTACTTGGGTGGATGTTTGGCCTTATTTAACATTTTTATAAATGATCTCGAAGAAAGAGAACAGGAATATGGCTTACCGATGATTCTAACCTCTGTCACCTACTGAAATATTGAGTAAGCAGGACTCTATTTCAAAATTTCACTCAGTGTGAATGACCAGGCAATAAGGGGAACTCTAAGGTCATATTTTTAAATAATTAAATCATAATTACACTAGTATAAAATTTGAGGGAGCTAATTTGACACTCCCCAGCCTCCCACCTCCAATCACCACCTATGACAAAAATCTTTGAAACCTTTAAAAATAATTCCTTTAAGTTACTGGAGAGATACGGTGATTTGGTCTAAAAATCCAATATGACAACAGGTCCAACTGGAAAAGATATTGGAAATAAAGAGAATTATAATATTCTTTTCTTTTATTTTTTTAAACATTTATTTATTTTTGAGAGACAGAGACAGAGCATGAATGAAGGAGGAGCAGAGAAAGACAGGGAGACACAGAATCCGAAGCAAGCTGCAGGGTCTGAGCTGTCAGCACAGAGCCCAAAGCAGGGCTCAAACTCACGAACCCTGAGTCCATGACCTGAGCCAAAGTCAGATGCTTAACTGACTGACTCACTCAGGTGCCCCAGGGAATTATAATATTCATAATAATAAACACTGAGATCCTACTTTGTGTCAGCCTTGCAAGCATTCTATGAAGATTAAAATCTTGTGAAAATCCTTAGAGTTCCCAGTTTCTATCTGGAGAAGACAAAACTCTTTCATGATTAAAAGCAGTGGTTCTCATGTCAGCACATTAGGCAAATAAGACTAGAGACATTTTTGGTAGTCATAACCAGGAACGTGGGGAAAAGACGCTAGTGGTAAGCATCCAGCAGTGCATAATGCAGCCCCTGTCCCCACCCCAAAAAATTACCTGGCCATAATGTTGTCAGTAGAGCCGTAGAGCCCACACTAAAAATCTCTAGCTAGGAAAGAAGCCTGAGAATTTGTCCCTGCAACTCCTTCCTACACTTTGTATTTAGAGTTTCACGTTAAACAGACAGGCAAATGGTTTAAAGATCAATAAACAGATAGGGAGACTTTGACATAACACAAGCTAAAATAGAAAGAGATCATTTTATTTTATATTGTGAATTCACTAAAAACATATAAAAATGTTGAACTAAATGATGAGTAAACCTGGAACCTACCATCAAGGCTTTCAAAATCATCTTGAATGGAGTAGATGCAAAGAAACAAACAAAGAAACAAAAGAGAACAAACCAAAAAAAAAAAAAACAAAAACAAAAACAAAAGAGCAAAAGGACATACAACAGAATGAAGTAAACCAATAAAATAAGTTGAAATACTTGGAGTTTCAAGTATAAAATAAACATGAAAATGTTATTTCTGGCTTAGGAAATCAAGAATAACTTAATAAAGAAAGCTAGATTTTTTTTTAACTTGGCAAATAGGAAGATTTTTAATAGAAAACAAACGTGTCTATTTGGGCAGCAATATGAGTTCTATCTCTCCTTCCCTCTCCAAATCATCCATTCACTCCCCTCAATTCAGAAATGATACAATGTGGATAACGTGTTATTTGGGGAGGAATGTGAAGGAAATGCACTGGTCTGATAAGAAAGGAGTAAGGGACGTTTTCTAGGGGATGCCAATTTTGAATAGGGTGAATGTGGAAAAGTGAGTGAAAGGGCAATTTCAGGTAGAGAAAAAGCTCCAGGAAATCAATGACAACCTGGAAGGAAGTAGATGGTGTTTTCTCTGTTTGTAGTATCCTCCTTTTCTCCCTACAAAGAAAGCATCAATATCCTTCAGATCTTTGCTCTGAAATTCTTCCTTGGGAAAGCTTTCTTTAAATTCTGTGCTTTGATTTAAATTCTTCTACCACTAGTATAAATATCACCATGTTCTTCTCTTTTATACCACTTGTCACAGAACAATTTTATATGTATTTGCTCATTTGCTTAGTGTCTGTTTCCCCACCAGACTGTGAGAACCATAAGTTCAGGGATCAGCTCCAATTGTGCTCACCCAATATAGAGCACAGTAGTTTCCAGAGAGTTGGTGTATAATAAGAATTTATGGGAAAATTGAGATACATGAAATAATGAAGGAAGACACAAAATAATATTGTTGGAGTATTAAAATATAATCTATAACAAGATGGATTTTGATTTAGAAGAGGATAATAAAACCAATTAAGAAAGATCTTATTTGTTTTGTTAAAAATGCTGACCCTTATCCTATGAGCAATGAAAAGTTACTAGAATATTTTAATGAGAATTGGGGGGTTCGCAGTCATACTTTTACCTTACATGACGGATTTTAACAATAATTTAAAAGTTGGATTTAAGTTTGGGGATAATAATAGAGGAGAGGTGAATAATCATGAAAATGTTATAATTGTCTAGAGATGAAATGATGAGTCCCTTAGAAGAACTGTGTTCTAATATGCATTAGAAAGAACTCTGTTTCAGAATTTCACTTAGGCACGAAAGGTAAATTAGACCGAAAGTATGGAAGACTTTTCACATAGCAACTGTTACCATTTAACTTCAGTAGAAAACAGTTGAACTCAATTACCTTTCCTGAGTGTCTGTTATATTTCCAAAATGATCGGGGTGCCATTGTGTGTGGATACATGTCACTTAGGTATGTTACTCTTCTTCAGAGATACTCTTCTTTGGAGATAATTTACGACAAATCCATCAATGCATTGTTGTGCTCTAAATAAAATATATTCCCCAAGCATAAAGTCATACCCTGTCTATATAAATGATGCTGCCAGAAAAAAAGCTAACTACATGATGTATCTTCAAAGTCTTAAGACAATTTATTATAGTGGATTTGATTTTAAAATGGAACCATAAATTACATACAGCACTAAAAATTATAAGGTTTAATGATGAGCTTTACGGGAACTCTCATCTGAGACGAATGTTGCCATAAAAACCTAAATCAGCATTTAATGAATGACAGAAGCTGGAGAATATAAGAGCCTTGCTAGTTGAGAAAGGCTTAAAAGACTTACAGAAAGAACCTGGGTCAGAAGGTAAAATTCTGCACCTCCTCCGTTCAACCCCCTGAGCACCGAAAGGCTCTCAAATGGCATCTCTTCAAGGTATGTAAACGTCTCTGCCTTGGAGAGGACAGCCTTGATCTGTGCTGGACCTAGCCTTTCATTTTTTAATGCTCCAAGTGAGACAAAGAATTAGTAGCGGAAGCATCTGTCCCTGCACATGCTGAACAAAGGATAAATCCTGTATTTAGTGCAGTTGCACACAAAGGAGAGAGCGATCCAGAAATGTAGAGAGGGAAAAAAAATTTTCCTAGAGTGTTAATAACAGGTCAGTAATTACTCTGAAAAGAACGGAGACAGAATTCTACAGAGGATCTGACCCACCCTGTTAGACACCCACGCTGTTTTCTTTGGGGATAGTAATTTAATTTCAATGGGAAATTATGTTTTCTGGCTGCGATCTCTATTAAATATTTAATTAAAGTTAATGGAAAACCTCCTTTTAAAAAAAGCAGTCAAACACTAGAACGCTAGAAAACATGTTTTACCTCCTTTCGGCTGTTACTCTTCTGAAAATAACAGATCATTACTGTTCTCAATGTTAGGAAAAATCCAAATGGAAATATATTAACCAAGTCGTCTTCCAAAGCTGAGTTATAGGCAGGAAGGGAAATAATCTATTTTTCAAATAATATAGAACATAACTCTTTATGACAATATTTTATAGGGAAATGGAGAAATTTCAGTAGTGGTTACTTACATTATTATTCCCTTTCGGTAATGCCTAGATAAAGGCATTAGGTATGCAGGAAAATTTTATCTGGTTCAGATGGCAAAAGATAAGTGAAAGGATTTCATTGTAAAAAGTACTCAGTGAGCCAGGCTTCAAAGGATAATGAGTATCTAGGACCTTCTTGGATATTAAATTAAGACTTCTCCCTTCTCTTTGACAGTGCTGGGAGGAAATCTGCACGCTCAGTCTTCTGGACGTGTGGGTATATTTAGAAACTCACAAAGGAGGCATTCGAAGACCTGAATATGTCCTTACACCTACCAAACTGCAAACAGCATAATGGGCGTGGTGACTAGCTTTTTTTTTTTTTTAAACAAAAAAAACCTTCCCTCTACTCTAAGAACGAATACAATCAGGACCATGTCTGTCTTATTTATTTTTGAGTCGCTAGCACTCCATACAATGACTCTCATAGCAGGAATTCAACAAAACGTTGTTCAATGAAGAAATATATTTTAGCCAGATTTTTTAATAAATAGGACACCTGGGTGGCTCAGTCAGTTGAGCATCCAACTCTTGATTTCAGCTCAAGTCATGATCCTAGGGTTGCGGGATCAATTCCTGCATCAGGCTCCATGCTGAGTGTGAGATTCTCATTCTCTCTCCCCCTGCCTCTCTCTTCTCTAAAATAAAAAAAGAAAGAATGGAAGAACAAAAGAACGAGAGAGAGAGAGAGAGAGAGAGAAAGAAAGAAAGAAAGAAAGAAAGAAAGAAAGAAAGAAAGAAAGAAAGAAAGAAAGAAAGGGAGATGGGTTTTATATAATGCTGTGATATGGGTTTGTGTGTGTGTGTGTGTGTGTGTGTGTTTGTTAAAGTAATACTTCCTCCATTGACTCTTAATTTTCTTTTTCCTAAAATCATGATAATACAGAAGAATTGGAGTGATAAATGCATACCTTTAAAATAGTTAAGTACTATTTCATTAAATAACTGGAGAGAAAGAATGGCATAAATGTTACAATCACTGTTATTTGATGTTAGCCTTTATATTTGCGTTTAGTCCACATAATAGTGTAGAAACAGAGAAGGGAAAGCAATGGAATGAGAGATGGGCGTGAATAGTGCAGTGTGCAGCTCACCATCTTTTCTCCCCCTGAAATTACTCCTCTGTATCTTATCAGGCTAGAATTGACTGGCCACATCCGAAAATTAGGAAGTGAACTTTTCCCTGAAAACTTGCAAACTCCCATTTTCTCTGGAATAGAGATAATTAGGTGGACTTCCTTGTCCCGCTTCTCTTAAATTGGACCTAACTCAAAGCCTATTATGTTAGTAGAGTATTTAATTGAGAGAAGTATTTCCCAATCTAGTAAGAATATGAAAACAAGATGGCAAGGACGAAAGGCGAGCTTTGTGCCAGATGGAAGAGGACAGAAATGAGATAAGAAGAGAATAGGCTAAAAGGTCTCGCCAGAGGAGATGTTCAAGTAAGAAAATGCAGAAAAGAAAGTTGGGCAAAGAACAGCAGAAGGAGAGGAAAGTAAACAATATTCAAAATAGAGGTGAAGTACAGACAAATTTCAAAGCAGCAAAATACTTGCATTTGTTTATATTTTTAAAAAACGGTAAACTGCCAAAGGAAACATTTAATATAAAAAAGTTAGATGATGTTGTTTGGAATAAAAGTTTTTTAATGCTGTTTATGACTCGGCGCCCTAGAATCAACGCCACTTTCTTTGAAGTCATCAGGTCTCGGGGGCCCTGGGTGGCTCAGTAGGTTGAGCCTCAGACTTCGTTTGGCTCAGGTCATGATCTCGTGGTTCATGAGTTCGAGCCCTGCATAAGGCCAGCTATTGTCAGTGTAGAGCCTGCTTCACATCTTCCGTCCCCCTCTCTCTCTCTGCCCTTCCTCACTTGCGCACTCTCCCTCAAAAAAAAAAAAGTCTTAAAAAATAAATAAATAGAGCCATCAGATATCAAAAAAATCAACAGGTATCACAAACACAGAGTTCTTGACAAGCATTTATTCTTACTAGGGGTGTAAACAGAATGGGAAGGCCTACGTTAAATCCTGGTGATACTTTTTGCCTTTAAGAGAAATCCTGAAAGCAGACATCTTTGATTTATCCCCTTTCTTCATTCATGTCTATCCCTGCAATTCCTATTGATGTACCTCCAAGCCATCCCCCCATTTCGTTCGTTTTTCTCATCTTTTTATCCTATGAGAACCGTCCTATACCATCCCCTTTATGAAGAGCTATAGCCTTTAATAGGAACTTTTCATTCTGTCTAGATTCTATGCCATCTAGTCTTCACACCACTACCACCAGAACTTTAAAATGAGGAAATAAATTGTTTATTTTAAAACAATTCAGTGATTTTCAATCACACTGAAAAGGAGTCAAAGCTCTTCCTCCTGCCTTACAGAGCATGGGCTGCAGTGCTGTTTAGAATCAACTGCTTTCTCCTCTATGAGATTATGCTAGTCCTCTCTTTATGTTACTTGCCCAGAGGAGAACTACACTTACTCAGCTGTTGCTAAGCTTGGAAATCCGCACTCTATGGGGCAAAGAAGTCACAGGCTACACACAGACATCTAAGTCCATAAGCTATTCAAGAACTGGATGTAGCATCTACCTCTGTCTTTTCATTCAACCCAGCCGTTATCCACTCATGCTGTAGCCTAAAACGCGAACAACCTCTATCATGTATTTGTAAGACGCAGGGAGCATAAACCAACATTTTTGGGTCATACAGTACAGAGTGTACCAGAGGACTGGTTGACTATAGAATAGTTGACTGTTCTATTCATTTTAATATTTTTAATGTTTCATTAGTTTTTGAGAGAGAGAGAGAGAGAGAGAGAGAGAGGGAAGGAGAGAGAGAGAGAGAGAGAGGCAGAGCACAAATAGGGGAGGTGCAGAGAGAAAGGGAGACACAGAATCTGAAGCAGGCTCCAGGCTCTGAGCTGTCAGCACAGAGCCAAACATGTGGCTAAAACTCGTGAACCGTGAGATCATGACCTAAGCCAAAGTTGGATGCTTAACCGACTGAGCCACCCAGGTGCTCCCGCTTTAATTTTTTTTAATGCTTATTCATTTTTGAGAGACAGAGAGAGACAGAGTATGAGCAGGAGAGGGGTGTAGAGAGGGAGATACAGAACCCAAAGTAGGCTCCAGGCTCTGAGCTGTCAGAACAGAGCCTGACATGGAGTTCAAACTTATAAACTGTGAGATTGTGACATGAGCCCAAGTCAGACACTTAATTGACTAAGCCATCCAGATGCTCCTCTCTTCACTTTAAAGGCAAAAGTTAGAGACTTTCTCGTATGGAGGACTTCAGTACACTGTTGGTCAAGCAGTAACATAGGTGATGTTAGTGGAGTGTGCAGGCTTTATTTCACGGGCAGAGAGACAAGACAGCAAGTTCAGAGGCAAAGCATTTGGGTGTTTGGGGGCATAACTACCCAGGATTACTGAAACAGAAGAGGAGGGAAATGTCAAAAACGAAATGGCATCTGACATCAGAGTTTGAGAGAAAAAAACATTTGATGAGTCCCCCAAACTGTATGAATATGTATTCATTCGTTCATTCGTTATGAAGGAATTCAAATAACAAAATTATTTTCTAGAAGAATTGGGACTAAATTATTCCTTGTGAAATAAGCAATAAAAGAAACATTTAAATCCTGCATGCTTTAGTACACATTGTGATTTTTACCAAAGCCATCTTCACCTGACTTAGGCAAGAACAGGTGTTTACTAAACTTCCACCAGCAAAATAATTTTATTTTGCATGCGTGTAGTTTGGTAAAGTTTATATTAACATTGACTTTATCCAGCATTTGAAGTAAATGGGCTGCTGTGATTATCCAACACAACAGCCTGAAGTTTAAGGGACTCTTTTAAGTAAATCTGAGTGAGAATGTTCATAAGTGCTTGTGAATTGAAGCTGCAAGTGGCTTAATCTAAATCACAGCATGGGTAATTGTAGTAAATCCTCTGCACACAGCCAACAATTCACCAGAGGCCAGATCTGGGACAATCTTGTTCTCGAGCCTGAAATTGTGAATGGGTTTCTAAAAAAGGCATTTTGCATCCGTGAGCTCATAGTGGCTTTAATTTCTGATTAGGTTATCTCTAAATTCAACATTTGTTTCATCGAATAAAATATGGACCATTATTTTTCTTTCATAATAATAACTAACAGAAAAATGGAATTTAAAAATACTTTAAGCTTTAAGTTTTCATAAATGGCTTAAAACAATACACAGGTCTAGTTTTTGATGTGAGTGTTGAAACTTACAATTTGGCCAGGTTCGGGCAATATGCCGTGAATTTGAAATGAGGAATGGAAGATTTAAATATGTGGCATTGTCATTTTATAGGTTATTGCAAGTCAATACAGGAAGCAGTTTTGTGATGCCAGTGCTAAGTCACAGACTCTTTTCAGCACACAGCAAATATGAATATTATGAGCATCAATAAATGTTTCTAAACATACGTGCATTCCTGCATTTGACATTGTGTGCCATGCGTACAAGCAATTGGTGAATTAGAAGATAAATAGGGGCACCTGGGTGGCTCAGTCAGTTGAGCACTCAACTCTTGATCAATCATGATCAGATCATGATCCCAGGATCATGGGATTCAGCCCTGCGTTGATTTGCATGCTGAGAGCGGATCCTTCTTGGGATTCTCTCTTTTCTCTATGTCTCTTTCTCTCACCTCTCTCTGTCTGTCTCTTACCCACTGGTGCTCTCCCTCAAAAAAAAAAAAAAAGATGAATAAATTGGATTCTAAATATATTTTCACCTATTTTAAGGGGGGTCAAACACATTACTGAGGACATGAATGGGTTTATGGCATGACTGGACTGGGATTGTTTCGATTTGAAAGGAGAGGTTTACTGTAGAATATATGGAGCAAGATATACGAGAATGGGGGTATGTTCCAGTTTCCAAAATGGTTTTAAGACATCTTTGGTAAAAATTTGACCGAATCACGCAAGGATGTTGAATGCCTTTATCACCCACACCATATTCTAATTTTTCCTTCCAACTAACATCAAGTTTCAACATATAAGGATTGAAGATTTTTTTCCTGCTGCACATGAGCATCAGATATAACAATCTAGTGGCCAAAAATTGTATGTTTTTAGAGTTTGTATACTAACTGTCCCTCCTTCTCAGCCAGCACTCATTTTTCTCTTCAACTTTACGTATTCCAACATAGTATCATCCATGCTTTCTAGTGATGCCTGTATATTGACTAACATTAACAGCGTGACGAAGCCCCATAACAAATAGATCTATGTTAACACACCATCATTTGCTGCTTTTGGAGATTTTTTTTCCTTTGGGTTTGACTTTGTTAGCTATCGTCAAATTTATTACATTACCTTGGATTTATTTTCTGACTGTTCACTGGGAGGAATTCTACACTACTCTTCTCGGTTTTAGAATGAGAACTGGATTTCGTCCTCAGACCCCCCAGTACTTTGATTGTCAAACCTAGTGAAGCAGGAGTCTTCTGCCACTCCTAGATGCTCAACTATATCAACTAATGTGCCTAGTGAAGGAGCCCTACTCCCAATCACTGTCATTTACGATGTTACTGTCACACTGTTAGATTCCCCCGTGCACTGAGCATAGCATGAAATAATACCAGTAAGGATTTGAGTTGTCAGGAAAAATCTCACCCTCTAATTTGTTGGCAAAGCATGACTTGGACACTCAAGTGTGTGTAAAGATTGTATACAAATCCACTGCCCGTTTTGTAACCCATGCTTCATTTCTTCCATAGACATTTTCCAATATATTCTCTGTCTTTGGATCTCTCTGAAACTCTCTCTCTCCTTCATTCTTTCTCTCTTTCCACCTCACTGATAAAGCTTCACTCCATCTAAGATATAACAGATATGGCTCTAAATATGGAGGCGTATCCATCAGAGGTGCTGAGGAGGTGGGTCTGCAGTCCAATGTGATACTGAAAAAATGTTCCTAAAAATGAACATACTGCCCTGAGGGAACAGAGCCCACAGGCACTCCTCTCAAAATGAGAGTAGACGAAGAATAAGATGAAGGGCCCTAAGGTTCTCCCACCTCAATGTTAAGGTGGGTTTGTACATTGCAGAATCTTCCCTAACCTGCAGATTTCCCCAAGTTTGTCTTTCCCTACCCAGGGATACAAGCCAGGCTCTCTATATAAGATCTAAGCAGTGCCAGGTACTCAGAAGAAAACTCATATTGACCTGAAATGTCAAGGCATAATTCTGTGGTTTGTTAAGATGCTTTTAACACTCCACTGTGGTGTGTAATGCGCATACCTGAGCTGCTTTTGAATCGTATCTGCACATAGTGAACCTCTAGGACATCTCGTCTGCTTTGACCATATTTCTTCATGAGGGTCTAACTGTCATTAGATGTTCTCATACACAGAACAGCTTATGCCTGTGAAACATGAGATCGAGAAGTAGGGGAGAGTGAATCAATAATTCAACAAAGCATGCAAGACAGTACACCTTAATTCTAGTCTGCAGAGGACATTTTCTATCCTTTCAAGTTTTTGAGTTCCGTGGGTGAAGCTAATTCCTTTCTCCCCTCCATCCACATTCCTTCCGAGATGATGAATTGGGACGTGCCATCACACACCTGCACACGAGATCTAGGGCATAGGGAAATGTAGCTGTTAGTATGATTGGTAGAAGAGACTAGAGACACCAAGAGTGGAAGTTCTACGAATTGAGCATAAATCCATTAACCCTAACCATCATGTAAAACACGAAGACCAATAAGCAAAATACAAGACAGATACTAACTTTATGTGTTTTCTCTGGATAAAGAGAAACTCAAAGGATTTAAGGATATTTTTTCTTAAAATGTAGTTTTCTCTCAGTATCTATGTAGCCCTGATGGAAGAAAAGGAAAAACAAACAAACAAACAAACAAACACAAAGCAAGAAACAGGCAAATATATAATCTCAGACATAGAGAGAATGAACTGTAAAAAACAGCTCTTTTGTAAACTCTTTTCCAAGTATATCCAAACAAATATAATTGTTTGGATTAAATTTATAAAATTTCTTATCTGCATCATAATGCGCTCCTTTTAACTGATAGAAATTTCTAAATTCATGAAATTATTTTGCTATTAGAGTTGTTTTCAGATCTTAAGGAAGAAAGTTTTCCAATCCTTTGTATCTTTACAAAAATACGATATTCTAGCTGTAGGATTATTTTATCTCAAAATTGGGGAACTCTGGGGCTACGGTTGAAGAATATGCATCGGCAGGTCTTCCATGAGGCATGTTGGTCATGGCTTAATCAGTATTTATAACCTTGCAGTGTGACGAACCTTGAAGTGGTCATGTTATTATATGGTAGGAAGCCTGTGCAGGAACTCAATCTTGAGAGATGCAGAACAGCCACAATCAGAAACATAGGTGAGAATTAATCTATCCTGAAAAGAATGTAAAAGAGACAGTTGGGGTCAAATGAGTAAAGGATGAAGGCAGAAGTAGGAAGCACACCAGCTCGCCTGCTGTGAGAAGCCTGCCTGTCTATATGCTTAATAGGTTTTCAAGTCCCTCTCCCATCATATTGCTCTCTTTTAGGTACATAAACCCAGCACCAATGATTTTTTTAAATCTGAGCTGACATGATTCTCCCACACCCAACTCAACCTGCTTCTTTGATAATCTTCCTGTTCTCAGTAAATGGCAACTCATTCTCCCCCCAAGTGTTCAAGTCCAAACCCTTAGAGTCATCCATGACCCTCTCCTCCTTTCATACTTTACATTCCACCCACTCGCAAATTCTCTAAGTTCTACTTTCAAAATTATCAGACTATATGCAGAAACTGAACACTTCTCATGATCGCCCCTGCCAGCACCCTGATCTGACTCACCGTCATCAGTCACTGAATTATGGAGGTGACCTTCCAACTGGTCTCACCTCTCCCCCTTTGGCCCTTCATTCCTTCTTCTCCATTCCCCTGCCTCCCTGTCTCAACAAAATAGTCAGAAAGATTCTGTATAGCATGAGTAAGATCCTACACTCCACCCTGAAGCCTACAAGTGGCTCCCATTTTAATGTGAGTGAAAACCAGTTATCCCAATGAGCTGTGACATTCTAAGTCTACCTCCCAACCCCTAGTTCCTCCACCACCCCCGTCTCTAAGAAACCATGTCCTATTTCATTACTGCTGTTTATTTCACCCTAGGCACAATAGTTTGCTGGTATGGCACTCATGACCCCTTCTTCTTGGAATATTACCTACCCCCACCACACCCTCCTCCGATATCTACATAGTTCACCACCTCTGCCTCTTCTGGCTTTTTTCCTGCCTGTCGCCTTCTCAGTAAGTTATCCTTGACCACAGTGTTTAAGATTTTAATTCTGCTTCCACCCCAGAACTCCCTACCATTTTTTATACTTGTTTGCTTGAAATTTTTTTTTCTATTTTAAGATTAAATATTCTGTTAAGGATAAAAATTGTCTTCACAACTTTCATGGAAAGTCCAGATGACTTTTGGTGGAAGTGTTTAGTATAAATCAATCAATCATTTTTCAAATAACCTCTCCCTCTTCTGCTATTATTATTTTTGCTAAATACCCTAAATATTATGAATTTTACCAAGTTATTTGTTTTTTTATCTCCCTCCCTAAAACATAAGTTCTTCTATAGTAGGGGTTTTTGCCTCTTTTATTAACTCCAATATGTCCAACATTTAGAGGTGTGCTTGGAATCTACTTTTGTCTTATAAAAAAAGTTGAAAAATTGCACTTTGGGGTGTATTATTTTAATGAATGACAATAGGTTTATTTTGTTTGTTTTTTTTCACTTTTCACTTAATTATTAGATGTCAGACCTTGTGAAATAAGGGGGATATGAACATAAGCACAGGGAAATGTCCAGCCTCAAAAATTTCAGACATCTTTCACTCGATGTTTCTGCTGAAAGTGTTTAGATAGGTCACAATATCTCTTTCTCTTCTACTCCAAACCTCCTGAAGGCAATTTTTTTTTTTACTCTTTTCTTCATTTTTTGCTGTCCATTTATTCAATATAGGGCATTGATTACTTGTGGGCATTTAGTAAATATTTCGCATGGATGATTTAACCTTAGATATAATCTCTGTAAGATAAGGAGCCTGAATTAAAATAGGATTCCTCAATGTGGTAATATTGTTATTTTACACTACAATACACTAGATGCTAGTAGTACCGCCCCAGCCAGGAGTGGCAACAAAAATTTCTCCAAATGCCCCCTGGAAGCAAACTCATCTACCATTGAAAATCACTGGTTTCAAAGATTCTAACATTTTATACAATATGACTTTGAACTTCTCATCAACTATTCTAATGGATCATCCAGGCTTCTTATTCTCCCTCCCGCTATCCTGATTTCAACTACCAAAGATTTGCTGTCATCCACATGCCAGAATAAAAAGATGAAACATCAGTGAGTTGCTCTACATTGCCCTGGTTTAAAGTTAATGAGTATAGCTTTAATGTTTCTGTACTCACTGCTCCTTTTAAATTATCTCTGCCATCACTCACTATTAAGGATATTGCTTTCTTATTATATGTGAAGAGGTGATATTTAAACTGCCAAGCACATTGAGGTGAACTGGCCTACAGGATGAACCAGGAAACTGTAATGCATATCAAAAAGCTAATGAAATAAACACTGTCTGTTCTCTAATGTTATCCAGGTCTCAAGAGGCTCTTGACTGGTGGTTTACCTCAGAGTCAAACAAATACGGAATTGTCAAGATATCATGGCAAGAGTACCAAACGTTTTTTATTCATACCTTCAAATTTGTGAAATAGAAATGAGTATAATGTCTCATTTGTCAAAACATGTGCCCATTGAATGAAATAGTGCATAGAAGGGGGAAAAAATCTTCCCATCTACTACCTTTTTCTTTTACAATGCTTCAAACAATTAATTAGCAAAATAAAGCAAAATGAAACAAAACAAAAACCTGAAACTAGTTCTTCAGCGAAGTTCAGTCTCTGGAGAACACCAATCAAATGATTCTAGAGACATTTCAAATTAGCGTTCCTCAAGTTTCCATTAAGTCACAGGCAAATTGGAATGCTGTTAACTCAACATATGCCCACTGTGGAGGACGCCACATATTCCTGAAGCCAACCATCAGTTTGAGAGTATACAAGAAGCGAAAGATTTCCACCTTTGTGCCCCTCTTTACTGTATTTCTGCCTCCTTATTACTCATGTCATAAGCAGAGAAATCATTAGTCAAAACTATAAATCTAAAGTCAGTCTGGGAGCGCAACTTTGTTGTTTGGATTTGAACTCCAGTTCCTATATCTATTTGGAAAGACTAGCAAAAACCACTGCAGCAAGCCACCATCACAATCTCAGTAGTTTAAAGAAACAAAGGCTTGCTTTTCTCCTACTACATATTCAGCTGGAGTAAGCAGAGGTGTCTTCAAAGTTTCTTCATTTGGGATCCAAGGTAATGGAGTTTTCATGATATGGAACACTGCTGACAGACAGGGAGAGCATGTCAAACTATGGGCTGATGCTTAAAGGCCACGTTTGGTTGGCCAAATCAAATTTCATGATTGAGGGGCACTTGGGTGGCTCCATAGGTTAAGTGTCCAACTTTGGCTCAGGTCATGATCTCATGGTTTGTGAATTCGAGCCCTGCATCAGGCTCTGTGCTGACAGCTTAGAGTCTGAAGCCTGCTTCAGATTCCGTGTCTCCCTCTCTCTCTGACCCTCCCCTGCTTACATTCTGTCTCTCTCTCACACACACAAAAATAAATAAACATTAAAAAAAATCACATGATTGTGCCTCGCTTCAAGGAGAGTGAGGGGCAGCAAACCTTCTTCCCTTAGACTTCCAGCAAGAGAAGAGTGAGAAAGAAGCTTGAAGAGCAGTAATGTCTGTCTCAGATCTCCTTGTCCTTCAGAAGTGTTCTTCTCTGTTCTCCTATCATTTATACATAGCCTATATATCATTAATTTTTCCTGCTTCTGAAATCTGTACGATAGAAAAAAAATGTAATAGATTATGTAATCTTAACTCAGGAAGAACTGCATATATCAACTTCAGACGGTGTGTTCTATTTATCTCTGTATCCTCAGCACATAGAACAATGCCTGAAGTGAAACTTAGAGGCGCTCGGCCATGATTGTTGGGGAAAAAAATAATGAATAAATGAGTAATTTTAAAAGCACAATAAATTAGCATCATCTCTAAAAGTTCAATCTAAAAATGATGAGATAATTCCTTTAAATTCAGACAGAAAGTAAAAAATATACAATATAAAAAGAATGGTATACTAGGATACTTTCAACTGTAGTTTTTCCTGATAATATAAAACTTCTGGTCTTCAACAATTCTGCTTTAAGTCTTATTCTCTTACCATACACTCTCATCCTTGGTGATATGGTAGAATCTTGAAAGTAAACGCCATATGCATAGCTTATTTTTCTATTTCGGTGTTGACAGCACCTGATCAAGGCTCACGCATAACTGACAATCAATGGAAGTTTGTTGAATGACTTCCTTCATCATTGAGACTGAGGATTTTCTCCATGTAATTATAGCCCCCACTTCTATAGATCCAAACCACATCTCTTTGTTAGTCTTAAATGTGTATATACGTGTGTACATATTTCTTCTGTATGTGTGTGTACATATATACATGTGTATATACATATGTATTTAGATATGATTACCTAGACCAGACAACTCCACTATGGGAACCTCAACTTATGCAAGTCCAAAACTGAATGCAAACCTGATTTTCCTCTCATCCTTACGCTACGAAAAGCACTACCAGTGACCCATACCTGAAACTCGATCATCATTCTTGACTCTTTGCTTACTCACCCTTGACTCATCCTTACTTCCCACAGCAAACCATTAAATACTGTCCAATCCGTCTTTTCTCTGTCTTTTAATTATTATTTCTGTCTCTCCACGTTCCTTGCTGATGGCGTAGATTAAGCCACTATTATCTCTTATGTGTTCAACACAACATTTTCTTGGTGCTTTACTCTTACTCCTTTGCAATTTTCTCTCTAAGTGATACACAAAAATCTGATTATACCAATTTCCCTGCCTAACATCATTTAGTAGCTTCTTTTTGTAAAAGAAAAACATATAAAATATAATTTTGTTTAATTTTTATTTTTTTCTCTTGTTTTCATTCCCAGCTTAATTCTAAATATCAGCAGATTTGACATAAAATCAGCAAATTGGTCTTTAACAGTGAGGATTATATAAATCTTAGATCACTCTGGTAACATGAAGAAAATAAATTTTAGTAGGAATACAAACATTTTTCTCTTTTTAGAAGTTCTTTACTTAAAAAGTAAAAAAAAAAAAATAGACCTACCCTCTGATCCAGCAATTGAACCACTAGGTATTTATCCAAAGAATACAAAAATATAATTCAAAGGGATACATGCACCCTGATGTTTATAGAAACATTATCTATAATAGCCAAATTATGGAAATAGCTCAAATGTCCATCAACTGCTGAATGGATAAAGATGTGATATATCTATATGTGTGCATATCATGTTAGACCATTATAGATATAGCTAGAGAGAGAGAGAGAAATAGATATTAAACTATAGATTTGTATATTATGTACTGTATATTATATAGTATATATTATAAGTAGACTATTAGTCATAAAAAATAATGAAATCTTGCCATTTGCACCTTTGTGGATGGAACTAGAGAGTATTATGCTAAGAGAAACAGGTCATAGAAAGACAAACATTGATTTCACTCATATGTGGAATTTAAGAAACAAAACAAATGAGCATAGGGGAGAGAAAGAGAGAGAGAGTAGAAAACCAAGAAATATACTGTTAACTACAAGAGCAAACTGATGGTTACTGGAGGGGAAGTGAGCTGGGGGATTGGTTAAATAGGTGATGAGGTTTAAGAGTGCACTTGTGATGAGCACTGGATGTTGTATAGAAGTGTTGAATCACAAAATTTAAAAAAAAAATAAAAAATAGAAAAAGGGGTGCCTGGGTGGCTCAGTCAGTTGAGCGTCCGACTTCGGCTCAGGTCATGATCTCGCGGTCTGTGAGTTCGAGCCCCGCGTCGGGCTCTGGGTGACAGCTCAGAACCTGGAGCCTGCTTCGGATTCTGTGTTTCCCTCTCTCTATGCCCCTCCCCAACTCATGCTCTGTCTCTCTCTGTCTCAAAAATAAATAAACATTAAAAAAAAATTTAGAAGTGTTGAATCACTAAATTGTACATCTGAAACTAATATAACACTGAATGTTAACTGATTGGAAGTTAAATATTTTTTTTTAATTTATTTACTGCTTCTTGAAGGAAAAGAAAACAAAATACTTGGAAAGGTAGTTATCTTAAAATCCACAGGCCAAAACCCATTGGATTCTATGTCATCAAGCTGAGTCTGCCACTTATTTTCTTTGATATTAGATATGGAGTTTGGGTATTAGTCCATTTCTAAATTTCTATTGATTTTATAATAACCCTCTTGGTGGCATCATAGAAGGTGTCATTATTTTTATATTGCAGATGAGAAAATGGAAATTCTAATGCATTAATTGATTTGCCCAAGGTCACTTGATCATTCTAGGAGAGCACAAAGGGGAGTTCAGTTTCCTCATTGCTTTTCCCAACTCTACATGGGAGATTTTCTGGGAGATACAAAAGTGAGGAAAGAAAATACTAGGTTTCTAGTAGTTCTACTAGTAGATCTATTACTTGGAAGATCAAATCTAGAAACAAATCTAGAAATTATCTAGACTAAAATTATAATGATAGTTTACCCTTAACACTTAGACTATGCCTTTAACTATATGAAAAGTTTCATTTGCAGTTCAACTATTCTATTCCCCCATTTCTCTTTGTATGTCTTAGTTTCCTACCATATCTAGAACATCTCAGGCATGATCTGTGTTGTGTGACTATAGATACTTCAATAGTTTTGGTTTTAGTTTTTAAATATGTTTTCTATTTAAATAGATATAGGTTTGTATCTATTTAAACTGTTTTTAATGTTTAATTATTTTTGAGAGAGAGATAGACAAAACACGAGTGGGGGAGGGGCACAGGCAGAGAGGGAGACACAGAAACCGAAATCCGGAACGGGCTCCAGGCTCTGAGCTGTCAGCACAGAGCCCGACGCAGGGCTCGAACTCGGGAACGGTGAGATCATGACTTGAGCCAAAGTCAGAGGCTTAACCGACTGAGCCACCCAGGCACCCTGGTCTATATCTATTTAAAGATATATTTGTATACAGAATATTTGGACGTTTCCCCCCATTTTCTTGTGAAAATGAAGCAAATATTCAGTTGGCAATTAGTGAATGTAACGATCTGACAGTATCTTTAAACCTGACAATGAAACTTGCAAATCTTTTTTTTTTTTTTTTTTTTTTAATTTGCGTGGCTGAAATCACTTCATTTCTCTACACTTAAATATTTTCTCTGGAAAATGGGAGAAATAATATTGACCTTAGTCACTGTTAACTAATAAAAATGATTGCCATGCTCTTAATAGATGCAAAGTGTTATGCAAATGTGAATGCTAAATGAGGCAATAAGTCTTATGGGATATTTTCTGCTCTGTTAAAATGCTTGGATGTATGTCTCCATAAAAATCAGTTCACATTACCACTAAAGGTGTCCTGTTAATGAAACCATGGTAAAGTGCATTGATTTTTGAATGAAAATGTGGAGTACTCCTTCTATATAAAGCTAACATATTTGAAAGTCATTTCTAGCAGAAGTCTATTTTAAAATGTATGCCCCAGGAGTGAATGGTAAAGATTGAGCAGATCATTTGAGCCAAAGATTAAATAATTTTAAAAAATCCTTTGTTTGTATATCATAAAGCTGCCATATCTAATTCCAATATCACCTAATCTCATTAATAAAACTATTTGACATATATACATATCACTCCTTGGAACATTCCTTGGAAAATTTACTTACCTAGTAGAGTAGCACAAACAAAGAATTCTGAGTGTAAAGTTTGTGTAGTTAGTTTAATTGCTCTCTGTTGGTGCAAGACAATTGAGAATAACCTGGGAGTTTATAAAGAAAAATTAACATAATGCTGTCAATTTTAAGTGCCTAATGTGGACTGATCATCTCATAATGGCATCACCATGGAAGATATATTATGATAATCATTTTACAGGTGAAAAAACATAGCCTTGGAAGTATGCTTCCACAAATACACTAAATTATGTGATATCAATTATAAATTTATAAGTTAAATTTAATAATTTATAATTTATTAAATTACAATTTATTAAATTAAATTTAATAACTGACAAATATAATTTCATCTTATGTCTATATAATTTGAAAGATTCTGGTTGTCATTTTCCTGCTATAGAATGAATAAATATAGTGAAAGCCTATACATTAATATATAGATATAAAGATAATGAAACATATAACTTCACAGCAACATTTAGACTAGCGTTTGACCAAACAACCAAGCACCAAAGCCCAGTCAAGTTGACACATAAAATTACTCATCGCATACCTATGTCATACATGAGAAAATAGAGTAAGTGATCTCCACCATGTCACGCAGCTACTAAATGACAAAGCCGAGATTCAAGTCCAGAGTCTGATTTTTTTTTCATGTTTGTTTATTTATTTTGAGAGAGAGAGAGAGCACAAGCAGTGGAGGAGCAGAGAAAGAGGGAGAGAGAGAACCCTAAGCAGGCACCACGCTGTCAGTGCAAAGCCTGACATGGGTCTCCATCTCATAAACCCTGACATCAGGACCTGAGCCAAAATCAAGAACCACCAATCTTCACCCCTACCTCAGTGTCTGAATTTTTAACTACTACTCCAGTCTGACTCAGTTATCCTGCCTTCTGTTTGCCTTTCAACCCAACCGAAGGTGAGAAGGGAAAAAATGACATTCAGGGCTTCCATTTGATTCCTTGGGGGAGGTAATGACATGCTGTCCTCGTCGGGTTGAATCAGAGACGTTAATTGTGACTGTTTAAGAAAAGTTGTCCATTATTGAAGGAGATTAAAAGAAACATTTGACAATCACTTGTAAATCCATGAGTATATAAAGAATCATAGTAGAGAGCCACAGTGCATCGCTTTCAATTCTGAAAGCTGAAGGGTGCATGTCATGAACTTGTGAGTGCCTCTTTCATACCCAGCAACCGCACAAGTGGCCGGGCGCATGAAATTCGCAGTCAAAGTGAAGTTCTTTGTTGCTCAATCCCCTTACTACAGTCAATACCTACTGTGGTTTTGCATATTTGCCATATTGTTTTTCTTTTTATTTTTTAGAGACCAAAAGCATCACAAACAAGTATCAAGAAAGGTGATTGTCGAGTGATCAAATAATGAACAGAAATCTTACTATATGCTTTGGTACATTAAATTAAATGGCAGTGCATGGTGATTACTTAGAATGGTGGCTGAAAATAAACGTTGGTCATTATTTTTGGCATATCATTAATGTTATTTATCATTTTTAAAATCTGTATAAACAAAACATATTGACTTTTGAATCTTAGCTATTGTTTTCTTGTTTTCTAGTTTGAATGTTAACAAAAAGAGAACTAAAAGTTAAGGCCTGGTTACCAACAATCTCAATTGAAGCTGAGAGCAGTATTCTATATTTCTATAAAATATTATTTTACATTTTGTTTTCAGAATGTAGACAGAAACTATGAAATTATTTTATTTTTTAAAGCTGATTGATTGATTGATTGATTGATTGATTTAGAGAGTGTATGAACGCAAGCAGAAGGGCAGAGAGAGAATTCTAACCAAGGCTTGGGGCTTGATAATATGACTGAGAGATCATGACCTGAACTGATATCAAAGGTCAGATGCTTAATCGATGGAGCCACTCAGGCGCCCCTGAGATTCTGTCCTAAAGCTATTTTGAAAACTGAAGTGGGAGGTTTTAGAAGAGCAACACTGAGAGAAGATTTTTGTGATGTCACAGGATGTTGCTAGATCTTGTTCAAAGGATGAACTTGAACCCTATTATTCAGGAGATTTTTGTTTACAAATTGTTTGCAAATCTTGTTTGTGGATTCCAACTTAATAAAATTTATACCTCTTAGACTTCATCTATTTTACCTCATATCTATTAACCCTTTTTGACTCCAAAATTACCAGGGGAAAATTTACTTCCATTTTGTTCAGAGATTACATTTAACTCATTCCCTTCGAAAGCTACTCGATGACATCTTATCTCCTAATTTTCTTTTTTTTTTAAGTTTCATTTTATTTATTTTTGAGAGACAGAGACAGAGTACGAGTTGGGGAGGGGTAGAGAGAGAGGGAGGTACAGAATCCAAAGCAGGCTGCAGGCTCTAAGCTGTCAGCACAGAGCCCGATGCAGGGCTAAAACCCATAAACTGTGAGATCGTGACCTGAGCCAAAGTTGGACACTTATCCAACTAAGCCACCCAGATGCCCCTAATTTTCAACATTCTACGATCATGCTGTGAAGATGTAAACCATATACAACCTTTATAAAGACAATCTTTTATTTTCTAAGGTAAATTGACTTCTTCATATTTATATACATTTCTCATCAAATGACTTAACTTTGTTTCACAATCTCTGGAACTTCTCATATTTAACTGCAGGAGAATACATCAACTTCTGCTGTTATGAACACTGTGGAATGAGGGGAAGGTAAGTGCTAGGGCTGAGAGAGAAAGGTAGAAGCAGGAGGAAATGACCGAGCTGGCATAGCGTGAGATCATCCATCCAGCGATGGGTCAATCTCAGTGAGTCTCAATAAAAATCAACTATGAACTTGCTTCAAATCAAGATTTCCAGACTCCATCCCTATAATTCAAATTCATTTGTTCTGATGAGAGCTCTGAATATTGAATTTTCAAATAGTTCCAAAGACGAGTCATGAACTAGACTAGAGAAAACTGATCTAGCAGCAGAAGCCCTTGGCTTCCAAAGACTTCCCTTGGCTCAGAGGCTTTTGGTTCATTTTTTCCAAGAAAGAAAAACTACTATCTACATTGTATGTACTATCTCCTTCAACCCTTGTATTATTTTCATATATTTCTCTTTATAAATGATTAAGAGATTATTTATTAGGTTCTTTGACATTGAATAGCCCGCCTTTTCTCATTTCCATTTTTGTTCTTGCTCTACCAGAGTTGGTTTGACCAAATGTGACCCCTAACCAACATACCATTTCCATGCTATCAACTTTGCAGTAATGTCACATTCAGAATCCAGACATCTTTCTTACCTTCTTATAAGCATGACCTTATTTGGGGCTTATCTTGGCCCTGGGAACCCTATTGTGGCTTCACACTTCAAGGCCCCTGACATTCAGTACGAAACAGGGACCATCAGCTAGAAACAGATGAAGACTAATGTGGGTTAACTTCAAGGTCTGGGTATATATCTCCCGTTGTTTGCTAGTTGATGATCCTCTCTCTCAGAAACCTGTGAGGACAGTGTGCATCATGTGTGACTACAGAAGATGGAGAATTGGAAACTTCCGTCTCCCAAGGCTGCACAATTGCCCCTTCACCTGAGACAATGGGGCTTTTAGCGTCTTGGCATCCATTCATTCAACTCAGATGACATTTCTTTTGTCATCTGTATTAATGGATGTACAATAACCTTATGGAAGTATGAAAGGACATCTCAAAAGGCACTCCAGCTTTGCTGCTATTTCTAGTACTTTCAGAAGATGACATGACTGATGAATCAGACCTAATGGAGCCATAGACACTGTCAGTTACAAATATGTGGTGCATTCACTGCTGCGAGTTCATATGTCAGGAACACAGTGCATTTTTTCCCCTCAGACAATAACTTAACATTCACTTTCAAACTCATCCCTAATGAAAGAAAATAGGATTGATATGATCACAAAACTACAATCCAAAATTACTACTGATGTTTATGTTTCATAGAGCCTAAAAGATTTATTAATAGCCCTCAATGAGTATTTGGGGCACAGATAACTGTGTGTATAAGTTTCTGAGGGATCTCTGGGGCCTTCGAGGCCTGCCTAGATATTTGATACACAAATATAGAAAAGGAAGAAGGTCTTTAGAATAAAGAATATAAAAAGATTAGATAATTATCCAGTGTTACACTGAAATGCTGGCTATGACATCACATCTCAATCTGAGATATAACTATATAGAAAATAATGCCTCCCTTATAAGGCGATTTTAAGAATTACATTAATGTGACAAGTAATAAAAAATAATTATACCACGACTGGCCCATATACATTGTTAGGAAAACTTTAAGTGCTCAATAGATAAAAATAAAATAAAATAAAATATGCAGAGAAAAAATTAAGTACACAAAATGCAATTTACAAAGAATTCAATAAATAATCAAGAATAGAATTAAGAAATATTATACTTACAAATTAGAGATATATGTATATTAACTCCCACTACCATTCTTTAATATTTAGTAAAATGAGTTCAGAACTCATAGTTCTATAAATTTTCCATATTTCATTTTGGAAATAATATGAACCCGAAGTATGCTTATATTTTTGACATGATAATCTCAACCATCAAAAACTGCTATATAGAAACATACCAGAACACATATGAAACACCAATTTAAATAAAAGTACACTGCAAATAGAATGAATATTTCATTTTAGGCATACAGATAAATAAATGATGGTACATTGGTAAAAAGGAAAAGCAGAGAACAAAAACTAACATCATTCCAATGCTTACAATTACTTAACTATCAATAAGGTGGCATCTAGATGGAGGAAAAGTAAAAAAAAAAAAGTTTTTTTTGGGACATTTCATTTTACTTTTCAATTTTTGTTTTTTAATGATCAGAGTATGGAGAAACAGGAAACTTTGGTTTTAATTTGCCATTGTATCCTGCATCTCTTTGAGATGTCACTTAACTTCTCTGAATTTCATTTCACACATTTATAAATTGCAGATAATGAAATCTGTGTTAAGGTTCAATTGGAATCATACGAGTGAAGGTCCTGGCCCCCAGCCTGGGTGGATAATCGATCAATAGTTTGCGTGCATTGCTTTTGCCACTCCGTCTGTTCACATATCTAATAGGACGGGAAGGGAATGGACTGACTGATCTCCAAGGTGTCTCTCCATCTACAGTTAAAAGTTTTATTACAGCGTATTTTCTAATATTTAGGATGTGAAGTCCTTAAAAATGGTATGCTTGCATTTTCTGTAAGATATATATGTATTCAAGAATCATCTCTATACTGTAGTCTCAGAGAATTAGGAGGGTTTTTTCCATCAAAGTGCTGAAAATAAAATTAAACAGAAAGTCAGCCCTGTTGCAGAGAATACAGACAAGCGCTGATGATTTTTTTAAATATTTACTTTTGAGAGAGGGAGAGAGAGTGGGGGAGGAACAGAGAGAGAGGGAGACAGAGAATCCGAAGCAGGCTCTAGGCTTCGAACTGTCAGCACAGAGTCCTACACGGGGCTCAAACTCACGGACCATGAGATCATGACCAGAGATGAACGCATACGCTTAACTGACTGAGCCACCAGAGGCCCCAAGAAGCGCTGGTGATTAAAGCAATTATTCATAATAAATACCATTATTTCAGATAAAATTAGAAAAATTAAATCCCAAAACAGTAAAATATATCATTAAAATATATCATTAAAAATATATCAATTCAGGAAAAAAAACAAAACAAAACAATTTACTTATTCATTTAAACAACGCCTGTAATCAAGCACCATACCGATGACAAAATCAAAGACTTCCCTCAGCTTAAATGTAATGTTTTACTTTGGTAGCTTCTCAGGTAGTTTCCAGTGGAAATAGACTTCTTGTTTCTGAATGTTTTCAGTTTTCCCCATTCCTTCAAAGACTAGCCCTTTCATGCACGTACCAGTTGAAAATGACTGGTTTAATGAATGAAGGCAAAATCTCTTCTAGGAGAAGACGCTTTCCACAGGTTGGCCATAGTGTTGGCTGATGACGTTTTGGAGAAGGTCTATGGGAGATGACTCATTCCAATGAAAAATTAAATGCATTTCTCATTAACTATCACTTGGAGTAATAGAATGCTAGTGTCACTGTTATTGGGGCCCATGTTGTAAAAGGCCATCCATTCAAAGTTAATTTTGGCTCTTTTTCTCAGCACTTAATTCTTTCCCCAGTCTAGGAGACTATTCTCTCACTTAATGAATTTGCCAGTGACTTAAGTTTCTCTGTGGCCTTTTTGCATCACATTTTATATGTAATATTATGCTAATTTATGTAAATAAAAGTGAGAAATGGTTAATACTTGGGAATTTTTTTTAATTTATTTATTTATTTTGAGAGAAAGAAAGTGTGTATGAGGGCCTGGGAGGGGCAGAAAGAGAGAGAGAGAGAGAGAGAAAGAGAGAGAATCCCAAGCATGCTCTGTGGAGCCTGATACTAGGCTCAATCTCACTAACCTGTAAGATCATGATCTGAGCCAAAATCAAAAGTCAGGCACTTAACTGACTGAGCCACCCAGACATCCCAATACTTCAGAATTTCAATCCAGATTCTCCTGTGAGTTCTTTTAAAGAGTCTCCATATGATTCTCTCTGCTTTTGCACACAAAAAAGATTCTACTGAAATCATAACTTAACCGAAGATAGTTTTAAAATGTTCCATGCCCCACTTCCGTTTTGCACAATCATCGTCTTGGTATCGCCACGTATTAATTTCATGGGGCTGTCATAACAAAATATCACAAACTGGGTGGCCTAAAACAACAGAAATTTCTTCCATTGGAGCTCTGAGGCTAAAAGTGAGAAACACAGGTATCTATCAGTAGGGTTGATCCCGTCTGAAGGTTCTGAGGGAGATACTGTGGCTTGCCTCTCCCCAGGCTCAGTGATGGCTGGCAATCATTGGCGTTCCTTAGCTTGAGACACATCACTCCAATCTTTGTCTCTGTCTTCACGTGGCTTCTCCCCAATGTCTCCACATCACCCTCCTTCTGTGTGTGTCTGTGAATTTACATGGCACCCTCCTCGCTTATAAGGACACTAGTCATACTGGATTAGGGGCCGCCCTACTCCACTCATCTTAACTTTACTAATTACATCTTAATTGAGTTCGTTTCCAAATAAGGTCACATTCTGAGGTACTGGTGGTACCTAAATATACTTTATACTTTTGGGGGGGACACGAGTCAACCAGTTATACTCCCATTTAGAAGCAATCTCCTTAAATATCTCTTCTAAAGTGAATTAGCTTGACTTCTTCCTGTTAGAACCTTAAGCCCCACATTTTTACCAGCTACCTGACCAGTATCTTAAAGACTAGAAAATTACACTGTTAGTATTGCTTTGTGGCATTTGTTACATAAAGACTATTTAAAACTATTGGGTCAACAAGTTATTCTAATAGACCTAGGCTACAACCTTATTGCCCTGTATATCGATTTTATTTCTCATGTGGCCAAAGACATTGCATACAAAGAGAGAGACAGAGGCTCCTAACATTATACAAGGCCATCCATCACACAGCACGCTGCCATCTTCTCACACAGGTAAGGGAGGCTGTGAGGCCCTAATCCCTGACTAATGCTCCCATTTTAAAAATCACCTGTAGACATCCATTAGCCAATATTTTGAGAGAAACAAGCCAGAGGAGACAGTTCTATCAATACTAAAGGGACTGCTTTTAAAAGTGACCTTGCTTATTGAATACTCAGCACCGTAAAAGAGTAGCATTTTATACATACACACACACACCCGCTCACATACACATCCTCTGGAAAATGCTGTGCAGAGAAGAAAGCTCTAGAGAATGATAACACGACTGTTAGCAGAAATGAAACTTGTTAAAACGTGACCTAGACCAACCCGCCATCAAATCAGCGGAGCAAACTCCTCTGTGACCCAACAGACGCGTCACCCAGCACCATACCAGACATCACCCGGTTACATGCCTGTGTGTATTCTTTATAATTCACGCTTAGAGTCCTATACATTTACAATCCTCTGGTGAGAAACTTGCAACCTGACTAAGAACTTAAAAAACTAGGATATGAGAATAAAAATGTTGAATTCTCCCACGAAATTTGATTCCCTTAAAAGATAAACATTATGTTGACAATAAGTCGAGGTAGAAAGAATTTCATATTGCTTAAAAATCAACCATGTGACCGACTTCATCCCTTTACTTTACTAATATTTAACTAAGTGAAAATATGTTGTATTAGTATTTATAAAGTAATTTTATAAATCCTCCATCAATGTGTTGTCTGTACTCAGACAGTATTACTCTGCCTATATACAACTTAAACAATTTGTAAGCAGATGGGTGTGAAATAATTGCCTTTTCATATTCACAGTGACTCTAAATATCAATATAATCCAGCAATGAAAAGTTTAGCATATATATTGGTTCATATAATACATGAAATTTACATGTACCTGCCTCACCATCAAATCAATTTAACCATTTTCAAACAAGGCTATATGAGATATATCCATATAACCCAGTGTCTGTCTATTTTATATCTGTATAAAGTTGTGTTTATATAGAAAAATATATTGATGACTATCGATATAATATAGATCTACCTATATGGTAACTCTATTATAGATATATATATTTATATATATATATACATATATATATATATATATATATATATATTGCAGCTATCTATCTATCTATTGAGTTAGTAGTGACTATATATTTAACAGGAGGGCCATTTAGCGTCTAAGATTTTCTCAGTGCTAACAGAGCAGCTCCAAATTGTCTCTTATTTGTTTCAATTTCAAGGAAGATTGTGTTTTGAAAAAAAATCAAACTTCAAAGGGGTTTTAAAACTACTGCTATAGACATGTGTTCCTCAAGCATTTTGTTCTCAGGAAATATTTGCATTCTTTAAAATTATTGAAGCCCAAAAATCTTTTATTTATATATATTATATTTTATTTATTTAATTTATAGTGTTTATTTTTTATTTTTGTGTATTTATATTTATCAAATATTTATATAAATAATATATTTATATTATTTATTTATATTATATTTACTGGTCTTACCAGTAATTGAGTTGAGCCGAAAGTCATTTAAAATTAAACTTTTTAAATGACTTAAAATTTAAAAATATATATTTGCCATTTCTTTATAAATAATGAAAATACACCAATCAGATGCTAATGTAAATATGTATGAATAGTTTTGATGTAGAACTATATTTTCCAAAGCAAAAATAGTAAGAAGAATGGCGCTGCTCTACATTTTCATAAATCTTCCTAATTTCTGACTTTGTAAAGAAATATGGATTCTTTTTGTTGTTGTTGTTATTTGTTTGAGAGAGAGAGAGAGAGAGAGAGAGAGAAGACAAGTGGGGAAGAGGCAAAAAGAGAGGGATACACAGTATCCAAGCCATCAACACAGAGCCTGACGTGGGGCTTGAACCTGCAAACCGTGAGATCATGACCTGAGTCGAAGTCGGACACTAAACCGACTGAGCCACCCAGGAGCCCAGAAGAAATCTGAATTCTTGTAACTGCATCTGCATTCAATATACTGAAATGTTTACGTTGAAGTGTATAAAGAAGATGAAACATCACATACATAAGTGTTCTGAAAACAGATGAATATTTTAAGAGTATTTTTAGATAATCATGTATGTTCTTCCTTGATATCCTGCTGAAACTATCCAACAATATTTATTTATTTGTTTGTTTGTTTATGTATTTAATTTTAAAAAGAGAGAGGACCTCAAGCAGGCTCTACTCTGAACTCTATCCCATGACCCTGGGATCCTGACCTAAGCCAAAATCAAGAGTTGGATGCTTTACCACCTGAGCCACTGAGATGCCCCCAAACTATTCAACAATATTTGTAAAGTCACTTGTATACCAACATAAACTAAGGCATATTCAAAATGTTTAGAGTTTACCTGAGCAAAATTTGATTCAAATACAGCAGCAAGCAATGTAATAGATAAAAGGTAGTTTTGTGGAGCTGTACAAAATGAAAGATTTTTATAGCCAAACAGGAGCAGGATAGAGAAAGGTCTACTTGGTTAAAAAAAAAAAAAAAAAAAGTTTGTTATTGTGGTTTTTACAAAGTTACTTCCCTTGAGGGGAGGCTGGGGTCTATCAGGCACACCATCTATCCAGTGCTAACCAGGTGATTTGTGATTGGCTTATGATTCCATTTCTGGGAGAGCATGAAGTAATTAAATCTTGGCTTGGTGACATGGGCTTAGCATAACCAAATGCATTTGGGGCCTGTTGTTTTGTTTTTAACACTTGCAATGTGAAATCCAAAACTGCATCAAAAACCATTTTCACATCATGTGACATTAGAATCCATTGGTTTATTCTGAACTTAAAATGGGTACTTTACCCATACATGAATTTGTAACATCATTCATTTGAAACTGTCTTATATACATTTTCCTAAATAAAAAAAAATGAATAAATAGGGCATGTTTTATTGGACAATACAAAACTAGTTCATATCACCAGTGACCTCACCAGAATTTTTTTTATTTTATTTATTTATTCATTCATTCATTCATTTATTTATTTATTTATTTTGGAGGGCTTGGAGGGGCAGAAAGAAGGGAAGAGAGAGACAGAATCCCAACCAGGTTCCGCGCTCAGCATGGAGACAGATGCGAGGCTCACCAGAAAAACTTTTAAGTCTGGGAAGTTCAGATAAACAACTACAAATTTTCCAAAGTATGAATTCTTGCTTCAAACATTGAGTTTTATCATTGGCAACTGTGAAATAATAAGAAGTATATATATCGTCTCTGCCCTCTGGTTCCCGACACAAAGCTCCTGAAACCCTTGTAAACAGAGGTGCTGGGAGAATCTTTTGTTATAACATTTAGTTTTTGACCCCAGTTCCCAGTACAAAGCTTCTAAGACCCTTGGCGTTACCTATGTGATTAGAGCAGTAAGAGCATCTTTTGTTCTAATACTTGGTCTTTGACACTGATTGTTGACAGATCTCCTAAATCCCTTAGAATTTCCTGGGCAATAGCAGTGCCTTTAGCTCTAAGGAGGCGTCTCTGAGTGGGTTCCAGGATTAGGGCTTATCAGCAAAACACTAAGCCATGACAAAAAGCTTGGAATTTTCAGCCTCACCCCCATTCTCCAGAGAAAGGAAAGGGGCTGGACATGGAGTTAATAATTGATCACACCCATGTGATGAAGCTAAAATCCCTAAAATCTCAAGAGAGTGAGGTTCCAGGTTGGAGAAGGCTATCATGTAACAGGAGTGTGGTGCACCCCAGCTCCATGGGGACAGAAGCTCTTGCACTTGAGAACCTCCCAGACCTTACCTTATGCACCTTTTCTTGGCTGTTCATTTGTATTTTTATCATATCTTTTATTATATAATAAACTGCATATCTCTGGTAAGTGTTTCCCTGAGTTCTATGAGCTGATCTTGTAAATAATAAAATCCAATGAGGAGGAGGTCATGGGAACCTCCTCTTTGTAACCAAGTCAGACGAGCATTGTGGATAACCTGGGGACCAACTAGTTGTTATCAGCATCTGAAGTAGGGAGCGGTCTTGTGAGACAGAACCCCTACGGTGTGGAATCTGATGGTATCTGCAGGTAGGTACTGTCATAATTGAGTTAAATTGAAGAACACCCAGAAAGTGTCACAGAGAATTGCTTTGTGTGAGAGAATCCCGCACAGGTCTGGCACCAGAAGTGTGAGTGTGGTGGTCATAGTGTGAGTGTAAAGGGGACGGGAAGACTGGAGTTTATCCTACTCAGCAACAAATACTGTCAGTTCTTCTCCCTGAAGCCACAGACTCAGTGTGCTGTTCATTTATGAGGTAATGCATGCCAAGTACCTAATGCTGGAGAGCCATATTGTGCTTATCGAATAGTATTTTCCAAATATGTTGTTCTTTGAGAAAAGTGACGACTAGAGCTTGCAATACCATCACATAGCAATTTCCACTGAATAAGCAATGTACTTTGGTCAGCAACAGAAATGTTTTATCTGTAGTTACCGTTTCATCACACAGTATACCTGAGGTTTTCTAAAATAACTTCATATTGCTTCATAAAGAAAATTCTGAAGAGTAAGTGGTCAGTGTGTATGTGTGTAAGCGTCTGCATGCACCTACCACGATGAGTTTCCTCCATGGCAGTGACTTCTAGCACAGTTTGGTGCCACTGAGTGAAGGGATGCTACAGAAACAGAAGTCTTACCTACTAATTGTTCATGTGTCATCAGGGCAAATGTCAACACAGTGACAAAGACAAATTACATCTAACCGCTGCTATGAAAATAGTTTTGATGTCATTTTGCGTACCCTTTGAAGGGGCCTCAGGAGTCCTTAGAGGGCAATGGGCCATATTTTGAGACCAGTAGCACTTAGAAAAGTAGTACTTAGAGAAGATACAAATGAAATCTGCACCTGCTGCTTGTATGTATGCATTTATAATATTAAACTATACCTCATATTAAGTCGAAATGCTTCTTTGTAAAGCATATCTCTGTTTTAAATATTTTACTTTCTCCTGCTGTTTCAGATAACTTTGATTGGAAGGTTTCCCCCATTCTATATTTTTCAAATTATAATGTGAAAAAAAAACATGGATTAAAACTTTCCCTAGAAATTCTCTAAAAATTCTACTTCGAAAGTCTTCACTTGACAAGATTCAGCTACATACATTCTTCTTTGCCCATTAAAATGGTCAGTATGTCCTGGTAATAATTTAAACTGCAGCTTTTCACTCTTGGTCTTGTTAACTGCAGGAACTCTCATTGTGAGTTTAACTCACAGAAGATCAGGTACAAATTTTTCTTGACAGTTTGTATAACTATTGAAAAAATAATTATGAAAAAAATTTAAGTAAAAGAAAGCCTATGGTCATTTTATAACATGAGTTCTCAGACTTAATTTTTTACACAAATTATTAACTGAAATTTCATATAATGATAACCTTAGCCCTTGAGGGATATTATTCCAGAAAGAAATACAAGACAATCAATTTCTCTTCAACGGTGAATAAATTTGAGGTTAACCTGAAAAAACTCTTTTGCAATGATAATATTAGACTATATTCACCAAAAATTTCATTTTTAAAACATCAAAAATATATATATACACATATATACATACACATATATACATATATGCAGGCATTATATTTATGCATACATATGTACACACATGCATGTTACATCTATATCTCTGTGTGCATAATTACTTGCCATTAGCTATTCTATGTCTATTCATCATTGGATTATGTTTTTAATTTTGGATAAACTTTTCCAGAGCTAATTCTTTATTTATTTAATCTTAGTTTTAGTAAAGTGCAACATCACTGTAAATTATATCTGTATCTTTTGTGTACCATAATTATAATTTTTTCAGATAAAAATTTGATAGTGATATCCTGCAAATTACAACAGACAGTGCATCATTTATTCATTCAGATATTTGTATTGGGCACTGTTTTTTTTTTTTTAACATTTTTTTTTTATTTTTTTTTTGAGAGACATAGAGACAGAACGTGAGCAACAGAAGGGCAGAGAGAGGGGGAGATACAGAATCTGAAGCAGGCTCCAGGCTCTGAGCCGTCAGCACAGAGCCCGATGCGGGGCTTGAATTCACAGACTGTGAGATCATGACCTGAGCCGAAGTTGGCCGCCCAACCGACTGAGCCACCCAGGCGCCCCTTTGACACTTGGAATAACACAGTGTGAAGACAGATGATGGATATGGTTCCTTTTTTATGTACCTTCCAGTCTACTGGGGGAGGATGCAAAAGATAATACCTGTGTAAACAAATATGATAATTTCAGAAATGATACGTGTCCTGAAGGAAATAAAATTGAAGCCTGGGGAGTCTAATTAAAGAGGTTAGAGAAGGCATCTTCAATGCTACATTCAAACTGAAATCTGAATGATGAGCAGTTGGCTTCAAGGAGACCAAGACGGGTGTCTCTGAGCCACCAAGGGTGTCTTGGTGACGTCTGGTAAGATCAGAATAAAGAGGCGGTTGTTACATATGGCAACGTTGAAGGCCAGCTTTACCTTGATATAAGACAATCTAAATGGAGGGGCCCAAGGCCACTTAATGAGGGTTTAGAGAAGAATTGAGTTTTAAGGGGTGAGACAATATACAGAGTTCTTCCAAGTTTGCATATGAACTGGAGTAGAGAAACAGAGGGTAAAATGGAGAAGAATGTGGCATCAATCAAAAACTACAGGCACACCTTGGGCATATTGTGGGTTCAGTTCCAGACGACCACAATAAAATGAACCATTTGGTTCACCAGTGCATGTAAAAGTTTTTCTTACACAATATTCTAGTCTGTTAAGCGAGCAATAACATTATGTCTGAAAATAAACACTGTACACCCCTTAATTTAAAAAAAACAGTTTATTGCTTTAAAAACTGCCAATGATCATCTGAACTTTCCGCAAGTTATAATCTTTCTTGCTGATGGAGGGTCTCCCCTTGAGGTTGGTGGCTCCTGGCTGATCAGGGTGGTTGTTGTCAAAGGTTGGGGCGACTGTGCCATTTCTTAAAATAAGGCAATAATGAAGTTTGTCACATTGATTCTTCCCTTTATGAATGATTTTCCTGTTGGGCGTGGTACTGTTTGGTAACACTCTACCCAGACTAGAACTTAAATCCAAGTCAAACCTCTCAAACCCTCTCAAACCCTGCCACTGCTTCATCACCTAAGTTTATATAATATTCTAAATCCTTTGGTGTCATTTCGACAGTTTACAAAACATCTTCACCAGGAGTAAATTCCATCTCCAGAAACCACTTTCCTTGCTCATCCATAAGTAGCAACTCCTCATCCCTTGAAATTTTATGATGAGGTTGTAGCGATTCAGTCCCGTCTTCAGACTCCACTTCTAATTCTAGTTCTCTTGCTGTTTCCACGACGTTTGCAGTCACTTCCTCCACTGAGGCCCTGAAACCCTCAAAGTCCTCCAGGAGGGCTGGAATCCACTTCTCCCAAACTCTTGTTAATAGTCGTATTTTGATCTCTCCCTACAAATCTTTTAAATGCAGCTAGAAAAAGTTTGGAATATTGCGAGAATTACCAAAAAGTGACACAGACACAAAGTGAGCAAATGTGTTGGAAAAAATTGCACTGATAAATTTGCTCAAGATAGAGTTTGCCACAAAACTTCAATTAAACAACAACAACAACAACAACAACAGTATCTGTGAAGTACAATGAAGCAAAGCACAATAAAACAAGGTATGCCTTAGTTTAAGATGATTACTCTAGAGCATGATTTATGCTTATATGAATTGCAGTCTCCCAAACATGTACACATCTGTGACGGTTAATGTTATGTGTCATCTTGACTGAGCTGGGGGGAGTTATAAGAGTGAATAAGAGTTATTCTGGGTGTGTCTGTGAGGGCATTTCTGGATAAGATTAATAATTGAATCAGTAGACCTGAGTAAAACGAATTACTGTCCCCAGACAGTGGCTGGAACTAAATATCAGTTGTCCTTAGTCTCCACCCGGTCAACTGCAGATTTTGGCACATCTCAGAATCTGTAACCATGTGAACCAATTCCTTTCATGCATATACAAAATATATTCTTACATAGATCTATGCGCATGCACACGCACACACACATACCATATACAGCCTACTAATTCTGTTTCTCTGGAAAACCCTGACTAAAACAACTCTCTAATCCCCTATAAATATGTCACTTAAATGACATAGGGAGTTCGCAGATGTGATTAAATTAAAAATCTTGGGAGATTAGTCTAAATCATCTCAGTGGGCCCAATGTAATTGCAAGGGTTCTTAAAAGAAATAGGAGCATCAGTGTTATACGCTGAATGTTTGCGGTCCCTGCCCTAAATTCATATATTAAATCCTAAAGCCATCGTGGGAGTTTTAGGAAGTGGGTTCTTTAAGAGGTGATTAGGTCATGAGCATAAAACCCTCATAAACGAGATTGGTGCCTTTATAAAAGAGTTACCCAGATGGCTCAGTTACCCCTTCCATCATGTGAGGTCACAGCAAGAAGACAGCTTCTATGAATGGAAGCAGGCTGTCATCAAACACCTTTATCTTGGACTGTCTAGACTCCAAAACTATAAGAAATAATATTTCGTTATTTAAAAGCCGCCACCTAGTCTAAGATATTTTTGTTGTAGCAGTCTGCACAGACCAAAACTGCCACTGAGAACTGGGGTGTCATTGTAACAAACACCTTAAAGTGTGGTAGCGATTTTGAAACTGGGTAATGGGAAGAGTTTTTGCAAAGTTTTGAGGCAAATGCTAGAGAAATCTTATCTTGCTGTGAAAGGAAAGTCGAGGATGATTCTGGGGAGGGTGTAGAAAGAAAAGAGGAGAGCTGTGAAGACCTCACCCTTTCAGAGAGCACATGAGGAATCTTGAATAGAATGCTGGTAGAAATATGGACAGTGAGGTCATGGATGAAGTATCAGATGGAAATGAGAAATATGTCCCTGGAAACTGGAGGAAAGGTCATCTCTGTTACATCTCTGCTGAATTGTATTCATGTCCACAGGTTCTCAAAGTAGAACTTGTGAGCAATGAATTGGATATTTAGCTGAAGCTCTTTCTTTTTTTTTTTTTAAGCTTATTTATTTATTTTTGAGAGAGGAGGGGGAGGTGGAGAGAGAGAGAGGAAAAGAAAGAAACCCAAGCAGACTCTGCACTGTCAGCACAGAGCCCAGTGCACGGCTTGACCTCACAAACTGTGTGATCATGACCTGAGCTGATAGCAAGAGACGAATGCTTAACCAACTGAGCCATGCAAGCACCCCTGAAGCTATTTCTAAGCAAAGTGTTAAGGATACATCTTGGGTCTTCCTGACTATTTACACCAAAATATAAAAAGAGAAATGGCTTAAGGATGGAGTTGCTAATCAAAATGGAAACAGGACTTAAAGGTATAGAACATTCTCAGCCTTTTCATATTGTGAAGGAAGAGAAAGCTTTGTTGGGGAAAGAACACAAAAGATGTGGCCAAGAGATGAGTTGATGAGAAAATTAGTTTGGATTAGCATTTTCAACAGAATCTAAGAACTGTTCTCTAAGGCAATGGAAGAGTGACCCTGAAGACAGTGCAAGGACCTTCAGAGCTGCCCTTTTCGTCAGAGGCTGAGAGGACAAAGGCCTTGGGGTAGCGCAATTTCAGGGGGCCGCCCAAGTCTGGGAGACCTGGAGCACACGACCTGGCACCATCTCACATGAGGAGCTCTTCTACCTGCACGAGGTGCGGCACTCCTAAACTGCCCTGCGTGTGACTTCAGCAGGACCCCATGCAGCACTGGCTACAGTGGCGACCCCTCCAGATGGAACAAATAGCAAACTTTGGTGGCATCTGCAGTACTGTGTTTAGTGGTACACACACTGCAAGGGTGGGGGCAGGTGTGCAGGAGCATGGCTGCCTTCGCCTATATTTGAAAGAACGGATTCAGCACAGAAAGTCCACTTGGGGCAATGTCTAAGAGAACCACCAGGGCAGAGTCACCTGAATGACCCGAGATGGGGAGAACAATGGAGGCAGAATTATTTCCTGGGAGAGTTGGAGGCATGTGGTTCCAATTCCTAAGAATCACAGAAGGACTATAGCCCCAGTGGTCCAGAGGACGGAGTATCAAGTCTAAAAGGATTATTCTCAAGCCTTAAATTTAATGGAATTTGTTCCATTAGATTTTGGGCTTACCTGGTACCTGTCCGTCCATTATTCTTTCCAGTTTCTCCCTTTTGGAATGGGAATGTCTATCCTTTGCCTGCCTCATCATTATATTGTGGGAGCCCATAGCAGTGTGGTTCCATAGGTTCACAGCTGCAGGAGTTTGCCTCAGGATGAATCAAGCCTGAAGTCTCACCCATATGTGATTGGGATGGCATCTGGAAGAGACTTTGGACTTCTACGTTACAGTCCATGATGGAAAGAGTTAAGATTTTTTTGAGCTATTGGAATGGAAGAAACATACTTTGTATGTGAGAAAGATATGAACTGAGGGAAGACAGGGCAGGGACAGATTAAGTGTTTTAATTCTTAGACTCATATGTTAAATCTTATGCCAAATGTGATGTTTTTGGAGGTAGGGTCTTTGGGAGGTGATTAGGTTATGAGTGTAGAGATCTCATGAATAAGATTAGTGCCTTCCTTTTTTTTTTTAATGTTTGTTTATTTATTGAGTGGGAGGGGCAGAAAGAGATGGAGAGAGAGAATCCCAAGCAGGCTCTGCACTGTCAGCACGGATCCCAACACGGTACTTGATCCCAAGAACTGTGAGATCATGATCTGAACCAAAATCAAGAGTCAGACACTTAACCACCCACGGGCCCTTGAGTGCCTTTATAAAACAGGCCCTGGAGAGACCCCTCCCCCTTTCCATTACGTGAGAACACAGGGAGAAGACAGTTATCTGTCGACCAGGAAGCTAGTGGTCTTTCTTGGACTTCTCAACCTCCAAAATTATCAGAAATAAATTTCTATTTTTTATAAGCCACTCAATCTGTAGTATTTTGTTATAGCAACCTGAACAGACATAGAGTCCTAGAAGAAACTGTGGCAATAGAAACAGAGATGGAGTGATATGGCCATGAGCTAAGTTGTGGGCAATCTACAGAAGCATGGGGAAAAAAAATAGATGGAAAAAACAGATTCTTCCCTGCAAACTCCAGATTTAATTTTGGTTTTATTTGACAGTGGTCAAGTAAAATTGACTTTATTCTTTTGATCTCCAAAATCGTTAGATAATACATTTCTACTGCTTAGACATTATAGTTGTAGACATTAGCACAGCAGCAACAGAATCTAACACAAGCATAATTCAGTAAAAGGGGAGAAAATAGTTAACAATAGAGTATAATCATATTAACGAAAACCCTAAAAGACAAGGGTGTTTAAGATCCTAAGCAATTTAAAGAGATGGGCTTTGATAGAAATGAGGACATTTTATCCAATATAAAGAGGAGAAGCAGAGAATATGATTAACCTGTAGATAGATTTGATGGTGTAAAGATGAGAGAGTTCCAGTGGGAATGCATTTACTTTTTTTTTTTTCATGAAATATAAACAAGGAGGCAAAAGATCAAAAGATAATTGACAAGGGAAGAATAGATATCCTTTTACGACATGGGAAAGATAACATACTAGAGTCAGTGCTATACGCTAAATGTTTGAGAGTAGATGTGTCTTTCCCGAAGAAAATATAGATCCTCACATTTAGTTTAAGATATGTGATTCAATTTCCTAATTGCCTCTAATGTGTCCAATATCATGACTATCCATCCACTGAATTCAGCAAACATTTATCCAGCACTTGATATGAACTAGGTACTTTGCTTACTCTTGAAGTTACAAAGATTAATGATACGGTTCTGGCTCTCAAGGTTTCACAGTCTGATGGGTGAGATGCCAAGTCAGATGGTGACTTCAAAAAGGAGATATAAATCTTGTGTCTTATGATACCCAAGAGAAGAACAAAACACAAGCAGAGTTTACTAACCCAGTGGATGGAAGTTTTATAGAACAGATTTATATCTCTGCAGGGTCTAGAAGGACCAGAATAATAGAGGAATAAGAAAGCCTGGGATAATACATTTGCATATAATTATTATTCTTACAATACTGTTCTAATGTTTGTATTGGAGGCTTTGAGACTGCTAATCCTATAAATCATAATTATGATTCAGGTTTATTGTTTTCCTTTAAAAAATTTAATTTTACTTATTTTTAGAGAGAGAGAGTATGGGAGGGGCAAAGAGAGAGAGAGAATTCTAAGCCCCCATGTGGGGCTAGAACTCACAAATGGTGAGATCGTGACCTGAGCGGAAATCAAGAGTCAGACACTTTACTGACTGAACCATCCAGGCAGCCCTATTTAGTTTTTCTAAAATATTATAACATAATGTTTTTCTAGGCCCTTGGCACCATTTTATATTTTAGCCTTAAAGATATAATTTGCGTCCTGATATCTCTAATTTACTAATCGAGGTGACAGTTTCCCCTAAACTTCTTTCTAAGAAAAATTGCTGCTCTTCCTTTCATTTATTCATTTCCCTAACTTACTGAGAGTTCACTTTGTTCCACCAAGATAAAGAGAAAAATATGAGGAAATTTGAGAGATTGAGTTATAATCCATTGTGTTTATAATTTATCCTTTTGATTTGTAACATTTTCTAATCTATGAAAAGGAACCCTACTTCATAATGAAAGTGCCTAGGGTCAAAAATCCAAAACTAAAAATATTCACAATAAAACACACAGAGATGCAGCAATTAAAATGGCATAGTAATAAAGTATCACATTGTGATACCTTTCTTTAAAGTAAAAGGGCCACACATTATACGACTTCATTAATTTTACATGAAAAGATTCCCACATCGTTTCTCTTTGCGATATGCCTGCAGTCAAACTTCTGCACATTAGAAAATAACAATTTGTGCCTGAATAGATATAATTCATTCAGTAGCAATTTCTTTTGTTGCTTTTGTTGAGAGATTTTTTTAAACTGTGTTTTTATTTTTTAATCAGGGACAGAATACATGTATGCAACAATTCAAAGAATAGATATTTTCAAGTTAAGTGTTAATTATCTTGGCTTTCAGGCTCCTCTGTTTCACTCTACCTTGAGGTATGCTTAGCAGCGTTAGCCGTATGGGTTTCTGTTTCAAACTGTTGTCTTTTTTAACCTTGTACAAAGACAGCTGAAGCTATAGCTAGATTTATAGAAAATATAGATTCAGATATAGATATAGATATAACATGCACATATGGTTTCTTTTTCTTTTTCTTAATCTTTATATTTTACAAAACCAGAATTATCCACTACCGAATCATGTGTTATAGACATAATTCTAGGTCAATATATGAATAACAAACTATTTAACTCCTTCATTTTTTAACTACAGATGTAGCATAATTTATTTAACAATTCCATATTATTTGACATTCAAGTTGTTTCCAGTTAGATAGCTTGCTTCAATAAATATCTTTGTATGAATACCCCAATCTGGCCATGTTTTGTTTGTTCATTTGTCTGTTTGGTAGCAGAATGTACTTTTAGTAGATACTGGCATAGTCTTTTCCCCAAATTTTGTTCCAATATACACTTCTACCAACAATGTATAAATGTGTTTTTCCTCATATACTGAAAAGCAACAAATGAAGCATTCCACCCCTCCCAAACCCCCATCCACCGAGTGGCTCAGTCCCTTATGCCTCTGACTCGATTTCAGCTAGGGTCATGTTCTCACAGTTGGTAAGATCAAGCTCCATGTTGGGCTCTCTGCACTGCCAATGCAGAGCCTGCTTAGCTTCTCTCTCCCTCCACTTCTATCCCTGTCCCCAACTCACACTATATCTCCTTCTCTAAATACATAAATAAACTTAAAAAAAGAGCAACAAATATTATCATTCTTAAAATAGCTGCTGCTAAATTTTTTTAAAAGTGGTTTTTAAATGTTTTAATTTTCATTACTCTAAATACCAGTGATGTTGACCAGTTTTCTAATATAATTTTTACTTTGTTTTTCCTTTTTTGTGTGCAGACTCAAATTTTAAGACATGTTTCTTTTTATTTGAATTTCCAATGAATTTTCAAATTTTTCTTTGTTTCTTTGTGTTTGTGAATTTAAACCTGGTTTTTATGTTTATATTTAATTTTGTTTAGTACAGAAATAATTTATGAAAGTATATATGACTATTTACATTGATTGTCCTAATATTTAGTTTTTTATAATTCAAGAACATATCAATATTTTTCTTAATGTTCTATTTATTTTTCCAACATTTATTATGAACAAAATTTATATACCTTAAAGTAAAAAAATTCTAATACAATGATAACTCTTATAAGAATGATCTACATTCAATTACTCTTAATATTTTTAGTATATTTCTCACATCTATCTGTATTGTATTTGTTGAACTACGTAAAAGTAAGTTCTAGAAATCTTGACATTTTACCCCAGAATATGCTACATGCATCTCATAAAAATAAGTAATTTTTTAGAAGTTTACACAATGAGTTGTTCCATTTTACATAGAAAAATCAATAAATATTTTCTAATATCCTCTAATAGCAATTTGCATTAAATTTTTTTGTTTATCTCAAAATTTATGTTTTTTTTTTCCTCCTAAGTCAGGATCCAACTGTTACCAATGTTAAATGTGATTACTTTTTAAAGAAAATGACCACCAGAAATTTTAAAGGAAAGGCCTACTTATTTTTCCCCTTGCAAGTGTCAGATAACCTCTAGAGTATCTTCTGGCATGGTGCAAATTTCTATTTTCTGAAACACTGTAATCATTGATTTTAGCATCCATTTCTCTGTCTCTCTGTATCTTTTCCTCTTTCTCTTACACACTTAAAGGACTTATTAATTTCTTTCTTACTGGTATTAATTCTTTATTACAGGCATACCTCATTTTATGGCACTTCACTCTATGGTGTTTTACAGATATTGTGTTTTTTTACAAAGTGAGGGTTTGCAGTGACCTACGTAGAACCAGCACCATTTTTCCAGCATCGTTTGCTCAGTTCGCTTGTACGTCATGTACTGGTGATTCTCACAGTATTTCAAACTTTTTCTCTAAAATCATATTTAAATTATATTGTATCACTCTCATGATAAAACTTGAACAGATGAGTTTCTTCTATGGAGGAGCAAAGGAAGTGGTTTCTTGAAATGAAATCTACTCATGGTGAAGATGCTGCGAACTCAGGTACTTTTATTTACTTAAGCTTTTTGTAATCAATCACAAAAATGATAATAAATTAGTAACGGTGTTGCTATTTAAATGTTCCAGAGTTAGTCCACAGAAAGCACTGTAGGCTTGATCTCTCTGTTTTTTTTTTTTTTTTTTTATGTGTCTTCCTATTAATTTTTGAGTTCTTCCTTGCTTTCTACTTTTCCTTTCCTGGTTTAAGATGTACCATTCCCCAAGGATCCCTAATTCTTTATAGTGAGGGTTAGAAACTAATATATATTCCTTTTGATTCGTGGATGCTATCATATTTCTCTTGCTGATATTTTTTCCTTCACCATCAGTTCTCTAGGGGACATTTAAGTAACAGACGCTTCTCTCTATCGTGGAGACGGGGTCTTTCTAACACTCTACTACCAGTCCATTTACTTTCCAAGCCTCTTTCTTTCATGCATCTAGAAGCCATGGGACTGACCAAAGGTATTAGAATTATTTTCAGTATTTCGCATCTTGACTGGTTTCCTTCTTTCCTTTTCTACATTATCCCAACAATCTGCCTCTCTGTCTTTGTTTTGGCACCAGAGTTAACAGACTACTCAGAAAGTCCACTTATTTGTAAAGAATAACTTGTTTAGAAATCTTTGTCTCCAAATTAGCTGTGCTTTGTCTCTAAATCAGACCATAGGTGATTTTGCTTGCTCTCCTTGTCAATTAATAGGTTCCCTTTTATTCTTTCTTTGCTTGTTTGATAATGCTAGAGATATTCCATTTTATATTAATAATTCATCCAACAGAAATATATACATATTAATTTATATAGTGTATACAGTTGGTTACAAATATCCATCTGTTTCCATACTTTATTCCTTTACATGAATCTGATAACATCTTCTCCCAATTGTTACAGTAGATGATGGGCTTTTAATATGTGTTACTCAAGTCTCTTCCTACAGTCTTCTCTTTAAAACATACTTGACAATACTCGAGGGACTATTTTTTACCACACACATTCTTAAATTCTTTTATCCAGTTTGGTAAATGAATTCTTATCGGAAATGCATTTAATGCATAGATTGATTTGTGAAAGCTAAAGTATTCTGACAGTTTACCCACTCAAAAGAATTACACATTTCTTCCAGATTAAGTTTTGGATTCTTCAGCAAATTTAATGTGGTTCATGCAAGTAACTCACTTTTCTTTTCGAATTCATTTTTACATGCTACAGTTGTTTATTTATGATAAATGCTATACTTTCTCTTTTTTCATTTATAAAGAAGGTTCTATGATAAAAGCTAGTCACTTTTATATGTTTACCTATTTAATTAAAACCATCTCAATAAGAGAAAATCATTTGTCATTAAATATCTTGAGTTTTCTTGTTATGCAATTACATGATTTTTTCTTTAATTCTTAAATTTTTTTTACTGTTTATTTTATTTTATTTTATTTCTGTCTTCTTGTAAATAAGAGTAGTGAGAAGATATTCACAGTCTGTTCCCAAAATCTGTAACAGTTTCAATATTTAATATCTGTAACTTTCCTTGTTATAGTGTCTTCACACATTTAATTAGTAACTTCTCTTCTCATTTTATTTAGATTTTTAAATTATTTTTCAATTTACTTAAATTATTATTGAAGTTTCTACCTGCAGTTTTTTGTTTTAAAAAATACAATCATTCGAGACTCTTAATTTTTCTCCAAATGAAGCTTTAGTCGCATTTTAGACTTTCGACATGATAGTCTCCTCTGTTCAGTTTAAAACGGTATGTGATTTTAGTTCCAATTTACTTTTCACCCAAGGTAATATTTTAAGTGTTAGTTTCAAGTACTGTCGTCAGCTTACGGTTGTGTAATGGGATGTATAAAATCTTAAAATGCGCTTTCAAGACTGTTGCTTGTTTGATCATATTGTCAAAAAAACCCTACTTCTTCACACATGTTTCATTTTCTTGAAATCTCAAATCTAAAACAACTTATTTAAATTCATCCTCTCCGATTGTGGTTTGAACAAGTGATCATTGCATCATTAGGTATTTACAAAATCTATAGCGTCTACCACGCTGCTCCGACATTCACTTACCTATCTAGTATGGCCTCCCCATAGGGGTAAATAAATAAATAAATAAATGAGATTTAAGATTTAACAGTAACCAGAAATAAACCAACCATCTATTTACTTTGAGATCGCTCACAGAGTATGCTTAACAAAGGACAAAAAATCCAAATAAGTTCAAGACCAAATCTTTGTTAACTATAAATAGGGTTATGATAACACGCCTAGGTTTATAAATTGGCCCTGTCCAAATAGAAGATAAATTAATACATACATTCGCACATGTATACAAAGGTTGTCTACTTAGTCTAGGTTCTCATGCAGTTTGTTAGATTCAGAGTCTCACATTTTATTCATGACATGCTTGGATAAGGTATATTTTCAAACAAGTTATTTCTCCCTCAATAATCTGAAGGAGACATCAGATGCTTTGATATACATATAGATATATCAATAAAGATGATCTAGCTATATAAAAACAGACAGAGAGATACAGTTCATAAATAAGTCATGGCTCTCACTATGCAAATATAGCTCTTGTGCTGAGGGGAAAAATGTTTTTTTCTTAAAAAAATTTCTGTAGATAAAAAGTCAATCACTGACTATAACATGCAGAAGTTATTGATAACAATGCTAGAAATTCTTGATATAACTAGCGCAAGCTGTGAGGGAAAAAAATGGCCCCGAATAGCATGATTATAATGCACACATTGAACATTTTGTTTGTGTTATATTTAGGTATGTTTCAGAAACAGCTCTCATTTCATGTATTTGCACAAAACTGTTATTTGAACTCGGTAAATATTTAGAAAGTTTAAAAATGTAAAAGAAAGAAAAAGAGAACCCTCAAATATCCCCAAATGTAATCCTGAAAATCAAGTCAGTACTTTTTCACTTAATATTGATATTAATTGATAGAGAAAAATAAAAGAAAAAATAAAATTAACAGAGAAAAAATATTTTTAAGTTTAAATTTACTAAGACATGTTTACTAGTTGTCTATGCTTCCTTATGTTCTGCTTTTGTTTTCTTTGTCTGTCTTTTCCCTATTGAAAAGTTTTTCATTACTTCATGATATTTAAGAAATGTTTTTTAAGAATTAATAATCATTAGAGTTTATTAGGAATGTTATAAAATTCTGTCTGGACTGGCTTAACAATTAGGAAATTTATAATTTCACATAACAAGGTCTATAGAGTATTTCATGTTTAGGGTCTGTTCATCACATGTTATTTCCGGGTCCTTTCCTTATTATGTCATCTTTGTCTTTTACTGTCACATTAGGCTTCCTGAACCAACCGAGACCACTAAATCTCTCGTTCAGTAGAAAATAAGAGATATAGAGAGCTATAAAGACAGAGACAAAGAGAGATAGCAATCTCCCCAAGCACTTAAGTTGTTTCCTTCCATTTGACGTGATCAGTTCAGGTGATATGCCCACCTCAGGATATGCCATGCATTGCTCTTTCAACTATTTAGAACTATAACCGACAGTTTGAGAGAATAAAAAGTCATTTTTGGTGGAAAAAAATGTAAAGCAGTTTCAAGTGTTTAGAATTGTTTGCACTGTAGCTGCATACAGGGAAATGATGACTCTCACAAGTATTAAAAATATTTCAATGGACTTATGGCTATAGACACTTTTTTAAAAAATACAATTAAATAAAACAAGATGGAAGAACAAGGAAGTAGATCAATTCCAGTGTTCAAAAGAAACTTTGATAGCATTGTTGGAGGACAAAATGGTATGTGATGGATAAATGAAAATTTCTGATTCATGAGCTGAAGAATTACATGAATTTCACATTCGACATAGAAGATCTCATTGCCCCATTATCTTTCTTTTAAATAAGCCAAATTCTAAAAAGGGAACACCTGCCCCTACCAAACTGCCAAAATTGTATTCCTGAGATAATTTCTTATGCATAAATTTGCATATTTTTGGCTGAAGATTAAGTTACTATAAAAAAACCAAACTTCTACCTATGTGAAACATTTTGTAATTGTGGAAACCAGTGGAAAATTAGACAAATCACAGCATATGTGATTCAGATAGTAAAGACATCAATTGTTCCCAAATTGACTTAAAAGGTTTAGTGCTATTTCTATCAAAATACCAGCAAGTGTTTATGAAGACATAGACAAGCTTATTCTAAAATTTGTATGGAGTGGCGTAGGTCCTAGAGTAACCAGCACAATCTTGAGAAACAAGAATATGATGAGACAAACCACTTTATAAAATATTAAGTCCTACTACATAGCTATGGGAATCAATGCAATATAGTATTCTCTCAGGGATCTATACATAGATCAATGGAGAATAATGAAGAACCCAAAAATAGATCCACCCTAAAATGCTCTACTGATTTTTGGCAAAGTAACAAAGGAAATTTAATGGAGAAAGAAGAGTCTTTAAAAATGATGATGGAGAAAATGGACATCTGTTGGCAACACAAAACGAAGCAAAACAAATAAAATCTCAAACTAACCTCACATGCTCTACAAAAATAAACTAAAACTAGATCACGGCCTTAAATGTAAAACTATTATATTTTATAACAATTACCTAGGAGAAAGTCTTTAGAATCTAGGGATAAGCAAAAAGTCCCTAAACTTCACATCAAATGCATGATTTATAAAAGGAAAAATTCATAAATTGGATTTTATTAAGTTGAAATTATTTTGCTGGACAAAAAATCCTGGGTGGAGAATTAAAAACAAATTCAAGACTAGGAGAATGTACTTGCAAACCAAATTTCCAAAAAAAGACCTGCTATCTAGAATATGTGTATATACACATATACATTCAATACAATAATAGAAAAATACACACTACAATTAGAAAATGGACCACAGATATAAGCTGATATTTCACTGAACAGAATATACATAAGGCAAATAAATACATGAAAAGATGCTCTGTTTCATTACCTATTAGGGAAATGTAAATTAAATCACAATGACATGTATTAGAATGACTAACAGAAAAAGTAGCAACGACACCAAATACTGGTGAAGATGTAGACAAAATCTGATCATTTATATATTGTGGGAAGGACTGTAAAATAATACAGCAAGTCTGAAAAATAGTTTGACAGTTTCTTAAAAATTAAATCTACAACTAACATACCACCGACAAATCTCAATATTGAGCATTTTTTCCAGAATAAAGAAAAAATATATATTTCCTTAAAATCCATACACAAGTTCATTTGATGGTTGATTGGTTAAGAAAACTGTTGTACATCTATACCATACAACTTGAGTTAACAAAATAAATTGTGTATATCAGTGATAACAATAGCATGAGTGAAGGAGATTATGCTCAGTGAAAAATTACAAAACCAACAGCGACATCTCTGAACATGGCAGAGTAGGGAACTCCACGAAGCAACTAATAAGCCGAGCTGAGTAGTTTCATGGTCAAAGGCATTTAAGCAAATGTATTATCATTAGCCACCTAGAACAAGGAATAACAAGGCAAGCAATAGATGAACTAAAAATCCTCAGAAAGAGAGGATGAGGACAGAGATACTTGGGAAGATGTAGAAAGTAAAAGATAAGACAGAATCGTGAGCTGCCTGGCTAAGCTGTGAGGCAGTCTCCTGACCCAGAGGCAATTTACAAAGACAGAAAGGAGCTATTTGCGTTTTTGGTGTTTGTTTTTGTTTGTTGCTCCAAGTATTTAAAGAAATCTGTGCCAAAGGACAAACGAAAGCAGGGGGGAGGAGGACGATGTCCGACAAGAAAGACCACAAGGGAACCTACAAGGTCAACTCGTGAAGTGTACAAGCCAGTTAGCAGACACCTCTCTTTCCCCTGGCTAGAGAAGGAAATAGGAAATTCACAGGACACTTGATCAGTAAGGGAACACTAAATAGAATTGCTACTTGGAAGCCAAAAAAAAAAAAAAGTGGTTTCCAAAAATATATAATTTTAAGTTTAAAAAATTGCATGACGGTGACTGAGGCCATATCCATAAAAGTTCTGAAGAAATAAATGTTTATGTAGGGTCTGAGATACAGTTAAGAAATCAGGTTTTCTGCCCCAATAAATGTGTGTTTGTTTATTTGTTTATTTATGTATTTATTTATTTATTTATTTGGTCTTTACTAGTTGTGTGACCTGTTGAAAATTAGTCAACCTCTCTGAACCTCAGTATTCCATCAATCAGAACAGAATTTAGATTAAATGCATGAAAATTGCTGAGAATATTAGAACAAACATAGTAAAACCTTAACAAATTATATATATTTAGCTTCCACTGAGGCCGGATTATCAAGTTGAGGGTCTGTTTTCCAGGTTAATCGACAAGAAGAAACAGCAATCTGACATATATTTTGATTTTAGTTTAGCAGATATGCACAATTATAGATCACCCACCTACCCCGGGAAGCAGCTTTCTTTGGTGCTTACATGGCTCAGGATTTCTGTGCCAAAAGTATATTCGGGAGAACAAGTTCTGGGTAAGATCCAAGGACGTGCTCGTTTGGGTATTTGAGAATAAGATAGGATTGGCCCGAAATAACATTTTTCCTATGATATTTTAAATTATATTGAGTCAACCCCAATGAATGAAATGTACCTACTGCTTAGTCAGGACCCTTACTTATTGTCAAACACTCATGGCTCATCTTCCAACAAACCTTTTCCCAGAGCTGCTACCAAACAGCAACATGCCAAATATCAGATTTATTTTCTCTCCTCTCTTCTGTAAACTTGTTGTAGAATGGTCAGAAAGAGAACGGGAGGAGTTCCTGGTTTAGATGATCTTAAATGAGACAATGTGTCTCCGGATAAGTGGGAGTCATCTCTGGTTCATTGAATTTAGAGGTCTTCGCATTGACAATCAACATCATCTAGAAAGCGATGCTCTATCCAGGTCAGACTACCTGCAGAAGAGCTCTCTGCATAACCAGCTTTAGCTACGAGTATGTCAAGTTATTAACCTTTCTTTCACTAAGGATTTACTGAATATTTCTTTAGCATCATCATGCTAGGCCATGAAGGGATGTAAAACACACCTATGATACACCTCTTAAAGAATTCTGTTAACTGTATAGGTAAGGATTACAGGAGTAAAACAAATGAAAATTATCTGAAATCAATATTGAGTAGAACTGTGAGTAAAATGACCAAAACACACACACACACACACACACACACACACACACACACACTGAAGCAGAATGAGAAAATCACATATAAAAAACTTAGTATCCAAATCAGTTTTCCAGACCAGTGGTTCTCAGATTTTAAGTGTGCATCGGAATCACCTGTAAGGCATGATAGACTTCTGATTCTGATAGTTCTGACATTCCTGTCATATCCGAGCCTGGTTTTGATGTTTGCTCTGTCTTTTCAAACTCTGGTTTCGGCCATTTTGTATACCTTGTGAGTTTTTTCTTGATAGCTAGATATGCACTAGGTAAAAGGAACCTTCCAGGAAGACCTTTAATGGGGTGGAAAAGTTTAGGGAGGAAGGGAGTGTTCCGTAGTCTGTGTTCAGGTCTCAATATTTTAGTTTGTCTGTGTGTCTGTACTAGGAACTCTGCAGGTGCCTCTCAGTTTCTCACCACCACCACCTTAGGTGGGACTGGATAGCTACTGCGGGTACAATTGGGTATTTTCCTTCCTTCCCAGGTAGGTTGGGCTCTGAAAAAGCCACTAAAGCTTTTAGCAGGTAAAGCTCTGGTTAACTACTTTTTCTTGTGACCAGGCCTGTTAAGAAGAACAAAATGCACTGGTGTTTTCAAAACAATGACTTTTCCACTCTCCTGACAGGAGCATGAGAGGATTTTTTCTGATCTTCTTTTCAAGAACCTGGTTGAGCTCCTGGGGGTGTGGGGACTGGGTCCACCTGGACCACAATGATACTCTTCCACACTGAGTCTCCAACCATTCACCAACTATAGCTCAGAATTTCCTACTCTGGCATTGGTACTTCCGCTCTGAGTTTTGTTTCTCTGTATCTGCCTGTCTCTTGTGTTCAATTCTGGTGTCAGCAGTTTGCCCTATGGCTTCACTTCTCTTAAGGCTATAAGAAGAGTTGTTGATTTTTCAGTCTGTTCAGCTTTTTACTTGTTGTTGTTACGATGGAGTGGTGAATTCCGAGCTCCTTCGATGGAGTGGTGACTTCTAAGCCCCTTCAGTGCCAGACAGGGAAATAGGAAGTCCTAAGTCAGCTCTTTAAAATGCAAATCTTATCATGCCATTTCCCCCACTTAACACCTATCAATGGTTTTGTTTCTTGAGAATTAAATCCAAACTCTTTAACATGACACGTTATAACCCTGACTGCTTGTCCTGCTTTAGACATCTCTGTCTAACTTCTTACAAGCCAGCCTCACAAAAACATTTCCAATTACCCGACCTCACCCTGGTTTTCTCACCCTTTTGTTTACTCATTTCCTGTTGGCTCAGCCCCAGTCAAAGTGGAATAGTGAGGAGTGAATACCAACATTGCTAAATTCAATATTATGTAGTGACAAAGCAAAGAGAAATGTGAAAGACTCTGAGATGAAAATATTCAGGTTAGATGCAAAGGGGAGAGTGGAAAAAACCTAATTGCATTCATTTTTAAAATACCATAAATTTATTGAATATTTATTCTGCTGGGAAATTAATAAATATTAAGGCATCTTATTTATTGTGCAGGTGTGGAAACTGAATTTTGAAGAGCTTACACAGATTTAACAAATAACCAGTGTAATTAGAAATAAAATCAAGAACAAAATTCAGGGAATTTTTACTTTCTATCGTATTTCTTCCTCATCACTACCCCTCCCCATGTATTGCCAGAATAGCTTTCTATTTTTTAGATAGTGTTGTAATGACTAAAATAGAAAATTAATGAATGACAACTATTTTCTATACAGCAGAAATGTCACTATACCCATGATATATTAACATCCGTCTAAGCCCTGCTTCTTCTTGAATGTCTACTTGAAATCTGTTCCATGAAATCTTTTCTAATTAATGCAAAAATATGCATTTTTCCCGTCCAAAATTGTGTACTTCTGTTATTGCACTTCAGGGCTTCTATCATGTATTATCTCTTGATTATTGTCTAATTGCCATCATGTACAAAATGGTATTACCAAATAGGTATAATAATTGCAGGTGCCATTTTGAGAAAGAACACACTAATTTTGGGAATGCATATGTCTAGTAAATGAAATTGGATGCTATTAATCCAGGGGAACTATGGCGAATGGCTGAACTTGAGCTCATTAGTTAGAATTGGGCATTGCCTCTAAGATTTTCTCATTAACCATGGGATATAACAGACCGTAGCCTAAAGCCAAAGTGAAGAAATGGGGAATTAAAGATAATTCTGGATTTCAGCCTCTATATAAGCCATTTGAGAAACCACCCAAATAAAATATCAACTGTGAGTAATATGCAATTAGATGATAATGTATACAGCAAAATACAAAGCCCTAATAAGCTTACAATTTATGAAATAAGAATGTGAAACTCCAATAATAAATGTAAAATAAAATCCAAAACATTCTATTCTATTTATGTATTATAAACTTTTAAAAATACTATAAATATTCAGAGTCAAAGAAAATGGATTATTGGCATTTGGAGTGGTCAGAGATGAAACTTATCCGGCTCTAGAGTGATGGGTAACATTTTAATAGGGTTTCATCAATCGTTCTTAACTTTAAGCCAGAGAATAATGAATTTTAGTTGTATCTAGAAAATATTTTGTCCAGAATAACTAACTAGTCATCCTTTTTCTTTCCAAGGATGACTAAATCCTAGAAAAAGCAGTTAGAAGGTTCACTGAAGCTTTAAAAAATGAAGATAAACTGTTTGGATTTGAGACTATTGACGTTGCTCCCTGTCTGAAAAAAAGTAAGTGAGACCAGACAGTGCAATTCCTTTTTATTCCAGGATTCGTGAATAATACTACATATTAATTGATTAAATTTCTGTTAAGTACATAGCTATTAATATGTCATAATGGGAGATATTACTGGGACTTTCTGCTAAAGGAAAAGTAGAGAGAAGAAGCATGCATATGGCTAGAAAGTGAACGAGCATCTCATTACGTTTCGGAGAGCACCTGCAAAGCTTGATGTAGTGAGTATAAAATTACATCCCAACTCCGCTACTTACCGGCCAAAAAATATTTGTAAATTTAGTTAAGCTCTTGGAGATTGATTTCTTCATATGAAAAGGAAATAATGATAGTATTTATTCTTTGTCATAGGTCACAAAAAGGATCAATTCGATAATGCTTATAAATGTATTTTAGAAATCGTAGAAAAATTTATATATGTTAGCAAATTGTTACTAGTATTAAGTGAAAATTATTTCCAGTACATCTGAAAGAACCATTTATATTTTGTTTATCGCTGTATACTTGGTGTCTCTTCCTGTGCCAAATAGTAGATGTAGAGAAGAACATGTTAAATAAATTGGAAATATTATCTGATTATATTCTATAGTGAAACCTATTGTAAGTACTTTACATTAGCAATGAAATCTAAAGAATATAGTTTATAAAAGTCCGTTAAGGAGTTATAGCGTAATGAAAACAAATTAGTATTTTCCTAAAAATCTTTTTTTCTGATAGTATTTCAACTCCTTTTTAGACATTAGCCACTGATTAGTTCTTATATTTGAAACACAATACATACATATATTAGAATTGTATTGGACCAACATCAACTGGAATTAGCATTTTGATTTCTACAGATATAAAAAGATAATAGGCATAATAATAATTACCTCAGGGATTGCATTTTTTACATCTTTTGAAGTTACTACTCTGGCTTTAGTTTAGTTTTATCTGTTGTGTATATTCCTCATCTATGTACACTTTTATTCCTCACTGTCACAGGATATATTTCAATTTAGGATTGAAGAGACAGTGTTAGAGGATTTATTTTGTCATTGACCAAGGAGAGGCCAAATTCACAAGGACATACCGAAAACACATATAAAGCACATTATCATATTCTTAGACCGTGTAAAGAATACAGGTATATTGTTGATTTTTGTCAAACCCCCCCTTTTATTTTGGGTATCAATTTTCTGGGACAGAAAGTGGTACAGAAATACACTGTTAAAGATGGTTCCCCAATGATAATGGTGGGAAAAGTACCATTCAGGTAACACCAAAGGATTGGCAATAGCAAAATGGTATTTGCTTTTGTCAAATATGCCATTAGCACCTAATCTATTGCTCTTGGGAAAGGCTACAAATAAAAAATACTACCTTATTTATTTTATATTTCTGAGAATCTCTTCTTTTTAATACACGCGCTCATATAACCTTTGTTAAAATCAACTTCTTTCCCATTTGTTTTCAATAGTTCTTCACGCACCCAAAAAATGCAATTGCCAAAGAAGATAAAAGATGGACATTTGCAATTGTATCTCAGGTGCAAAGGTATAAAAATTAGTACCAAGAATAGCTATGGGCAGAGGTGGTGGGTGGGGTATGAGTGGCTTTTGTTGGACGAAGGGAAATGAATGGCTAAGGAAAAGAAAGTGATATAATTCCTAAGATTTCTGAAAGGTCCCTCTCTGAGCTAGAAAATGCATTCGTTCCCAAAATGTGTCTGTCATTTATCTCCCACAGATCTGTACTGCCACTTCCTCCCAAAGAGCTAAAATTCCTGCTGTAGAGGTTGAGCCCGCCCAGCACGTGTCATTTGGCCATCCCTGAAATGTTGAATGAATTAGACCTGTCCGTATTTAGAATCATTATTCCTGGTACTCAGACATGATAATTTTTCTTTCCCAATGAGATAGTGTCTGGCCTTCTGACTCCTCTCACTGTGATGCCAAGTCAGACAGATGCAGGAGTTTTAAACTCCAAATGGCTGGCCTCTTAGATTTAAGGCGAATAATTTGTCAGATTTATAGAAAGGGGAATCTTTAAGGCTGTGGTAACAAAGAGAGCACTCCCTACAAAATCAAAACATGAAACCCTTAAGTCACCTTTGTCATTGTCATTTGAATCACAGGGAAAATCTTTGATTCTTACAAAAACATAGAAAAATGCATTTATTTGAAATCTCAGATTCCAGCTTCCCCATCGTCTGATAGAATGGTTTTTTGTTCCAGAAAAATCAGTTTTCAGTATACCATCTATATGAAATAATCTGGTAAAATCCCAAAACCTTTAAATTTTACAAATGAACCATTATGTTTATTTAATATAGATTTAGAGGTTACATACATACACACATATGTGTATATGTATGTGTTGTGTAAATATAAAAGTCTAATAACACATCATCAAATAATTTTTTCTACCACATTTGAATATGTACAGTTCTCCTTATAGAACCTGTGGCATAAAATGAGAAAGTCTATTATCCAAAGGGGAAAGAGTCAAGAAAAAGAGAACAAAAAGGAAATGGAGAGAAAAGATTCAGATCATTGTCATTTTCTCAATTTCATTGTTATTTTCTCCTTCATATCGAACACATGAATATTTTGGATATGTGTGTGCATTTTTCTTTTCTCAGTTTCGAATCACCTTGAAAATTATTTCTTGAGTATAAAACAGTAAACAGAAAAGGAAATACGTCAGTGGATATATACGTGCCTGTCTGCCTGCGTAGTCTGCCTAACTTAATTGCTTTGTTGCTGTCAAGACTTTGCTATTTTTGCTTGGTTTTGTTTTTGCTAATTGTGTGTTTGACACCTTGCTCCAAACCAGAAAGAAGTAAGCAGGATCCATGACGTTCTGCCTGGCGGTGGGTGGCAGTGACGTCCTTTCACTAGACTTTTGTCCAGGGCAGATTGGACCTTCAGTGCTAAGCCTCGGTATTCCATGTAGAGCCACAGATTGGTGGTGGGACTATTGTCAGTTTGATAAAGTGATCCTTCTCTTCTTAACCCACCTTCAAATGACAAGGGTTGTTAGAGCCAGGAACGACCAGTTTAACTCAGCCGGTAGCAGAAAAATGGTAGATTTTCCAGCACGATATTCAAGTACAGCTCACTTGGCTGCAAATGAACCGGTCTCAGATTCTTTCTTCCCAAACATGAATATTCTGATATCCAAGCTCAAGTGAAGTGAGGGTGACAGACTGAAGCTCCCTTCTGGTGACTAATGGCTGTGGGAGCTCGTGTCAGGCTCTGTTCCAGGCTAGACACTTTCCCCGATTAGGTCCACGTGCTTCAGTATATCTGATTTCCTTGCATAAATGACCCAGGAAATTTAGCAAAAATGCATTTAAGGAGGTAATGGTCACACTCCTTGAGAAAGGAACAAATTTAAAGGTCAGCACCATCCTTCTGTTCTCTGATTTGTACTTTATAAAATTTTTTTTTTTTAATGTTTATTTACTTTTGACAAAGAGACACAATGTGAGCAGGGGAGGGGAAGAGAAAGAGGGAGACAAAGAATCCAAAGCAGGCTCCAGGCCCTAAACTGTCAGCACAGAGCCTGACACAGGGCTTGAACTCACAAACCGTGTGAACATGACCTGAGCTGAAGTCGGTGCTTAACCGACTAAGCCACCCAGGCTCCCCAAGATTTGTACATTTTGCTAGAAGCCCTCCCGGTACCACTTTTTGTGGGCTGCCCCCCACCTCCTCACCATGCTCACATACATGGCAGTTCCTGCCATGTTAGAGCCTTCTTAAAGTAGATCATAACCACCAACAGAGGCAACCTTTACTGTGTGCCTTCACCTCCTTGGAATTAGAGGCTGCTTGTATGGGGTGCACTGCAGTGCTGGGCTAACCTTATGAAAAAGAGAAAACACTGTTTTCTCTGTTGTCTACCCAGAGACCATCTCATTTGACTGCGGTTTCAAAAGAAACCTTGTCAATGCAGCTGGGGAAATAAATGAACAAAACATAACATGCAACCAGCCATTCTTCATTTATTGACGAAACATGTAATCAGTTCTTTGTTTTGCAAAGACAGTCGCTGGTTTTGATTCTCAAAATTTCTCTGCAGAAGAAAAGAGAACATCACATACTTCCTTGGGTTTCACCAGTTGTATAATTAAGAAACCGTCAATACGTGCACACAATTAACGGTTTTCTTCTCATGCCTTTTGCCTGGGTATTTAATCATAATATAGATTTGTACTGCCTAAAGAGTAGGTTTAAAAGCTGAAAAATCATTTAGAATATAATCATATTAGTAAACGATTTAATTGCGAGGCCATGAAAACCATTTTTGAAATGGTAGAGCCAGTAGCCTAAGACATTTAAAAAAAAAAAAAAAGGTTCAGAAAGTCCTTATTCTCAGCAAAGCCAGAAATCAGCCTGAGTATTTTAGATATTATTTAATCTGTCTCTTGATAATTAGCAGCTAAGGGACCCTCACACTATTATGATACCCATTCCAATATAGGGTTAATAAAATAGTAAGATAATAATAAAATTGGGTGTCATATGATCCTATCTGGTCCATATATATTCCTAGGCAATGTGGTTTTTCATGACAAAATGGTCCCTTTAAAGGCAAAAGGGGAAGGGTGGTAAATAAAGATATTCATATATATATTATGCATATATAGAATTGCTTAATTCTATTCATTAGTTTCCCTTTTCACTACAGTTTTAGGAAATACTTTTTTTTTAATGTTTATTTATTTTTGAGACAGAGAGAGACAGAGCATGAGTGGGGGAGGGGCAGCGAGAGAGGGAAACACAGAATCTGAAGCAGGCCCCAGGCTCTGAGCTTTCAGCTCAGAGCCCGACGCGGGGCTCGAACTCACAGACCGCTAGATCATGACCTGAGCCGAAGTCGGACGCTCAACCGACTGAGCCACCCAGGCGCCCCTAGTTTTAGGAAATACTTAAGACCACTTATAACATATAAAGTATAATACTAAATTAATGAAAGTTACAAATGGAAATAAATAGAGACAAGATAATACCAGAATTGAGACTTCGAAATGTATGCGTTAAAACTGACTGGTATGACAATCCCCCATGCTGTTATGTCTACTCCTCACGACTGACAAAGTATATACAGAGGCAAATATATATGGCCAGATTCACTCTTGTTCTTTACCTTGATAGCTTCCCATACCTGTAAACCTCGATTTGTCTCTTTATTTAAACAACAAACTTTCAAACCTACTGATATTTCATCACATAAAATTCCACCTTCAGTCTGGTTGAAAGTTCCCTGGCTTTACACCATGAATACCAATCTTTATGCTGTCAGAGTAAACTAACAATCTCATATATTTGCTGTGAAATACTATCCTTAAGTTTTGTTTTGCTAATAAGGAAACAAATTATGGAGCTAGTATGTTCATAGGAACTTGATATTGAGATTACCGACCTTTGGATCCTATTGGGGCAGATCTATAGGCTTGTTTCAAAACATTTGGTAATCAATGAGATCCTCTGTGACACTTTTCAGGGGGCAATGAGATCTGAAATTTAAAACCTTAGGATAAATAAAAACAAAAGCAATCACGAATGAATAATAAACCAGAGGAATGTGGTTATTTAAAGACACAGACTCCAGGACCAGGTAACTAGGGTTTGTGCCTCTCCACCAATTATTCATTTTGTATATCAGAACTGCAGAAGAGGAAAACTAAATCTTTCCTTCTACCCTCTCAGTGTTTTGACTGGGGCCTGCAAATTAAATCCGTGATAGACAGACTAATGGGAACAACAACAACAAAAAAGGTTATACATGTGTATATGGAAATCCACAAATGAAGTAGTTGTCTTGCTAAATAGCTAAAGTTAGAGATTTATATACCTAGTTTGTTAGAGGAAATGGAGGAGAAAGAAAGAAAAGCTTTTTTTTTTTTTTTTTCTTAAAAGAACAAAGGAGAGACAAGAAAGTTTGTGATAATGTTTGTCTCTGCATGTGTGGGAAGTCCTTCTACTTTTTACACAGCCCTACAACTCCCTGGAGAAGGGATTTATGGTAGATTTATTCTGGTTCTTCCTCCTGGGAGTAGACCCATCCTAGAGAGGGAAGTTATGACAGCCTCATTTCCAGAGCTTGGTGCTTTTCGTCTCATAAAGGAAGCTCTGAGAATACTGCTTTCTGCATCTGTTGAATCTCGTGTGTCTTCCTTTTAAAATAAACTTCATGCTTACTATGGGACTCTAACCGGGTTTCCAAAGAATTGTTTATAAGCTTTGATCTCATAATTTATTTTTATTTTTATTTATTTATTTTTTATTTTTGAGAGAGAGAACACGGCAGATCAGGGGCAGAGGGAGAGAGGGAGAGTCTTAAGCAGGCTCCATACCCATAATGGATTTGACTTGGGGCTGGACCCACAACCCTGAAATCACCACCGGAGCTGAAATCAAATCATGACCTGAGCCCAAATCAAAGTCAGACTTTCAACCAACTGCCCCTGATCTCATAAACTTTACTAATATCATCTACCTTATGAGGTAATTCTTGCAAACAATTTAGAATTATTCTGAAATTCTAAATTAATAAAATAAACGTGAAATGCTATTTCTAAGTATTAAACCAATGTGTTCTTTTTTTTCCGAGACAGCTAATCAGAATGACTTTGTATATTCCTCACAGTAGTTTCCTTACAACAGATATGAAGGTGAATTTTATAATAATCTTTCATGTTTTTACCCTTAATATAGGCTGAGAGAGTCGCATCACAGTGTGATACTTTTACCATAGTCACTAATGCCCATAGATAATATTCTTATGGTTTTCTCTTAAATTGAATTTTATGAGAAAAGCATTAATCAAGACATTGTGGAGAAAATTATGTTTAAAAATATATACGACTAAAACACAGATTCTTAGATTCTGCAGTTACAGAGATCAACATACACAAATTCATTATCCTGACATATGAATTTAATTTAATTAATTTAATTTATTTTAATTAACAAATACGCCCACTTCTCTATTTCATTCTCAGGTAAAAGAAAATAAATATCATTACTTCTGATTTATAACTTCATCTTCAGCTGTAAATGATAAGGGTATCTTTTATATACCCAGGTGATTTTAATGTCTTAAGTTTATTTTTTTTTTTTGCTTAAAAAATTTTTTTTTAATGTTTATTTTTGAGAGAGAGAGAGAGATAGAGAGAGAGTGCAAGCAGGGGAAGAGCACTGAGAGAGGGAGACACAGAATCTGAAGCAGACTCCAGGCTCTGAGCTGTCAGCACAAAATCCAACGCTGGGCTTGAACTCACAAACTGTGAGATCATGACCTGAGCTGAAGTAGGATGTTTAACCGATGAGCCACCCAGGGGCCCCAATGTCTTAAGCTTCTTAAAAAACTTTTCACATTCCTTATCTCATTTGAGACTTATAACATGTGTGAGATATGGTTAATTGGGACAGTCTATGCCAAACAGAATTTATTTACCATTCCTTCATTCTGCTTATACTTCAATATTTTTTTTAATAATTTTTGGTAATATAACCATTATTCACTCAGTCAGCACAACTAGAAACCTGGCATAAGTTCTCGATTCCTTTTCTGTCGCATTCCCTAAATTCAATTGAGAGACAAATTCAGCTGTTTCAGTTCCTGTCTGTACATATTATCTGTACGTGTGTGAATAGATATAAAAATAGCATACACAGTCTATCTTCTATGCAAATTACCATGAACCTAGTTTAGGTGATCAAATCCTCACCAATGGGATCATGATAGCATCTTTTAAAATTTATTTATTTAAATTCAAGTCAGTTAACAGGCAGTGTAGTATTGGTTTCAGAAGTAGAACCCAGTGATTCATCACTTATCTAAAGTACAGTGCTCATCCCAACAACTGCCCTCCTTAATGCCCATCATCCATTTAGGTCATTCCCCACCCACTTCCCCTCCAGCAACCCTCAGTTTGTTCTCTGTATTTAAGAATCTTTTGTGGCTTGTGTCCCTTTCTCTTTTTATCTTAACCATTAGCCTTCAAATATGGCGACCACAAAATTCATTTTCTAAAAGATGAACTATGAATTCTATTTAAAATGAACAGTCCTTAATTTTCCAGGGTTTATCTCTCTAGTCATTTTTGTCCCATGACTTGTTATTTTATCCTTTTTTTTTTCAACAAATACTGAGCAGCTAATATCTTCCAGTCATTGCTCTTGCTGTTTAAAATTTGCCTATTGATCTATTTATCTCTTATAATATTTATTGAATGAGTGAATGGATATCTATGCAGAATCCTTAATATTTACATACATGAAAAAAGAAAAGTACTTGAATGAGAAATAACAGTTTCCCAAAAGTTTTGTCACCAAAATGGCAAAAATTAGCAAATTAAGTACTTTTATAGGTGAGAATTGATAATTTGTGTCTTGTTAAATGTTTCACAGATTAAAAATAGTAACAATTTTATCTAACTTAATTTAACATCTATGTTACCAATGATAGAAAAGTGGATAAGGATATTAAAAGAAATAAAACTTTCTCATTCTCATTCATCAAATGGTTAACTGAAAAGGAGATGTCTTATCAATGTGGGTTTTAACTAACTTGTAAAATGGTTCTGTATTTACAATATGCTAATACAACCTATATTTCTGGCCTATATCTCAGCCTATGTCCAGATTTACCCTGAAAAGCCAAAGCAATAAGACAAGAAAATCACAAATACAGATTTCAAACAGAGAATTTGCCATTTGGAAAATGTAAGAAAATATATGGTTCATTATTTGGATTGGTTAAAGAATTTGTGAAGATACTATGGGATAGATCAATAGACAAATGGAAAAAAATAATATAGAATATATTTATAGAATACTTATGAGCAGTATATGCTTGTACTAAATTTGGGGTATTATATATGGAATGAAATCTGAGAGGTGATAACTACATATTTCAATAAGTGGCACTAGTCAAGGGTTTATCTATGCATATAAGAAAAATAAATTAATTTCTTATGCTTTGTATTGCACATAAACATTAGGTTATTAGGCTAGCTGATACATTATTTAGTTAAGAAAATCAAAATATTTAAATATAAAGATAAAATATTAGATAATATATTTATGGTCTTATGTTAACAAGATACTAAGAGCACAAAAAATAAAAAAAATAATTTGATCTCATTAAAATGAAAAATGTATTCCATGAAAGATATAGAAAAGAAAGTGAAAATTCAAACAAACTAATGGCATGCAATACCTATAACTCCTAAATGCTAATAACTAAAGGGTAATTATCAAAATAGGCAAGAGGGGATTCTTATCATACATAATATAAAAATAAGCATATCAAAAATGCTCATTTTACTTACAATGCAGAAAGCACAACTCAAAATCATATGAAGACAGCATTTTAGGGGCGCCTGGGTGGCTCAGTTGTTTGAGCATCTGCCTCTTGATTTTGGCCCAGGTCATGATCCCAGGGTCATAGAATTGAGCCCCATGTTGAGCACCGTGCTGAATGGGGAACCTGCTAAGAATTCCCTCTCTCTCCTGCCTGCTCTTCTCCTCTCTTTTTCTCTAAGATAAAAAATTTAAAAAATAGATATTAAAAACTATTATCATATTGTCAAAGTTCAAAGGTAGAAAAACTGACAGTAATAGTTGATGGCAAAGATATGTTGGAGCCAAAGTCCTCACTGTTATCTGGAGAGTAAATTGAAATGAACACTTTGATGAGCATTTTATCAATATTATCTAATGTTGACAATGTGTGCATCCTTTGATCCAGCAATTTCTCTCTTAAAACCTTTCATAAAACTAAGAATCCAGTCAGTATATATCTAGCTCATCCAACAATTTCTTTTTAGTCCGAAGCAGAATCATAAAAGTGTTATTTTGGTAATAAAACATATTCAACTACGTTAAAGGTCATTTAAAAATCTCTAGCAGCAATAAAAACATTTTAAATTTTAAGCATATCCCATTTCTTATTGGGAAAAGCCTTTTCTCTATTTATACAGTACTTAATTTTATATAGCAACAAATATCTTCTAAACTTTAGATATAGTCATTTTTAAGGGTCATTTTGTTTTTTTTTTTCATTCACATAATTTGGATTATGAAAATTAAGTGGATTTGTTTGTGTCTCAGAGCAAATTAGAAGCAAAACAAATTACATGATCTGAGATTTTTTTTTTAATTTTAATTAATGCCATCGAAGTACTTGATCCTGACATTTAAATACTTCAGCTCGTTGACGATTCATTCAACACATTAACAACAGGATAGTAAGTGCTGGAAGTCCAGAATGCAAGTAGAAATTTATATTTGTTGGCAGGCAAGCATACATATAAGAAGCCAATAATTAAATCAATTGTTAGCACAGAAGTTCATTAGAAATTCGAAAATTTTAAAAACAGTTTAATAAAAGTGTAATAAGTATAAAGCTATCAAATAGAATGAAAAATATTTTTAGAAAGAAAAGGTAGATTGCCACATTCCTCTAGCACTATTTTGGGTTTTAGATTTTACATTATTTATATCTAATGTCTTTGAAATCCTATAAAGATAGCATTTCTCTGTATCATGTCCACCGTTGGGCAATAGTTCTTTAGTTAATTGGGATGATTAAATTTAGTTTACATCCGTAAACACTGATTGAGAACCTATTAGGTGTTAGACCACGTACGTGCCTGGTACTAAAGAGACAATGAGATATATCCTAATACTTGGTGTTTGGTGAATTTGATCTGATAGAAAAGATAGGTATTTAAAAAGATTATTTCAATGCAATGTGGTTACAAAAGTGAAGAGGAGAAAAATTTACCCTAGTTGGGGAACATTGGCTTCCAATCCGTCAAGGTTTTAATACAATAGCGGATGGAAAATGGTTATGTGGTTTTATATCAGATTTCTAATCTAATTTGTATGATCCAATCAATCAAAAATAAAGGCTACATTTTACTTTTTCTATAAGTATATATAACTTCATTGTCTGTCCGTTTCTTTCCTCTGAAAAAAAAGTCTCTTTAAACATGAATTTCCATATCTCATTTGTTGTCCGGACACATTGACCAGCTCACAGATTCCTTCTCCCCTTAGAAGGCACTGAGTCGTAAACTATTCCTTTGTCTCCTGATATTTCCATATCCTACATTCACGTCATGCACCTCCTCATTAATTCGTAATTTATTTTTAACCACTCTGAGCAGGAAATTGTATTTTAACCTGTTTCATCATTTTTCCTGCTAAGGTCAGATCAGACACTTCAGAAATTTACATTTTTGATACAGAAGATATTTCCCTGGTGTTTAATACATGTTTTTGAACATGAATGAAATGACAAAACAGCTTTGGAGACAATAGCTCTTCCACTTGTTTGTATAGTGATAAGTATAGGACCCATTACTCTTTTTTTCCTCCATGGTTTATGATGCTTTCAATTTTGATTTATGAAAATTTAACATCATCCATACATGCTATTGTTGTTATGAGACTGTAAGTTGCTTTTGTGAAATTTTGGATTGAGAATTAGGTTGTCATTATATATACAAAACTTTACTTTTTCAGAGCAGTTTTAGATGCATGGTAAAATAACTAAAAGAAAGGTAAAGAGATTTCCCACAACCTCCTGCCTCCATATAGGCATATCCCACTCCTCTCCAAAGTGATACATTTATTACAATTGATAAACTGCACTGATACATCATAATCATCCAAGTTCATAGTTTGCCAAAGGATTCCATTGCTCTTTCCCCTGTTGCAATGATACTAATTTTCTTTCTTTTTTTTTTTTTTTGAATTTTTTTAAACGTTTATTTATTTTTTTAGAGAGATACAGGGTGAGAGTAAGAGTATGGAAGGGACAGAGAGGGCGACCCAGAATCTGAAGTAGGCTCCAGGCTCTGAGCTGTCAGCACAGAGCCCGATGTGGGGCTCAAACTTGCAAACCATGAGATCGTGACCTGAGCTGAAGTCAGACACTTAACCAACTGAGCCACTCAGGTGCCCCCAATGATATTAATTTTCAAGTGCATGCAAAGCAAAACCATGCAGACCTAATGAACCTCACTTAGAAATTTGTCTCCATTTCAATATGCCCTCCAGTTTTTAAGTCTAAACATAAACGTTCAGAATGTACACGGAGTTTAAAAAAAAATACTTATCATTTAGTTTATTTTAAGCACATAAAACAAGCTTAATATACAACAATAAATATTGCTGAAAGATTACAAAATCTTAATTATCATTTTAAAGGATAAAATGATAATGAAATTTCCATCATTCAATATTTCATTAAAAGGTCTAATTAAAGTGATTTAGAAGCTGTAATTAAGTTCTAGGAACACAAGCATCATGCAGTTCTTAACAGCAACAAAGTAGAATAGAGTGGGTGACAAGCAGGAACCCATGATGAAGAAATTTTAAAGGTCCATTTAGCTAACAGAGAAACAGGGAGTATTATTACTTTGCTCAGGCTGCCATAATAAAGTACCACAGACTGGTTGACTTTGATACCAGAAATTAATTTTTCCACAATTCTGGAGGCTGGAAGTCCAAGATTAAGGGAGCAACCTAGATGGTGAGATCTCTCTTCTTATATTGAAGTTGGTTACCTTGTTGTTGGGTCATCAGAAGGCCTTTCCTCTGTGTGTATGACGTCTCTTTTTTTCTTCTTCTTTTAATGTGTATTTCTTTTTGAGAGAGAGACAAAGTGTGAGTGACAGAGGAATAGAAAGAGAGGGAGACACAGAATCTGAAGCAAGCTCCAGCCTCTGAGCTATCAGCACAGAGCCTGACACACAGCTCAAATCCAGGAACCATGAGATCATGACCTGAGATGAATTTGGATATTTAACTGACTGAGTCACCCAGGCGCTCCTGTGGTGTCTCTTCCTCTCCTTTACAGGATACCAGTCCTATTTGATTAGGTGTCCACTCTTATCACCTCATTTAACCTTATTTGGCACAGTCACCTTGCATATAAGGCTTCAATATATGAATTTTGGGAGACCGATCTCATGCAATAGTTTTGAATATGTAAGTTTTAGAACAATTTATATTATAATTTTAAGCACAAACTTCAAATACATTGCAAAGTATCTCAAATAAAACCCATCTAGGCATTAATGTACTGTATCTACCTTACTATCCCTGGGGTAATAGCAAGAAACCGCTGCTTTTCTATTGTCCTCTGAAGGGTTGCAAGTATGCCCCAAGGGGGAAAAAATGACATATTGGAGTGTGAATCTAATTGGAATATGACAGGACTTCCTTAAACAATCTATTTTCTTAAAATGCCTACCTTGAGATAATGTTTCACTGTAGTGTACCTTATGAATTACAAACCCAACCCTAAAAATATGAGCAACTATAATGGATAAGTAACTCATTTATCCAGTATCCTTTTTATTCAAGGCGTCATATAGCTTCCAGTCAATACGAGTTCTATTCATTCAGTGGGTCTGTGATAAGTTACTTCTTTTCCCATTGCATAATATGCTTGATAACATGACTCGAAAATGGACTATCCTCTTTATACTCCTTTTTCCCTTAAAGACCTTTTTTCATGTATCAGTACTAATCAATTCCAGGGTCTTCTTGAGGTTTGAGTAATAACGTCAGCTGGGCTTGCTTAAGTACTGTATTTAGGTGGCAGGCCAGGTGACTACTAGATAATCTAGTGTGGCCTCGTTCACAGTTCTGCTAGTTGGCAGGCTGTCAGCTGGGGTCTTAGGGGTGCCTGGGTCACCACAGGTCTCTCACGACCCAGCAGGCAATTCACACGGCAGCACAAGGGTTTGAAGAGCAGCAGAAGGAAATCCTGACATGTAAGCACTTCTAAAAACTCTGCTTCTATCATACTATTTCTTGCCCAGTAGCAAATCAAATAAGAGAGCAAATCCTAAATGACTGTAGGAAGGTGTGGATTAAAACAAAACAAAACAAAACAACGACAACAACAATGTGTACAGCATGGGACATTACTGCAATCATACACACAGCAGGGAGGAGCTAGAATCACTTCAAAGCATTTTGCCCAAATTAGGAGGTACATATCTGAAAAAGCCTGGAAAGCTAGGTATAGGAACCAGATGGTTAAATACTGGATTAAGAAATGCAAAGATTATCAGTGGCAAGCTACAAAATTAGAGCAAGCCCAATTCACAAGGATGTTCTCACTTCTAATATCAACTGCAAGTAAGAGGGTTCCCAAGACCACCCGAAATTTCACCAATTTGCTAGCATGACTCATAAAAGTCATTGAAAGCTGTGATATCCATGGTTATGGTGATTAGAACTAGAGGATACAGACCTATATCCATCAAGAAAAGAACTGCATACAGCAGAGTCCAAAAAAGTGCCAGTTACAGAACTTATAGTTGTTTTCTCTCTGTGGAGCTGTGAATGGTGTCACTGTTTTCATTAAGAATGAGTGACTATAGGGTCACCTGAGTGGCTTTGTCCGTTGAGCATCTGACTCTCAATTTTGGCTTAAGTCATGATCCCAGCATTATGGGATCAAGCACCACATCGGGCTTGGCACTGAACATGGAGCCTGCTTAAGATTCTCTCTCTCTCCCTTTGCCCCTTCCCCTACTTGCACACACACACACACTCTCTCCCTCTCAAAAAAAAATTTTTTAAAGAAAAAAAAAAGAACGTGTGACTGTATAAACAGAGTGTTGCCAATCACATAAGTCCACATGAGCCTTAATGTCTAGATTTTTATGAATCCCCATAGCTTACTGACTACATGATCACTTTCAGACTGCAGCCCCTCAGGAGGTTAAAGAGCTCCCACATGACCCAAAGTCCCTACGTTTCATCACACTATCAGATTATCAAAGTCCCAGGCAAACAAAGACACTCCTATCAAGCATGACACATGCATCCCACTAGTTCTGTTTCTCTGGAGAATCTGATTAATACAGTAACTGTAACGATTTTAAGGAGATCACTCTGGAAATAATATGGAGATTAGCGTGCTACCGGAGGCAGAACACTAACCCCCAAAAGATGTCCATGTTCTATTTTCCCGAACCTGTAATTAGGGCAAAAGAGACTTTGTAGGAAAGTTTAGAAACTTTTAGATGGGGAGATCCAGATTATCTGGATGAGCATAGTTTTGTCCTTTTAGATCACATTATTCCTCATTTAAAAGTAGAGAGTCCTTCCTGGTAGAGGAAGGCCAGGAAGATTCAAAGTGAGAGAGATCTGTCCTGCCACTAATATTTTGAAAATGGAGGGGAAGGGCATGAGCCAAGGAATGTGATGGCCTCTAGAAGTTGGGAACAAGTCTCAGTTCACAATCAGAAAAGTCTAGGGCCCTCAGCCCTACAACTACAAGAAAATAAATTCTGCTCACAATCCAATTGAGCAGAAAATAGATTCTTCCTTAGAGCCCTCAGAAGGAGCATAGCACTGCTGACACATTTATTTTATCTTGTTCAGACACATGGCCTACTTACAACTACAGGCACAAAGTTAAATTAAAAAAAAAAAAATAGGGGCACCTGGTGGCTCAGTCGGTTAATCATCCAACTTCAGGATCAGGTTATGATCCTACCGTTTGTGAGTTCGAGCCCTTCATGGGGCTCTCTGCTGTCAGCATGGAGCCTGATTCAGATTCTCTATCTTCCTCTTTCTCTGCCCCTCCTCTACTCATTCTCTCTCTTTCTCTTTCTCTCTCTCTCAAAATAAAAAAAAAAAAAATTAATGTGCCAAATCACTAAGTTTGTGGTAATTTATTGGGGTGACAACTGAAAACCAAAGAAGACGTTAATCTTAACATATATCACCTTCATATTAAAAATTAATTTTCTAAATTTAGGTATAAATATTTATGGTATATTAGATAATATGTTAGGTCTTTGCTGTATTCCTGGTACAGAGCTCCTAAAATCTTTCAAATTTCCTGAGAAATCAGGAGTATCTGGTATTTATAAGGAGTCGCTGTTGAACACTTCTGAGTTTATGCTAATAAGGTGACTTAGGGTGGGGTTCTTAGATAGTTTCAGGATAGGATGAGTCACCAAAAAGGCCAAATGATTAGATGTTGGAATTTACAGCCCTGCCCTGACCTCTGGTAAAAGGAGGGTGGGGCTACAAAGTAAGATCTATAAAAACTCTTGAAAGAGCAGGACTGATGAGTTTTCAGATTGCTGTATGAGTCCATGTGCTCTGAGGGTAGCGCACCTCAGTTCTGCGGCTTGTGGACCTCACTCCGTGTACCTCTTCATCTGGCTATTCTTTATAATATCCTTTACAATAAATTGATAAATATAAGGAAATGTTTCTCTTGAGTTTTGTGAGCTGCTCTAGCAAATTAATTACATTCAAAGAGAAAATCATGGGACCCTCCTATTAATAACCAATTGATTAGAAGCACATGTGACACTCTGGGTTTGTGATTGGTGGCTGAAATGGAGGAGTGGGGCAGTCTCGTTGGACTGTGTCTTTAACCTATGGGAGCTCAGGCCATCTCTCAGTAGATAGTGTCAGGATTGAGTAAGATTATAGGACACCTAGTCGGTGTCTACTGAGAATTGGAGAATTGCTTTGAGGTGTTGAAAAATACACCTGAGAATTGAAGTTCATAGATGTTCATACATGATACACTTGGAGATCTTCCAAAACCTTCTAGTTCAGATGTACCAAATCAGCATATTCGTTTCCACGTTCACAAGCTTAGAACATACACACTGAGAGGTGTTGACTATAAGATCAGTAAAGAATAATGAAGAGATAAAGAGACATTTCAGTGCAGATGTTTGGAGGTTGTCTAGGTTTCTCCAGGAGCTAAGACATCACACTCCCCTAGAATCCACATACGCCCAGATGGCATCTCACCCTAGGTCCTGCTCTACAGGAAATCTCGATGACTCTTTTCTTCCAAGGGCACAAGTTCATTCATTTGTCCTTATGATTATTTCAGAGGTGACGCTAGGCTAGAATTAATCTAATCTCTCCCTGCATTTCTCCACCAGAAGAGACTGGTTCATAGGTAGACCCCACTAAGAACATTTATCTTGATGTTCAGGATTGATACTTGATGGAGTGAGATAAATTTTTCTTCTGAATTGTTGCTATATAAATGCGTGGACTAGTGTAGTTGAAGTTATTTCATTTGCCTCAGGAAAAGCCATCTGATTCTGAGTTTCATTAAAAAAAAAAAAAAAGACAGCATCAGAGTATATAGCAAAGTAGAGTCAAAACATAGAGCTAAATAAAGGAATCAAAAAACAAAACCTTTAAAGCATGTATGGTACTCTGAAATTGCTTCCCTTAATTATTTAAACTAATTTCACTTGGGTTTTCAATCATTTTTAGAAGAATTAGATATTTTATGATTTGGAACTTTAGGGTCACTCCTCAAAAACTGAACTTAAACAAAATAAATTTACAAATGCCATGTTTATTGTATAATGGTTGTCATAGAAATAATTAAGAAAATGACATAGGCAATGAATTCTAGTAATTGAAAGGCTACCCAATTGTATTATTCTATGTTTTCCCTAAGGCACCATGTCATCCCGGAAATGGTCTCTGAGCCTTCAGGGTAAGCCACATCCTGGTTCTGTGCTTCCTTAGCACTCTGTGTGTACTTATATATTTATTATTATTATACATATTATATTATATAATTTCACATAAATTGGAAGTTTCTTTTGGTATAGTTATCTTTTGCATTTAAATAGGCTGAACTACATTAGGATATCATGCACCTATTAGCATCTGACATATATAAGAGATGTTGCACTACCATGAAAAAATGAGTATGACCCACTTTGGACTTCCTGTGTTAAACTAATCATCCCTTGTATAGATCTTTTAGAAACAAATCTATAAGGCATTTTGCCAGTCTCTGAAGCTTGCTTTGGCTCGCCGAGGTAGAGAGACTCTGAGACATTTATCTAGGACTCTCAAGGTAGCTTCTTTCACACAGAGAATTTTACTACTAATTCAAGATTCTTTTAATTCAGCCAGATTATTTATAGAGTGTCATCAAGAGACCTCGAAGGTCTCATTGCCCATCATACTTACGCACACTTTCCACTAAGGAGAAAACCTCCAAGTTCACATCAGTTCTGCTTTGCTTATTCAAAGAGACTTAGAGCTACAAAGATTTTGCATGAAAGAATTTGATAAGAGGATGAGGAAGATGTGCACCAAGTGATCTGAATCTAGACACTGCAGGGTTTTTTTTTTTTTTTCTTAGTTCATTTGCTTTTATTCTATTATTGCTATTTTTTCTATTGCTTTTTTTTATTTCAAATGAAGAAACCCACCGACAAATGAAAAATCCAGATTCTTAGTGAAAAAAAGGTCATTCAAACAGAGAAAGAGAGGGCTATGCTTCATACTTCTTGCAGCATAAAACATTAGCAATCCTACGTTTCAGATTCCAATGTGACGTGACAGTTCTTTACAACCAAACATAAGGGAAAATAGCTTGTTAAAAGTTATGTAATCGCATAGATCTATCCTTTTTTTAATTTTTTTTTTCTTTT